>OZ005650.1:302938896-303574943 GCA_963930645.1 Salticus scenicus | reverse complement strand
TTTCTTTAACCCCTTCAGACCCGAATTTTTTGTCGTTTGGGAAAAAATTATTTTTATATTAAAATTAACTTAATTCATGTGAATGAAAGCAACAATATACTTTTTACAAAAATATTTACTCATTTATATATAATTTGTAAATGTACATTTTAATGGTCATATGGTCATTATTACTTACAAACTTTGAATAAACACCATAAAATACAAAACTCGCAACAATTGTTTCGGGTCGAAAAACACAGGACCCTTCATCAGGTGAACAAAGTACAGTCGGTAACAAAAGTGTCCGAACACTAGAAAAAATTCCTATGTAAAAAAAGTACACTTAATACTGTTTTGTTAAATAAATCCTTATCGAATCATGTTCTTACACCAAC
The DNA here is from genome assembly GCA_963930645.1 of Salticus scenicus. Classification (NCBI taxonomy): domain Eukaryota; kingdom Metazoa; phylum Arthropoda; class Arachnida; order Araneae; family Salticidae; genus Salticus; species Salticus scenicus. Next base: position 303,574,566 of record OZ005650.1, on the reverse strand, counting down.
TAAGAACATGATTCGAGAAGGATTTATTTAACAAAACCGTATGAAGTGTACTTTTTTTACATAGGAATTTTTGCTAGTGTTCGGACACTTTTGTTACCGACTGTAAGCACGAGTTCTGCAGTCAAAGCGGCAACGCACAAAATCGTTTAAGATGAAAAGAAAAACTTTATAAAGTAGAAAGTAAATATAAATACTGGTGTGAGTAGAATTGTACAAGAAAACAAGAAAATAAATAAATGAGTGAGATTAAACATATAACAATCTAAGGATATCAAAAATTAAACGAAAATCAAAGTTACGTGAGTAATTTCCAAGCATCAGAGAAGAATGGAGTGGAAGAAATATCATTAACAAGATTTTTACCCATTTTCTACCCATGGCCATACCATCATTTTGGTAATAATAAGTACCATTAAAAATAAAGGCAGTTTGCCTGATACACAAATGAACTAAATTTACAAGCTCCTCAATTTCAATAGAAGAATAATGGAATTCACGTAGTCTTCTCTCTAAACAAACCAGAGCACCTTGAACCGGAACATTTGTAAAAAGTGATATGACTTCTAAAGAAATCATAGTATAGTTAGACGGAGAGATGCATTTAAGTTTGTCCACAAAATCATACGAGTTTTTTACAGTAAGAAGATTAGTAGTAATTAGATGAGAAAGCGAGTTTGAAAGAAATCGAGCAAGATTATAAGAAGCCGTACCAATATTAGACACAATAGGCCGAAGGCAGAGAGTGGCTTTATGAACTTTCGGAAGTGCATAAAAACGAGCACAATTAGCAGCAGAAGGAATTACCATGCGTTTGGTATAATCATAAAGGATAACGGAATTTTTAACGTGGTATTTGACTTGATCAAGATGATCATTAGAAGAATCTTTTTTAAGTTTCGAATAGGGACCTGAAGTAAGCAAGGACTCAACGTGGGAAATATAATCCGATTTGTTGAGTAGAACAGTTTGTCCCCCTTTATCAGCTCTTGTGACAATTAAATCGGGGGCGGAGTTTAATTCAGAGAGGGTGGATTTTTGAGAAAGAGTAAGGTTAGACTTTTGTGGATGATTATTAGTGGAAATAATGTTAGATAAAATGAAACGAAGAGATTCTAACTGGCCTGGAGAAATTTTACTATTTTTAAAAGAATTTTCAATGGGAGCGATCAAATCCGGAATGGAGGGTCTCGAAGTACGCGCAAAATTCAGACCAAAACTGAGTACGTCACGTTGAGTATTAGTCAGAACGTACGATTCAAAATTTGTAGCATAGGAAGGAGATCTTGAGTGATATTTGTATGAAAAAAAATTCTCTTACTATATTATAAATAATTGCTTTTGAATAAGCAGTTATATATATATATATATAATTATTATTTTCTGTGAAATCTTTCAAAACAATTCCTCTCTTTTGTGTTGTTATGTATCTTTATGATACAACCGAGCGTAAATAATAACTCTTATTATTAGTAGCATGATTTAAGATTCATTTAAGAAGCCGTGTTTAAGAACACACAACTTTAATGGAAGTAAACAAACACGTACACGCACACAGAACAAGATACTTACACAACCGCCAGTTACAAAACAGGTTACAGTTAATATACAAACACGAGTTGAGGTGTAATAAACATATGTATATAGTTCAGAATTGAGTCTTATAGTTAATAGTTTTTATGAGTTTATACCACATCTCCCCTTTTCAAAGGTTTAGTCTGTTTGGGGGTTTTACAATTCTACCACTCTTCGTGATCACAGGTTGCTGATTGGAATGTTGATTAGATGCCGATTTATCTTTCTTTTTTGTTACTTGTAAAGGGCTTGATCTTCTCGATACGGGTACTTTATTTTTAGAAACCTCTTTTGAAGGAATATCTTGAAGATCATTTAAGTCATGTTCCACTGGATTTGGCTGCAATTTAGTACCTGGAATTAAGTGCTTTCTATTTCTTCTCAGGATATGTTGTCCTTGCCTTACAATATATGATCTTGGTGTCTCTGCCTCTCTTTCCACAGTACCAACAGCTTTTCTATCTGTTATCCACACATGTTCCCCTGGATTTATTGGTCTAAGCTCATGGACATTATGTCTTCGATTGTAATCTTTTTCTTGAGTTTTTATTCTATTTTCTTCACTTTTCTCCAATCTCTCTTTCTCTACCAGCCTTGGTTGAAGTACTGAAAGAGCAGTAGGTAATGTAGTTTGTATACGCCGTCCCATCAATAATTCAGCAGGACTATAACCATTCTTCAAAGGAGAAGCTCTGTAGTGCAACAAAGCCAGATATGGATCTTTGGATTTTTTAAATCTGAGTTTGATTATCTTGACTGCTGCCTCGACAAAACCATTGCTTTGAGGATATCTAGGGCTAGATGTGACATGTCTAAAACCATATGTTCTTGAGAATTGTTGGAATTCAGCTGTTTTCGTAACCTCAAACTGTGGACCATTATCGGATCTGACTATGTCAGGTATTCCATGTCGGGCAAAAATTGACTTGCAGTGTAGAATTACTTCACTGGATGTGAGCCTATCTAGTTTTGCAACTTCTGGGTAACGAGAGTAAAAATCAGTCACCAATAAATACCAGTTGGAATTAAGTTTGAAAAGATCCATGGCGAGAATTTCCCATGGTCTTTGAGGAAAACTTGTTGGTTTTAGAGGTTCAGAACAATTTCGGGCTTCCTGTATGCATGATGGACATTCTCGAACTAGTTGCTCTATTTGCTTGCTGATGCCAGGCCAATAAACAGCAGAATTTGCTAAAGCTCTACATTTGTTTATTCCCATGTGACCTTCATGGATCTTATTTAAGATTTCTTGTCGAAGACTTTCTGGTACAATTATCCGTGCTCCTCTCATAAGCAGGCCGTTTTGAAGTGAAATTTCATATCTTAAATGCCAAAAGGGTAGACATGATGGTTCTACTTTATTCTTTTCTGGCCATCCTTCTTGGGCGTAAGTGATTAACATCCTACATGTTGAGTCTTTTTCTTGTTCTGATTTTAGCTGCAAAAGTCTTTCTGGAACGATGGGTATGACTTCTGAAATTTGATTGACAAAGACTTGAACTTCCTCTTCTAATTCAAAGTTTGGGACCTCCTTTTGGTCAGGTGCCCTTGATAACGCATCAGCTGCGAGCAAGTTTTTTCCTGGAGTATGAAAAATGTTAAAGGCATATCTCATCAAACGCATCTTCAATCTTTGAATACGTGGAGTAAGGTCATCTAAAGATTTAGTAGTTAGTATAGGGACTAGAGGCTTATGATCAGTCTCTAGAAAAAATTTTGTACCTATCAAATAATTGCTGAACTTTTCGCATGCCCAAGTGAGTGCCAGTGCTTCTTTTTCTATCTGAGCATAGCGTTTCTCTGCTGGAGTTAAAGTTCTGGACGCATAGGCAATCACTTTCAATGAAGAATCTTCTTGCTTCTGGCATAGCGTAGCACCAAGTCCATACGAGGAAGCATCTGCTGTCACTATTGATTGTTTGTTTGGGTCAAAAATTGTAAGTACCGGTTCTGATGACAGTACTTCCTTTAGCTTTTTTAATGCATATTCTTGAGGTGCATCCCAAACAAATTGATTTTTTGTTGACAGTAATGAAATCAAGGGTGCCATAGTATCTGCAAATTTTGGAATGAATCTTGCTAAATAGTTGGCCATTCCTAATAGCTGTTTAAGCTCTGTTTTATTTGTTGGAGATTTGAAATTTTGTATGGCTTGAATTTTCTCTTGATCTGGATGTATTCCTGACTCATTAATTACATGTCCTAGGAATTTTATAGACTTGACAGAGAAACAACATTTTTGTTTGTTTAGAGTTATTCCAGTTTCTTTAAGACATTTCAATGTTGATTTTAAGCGTGCATCATGTTCCTTCTGATTGGATCCCCATACTAGGATGTCATCCATATGACATATTATACCCGAAAGACCCTCAAGAGCTTGAGACATTCTCCGTTGAAAGTGTTCAGGAGCAGATGAAATGCCAAAAGGTAACCGCAAGAATCTGAATCTTCCGAAAGGTGTGATGAAGGTCGTAAGATAGGATGATTCTTCATCAAGAGGTATTTGCCAAAATCCAGAATTAGCATCTAATTTGGAAAAAATTTTGGCTCCAGCCAAAAGAGATAAATTGTATTCTGTAGTTGGTAGTGGGTGCCACTCTCTTCGAATACTTCTATTAAGTACTGTCAGGTCAACACAAATTCTTACATTGCCATCTTTTTTTCGTACAACCACAGCAGGTGAACACCAATTAGTGGGTTTCTCGACTGGTTTGATTACATTCATTTCCAGCATTCTTTTAATTTCAGCCTTTGTTTTGTCTAACAATGGTATTGGTATTCTGCGTGGAGATGTAAGAGCATAAGGCTTAGCATTATCAACTAATTCAATGTGGTAATGTCCTTTCAGCAGTCCCAGACCTTGAAATAGCTTTGGAAATTCCTGAACAGGATCAAAACTACTGATACTTTGTACATAATGTGGCTGTATGTTAGGACCTAGGCCAAACATTTTGATTGCCGGTTTACCTAACAAACATGTTTGAAGATCACGTATAATATAGATTTCTTCCCTACAGGTTTTGCCATTGTATTCCATGTTTTCAACTAATTTCCCTGTTAATTTTAAAGGTGTTCTATCTGGGCCATAAATTACCTTATTTGTACTTTTAATATGGGCATTTTTGAACATGGATTGAGCAATATTACCAGGTATCACAGTGTGATCAGCACCACTATCTATTTTAAACCTAATGGTTTTCCCCAATATTTTGATAGGAACTACCCAATCATCATTATTCTGATTATCAGCCATTAGGCCTATGAATCCAGCCTCACAATGAATTTCATTTACTCGTTTCATAGAACCCTGACAGACTTTTTCCCAGTGCCCCTTTTTCTTGCACTTTCGGCAAAAGGAATCCTTGGCAGGACAAAACTTTCTATCATGAGGTAATTTTCCACACCATTTACAATTTTTAACATCAGAAGGAGATTTATAATCATTACATTGAGTACTCTTTTTAGTTAAATTATGTGGTGTTACTATTTTCTTTTTATGCATTACAGCATTGATAGATGCATTGGTTACTAATACAGTTTGCTGTTGTTTGACTGATTCTGATAAACGAACCTTATCGATAACTGTTTGCAAAGTTAATTTAGAGTCGAGTTGTAACTTTTCACTAAGAGATTGATCGGTAATCCCGACAACGATGCGATCTCTGAGTAACTCGTCATGGAGATTACCATAATCACATTTGTCCGCTAGGGCATACAAATCAGTAATAAAATCGTTAACAGACTCACCTTCTTTCTGTATTCTGCGATTAAACTGAGCTCTTTCAAAAATTATGTTTCGTTTCACAACAAAATGATTATCGAAGTTTTCGATTACCGTTTGAAAATTCTTTTTATCGTCATCCGAGATGTTGAGTGATAGAAAAATATCTTCAGCTTTGTCACCCATTATATAAATCAGAGCATCCACTTGCTCCTCTTCGGATTTCTTGTTTAAGCCTGAAGCTGTGCGAAAACGTAAAAATCTTTGTTTCCATTTCGGCCACTCAGTTGGCGTTGAAAATGGGAAGGATTCTGGCGGCGAAATATGATAAGCTGAAGCTGTAGTGGTAGTTGTCATTGTTGACCTTTAAAACGAAACGAACGCCGGTGAAAACGAAACTTTCAGAAAGTGAAGTACTAACTTTTAACCGCTGCCGCCATGTGTTGTTATGTATCTTTATGATACAACCGAGCGTAAATAATAACTCTTATTATTGGTAGCATGATTTAAAATTCATTTAAGAAGCCGTGTTTAAGAACACACAACTTTAATGGAAGTAAACAAACACGTACACGCACACAGAACAAGATACTTACACAACCGCCAGTTACAAAACAGGTTACAATTAATATACAAACACGAGTTGAGGTGTAATAAACATATGTATATAGTTCAGAATTGAGTCTTATAGTTAATAGTTTTTATGAGTTTATACCACATCTTTTACTAAACACAAATGGACACGACATTTGTCACAATAAAAATGTGTCCTTCCTTTGAATAATGGCCTCTTGCATCGCGTTGCTTCTTTTTTATCATCGATTTGGGGCATATGGTCCACATTATCGTGTTGAATTTCTCTTATTGGTCTTTTCTCACAGCAACGAAATTTTCTTTTTCTGTCCGGTGTAATTTTTCCTTCACTTTTTGAAGGACGACCACGTTTCTTTAGAATTGTATTTGGTATTGTTCTTATAGGGTAAGGTGGGGTAAGTGGGCCATTGGGGTAAGTGGGCCACACACCCTGGCATTTCCCCAGTTATTGACTCAAAAAAATCTGTTATAATAATTTTATGTACCTACCCCAATAGATGTAGAAAACATTATGGCACTGTTTTCATTTATGTGTGTGATAAGTTACAAGCCTTTTTTGTGACGATTTTTAAATTTGCAGTCCTATCGTAATTTGCGCCATCGTACTAATTATTTTTTTTCTTCCAAACCGTACATGATACAAACCAAAACTTTATATATTTTGAAAGTGTATAAAACACAGAATCTTTTTGTAGTATCGTGTACTCATGATGTTAATAAGGCTGAAAAAAAATTGGGGGGCCCACTTGCCCCGTGTTTGGGGTAAGTGGGCCACCCACCCCAACTCTTTATAGTTAAAAAATAGTCATATGCACAGATTTATAGGGTTTACCTCTGGATGACTCCACCAGTAGTGATTCAAGTTCCGAAGATGAACTATCAGTTATTACCCACTACCACAGTACTTAAAAATTGGGATTTAGCCTTTGTCCAGATTGAAGGCAAAAAAAAAAAAAAGAAATAGTATGTTGGCTTGGTATGAAATGACAGTCAAAACGATGAAGATACAGTTGTCATGTAATACATGCACAAAAACACAACTATGCGTAATAACTTTTTTCCCCCTTGAAGCTAATGATATTCATGATGTATTCCTAGAAGATGTTGTGCTGAAACTAAATGAACCAACACTTTCCAAAAGACTTTCAAAATACATGTTCACCAACGATTTATCAAGATATAATGTTCACTAGCATTTAATACTGCCATAGGCTAGTTTAAACTTTCTAAAGTAAAAAGTGGAAAATTTGACATTTTTTTCTTTTAGCAGGCTTGTGTGCAGAAAAAGTTGCTATGGGTGAACTAATGGAGATACTTCAGTGATTTTTTTTTCAAAGATTCAGAAAACCATGTAGATTGTCCCACTTGCCTCACCAAATCTCTACCAGTTATGTGTAAAAATATATTCAGGGGGGTCCCACTTACCCCACCTTGCTGGGCAAGTGGGCCACCCCGATGACTACCCAAAATAATTTTTTTTTTAATTCATCATTTGCCAATTTGGTTAGAGGTTGCCATGGTTACAGTAACAACATATGAGAGAATGAACCACAAAAAAAATTAAGTTCTTAGGCCTATTACATCCGGTGCTATGTTGAGCTAAACTCAAATTATGCCGAAAAGGGGTCCCACTTACCCCACCTTACCCTAAATTAAACTTTTGGAAACGTACATACGAAATTCCAACAAATCCATAATATCTTTTTTATGAATTTTAGCTTCGATGCAATCTTGTTTATACTCTATACAACTATTAGATAGAGCAAAATCCACAAAATGCCTAATTACTCGAAGAGTCCACTTTCGAGATCTAATATATATGCGATATAAACTTATATACATATTGAGCAGATCAACTCCTCCCATGTCGTTGTTATATTGCCTAACAACTTCAGGTCTATCAATTTCGATATATGCTGATTTTTGCTTATCCCACCGTTTTGCTTTATCAATTGTTCCAGTGCCAACAAAGTTGGAAGCCATATGAACTGGTTTGTTGTCCAGCCACTTTACCATGATAATGCCATCCTGACTAACTAGATCTTCGGAATAGCCTCTTTTCTTCTTTTTTATATCTTTATCAGATATAAAATGTGGTTTATAAAACCTATTCATACGAACTGTACCAGCAGCATACATTTTCAATTCCAATAATCGCAGAAGAAGAGCATAAGAGTTGAAATAATTGTCAAAATACACTGTATGACCTTCTTTCTTTGCGATTTCTAGTAATTCTAAAGCAATTGCACTACTTTGGCCATATTTTTTTATGTTGTCTCTGTTTATTTCAGTGGTACTACCTTGATATGGTATAAAATTGTGGGCAAGTCCATTTGGACTGCATAATTCAAAAATTTTTAATCCCCACTTACATGGTTTATTTTGAACATATTGCAACATGTTTATTTTTCCTGTAAATGGGATCATTTGTTCGTCTATGGAAATATTTTGTCCAATTTTTAATTACTTACAGCGCTTTTCACTGCATCCATAATAGGCCTGACCTTGTAAAATTTATCTGTGCAAGCGTTAGGCCTTTCTAAATTATTCACCAAATGTAGCATCGTCCGTAGCTGAAAGAACCTATTTTTTGACATGTTTTCCAAGAAAACATTTATGCCAAGGACGGAACTCCAGTACATTCGTATACGTGGGAACTTATTTAGACATCCAATCGTAATATGTAATCCAAATAAAGTTTCAATTTCAATAACATTTGTTGGTTTGAATCGAGTTTGTCCTTGTTGAAGTGCGTATATGTTTGTATATTCGGCCATCTGTTCAAAAATTTCATCTGTTATATATTTAGAAAAATATTGCATAGGATCCAATACAATAGAATCGCCAATTTTGTCATTCTCTATCCATTCGAATTTTGGTACATCGGGTGTTTGTTTCCTCCATCGTACTCTTTTCTTATTTCGAAAACCTTCTGTAGTGGGCTCTGGATTTAAAATTTCATCTTCTCTACTGTCTCCGATTTCCTCAACTTCCCGTTCTCTTCTTACTCTTTCATATTCACCAACTTCATCTTCACTTTCTTCTATGTCATCAATATCCAAATCATCCCCATTTTCCAATAATTTTAATAGTTTATCACATATTTTTCATTTTCTAAATTAGATTTATTTAGTTTCTTATTCATCTTGAAGGATAAAATAATCTGCAAAAATATTTTCAAGAATTGTATGTCTAACTATTACTCGCAAAAAATTCAAATCGAAAACTTTGTACAGTGTTTCCACTGATTGGGACAGGATGTACATATTTTTTATAGAGGTTATAATACGAAGCCAAAGTAAATATCTTTTGTACAATTTCATTATTACGTTACGTGGACCCATACATACTTTAGTGATGTGTATATGTTTTGACACTCATTTGAAAAAATAAGAACGAAAAACTAACAATATTTGCTACTTACTGCTGTCACGGCCATTCGAATTTCAAACTACTCCCATAAGAAGCACTATAACTCAACACACAAAAATCAGATGGCGTTATAGACGTTATTCTTTCATGTTAGATGATCACTTGTAGGTACATTAGATGTTGAAACGAAGTTTAAACCTATACAGCATAAAATACAGCACGAAAAGTGTTATGTACATTACAATGTGCATGGGAACCGAAGGGGTTAATTCTGTAATATTTTAGAGCTAATTTCAAACTAAGCCTACAGATGGCAGCACTGATTTTGATCCAATAGAGGGATTGGAGTTGGCCAGCATCTGCTTTCGACCGGTCGTGGATCAAATGTCTCAGGGCCCAGTTAGATCGGTCGCGGGTGAGTCCAGCCTCTGGAACACTTCGACCGATCCAACTGGGCTCTGAGTCATTTGATCCATGACCGGTCGAAAGCAGAGGCTAGACGACTCCGATCCTTTTATTGGATCAAAATCAGTGCTGCCATCTATAGGCTTAGTTTGAAATTAGCTATGGAATATTATAAAGTTAAATTAATTAAAGAAAAATTTAATTCATTATTTAAAAATGTAATTTAACTATGAACAATAAAAAAAAAGATAGATGCATAACATTTTTTTTTTTTTTATTATTCTGCATAGTTGGGTACATATACACTGAAATAAAATAATATTAATTATATAATTCTTTTTTGAAAATTATTTAAATAAAAAAAATAATAACAATAAAATATTAATTTTAGAAATTTTTCCAGCAAAAATTTTTTTTTTTAATTATTTCCCTCAATTATGCATTATTGTATTTTAATGATATACTGTAAACAATTTTAAGTTTTATTTTGTGGATTTATTATCAAGCTAATTTTTGTTAAATATTTTTAAGTTGGAATGCTGAAAGATCTAAGATAAGAAATATAAAACTACATTACACATTGCAAAAAATTATAAAATTTAAATTTAAATCAATTATTACAAAAAAAAAAAAAAAAGATTTTTGTAATAGTTTTTTAAATTATCATTCATTTGATTCAAATCTTCATTAAATTGGTTTGTTAAATTCAATTAATTCTGATTTCAATCAATAATATTTTAAATGTTTAATATATTTATGATTTTTTATTTATATTTAGTATTCAAACATAAAAATGTTTCATAAAAATTAACTGATCGATAAATTCCCAAAGTAGCTCACAAATAAATCTAAAATATTTTGTTGAACTCAAAATTAAAAATTTTTTAGCATAGAGCACTTTAAAATTTTATTTTATTAAATTTAAATAATATTCGATGAATTTTAATTTGCATTATTTTATATTTCAATCCATTGCATGCATATATTTATAATTCTAAAACAATTATACAGTTATTTACCAAAAAAAAAAAAAAAAAAAAATGCTTGTATGCATATTCGCGTTTGTAAAGACCGATAGATGACGTAACCAGAGCAATAACCAATGTCCAATAATGGCAATGGATTTGTAAATGGATCAAATGACTCGGAAAAATTTCTTGGGCGATTTGATCCACGACCGGTCCATGGAACACATTACACTGGACGACTTTGATCCAGACCGGTCGATGAGACTGGACGCATTGTTCCAGGATCAATGGACGACTAGAACGAGGCGGAGTTTCCTTTTGTTTGTGGGTAAAAGCTGCGCTATGATTGGCTATAGTCCTTTATTTGTGGGCTAAATGAAGACTCCTATAGGTTAAATTTCACCATGACGTCGAATGACGACAGACGTTCTAATCGTCAATTGGGCGTGTTCAGTAGGGCGCCCGATCCACGACCGGTCGATAAATTCCGAGCCAAAGCGTTCAGTGGTGTCGACCGATCCAGAGTCACATGGTTCAGTGGCATGGACCGATCTCGACCGGTCGTGGATCAGAAAGCCCAGAAAAATTTCTCGATCCATTGGGTCACGTGATGAATACGATGAAAATCAGGCTCTGGCTGACACTAAGCAGTAAGAACCTGAACAATGAACATCTGTGTTTGACAATGATTGTTTATTTGTTTAATTAGCTGAGGATTAATACAGATGTACCTATTTATATGCATTGTTTGTGCTGTAGAAAATAAGGCAAGTAATTCCATGAAATGCTAAACTATATTATGTTTAATTATTTATTTTGTAAAAAAGATTTTTTACGTAATAACGATTTTCGATGCGTAATTTCTTTTATTGATGAATGTAACATTTAAACAAAAATTTGCACAATTTTAATTGAAACAAAAATGCTTTTTTTTTTTTAATTCTCGCTATCATATTTTGTTAATTTAATAAATAAAAATAAGCTGGGAAAAATTAATTATTTCATTTTTTTTTTTTTTTTCAGACAAAGCTTTTCATTCATGCGATTGTTTTTTGTTTACAAATAGGAAAGTTTGTAAACGATTGTATTTTTTACCTTTAAAACAATAAGTTGACTATAAGTAAATAAAATTAAAATTCTTCCACATATTTTTAATTTTGGTAAAAATAAGTTTAAGATGTCAATTATTAAATTTAATAAACAAAACAGACTGTAAAAAAAGTAGCTATGAAATTAAGCAGTGTTTCATTGCTAGTTTATTTTAATATTCAGTCGGTAGTAAGTGAAAAAGCTCTTTATATTGATTAATAAATCAAAGATGAAAGTAAGATTATTTTTTATATAAATCCATTGTATTAACTAAACAGCATATTTTATATATATATATATATATATATTTCAAAAACGTTTTTGTTGTACATTTCTGTTCATAATAAAAATCGAAGAGAAAGAAAAGTGTTTTCTTATATCAAGAAGTGCTCATTTAAGATAAATCCACTCTGCTCCTTTAAAAATAAATGTAACGTAACATTAACATTTTCATTAAGGCTCCTATATATACGAGCTGGCGCATCCGACATTTTTTTGCCTTAGGGTTGCCGCATGTACCCAGCGTGATAAACAAACGGCATCCATTGTTTCTACCGTCTTGCTCGTAATTTTAGTGAAATAAACTGCAATATGGGAGGTTGTTCAGCAATAAACTGCTGTAAACACTCCAGAAAAGGATACAAAATGTTTAGGTTTCCTTCGGATAATGCAAGAAGGAGAAAATGGGCTGCGAATTGTACCGTCCAGATTCTTGGATCCCGGGACCTAATGCACAGCTTTGCATAGTAAGTTTTATTGTTATTCACTTATACTTTTCTTTGCATTTCTGACATTTATAAAGTAAAAAATTAAAAAAAAAGTATTATTTAAATATAAATATGTATTTTAATAACCATAAATTATTTTAAGAAACGCTTTTTTACTGTGTGTTTGTAGAGTCTTGGCGACGTTTTTTGGTTCGCCAAAGTTGTCTTGTTTCCGTGTCCTGATAGTATTAGGTCGTTGAAAAAACTTTCCAATTTTAATTGGTACGCTCTTTTTTTTTTTCCCTTTCAAATGTTATGAATTATTTAAGAAACAGAATACTTGTGTTGCTTATCATTTTTGGTCGATTTTATTTTTAGATGAAAATTTCTTAAAACCACCAGTGAAGCGATAAAATCGCCAAGCGGAAATGCTGTCCTCTTACGAGGCAAAAAAATGGCGGTGATGCGCCGGCCTATTATTTATTTAAGGGGCTCTAATTTTCATGATTAAAATTTATACGTGAATTTAGAAAAATCATAACCAAAGTAATATATATCAGTAATTTATCAGTACAATCAATTAATAGCTTCTTACTTTTTGTTAGCAGAATACAAAAGTCTACATTAATAAGAAAGAAGGAAAATTGTTATTACACGAAAGATCTTTCTTTCTTTTTTTTTTTTTTTTTCTTTTTAAGAAAAAACGTAATATAGTTTAGCATTTTATAGAATTACGTATTAAAAGTCCAGACAAAATAAACAAAAGAAATACAATAAATGACTTGCTAATACAGGTCAATTTAGATAGATGGCGCTGCTCCAATAGAGTTCTAACAGATGACGTCACGAGCATGTTTCCTGAGGGTCAGTTGACCCCATTGACCCATTTTATCATTGCGGAATAGTGTTACAAATTTATTGTAACACAGTGTTGTAAATGTATTTGTAAAAGCCTAAAAAAATTCGACTACTACGCTTCCAAAAGCATGGAAAAATTAGCATTGTGCTACAGCAAAGTACGGTTGCTAAGAAGAAAGTCACGTGGTTGTTAGAACTCTACACGTCAGAATTGTTCCAAATCGTTCAGTTGATTGCTGGCCCGATCCACGATCAGTGACGTCTGTGCCCGGTCGCATTGATCCATGTCGGGCGCTCTACTGAACACGCTCATTGGATCAATCCTGGATCGGTCGAGAGCCTGAACCCGCCCTAATTTATCGGGTTCAGGCAACACCGGGCAAAATTTGCTTTTACTTTGAGTGGCAACACTATTTTGTTGCTTTCTGTGGAAGACTCGTCCCGGCAAGGCAAAGGCAAAGCTGTTAACGAACCCTAACCCTGTAATAACCCCTACAACAATCTCTATAAAATATATACGCAACCTATTCTTTAGATCATTTATACCGTTTTACTGTAGCTTGTAGTAAATTTTTTTGACTGAGATACTTTGTGTATATTGTTTGCACTATCATCAAATTTTTAGATATGGACAGGTAAGCAGCATTTGCACAAGTTTTCTCCTCTTTTTTTTTTCTTATATCACTGTGTTTTTATTTTATACATTTAATGTGGTTAATGCATTTAATTTTTTGCAGTATAAAACTGTATATTTGTTATTTGTATAATTAATGAATGAGATTCAGCAAAATTGCAGTCTACGTGAAAATGGCGCAAAAAAGAATATGGCGAAGCGCATTGTCTTATTCATTGGCCTCTATTTATATATTTGTGCTGTGATAGATAGCATGTTTATACTCTACTTTTTTGTTTTCTTTCTCTCCCCCTCTCTTTTTTTTCTCTCTCCCTCCTTTTTTTTTTTTTTTCCCCAGTTTTCCATAGGCTTGCAGCTGCGTAAATTTTTTAGCAGACGCAGTGTTTTTCTAAGTAGTCGTGTAATGTGAAGTATAAAATCAGTAAAAAAAAAAAAAAAGATTTATTATATATTTGTTACGTTGAATTTCCTTAATAAAATAATTTTTCTGATAGGAGTGGCTAGCGTTCACTCTTAACTTTTTTATTTTTGTCTCTTTTCTAACTTTTATTCTATGTTTATTCTATTGTTTTATTTTTACCCATTTTTTCTTCAAAGTTTCATTTACTCATCAATATGTGTAAGATTTTAAAAGTCTAGAGTGATGCCACAAACAGTAAAGTGTCTAAAATATAGAAAGCAGGGGGAAGAAAAAATGGTTATTTCTTGGGACAGTTAATTTTCATTGAGCGAAGTATCAAAAATGTTACAATAGTTTTTTGAAATTATCAGCATACAGGGGTCGATCCAGGTTTTAATTTTTGGGTCCCTTTTTTGTGAAAAACAAAATATTTTTGTGAAATTTTTATTTATTTTTGTGAAATATAAAATATTTTTGTGAAAAAGTAAAATATTGTGTAAAATCTTCCGTTTTTACAATCGCTTTATGTAATGTTTAATATCAAGTTAATAGAGTTTCGTTGAGCCAAATTAAGGCATTAATTAAAAATAATACTGAAAATATGAAAATATTTAATAAAAGGATCATTTTTATAAAACAAAATCTTGTGAAGGGACTCATTTTATAAATTTGAATTTTGTGAAGGGTCCCTTTTTATGAATTTGAATTTTGTGAAGGGTCCCTTTTTACTATGTGGAATTTTGTGAAGGGGCCGCAAAAGGGACCCAAATTTTGCCTGGATCGACCCCTGGCATATATACACCTGATAATTATTTCATAATAAATTCCTTATCCAAAATGATTAAAATCAGAAACCTGAAAGAAGGGAGTAAAAGTGGGAAATAAAAAACTATTTAGTAGTATTTTCAGTGGTTTATCAGTCTTGGCTTCACAAGCTCTATTTCTGCAGGGGGAAAAAAAATAGTAAAGGCAGTTTATTTGCCGGTGGCGATTGAAATTTGGGGCAGTAGAAATGTTTCAAATACTTCAATATATTACACCTTGGCAAAAAAAAAAAAAAAGTGGCACAACTGAAAAGTGGAGATATACAGAGTATTCAGTTTGTTTGGTATTTGACCTTACTGCCGAATATTCAGTTTGAAAATAAGAAAATGAAATTCTGTTTATTTTTCACATTATGCATTTTAAGATAGGGTATTTAGTGATTTTTTTTTGTTTCCATGTCTTACTTATACCTTTGTGAGATCAGAGTACCGATCTCTGCAATTTATAGATTTTCAGGATGAAAGGTAACGATAGAATTTTCCAGTTTAATTTGTACGTGAAAACGTTCATCAAAGTCAACTGCCATCTTGGAAAGTAAATCATGCCTACGAGCTGACGTGGATTGCTCCAGCAAAAGTCACCAAGGGGCACTGTAAACTTGGATTTCACAAAAAGTTGAACACAAATGCCCTTTTCTTTTCTAAAAAAAAACAAGCCTTTAAAATTTTTTTAAATGCCCTTTTTGGAGTTTCTCCCAAACCACTGTACTAATTGAAAAGTTTCTACTAAATGTGTATTAACTGTTATTTTTTTTCCCCCCTTTAAGGACTACTTGCCAAAATATCAGTATGAAATCAGTTTATTTTACTGAAACCATTATACATTTTCTATATATTTACTTGTAGGTCAAAAGATGCAGATGATGATTATGATCCATTTGTGCTTCGTGTTCGGGGTTTACCTTGGTCTGCTACCAAAGATGATGTTGTCAAGTTCTTTGATGGTAAGCTATTGCTATCTTAATGGAAGCAAAATGTACAGAAATTCGTATTTTACAGCTTCAAAATAAAATATTAAAAATTTAAAAGAAAAACCATTTTTAAAAAAGCTCCGTCAATTTAACAGTTGGGAATTTTCTGAATGTGAAAACAGAATTTAAAAAGATGTATTAGTTATGAGTAAAGAAAATTTCCCATAGATAACATTTACTCGGGCTTCCGTCGACGGTAAGTAGGAATGTGGGTTTTCCGGAAAATTTTGAAATAAAAAATTTTCCGAAAATTTTCAATATCTAAATTAAAGTTTTGTGAAATAAAACTAAATACATTAAAAACTACAAGTAAACAAAACTATTCAAAGAAAAGTATGAATAATTATTCAATTCAAAAAGAAATTAATAAACAAAACACAGAAATTATGATTTAATGGTTTATATTAAACGTGTATGAAGCTAGAAAGTTATAATTTTTAATGACTGTTTTGCATATGTAATGGTTGAATAATCTACATAAAAAGGTGTCTGTGAATGTTCTATAGCTGTCAGATATCCCCACATATCGCTGCCAACAGCTGAACCCCATTTTATAATGTAGGGAAAATTTTTATGAGAATTAATGATTTTTTTTTAAAATTCTGTTTTCATTATCAAAAAAAAAAATCTAGAAAAATTAAATTTGCCCTTGTTTTTCCCAGAATTTATTTAATTTTTAATACTTCATACTGAAGTTACAAAGTGGAAAAAAATGATCGAAGTTCTTTTTTGCAATTTGAAAATAAAACATAAAAAAAAAAAAAAATCAAATAATAAGAACAAATTTAACAATTGTGAATGTTTTGAAACTAAACAGAATAAAAAAAAAAACAGAGGTAATTATCATAACGAATTTCTGTTTAGAATAATATGGGGTTTGGCTGCTAGTGGCAGTAAAATTATTGAAACACACATCCATATTTTTCTTTTTTTTCTTCAGTTTGATCGCTAATTTTTATTATGAACTTACTTTTTATAAACAGTATAAGACTAAGATCATGATTCGATAAATATTTACTTAACAAAATAGTATTACGTGCACATCTTTTAAATAGAAATTATTGATAGTGCATCAATAATTTTGCTGCCGACTCTACAAGGTAATTAGTAAGGTATGGCTCAGACCATGCAACAGTTCATTTCATCAAAATTCTTTTGATTTTTACTTTTTTCGATTTGTTCTATTTTTAAGCAGAGTTTGCGAACACAAAATTATATTTTTTAATAGTTGGTGGTATTGGATAATGGATGTAATCCTCTATTCAAAAAAATTAATCTGGAAGTTTAAGATTTTTTTATTATTGTTGTTATTTAACTTTAAATGTAACACCTTTATGAGATTTTTCAAGTACAATTCAATTTCGGATATTTTAAGCAAAGCAAATAAAGAAATATTTCAACTAAACCTCCAGTTACAAGATATGATGTGATTCATTTTATCTATTTGATTTCCTTAAATTTTAATAAAAATCTTGCTGTTTATTTATTTCGACAATTAATCGTATTTCTTGTTGCTTGTATAAAAAAATAAAAAAAGTAAATAAAAATTGAAAAAAAAAACTAGGGATGAAACGGATATCCGGTAACTATCCGGTATCCGGCTGAGTTTTAAATATCCGGCGGGGTACCGGATATCAGCACACCGGATATGGATATCCGGCAATTTCAAGCCGGATATCCGAAGGAGAATTTCAAGCTTAAACTCCCATCAGATGAAAATTTTGCGACAATTTAAAAAAATTTTTTAGATCATTTGTAGCTTGTAAAGGATTTTTTTTTTTTTTAAGTTGGCTTCTTCGAAAATCGATTTTGGACTCATTAGCAAACAAATATAGCCAAAAGTAGCTTCAGGTCTAAGAAATATAGAAGCCCTATTTTAATTTTGTACAGAGTTAGCTAGGTTTTTTTTTCCAGAGTGATCTATAACATTCCCCCTAATCTTCCCCATAACAATAAAAAGATCTGTTCATTGTTGTTCCTGAACAAATTATATTTATTCTCTGCAGTTGCAGTGTATATATAACTCTGTTTTCATGTCTTTTTCTAATATGTTGTTAGATTGTTTGGTAATATTGTTAGTCTTGGATGCTAAAGCTGTTAGATTGTTTTGAAATTAGTCAAATAATGTGCATTTATTGACTAGAACCTGTTTATTTACAATCCAGTTTTCCATACATAATAAAGCTGTTGTTTTTGTGACCATATATTTATACTAGCAGAAACCTGGCATTGCGCCTTCTATCTATTCGATTTGGATTTTTTAAAAAACCCTCCAATTTATATAAATTTGCGTTTTTAATGGAATATCTTACTAAAGCACCTGAATTTAGAATTCCCTGTTGCGTTGCATAGATATATCGCAAAAAATTAAAATTACTTCAAATAAAAGTACATATTTAAATTTTCAGAAAGTCTGCACTTTCATATTGTTCATAAGAAAAAAAAAAAATCAGTTATTTAAAGTTTTTGATTTTGTACTGCAGAAAAACTTCACTTACTTAAGAATTTTAATAACTAATGTAAAATTTTCCTTCTTATCTGTACAGAATATAAAAATATAAGTTAAAAGTATACATTCATTTTGAATTATTACTTCCTTCTATATTAAATAGAAGGAAGTATTGGATTCGTGAAAATTTTCAACTTCCAGTTTTCGGTGGATTTATGCATTTTGAGGGAACCAAAACACAATTTGACCATTTTTGGAAAATGTCTGACAAAAATTTTGTGCAGTTCAAGAGTTAATGCACAGAATTTCATATAAATTTATACATAGTTGCATCTTATCAAAAAAAAAAAGTGCCCATCAACTTTTGGTGCAAATCACTCAACAGATGGCGCTGCTATACTGCGATTTCTCCCATTTAAAGGAAGACTATATCTCAGCTTATGCTGTGTATAATTAAAAAGATAAACTAAGTGTGTCACAGGGAGGGCTATTATGAAACATGTTCATTCAATTTCTGTGCATAACGACCAATAGGTGATGCTGCTATGCTGCAATTTTCCCGTGAATGGGGAAGTTATATTTCAGATTCATTCGTGTATAATTGCTAAAAATTTAGTATGGGAAAGGGTCATTTATATAAAACATCATGTTGATTCAATTTTGGTGCATATTGGTCGATAGGTGGCTATATTATGTTGCAATTTACTCTGTGAATAGGAAGGCTAAATCTCAACATCTATAAAATTTAAGAGATAAACAAGATAAATTTAATATGAGAATAAAAGTTGGCTTAATTTGAGTGTATATCAACCAACATGTGGCGCAGCTGTTCCTCACCTTCTGTGATTCTCCACAGGGCTACATCTCAAAATTTTTTGATTAAAATTGCACTAAACTCAATATCTTAAATCTTTATTGTAAGCAGCTATGATTATGTTTCTTCTGCATGTTAAACAGCATGTAGTGTTGTTATATAGAGAGATATAGAAGAAAGTTTTGTGATGGCCATAACATACTAGTTTGAAGCTTTTAATTAATTTTTTTTTCTTCTTTCTTTTTTGTTTTCTTATAAATGTCTCAAAAGAAAGTACTGGATTCATAAAAATTTTAAACTTCTGGTTTTTGATGGATTTACACATTTTAAGAAGTCCAGAACCTGGTTTGACCAATTTTAAAAAAAAAATGTCTGTGCGTGTGTGACAAAAATTCTGTTCAACTGTACCTCCGGAACTACTGCGTACTATAATTACATATAAATTTATGTGTAGTTGCACCATGACATAAATCAGTGCCTATCAACTTTTGGTGCAAATGGCTCAACAGGTGGTGCTGCCATACTGCGATTTCTGCAATATAGAGGAAGGCTATATCTCAGAAACTACTGCACAGAATTTCATATAAATATATATGTACATGTAACTTGGCATATATTAGTGCCAGGGTTAGAAATAAGTGGTTGTTAGTCGCATTTTGTGACCAGTTTTTTCATTTTGACGCCTAGAATTCCAATCATAGGTGCCATATTTGACACCTGGATTTTTCCTCATCATACCTAATAATTGTCCCAATCCCATCACACTGTAAACAAGTCTATTTCGGTCAACTTAACCTTATAAAAACTAATTTAAGAAATCATATCTCTATGAAAGTAGTTGACGATTTGTTAATGATTAAATTAAACAGCCCTAAATTGGAAGATTTCTGCCCAGAAAATGCTATTAAATTGTGGTGGAAATGATGTTATATTCTGGGCGAAGAATGAATTTGCGGTTTTAAATATGTACGTTTAATATTGCCAATGTAATTGCATTCATTACATAAATATTTTTTATATAATCTTGCATATATTATTTACAAGTTGATGCTTTATTATTTTTTTTAATATACATATTTAATTATAGATGGCACCTAGATTTTTCATTTTGACACCCAAAAAATTTAATCCAGGCGTCCTTTTGACGCCTAGTTTCAAAATTCTTATTTCTAACACTGATTAGTGCCTATCAAATTTTGGTGCCAATCGCTCTACAGGTGGTGCTGTTATACAGTGCTTTCTGCAATTTAGGGAAGGCTATATTTTAGGTTCTATTTCATGTAACTACACAAAACTTCCATGTTGGAAAAGCATTGAGAAATTATGCTGGTTCAGTTTGGGTGCATGTTGGCCAGTAGGTGGCTCTGCAATACAGAAATTTCCCCCCAAAAGGGGAAGGCTATATCTCTTATTCTATTGTGTATAATTGCATAGAACTTGGTATGTGAGAGAACCAGCAGGGATGGAACAGCTGCACCAATTGCGCCAGACTGCGCAAATTCGGTACCTCTCCGCAAACCTGCTCCAAAAAAGTCGTTTTGCCGTAAAATTGCGCCCGCCTGCGCCAAAATACTTAAAATTTTTTTGTGCCAAATGATGGCTTTCGCTATTTCATTTTCGCGCCGAAACCGAGGTTTTGAACTCCGTTTTTGCGTCAAAACATCGATGCGATTTCGTTTTAAGCAGGGTGTACTGAGCTTATATATTTCCTTATTTCTTATATTTCAAAAACTCTTACTACAAATCCTATTTTTCTTTTTCTTTCTTTCTTTTTTTTTTTTTTTTTTCCCTTTCACACATAACACGGCGGAAATCGCAGTCCGATCCTTATCAAATTTTTCATTACCAACAGTTGCCGCATGAAACATGATTCATTGAATTTTATTTTTTATCTATGAAATCGCTTCAACATCTGTTGGGAAAAAAAAAAATCAAATCTAATTACTTTTACAATCTGTCGGAAGAACTACTCATAAATAAATCGTTAAGAAAAAAAAGTAGAAAAAATTCCAGTGCAGGGCATTGCGTAATCCAAATATTACTAACTCAGAACAGAACGGGAACAAGTATTTGTTTACATTGCTAAGAGTGTGTTTTATTAAAACCACAAGCTTTAAGGGGGGAAGAAAGAAACTGAAAGCTATGATTATGCAGTATTTTCATTTTTATTTAAACAATACCAATGGTTCAGTTATCTTAATGAGTAAAAAGTCGTTAAAAAATAAAACTTTCTGAGGGAAAAAAAATGTTTATTTCGATTGTTTATCTAAATAAATAATGGATTCAAAGCTATTGAAATTTAAGGCCGATTGATAAAGTGTTTTAGTCCGTATTCGCGTAAGTTTTGGAGAAAATCGTGGAAAACTCCGAACTTTAACGGGCCAAGTATCTACCGTTGGGGAAAAAAGAAAACTTTCTGTGCTTTTTGCTGGGATAACAGAATACGCGATAGCTAAGTTTATTTAGTGCATGGGTAAATTTAAGAAATTTTCGGATTTGAAAACGGGACTCTCACAAAAATCGACGGATTTAAAATAAATTCATCACAAAAGTCGCACGAGAAAATTACGTATTTTATAAATCAGCCGCAAAAACATGGCATATTTCAGTAATCAAATAATAATAAAAAAAGAATTTTGTTGATTTATCACTAAATAATTGCATATTTTTAAAAAATAACATCTATTTTAGCAATTAGTTTACTATCACGGAATTTTAAAAATTAGCAATAAATTATAAAATAATTCCGTATTTCTAATCATGTTTGAAAAAAGGAAGAATTTCATCGATTAGTATCGAAATAAAGCCTATTTCAGCAATTAATCGTGATTAAACATAAATTTTGCTAATTAGCGGCGAAATGATTGCACATTTTTTATCAGCTACAAAAATATCGCGATTTACAGAAATTAGCTTTAAAAAAAAAATTGTCGATTAGCAGCCAAAGAATAGGATATAAAATGTAAGTTTTGATTTTTGTGGGTAAACGATCCCGTATTTCCGAAATCTACAAAATTATACCTTATTTCGAGATTCTGCTTTGAAAAAAAAAAAAAAAAAAGCGCAAATTTCACTGATTAGTGACAAAATAGTTGAGTATTTGAGATTCAGCTTTCAAAAGAACGCGATTTTCAAATATTAGTAGCTAAATAATAGCGTGTTTCGGCAAAGAGCCGCACAATAATAACGTATTTTAGGAATCCGCTTTGGGGAAAAAAAAAAAAAAGCTCAATTTTTTATCGATTAGGAGGAAAATAATAATTTAGTTCCGGCGAAACGTACATTTTTGACAATTAGCTGTGAAATAATCCGGCTTTTTTGAATTCATCTGCAAAATTTTCACATATTTCTGGGTTCAGCTTTGAAAAAAGTGTGAATTTCATCGATTAACGGCAAAGTTTAGTATTTGGGGATGTAGCTTTGAATAGGACACAGATTTCACCGATTACCAGCCAGATAATTGCATATTTCATTAATAATTGACCCCGTTTTCGATATAATTGACCGCAAAAATATTGCGAACTTTAGCGATCAGCTTTTTAAATAAGCGTGAATTTTATCAATTAGTGACAAAATTATAGTGTATATTAGCAATTGTTTGCTATTAAATGTAGATTTTATAAATTTGCAGCGAAATAATTACGTATTTAGGTAATCGGTCGTTAAAATATCGTGAATTCTGCCGATTAACGAAGGAAAATAGCATATTTAATTAATTAATGGTAATTAAACGTAAAATTTTGACTATTTATTACTAAATTGCTTCAAAAATATCGCGAATTTCGGAAATCAGCAATGAAAAAAGTATGAATTTTTTCAATCAGTAACAAAATTATGGTATGTATTAGCAATTATTCGCGGTAAACGTAATTTTTTAAAATTTGCAACGAAATAATTATATATTTCGGCGATCGGCTGTAAAAATATCGTGAATTCTTCCGATTAACAAGGAAAAATAGTATATTTAATTAATTAATGGTAATTAAACGTAAAATTTTGACAATTTATTACTTAATTTCAGCAAAAATATCGCGAATTTCGGAAATCAGCTATGAAAAAAGTATAATTTTTTTCAATGAGTAACAAAATTATAGTATATGTTAGCAATTATTTACAGCAAAATAATTACGTATTTCGGCAATCGCCGGTAAAAATATCGCGAATTTTGTCGATTTATGATAAAAATGGCGTATTTAATTAATAAATGGATATTAAACCTAAACATTTTACCATTTATTGGGAAACTATTCAATATTTCGGCTATCGACCGCAAAATTAACGCATATTTTGCAAATCAACTTTAAAATACTTGTAAGTGCAAGTCTGAATTGTAATAAAGTTATAAAAACGGTTTTTACATAATTTCAAAAATATTACAAAAGTACAAGAATTTTGTTTTATGTGAGATTATTTATTCATTTAGAATATTTTGTTATTTATTTATTTTTTAAATGTAGTATTTATCCTATGTCAAAATGTAAATAATTTATATATGTGTGTAATATTTTAATGCAGTTATAAATTTTTTATTTATTTATTCCCTCCACCACCACACACACATGATAAACTCCTTTTTTTTTAAAAAAAAAAGAGAAAAAGTTTCAGAAAAGTGCATCACTGTCAGTTTGCACTAAAATTAAATTTAACGCTTTGTATTCCACTGGGACTTCAAAGTCCCATCAAAAAAATTTCTCAATATGAATATAGCGTAAATTTACTACAGAATTTCATTGGAACTTCAGAGTCTCTATAGTTTAAGCTTTCCCTATAGTTAAGCTATAATTTAAGCTAAATTTAATATGAGATGTTTCTCATGCATAAAGAAATATAATAAAGTTTCAAACTATTTTTCCAAAAATAAGTAATTTGGGATATAAAGGGTTAATGTCGTACAATTTCAATCCTTTTCCATCCTTAATAACAAGGATTATTTTATCATAAATTCAGTTTTATTACTTTCTCTAATATCTAAACGATTAAAATTACCCATATATTTATTTTACTATTATCCCAAAAATTAAGATTTGGTTAAAAAAAAAAATCCAATTTTTGTATAAATTTGGAGTTAGAGCATTCAGATCATTTTCACATCAATTTTCTTGTTCTTGTAATTAAGTTTCATTTGAATAGGTATGCACTAAATATTCGATTATTACTGAATAAGGAATATTCAGTACACCTAATAGTAACTGAAAATTCGATGCTCACCTACAATTTAGCTTTTCTTTTGTATATATCGTGGTACAAGTTTAAGAAATTTCCCTCGCCCATTTCTGCTGAAAATTTTCAAAATGTATTTTATTTTACATATGATGTTGAGATGTTCATTTTTATGTATTAACTAAGCGGAAAAATAGTTAAAATTTTTTGCAGAATTTTTAATTTTTCAAAAAACAAGAACTCACAGATTATTCTGACAATGTGCTCCAGACTGATAGTAAATTTGCTCCAAATCCATAACTATTTTGCCCGATATGCTCCAAATCCATACTTATTTTGCTCCAATATGCCCCAAATCCATAAGTATTCTGCTCCGATATGCTCCAAATCCATAATTATTCTGCTCCGATATGCTCCAAAATTGATATTTAGCTGCTCCAAAATGGTATTTTAAGTGCTCCAAAGTAGTGATCACGCTGTTCCATCCCTGAACCAGCCATTGTGAAACACTATTGCGATTTATTTTAGGTGTATATTGGCCAACAGGTAGCAATACTGCACTACAATTTACCCAATGAATAGGCTAAGTTAATCCCAATTTCTATGACATATGTGCATGAAACTTGATATATAAGACAACCATTATGAAAGCAAATGTTGACCTTATTCATGTGTATATCAGCCAACAGGTGGAGCTTCTATTATAATTTTTCACAAGCGTATATCTCAGCATCTGTTGATTAAAATTGCATAAACTCCTTTTGTAAAATATTTATTGTGAGAAGCAATGGTTAAACTTTTATACGATTTAAACCATAAGTGGCGCTGTTATATAGAATTATGTAGAAGAAAGTTTTGTGATGGCCACAACATATTAGTTTTCTGAAAATAACCCTTCAACTGTGTTTATAGTGATAAAATATTTAATTTCATTTTTTTAATAATCGTATTGTAAAATATATGTAAATAATAAGTTTTAGTTTTATAATTCTGAACAAAACCTATCTTTTTGTGATAGTGCTTTTCACCAATAATTGCAAGTGTAGGAATGAGTATGTTAGGCTTAAAATTTTATTCTTCATGGCAATATTGCACAAATAAATAGAATATTAAATAAATATGTTTAAATAAATTATATTTAAAATGTTTTTAAAAGAATAGTATATGAAATGTTTATATTTTATTGTTTTAAAATAAAGAAAAAGAAAAGAAATATACAACACAACAGAAAACAAAACTAATGCCGAAATCCGTATCCGGCAGGCAGAAGAGCTCCGGATATCCGGTATCCGGCAAAATCACTATCAGTTTCATCCCTAAAAAAAAATCCCTCCCCCCCACATTAGAAATTAGTTCTAAAAAGTTATTTTAAAAAATATAATTGTTTTTCTATAAGATTTTTCTCTAAAATTTTTAACAATGCCAATTTTGTAATCAAAGCATTTTTTTTTTTTTTTTTTTTTATTGAATATTTAACGAAGATTATGACAATGTCCTAACTTTCTGAGTCACTCTCAGAACCAGAGACCATAAGGTGACCTTCCTGCCTGAGTTTGAAAAACATCGGTGTATCATCATTTATCGCAAGAATATTTTGAAAAATAGATACACATGCTCAGCAGTATAGTAGTGCATTAATTTATCAATATATTCTTTTTTGTTATGTTGCCAAATGCTTTATATTTATGTTCTTACAAACTTATTGAATGGACATTTAAAGTTCCAATTAGCAACCATAGATCTTTTGTATTATAATAAATAACCTTTTTTTCAAGCAACTTGCTTAAAACATATCTGGTAACTTTCTAAATGATGACTTTAATCAGAAACTTTAGTTTTTCACACTGTATCTAGCATTACTATGACTAATAAAAGAAAATTTAAATATATCATGCAAAAGATTTACTAAAAAAATCATTTTTTTGGTTGGGAAATTTAGAAAATTTTCAAAAAAAGAAAATTTTCCACCCCACATCACTAACGGTAAGTGAAGAGGATCGTTAAGGATAAACTTTGAATGATATGTAAAACTCTTTTGTTAAATAACATATTAGAGGAGTGTCAAAAGGAAGGGCATAATGTTTATATTTGTTAAAAAATATTACCTTCCTAATTTTTTTTATATTTAAAGGACACATATTGATTAGTGTTTATACCAAGTTTTTTAACCCGTTAGTAGTCGCTAGTTGGTCGATTTGCCGCCCATTCTTCAGTGTTGTCAGATTTTTTTATTCAACAGCCACCAAAAATTTTTAAAAGTGGCATTTGATATACATAAAACGCGAATAAAATCGAAGAAATGTCAATCACATCACTTTTTAAAATTATTGGTGACAGTTAAATAAAAAGTGCGCAATCTGTAATAGGTGACGCTGTCTATAGCGACTACTAACAAGTTAAAAAATGAGCCTTTTTTTTTTTTTTTTACAGCCCATTTAATTTAGCTAAATTCTGAAGATTTTTTTTTTTCCTTCAAATAAAAAAAGTAGTAATTTTTTTTTTATTTTATTTAAACACTGGATTTATATTTCTTATATTAATAGCTTCAATTTGGTACCAAAATTGTTAAATTTGAACTGTTATTTCTCAGGCTATTGCAATTTTTCTCAGTAGTGCCAAATCCAAGATGGCCGAAATTTTGTGAAAAGGACAGTTTTTCAAATGTTCATATCTCCTCCAATAATGGTCAAAATGTTTTACAAATTGATATATGAAGGTTTCACTACCATGTCTCAGTGGTAATTTTTTGGAAAAAATCTGTTACTGTATGGAGCAACTCATTGGTTGTCTACACATGGAATGACCCAGTTTTATGATGTAAACTTGGTCAAAACTAGTATAAAAATTTGCAAATGACAAACAAAAATCATTTTTACATTTTATATTGCGAAACTATTAATCATCATTGTCATTAAAAATTGACACAGTTGGTAATATAAATGAACATATACTGAGCATTGGTCACGTGGTGCTGCCTGTTAAGATCTCAGGATGAAGAGAAAAAGTTTTGACCAAGTCTGCATCATGTGAAGGCTGTTCTGCTCAATCCCGAATCTGAGATGAAATCCTCCTAAGAAGCTTTCAACTAAGATCGTTGAATTTTATATGCAAGGGTGAAACTTTCAGGGGCTACCCCTGAATTCAGGGTTTTTGAAATTTTTGCTGTGTCTGAATTTCCTATTCTTTTATTTTTATAAAAATTTTTCATTTTTAATGTTTAATTAACTGTATAATGTATTAAGAACTCTGCAGATATCACTTATTATAGGTATAACCATATGATATATCATTGATTTGTCTTCCCTATCTGCATGCAAGAAACAGTTTTCAGGGTTTATGCCTGTTAGGTAGTTTCACCCCTGTATATGTTAGGTTATGTATGTTTGTACAAATTATTCTGCATAAGATTAACGATGTTTTTTAAAATGCTTTTGAAATAGTTATATTTCTCCTTTTTAATGTTTTTTTTTTCCACATTTCAGGTTGCAAAATAAAAAATGGCACTGGTGGTATTCATTTAACTATGTCTCGTGAAGGTCGTCCAAGTGGAGAAGCTTATGTTGAATTTGAAACAGAAGAGGATACTGATAAAGGGTTAAAGAAAGACAATGAGCATTTAGGAAGTAGATATATTGAAGGTAGTTTATCTTCAAAAGTATAGAGAGCTCTCGAATATAATAGATTTTGTCAACAAAATTGTAGAGTATATCATTTCAATGTCTTGCTTTTGCATACAGTTTCAGCTTTTTTGGTCTTTGTTAATGTCATCCCTGTGTACTAGTCTGCCTTTGCCTGCCTAGTTGTCAATATTTCCAAATGAACTTGCATCTAAATTTGCTGCTCGCATATTATCCTAGCAAGTTATATTCACCAAAGAAATAGTTGACAAATGTTGCAATAAATTAATAGCGAATAAATAAAGAAAAAATTATTCAATATTTAACCATGTTTATTATTAATATAACTGGCAGGCTTTGCCCGCATCTCTGATCGCTATATTTAAATTTAAATGAATTAAAAAAAGAATCAATATTTTTTATACCGTTCTCCAAATTAAAACTAAAAAGAATATACATTGAAATTGCTTAAAGACTTTGCTTCAGGCCTTCGCTGACTTCAGCAGAGACTTCTTCACCACAACGTCTTGGTACTGGATAATTTAATTTTATAGAAATGTCAATAATACAAGAAAAACTGCATTAGTCATTTTCTTTTAACAGAACAGAAAACGCATAATATTTTACATGGAGATATTTTGTATAATTAGACCAATTAAAAAAAAAAAAAAAAAAAAAGCTTTTCTTTTTTTTTCCCACTCTCATTACAAAAATATTTAAAATAAAATTGAGAAAAATTGTGCAAAAACATTGAAACAGCTTGGACCTCTTGGCAGAATTTAAAATTTGGCACTGAACTTGGACGTTTCTCGCCAAAATGTTTACTTATGCATTTGCGATGTCCATATCAACTCATTGCTGAAATGACAACAAAATTATAAGATTAAAAAAAAAAAAAAACTCTTTATATACCATGTTTTTAAATTTTCTGTTGAATCTTATAGCTATATAGAACTACATTAACACTTTATCAATTTGTAGACGTCAATTTTTGTGAGATGCATAATTTAATTCTTTACAATTTTTTAATGTTCACATTTAATTAAATGTATTTTTATGTCGGAGAACTTGTAATTTTTATTTCATTATTATTATTATTATTATTGGCAACTATTAAATTATAACTATTATTTATTTTCATATTTCAATTAATTAAAAGAAAACTTTGCAACCTATCATTAATTAATAACTTGATGTATATAGTGTCCACACAAAAAATCAACAATTTTCAGAGTTCTTTTAAAAAGTCTATGCTCATCTATGCATTATCTCAAAAAAAAAAAAAAAAAAAAAAAATCATCAGTTTTTACTTTAAAAAAATGGCGAACTTTCATTACCAAATTAGTTAAATATCTAGACCAATCAAAATTAGGAGTGGTCTACCCGGATGTGTTCCCGACAAACTCTTTGCTTTATTTATATAGATGTAATTTGAGTAATGAAATATAATCATTAAAAATCATTAGTTTATTTGTCAACAGGATAATAGTACCTAATTACTTTTTTTTTATGCCCATTTAAGTTGTTTATCATCAATTTAAGTTATTTTAAAATTAGAAAAGAAATTTAAAAGAATTTTTTGTTTAATTAAATATTAAAATAATTAAAAGCCTCAGAATAAACATGGACAGTGAATTGGCAATATATTTGAAAATGACCTATAGAGAATAAAATTGGCTTTATTTGTATATTTAGTGTTATACTTCTTAAATGAAAATATTCTATATTTATCAGGGGAAATAACTTTAATAAATTATTTTTAATGATTGAATTTGTATATAAGAAAATATAGAAGAAAGTCATGTGATGGCTACAACATACTAGTTTATAAATTTTTAATTAGATTTTCCCATTTGGGAACATTACACTTAAACAGATATGAATAAGTAACTAATGTAAATAACACTTTAAAACTATAAAACTAGGTCATTAACACTAGAAATCATACAAAATGGAAACATAAACAATAAAAAGTAGCAAAACGCAGAGTAAGATATTTCCAAAATTTAGAGTGGATTAAAAAAAGAAGAAAAAAATCTTACTTGAAACTTTTGTCCCTTGTCCCTGCCACTTATTTGAAGCGCAGATCTATTTATACAGCATTAGTAAACAAGGGAAATTGTTTCAGCTGCCTAGTTAAAAAGCACCCAGCCAGCAGTCTGAACATTTGAAACTGCAGTGGGTAAAACTTCAGTCTATGATAATTTCATGAATCATATTTTAGGAGGCATTTCATGCTGTCGGAATTAAATGCGATAGAAAAATGGAAACCCAATTTCAGATAGTATTCATTTAAAGAGGCGTCTAATTTAATCATTTCCCTAAGCAATGTAATACTTAAACAGGGTTCATACTCATCAGGGAAAACCTGGAAAACAGGGAATTTGGAATTTGTTAAAAAAACTCAGGGAAAATAAAAATAAGTCAGGGAAAATCAGTTATATGTAAAACCTGGAAAAACAAATATTTTCTTTCTCTCAAGTTATATTTTTCTTGTTTAGCTTCATATCAGAATTCAATTAAGTAATGTAAAAATACACATGTAAACAATGATTTCTATCATGGTCGACAGTAATATGACACCATACATTGGAAGTAGCTGTGTGTTTTGTCCTGTGTATTTCTTTCCCATATATGAATATGAACCCTGTTAAATCGCAACTAAATAATTTATTTAGTTCTTGTTTTCTATTAATTTCTTTTCCATTCACAAATGGTTAAAGTCAATGATATCCAATGTTCGAATATGCATTCAAATTAAACTCATTCAGATTTTTAGCCACAATGTGCTCTTTACCATTCAGATTGAGCCATTCTTCTGATTGCGATTGAAAAACTTTTTTCTGAAAAATCGATTATTTTCTCATTATTTAAATTCTGAATGAAATGTATACAACATGGTACGGGAACTAACTGCCATTTTCTTTGTTTGCAAACAGATTGAATCGAATATGTGTTTAAAAAAAGTTAGAAAACAATCAATTTAATAAATTAATTTTAATTTATTAAAAAAAGGAAATATTCAGTTCAATGATTAAATCTTTATTTTAGTATTGAAAAAAAAATTTTTTTTTTGCTTAACAGCATCTCTTGACATTTTCATTTAAAATAAACTATCTCGGGAGGACAACAGGAATGCATGCATGTATGTTTTTACGAATAAAAAATTAATGTGCAAGTTCTTTTTGGGGAACATTGCAAAATTTTAAATTTTTTATTTGCAGGTATGATGGAAAAATTACGAGGCATGCAGTGTTGGTGTATTTTGATTTTATTGCCATTTCTATAATTTTACTTTAAGCCTATTTAAAAGAGAAGGAAATGTAACTATCCCAAGAAATATCCAAAAAATGGATGACAAATCTAAGCATTATTATTTTAACTGACTTTATTTGCTTTTCTGTTTAGTTTTATTTGCTCTTGTATGCCTATGAGGGAGCCACTACTTGCTACTGCTTAATTTTGTGTTAATACAGGGTTCGTATGTATCATGCAAAACCTAGAATACTCAGGGAATTTGTATTTTGGTAAAAATAAAAAAAAAAAAAACTGGGGGGAAAAAATCATTAAAATTCTGGAAGAACTGATTGTAGAATCAAGAAAAATGAGTATTTCCATATATATTTTTCTTGTTTATTTCATATTATCAAGATTCAAATGACTAAGTATTAGAAAATATGAATGTGAACAGTGATTTTTATGTAAATTTCTACTGTGAACTGAATGGAAGTAGTATTTTCATCTCTCTAGAGGAATGTTTCTTGTAATATGTTGTGAATATCTGGGGGAAAACTCTGGGAACTTTTTCCCATATTTGAGTATTAACTCTGTGATGTTATCTGGATGATTTGTATATAGAATAAATTTTAATGATCAGAACTTTTTATTCTATTTAGTTTTTCGTTCAAAGAAGAATGAAATGGAATGGGCTTTAAGAAGATGTGGATTAGAAGAGGATGGACAAGGCGATGCATGTGTTAGATTGAGAGGTTTGCCTTTTGGCTGTTCTAAAGAAGAAATTGCTCAGTTTTTTACTGGTATGCTACATATTTGATTCTTCTCCCCCCCCCCCCCCTCCATTAATTAACATGCATTGTAGTTTTAATTATTTATCCGCTGAAAAATGATTTTAGATTATTATTATTTTGCTGCTATTAAAAATAGGATATAATTAAGATATATATGAAATATTTATTGAGTTAAAATTGTATATTCTAGAAGCTTTTTCAACTTATTCCCAAAAACTTGCCTGTTACTTTTGAAATAACTAAAACTGTTTCTCTTATCCTCCCTCTTAGGGATTACACTTTATCTCCTGCATTTACTATAAATTAAATAATATAATAAATGTGATTAGATAATATTTTGAAGTTAATTTAAAATTTATGGTCTACAACTTAATTTTATTTAAAAAAAATTTAAATATTTGTATTTTTATATGTGTAATTTTTGCAATATTGAAGATATTTAATTGTGAAATGATTAATATTTTTATTAACTGGAGACTTTATAAATGGAATGACTATAAATTTCGTTACTGCTGATTATTATGAGTTATATTTAAATAAAAGCTTTTTTTTTTTAATGCAAATATGACTACAGTAAATTACAGAAACATTCTTACAGAATCTGAACTAAAGCATTTTCATTTTTAGAGCTGCTGCTGCAATTTCCTAACCTTGTTCATTTCTTAATATGAAACTAAAAAGATTAGTTAGCTTATTTAATTTGTTGCATATTTGATGGACTTATGTGTTTAAAGATATTTGTTATAAAAAAAAAAAAGTTGAAAGAAAGCATGTGTTTTATGGTGTTCTTCAGTTCATTATTTGGATGAACGATACTAAATACTAAACTTTTTAACTGTATGTCAGGTATTAAAAATACGATCAGGGTTTCTTTAATAAGTGAAATTTTATACAGTATTGCATTTAATATAGTATTTAAATAAATGAAGAGTTGCAATGTATTTAAAAATAGTTTTCATGTATACAATATTTTGATATAATGAAGTCTAGATACAGCAACATACTATAATTCTTAGAAAGTTGCACTGTCATTGCTATGTTGAAAAGGGGATTTTTTTTTTATTTTTTAGTACATTTATTTATATGGTTATGCATTTGCTTTTGCTTTATATAGTTTTAGTTTTAATGTTTCGTAGCATTGTGACTAAACAAAATAGAATAAAAATATAATAGCATAAAATAAGATTTAAACTTAATTTAATTTATACTTCTATTTCTATGATAATAAAATTAATACTTTTATCTTAAGCTCTTAAATGTCAAGTTCAGCACTCTACAGAGTGTCAGGGGTGCAGAAAATATTCAGACCTCTGAAATTTCCCCCGAACACAATCGAAATTTCCCCTAAAATAACACAACAACCTATTATCAGCCTATATTAAACTTTTTTTCAATTTTTTTTTTTTTTAAGTTCTGACCTATTGTAAAGGGGAAGGAGAAAAAGGAAATACTTCTTTAGATCAAATATTGAAGATTTTTTATAAGCTGCTACATTACAAACTTTTTTTTTTTTAAATACCTACTTCAAAATTTAATGTTGTTATTAGGTCCACTAGGTGGAAAATTAAAAAGTTTGAGGTAATTAGATTTATTAACTAACATAATTTTTAAGGCTATAATGGTACATAATTATAAATAAATTAATGCTGCTTCATTTTATTGTACATTGCTGTCTCTGAATGTGGCGAAGAAGATTCTCGTGTGACGAATAGGAATTCGTGATCGAATAGGAAAATGAGCATTCTGAAGTTCTTTAAGTAATATAAGAGTTTAAAATATCTAAGTCAGAAATCAGCAAAAAGGCTTTAATTAATAGTTCCGTCAAGTATCACTTAAATATATAGTTCCTTAGTACATTCAGAATTAATCTGTGAACTCAGGTTCTTTTGAAAAGGAAACATCGCTGTGAGACACGCAATTCGATGTCAAGAAAATAAAAGTACAAAAAAAAACCTTACCATGAATGCTGGGAGTAAAAAGAATGGAGACAATAAATGAAGATCAAGATATTTATTACTGACTCTTGCAGGACTGGGGTCTGAATCTGTGTGCAGGCGTCTCCGACATCTTTCGCGTTGCTCCATACGCTTAGGTATAAGGCGTAAATCCAATCCAAAGACATCATCGCGATAATTGCATTAAATAATATTCTAGCATCCTTAAATGATTCATCTCAAACCAATGTTTCAAAATATCGCATTAATTTGTTACCAGTTCATCCATTTTTAAATATAAATGGATTAATCTTAGTAGTTGAACATTTCCACGCGACAACGCCGCGAGAACGGCACGTGTCGCGCAAAGCGCAACCACCGGAGATGTCCTACCTTCTCAAACCATGGCAAGTCCGCTTCTCTCTGAGTTAGAACTTCCCGGCAGATGCTAACAGCTACCCCAAAAACGTCACGATGTTGCTCAGCCAATAGGAGCGAGCGATCGCTAAAAGGGGAGCGCTGAAGCCTCTACACTACCGGGATGACAGCAGGGTCCGGTGAGAAGAACCAAAGGAGAAAATTTCGATCGTTGCAGGGAGGCAAACGTGCAGGGGTAAACGGAAAGAGTTGAATTAAGGGAAATTTAGCCTGAAACTTGAATAATAACTTGATTTTGTTAAATTTAATGAGAGTGTGATTAAATTAATTAAACACGATGTCGTGCTTCACGACACTGAAAATTTAAAATATCTTTTTATTGCAGAATTATGAAATCAAGAATAAGACAAACATGCATGATTATAATCATTTAATAAAAATTCTATAATTTTCTGTTTAAAGACTAATTAAAATTATTATGGGATATACAGTATAAAAAAAGTAAGCAATATGACTTACTGATAAGTACACAACTGAACAAAAGCTGTACAAACCGAAAAAGAAAAAAAAAAAAGTTATATGCTGTAAAAATAAGATAAATTGCTATATAGATACAAAATGTACAAAACATACATGGGCAAATTTTAATTTTAAGCATATGAGTAATATAGTCTGAGAAAATACTGCTCAAATATTGAACAACAGAATCAGCAGCTAATTAAGACAGATGTCTATCATTACAAAAAGAAAACAAAAATATATAAGATATTCAAGATCTGCCCTCTCCTCACCCCAAGGAGAAAAAAAAAATATTTATTATTTTACAGTTTTTAGATCATGCATAAGCTGCAAAGTTATGTGAAATAAATCAAAATTTGAGTTTTAGCTTATTTTTACAAATTGCAGTATTTCGTCTTTTGTAGTCCAGTTTTACTTTTCAGAATAAATGCGCAATGTGCAGCTCTTCGTTTGTTATGCAATTATAATTTATTATATTAACAACCTAGACTAAAGGTAGAAATTAAGAAATTTGGTTGGTGGCCACTGGCCACTAGCCTTCATTTTTTTAATGGCCACTTTTAAAAAGTTAGTGGCCACTGGCCACTCGCTGATAAAAGTAAAAGTAAAATAAATTTTTTTTTCTTGAATTTTTTCAATGTTCAGTCTCGACAAATCATTAAGAAAATAATTAAGGTAGTCAACTTTTTGAAACTCATCCACAAAATTTTAATAAATGAAATAGGAATAGATTTACATAATTTATACTATGAATGTAAGAAAATACTATTCAATACAAAATTCATGTGTTTAAAATGCTCTTTGAATATGAATTAATAAATGTAAATGAATTTTGGACATTTGGAGACGGGGCTATTGAAGTGAAAGTGCGTCGAATGATGTTTTTAATTTTTCTGCGAACGTAATACAATCGGAGTTTCAGCCGATTGATTATCTCACGAGCTTCCTTTTCATCTTTCTCCCGAAAGTCGGCCGAAACTCTCATTTTGACATTTTTTTAAAATCAAAATCTAATACTTTTACATAAAAATGGAAAAAAGCCATACATTTTTTTAGTATATGAATAAGACTACCTGCCAAATTTCCAGTGTTTACTGTTAAAATTGACTTCCGAAAATGTCTGTAAGTGGCGATGTTAGATTTGAGAAAGCCTGAATTCGAGGCGCGCGGCACGTTTACTGCGAAAACGCCGCCGCACGATCCAAGTTTGCGTTGGAATGGGGTATTCTATAAAGAATGGGTAGAAGAATTTTAAGTGTTTACTATTAAAATTGACTTCCGAAATATGTTTGCAAGTGGCAAGGTTAGATTTTAGAACAGCCTGAATTCTTTGCGCGGCGCGTTTACCGCGAAAAAGCCGCCGCACAATCCAAGTTTGCCTTGGAATGGGGTATATTTTATAAAGAATGG
This sequence comes from Salticus scenicus, assembly GCA_963930645.1. Classification (NCBI taxonomy): domain Eukaryota; kingdom Metazoa; phylum Arthropoda; class Arachnida; order Araneae; family Salticidae; genus Salticus; species Salticus scenicus. The sequence continues at coordinate 303,538,142 of OZ005650.1, read as the reverse complement.
GTAGAAGAGAAGTGGCCACTGCATTGCCGACAAAAGGCAATTTCTTTAGTCGCCACTTTTAAAAATCTAGTCGCAAGTGGCGACCGCTAATTTCTAGCTTTAACCTAGACCTGACTGCAATGGGATTGTTGCACTTTGAGTTCTACCCTGCCCTTACCCTCCAACCAACCATGATGGACAGTTACTTACAATGTTTACATATTTATAGTGCATCATTTACATTTATTATGATTTTAAACAAGTTTCTACTTTTGGATTAAAGTCGGAAGCTGGTATATTACTCAGTTTTGGCATTGATAATTGCGAGTATAAAGAAGTTTTTATAAATCCATCTCTTGAGTCACCCCATATATCTTTTCTGCAGATTCATTGACCAGCTTCTTCACAATCCTTTCAACAGCCTGAATGTGGTATGAGAATTTTATGATTTTAAACTTTCACAATTCTTTAGTTTACAGAAATGACAAAATCCTTGTTTGTCACATTTTCCTTTATTGGAAGCATAGAGAATGAGAAAGTGAACACGTTGACCCAGCTGATCAACGCTTCATAGTTCGAAATTTCAAAATTTACCATCAGTGGAAGAAATTCTTGTATAGATACAGAAGTGTGTCCTGATGGTTGATCTCTTGCTTTGAGTATTGCTTCTGTAGGTTAACTCATGTTAAATTTGATTTATCAAATTCTATAACATTTAAAGAGGTAGTTTTTACTTTCTTCTATATGTAATATAGAGAAAGTATTGGATTCGCGAAAATTTTCGACCTCCGTTTTTTGACGGATCTACACGTTTTGGGAAGTCCTGAACACGAATTGATAGTTTTTAAAAAATGTCTGTCTGTCTGTCTGTGTGTCTGTATCATTTTTTTGTGGACGCTGTATCTCACGAACCAATGAATAAAATTTAACCAAACTTGGTATTTAGTTGCACCCTGACATGAACTGGTGCCCATTAGATTTGGGGATCAATAGCTCAACAGGTGGCGCTGTGATCGCATTTTATAGGACAAAATTCCGTATAAATGGGCATAATGAGAGTTATTTTAAACTTGTGATTGTAAAATTAATATGAATTATTGATAATAGTAGTAGTTAACTAGGAAAAAAAAATTGTGCATGGGGGGGCATCGGTTCCCCCCCCTGGGGGGAAGTACCCCCCCGGGGGGGTTAAATTTTGAAGATGGGTATCATTCGAAAGATCTCGTCAATACCTTTAAAACGAATGGTTGAACCATAAATCTGTGATAATTTAAAACAAAGTTATCGATTTTTTTTACTTTTAACAAAAAAAAAAAAAAAAAAACAAAAAAAAAAAAATCTTTTTTTTTTTTTTTTAAATATTGTTACTGATTGAATATGTATAGGAAAATATAGAAGAAAGTCTTGTGGTGGCCACAACATACTAGTTTTTTTTTTTTTTCCCCTTTCAATATTTTCATAATGATAGTTAGTCACCCCCCTCCCCCCCCCACCCCCGTCAAAAAAAAAAAAATAAATAAAATTAAACACTATTTGAAGCTTTACAATTCTCAATCACCCTCTATCCACAACAGAAGTGTCAAATGTTCATGAAAAACTTAATTACTTATTTTATTAGTTTATAGAGAAGATAGAAATGCTCACTGTTCATATGTGTAATTATTTTGTTTTTAACTATCTTAAATTAATATTATCTATTTTTCTCCAGAGAAAGTAAAAAAAAAAAAATGATATTCTTGCCCATCAGTATAGTTTTTTTTTTGGGGGGGGGGGGAATTGCAGTGGTTTAGTGAGTATTACACAAGAGTTACACAAACACAAAGTTATAGAATGTATATAACAGGTAATGAAAATTTGTTAAAATCAGTCATGGGGGGGGGGGGATACTGAATTTCTGTAGCCACCCTGTCAGGGTTTAACCTCGCAAAAAAGTTTCTTTAGCATTTTAGCTAAAACATATAAGCAGTATTTTAGCTTTTTCGAAAATTAATTCTTTGAATAGTATTGATTTCTTCTTAATTTGGTTATCCCCACTTTTGTTTTCTGTTTGTTTTGTTCACTGACGATTTTAACCAAGGGTATATTGCGATTTTAAAAAAATGAATCAGCAAAATTTTGTTTAGATTTCAACAAAGGCAATACTAGCACTGAGAATACATCTATGAAGCAAATTCTTAATTATATTTTTAAATATTTTTATATTTAAATTCAACTATTAAAAGTTGAAATTAAATCCGAATATACTAAATAGATAATGATTCCCAATATTTTCAGTGATTTTGTAATTTCCGTCCACGAAAATTTGCATAGAAACTAGAGGTAGTTATATAAAGATATTTTATGAAGTAATCTAGTTATAGCTTTTTAGTGAAATTCTTACTGACATAGTTTAGCAAAATACAATATCTTTTAGTAAAATGCTAAAAAAACTAATGGCAGTTTAAACCCTGCACCCTGCTATCATAAAATATTTGCTTTTGATTTAAGTATTTTAATTTATTTTATCATAATTTTAGTTAATTTTGTTTTAATAAATATTAAGTTGTTGACCATACTTTTTTATTGTTCTATTAATATTTTGTAAAGATAGAATATACCTTCTAGTCTTTATAAAGCTAAAAGTTGAAATAGCCTTTAGTATTTGTTTTTATGCTGTTTTAAAATTAAGCTTTTAAATTAGTATTTGATATTATTTAATATCTTAAATGTTCTTGTTTAATATCTTACATGTTTCAGCTACAGTTTAAAGCTGCAAGTCTTCATACCAGTTTCTATAATTATTTGCTCAAATTATGTTTGTTTGTAGTATGCTATAATGGGTTGTGGATTTTAATTTGAAGGGTTGGAGATTGTCCGAAATGGGATTACACTACCTACTGACTACCAGGGTCGAAGCACTGGGGAGGCTTATGTACAGTTTGCTTCACAGGAGATCGCTGAAAAAGCGATGGGGAAACACAAGGAAAAAATTGGGCACAGGTTGGTTAGAGGCCTGGGCGGGTCTTGATCCGTCAACTGGGCTTATTTATATCTTTCTTTAAGTATATTATATTTTATTTCTTATATATATATATATTAAAGAGGGTTATTTTAAGTAAAGTGATGGAAATGGAGGGTGGAAAGTTCCTGTTTGGAATTTGTTGTACTGGTAAATATATTAACTTAACAATTATGCTGCTTACAAATAGTGAAATAAGATTAAAAATTAATAATATGGGTTTTTTTTTTTTTTTTTTTCCCTTCTAGTATTTTATTTTTCCTGAATTTTAACTTTCTAGTGGATGGGGGAAATATTTATGAAGAAAAAAAAAGTTTTAAGTTTTCAACAGATTACTACCTATTTGTTTAAATAATCAAAATTTCATTGAATTTTATTGCTTAATTTTTATAAGTTCGAACAGAAGTACCCCTGATTGTAGAATCAAGAATGGCAAAAGTGCTAATATAAACCATTTCCATCACATAATGAAAAGTTAGATTAAAATTTTCCTCTTGAATAATTTTGTGAAATTACTGGGTAACCTATAGTAACTTAGTGTTTATAATTAGTAGTGTTTAAATGTATGAATTATTTGGGTTATGATGGGCATTGCATATCCTCTGTAATTACAGCTTTGTAAAGAACTTAGTTTAGCATTTAAATATTTCATTCTTAAAAAATCCCATCAAAAAATTATCGTTGATGATCAAATAACGTGCATAATTAAAATCTGGGGTGAAATAGTGACAAATATTTTTAGTAAATAGTTCATTATCAAATGAGGGTGAGTTCAGACTTCACTGTAATTACAGATCAATGGTATGGAAACCCTGAACTCTCATCTTTTTATGATTTTAATAAAGGGTGTTAATAATAGGAAATTTCTTTTGTTAAATTTTTTAGTTCACAATCTTAATATTTGGATTTTATGATGTATTTAATTATGTGAATGGTCAGTTTGATATAACAGTTTCATATAAAAGTTCATTATTTTATTCAACCAATCTTCTTGAAATCTGCATAACTACTAATTTTTTTCAGTGATTTTTGGGCAGAATTTTCCATTTTTTCCACATACCTGACAGGTGTTTCTTTTTCTTTCTTTTAAATTGTAATTTGTAACTTCCACCAGATATAAATTACAGATTTGAGGGGAAGGGCCAATTGTAATGAGCAAAAAAAAAAAAAAAAAAAAAAAATGATCAGAGGGTGAAAAAACTGTCCTTAATGTAATGCACCAAGGCTCTACACTGAGCTAACCTTGGTGATATGATCAGAGGCAATTGTGTTTAGGCTTTACCCTTGATCTCTTACAAAGTTATCTTTAGTTTTCATTGTTTGTTCATTTGTGATCCAGGTGATATGTAAACAAATTGTATACTTTTATTGATTAGTTGCAAAAATATTGAAAACTTCTAGTCTAAATTTAAATATTTGACATTCCAGGTTTTCTTCATTTTATGTAAATTGGAGTGTAAAGGTTGATATTTTTATATACCAAGTATGTGAAAAATACCAGATCTGGGAATCAAACCTGGGCACCTCCACATGTGAGAAATGCCTAGCTGGTTGTCAGCCAGGGTAGCTCAGTGGTAGAGCATCCGTGCGTTAAGTGAAGGTGCCTGGGTTTGATTCCCGGCTCTGCTATTTTTCACATAGTTGGTATATAAAAATATCAACCTTTACACTCCAATTCACTTAAAATGAATATTCACGGTTGATGAATTCATGAATAAAAAAAAAAAAAAAAAATTCTAAATTCCAGATTTTTGTTTTTTAAACACTCTACTTTTCAGTTTTTACATTTGAGTCTTAATATTTGTATGATGGAATTAAAAAAGTATGGGGGATTTTAAGAACTGCTAAAAAATAATCATATATAAGACATTTTTTGCAGAACATATGAAAATCTCCAACTTAATAGTGCTAAACTAAGGTATACTTGATGTAGCTTGGGTGTTATTATTAAGCTCATGTTTGTTAAAAAAAAAAAAAAAAAGAAAATGAAATCGTTAAATTAAAACAACTTTTAAAATGAATTAAATACAGTCACACACTTTATAACCATAAAATACAAGATAAGTGTTTTTGCTATAGAATTAGATCCCATCAGTGTCATATCAAATGCATAACAATTAAAATCTACCAGTAAAACATCAAAATGAAATTGAACATTCAGTAAGAACTGTTATAGTCCAGTCAATAAATACAGTGTACCTTGCAAAAGGTGGGGTAGAAGATTTTGTTTTTTTTTTAATTTGTACGTATTAGTACTAATATGCAAAATACGAGTTATCCAACATGGTCGGCCCCGGGAGAATTTTTGTCGGCTGAAAAATCTCGAAAATTTACTAGTTTTTGGCTTTTTCCGAAATATCTCTGAAATGGCTGAATTTAGCGATATTTTTCTATTGTAATGTTTAAAGAGGATTAAATTTCCTACAGTTTTCTTCATTACAACTTTTTTGTAGAACTAATAGCAAGCGCGTAACAGCTTCTTGAAAATAAAGTTTTCTCAACTTCATAAAAAAAAAGCACATTACTCCTTATAAATAATGTACAGTAATTATTAGAATTAGAAGCTTTATTTACAGAAAGCTTAACAACTTTTAATGATATAGCTCTGATTCTGTCGTCCTTGGGATTTTTAGATTTGGTGATCAAAAACGTAATACGGAAATACACATGCCAGGTGTATATTTTTACAATATATATTGTAAGAAATACTGTTTTATTTTCTTGATTGTTCTCTTAACATATACCTTGTTAAAATAATCGGGATTTTTGAAAAGAATTAAATATGTTAGCCAGGTAAATTGGCGATCACCCTTTTAATTTTTCCCTTTCCGTTTTTACTACACCCCCCCCCCCCCCTCCCGAATAAGAGTCCTTGTTATTATACTAGTTTCACGAGTATTTTATAGCCAACATTTTGAAAGCAAACAACCGCTTTCTTGTTGGCAGTTTTGGATATTAAAACATCTTCACCACATTTTTTGCAAAGGCGTGATGTAACCATTCTGATACCAGGATGGAAATCACCCTCTATTTTATTCATCAAATGCTTAATGAGACTGGCACTCCTCCAAGTCGTTTTCAGGGTAGGAGTAAATTGATTCCATTGCCTCATCTGTTACTTGCAGGGTAGTATCCTCGTTTCATCTCACTTTTAGGCCTCCAATGCAGTTTTTGTTGACAAAACCTGTGATACCAAGCATCTACAGCAACTAAACCTTTTACATTTCCGATGCATTCAAATACTTCTTTTCTTCACTCATCCCTATGATTTTCGGCACCATTTACAATTGTTCCTTTCGCACCCAGTTTCATAGCATGGTGAATAAAATTTCTTTTATGCTCAAGAAATCGTTCCTGTTTTTTAAAGAAATCTCAAGTATCCCCTTCTCCACACAGGAAACACTGATCTTTAAAACTGAAACCTTCAGTTCTTGATGGAAGATATGTAGCCGCACAGTTTGGACCAGCTCCATCACCAGTTGTATGACGCCGCACATATGCTGCAGTCATTCGCTCATTGGTGTATCATTTGTGACAGGCATTGTGAATTTTTACTTGTTGTAGGTTCTTCAAAAAACACCGATGTTCTTCATTTTGACATTTTGCATTGCACTTTTGCAGATTTTCTGTATACCTTTCTCCTTCAGAATCTTTATTTCACCTTTATTCAAACTGATTTCGTAAATAAAACAAACACTCCGTTTTTTTTTTTTAACTTGGTAGAAACACTAATCAATATGTATCCTTTAAGTATAAAAAAAAGTAGAAAGGTAATATTTTTTAACAAATAAAAATAAATTTTTTTACACGCCAGGATATTGAGGTATAAAATCTCCTTGTTAATGGAAATATTTTAGTGAAAATGTTTCTAAAAAAAAATAAGATATCATTCTAATATGTTTCATAATCTTAGTTTTGATTATTAAAAAACCATTTATTGACACAAATTATGTTTATGGCAATGATTTCAAAAATTGCAATCAACTACAACTAACTCTAAATGATGCAATTTGCCATATGATTTCTTGTGTTTTCTTTCTTCTTTTTCTGCTTGAAGTGAAAACTATTGTAATGAATTCAGTACTAAAACAATATTACTTCAAAATTTTTATTACACGAGAAGTGAAAAAAAAATACCCTAGATTATATAGCCAGCTTTAATAAACTGTTAAGAAATTAACAAATTGTTCTTTTAACCCTACAAGGCTCAATTTTTTTTGGTGCGCAACAAAAATATATAGGTTGTAATTAGTGATCAGAAGATAGGGAAAACTTATAAATATAAAACCATATTTTATGGAAAAATCAACTTTTTAGCTCAATGTACTGTATGTGAAACATACATAAAAATGATTTACTAATACATTTACTATTGTAATAAACTATTGTATAAATCCGTTACTATGGAGCAACAAATTTTTCTGATTTTGGGTGTTTTCGTATGGAATAACACACTCCAGACTTCGATAATGTTGAGATTAAATGACTTGATGCTTCTGACTTATGTAATTATGAGTATGACTCATGAAGCTTACTTGAAAGCATGTTTACAAAGTTACTACAACCCTCTCCTTCGAATGAGACTAAAGTGATTCCATCTGAATATTCAGTTTTATTTTGTTTTACTGTTAGTTTTTAATGCTATTCATTTGATGCGACACTGAAGAAGGCTAATTTATAGATGAAAAGTTTTATTTTATGTTTTTTAAGTGTGCTTTTAATTTTTTAACTCTATTTAATTATCTCGCGAGTTGCTTGAATTTTGTAGAATAATGGAATGTATAACTAAAGTTAATAATACATCCAGTAGTAACAGAAACAAGGATGGATTCAGTTCAAAATTTGTTTTGAATTTTAACCTGTTTTGGTTTATGATCATGGTTTTTTTTGAAGGGTTCATTTTTGGACCCAAAGACCCTGAAGAGATTATATGCGGTCAGAGTGAACTGTTTTGGGGGGCAGCAATCTGTATGTGAAATCTTTTTGGTGAAATTTTAAAATTTTCTGCATGAATCCCATCAAGCACTGAAGCAACTTCTTTCAATACTTTTAGCAGATACTTTTCGTTTTGCAGTGAAACCAAATATTTGCCTTTTTTTTTTTTTTTTAATGCATAAAGTTTTTTAAAAAATATTCTTTCTTTTTAATGGATTTTTTTAAATGTTTGCTAGTTAGCAACAAACACTACTCCAAAATTTAACATATGATGTTTGAGAGGATGCTAAATGAAACTTACACATACTTTTTCTTTATTTCACATTACAACCTCATCCAAAGCTTCCTGAAGATTCCTCCGAATCTCAGATAGTTTATTTATGAAACTTTCTTTAAACTTGAAAAATATGTATATCTATATATTGAGTTATATTTTTAAAGGCATTGGGTGTTTTGACTCACTTTATCTCAACTGAAATCACAATAACTGTTTTGACAAATCTTCTTTTAAATATTAGTCTTATTTCCTAGATAGACTGGCAGGTAGGATTTAAAACTAATTTCATATTAAATTGAAAAATACAATATCCTGAAATACTTTTAATATGTTAATAATGGGAAATATTGTCATTTTCTATCCAGGGGTGATTGTGTTCAGGTATTTTACCTGATTTCAGGTATTTTTTTTTATTTTCAGTACCAGAATTTTAGTTTTTCTAGTTGTTAAATTCATAAAATAAGACTAAAATATCAAATTCACAGGATTGCTAAACCTAATTAGTACTTTTCTTAATGAGAGGTTTGGAGCTCTCTGAAATAAATTGTCCTCTACCCATATGAAAAATTTTTCTCGCTAAAATTTCAGATATTTTTTCATGAATTCACAATCACCCCTGTCTATCCTTTTGAAGAATGCCTCCACATGTAAAAAAAAATTAAATATTGAAAATATGATAAATGCTCTTTTAACTGCTTTTGTTAAAATCAGAGTTGGCATAGTTTAAACCATTTGCTTTTTTTTTCCCTTTCCAAAAAAATCCAAAATTTTTATTCTATTATCTCTTGTTTAATTGAAATTTCTAAATTATTTATACCTAAATGTCTTTTACTTTAAATTCAATTTATTTCCATTGTGCTTCATTCTTGCTTCAGAGATGGTTTTAATTATGTGTTTTATGTGTGATTGACTGTATTAAGTTATATATGAACAAAGGGGGAAAAAAAATCTAGATCTTGCAGAAGAAAAATGTCTAATTTAATCATCTTAAAAAAAATTATAAATGAAAGGGTGTATGGCTAAATGCAGTAAAATAATATAAAATAAATAATGGAAAGCACATTTATTTTATACAAGATATAAGATGAAAATTGTATAATTGAAAAAAGAAAAAAAGTTCTTGTTTTTATTTTATTCAAAACTGAACAAAGTGGTCTTTAAAAAACTGGTTATTTGTTATAATGCTGATTTTTGTTATAATGCTGCTTTGTTATATGCTGATTTTAAATCATTAAATAAAAAAGCTGTATTAGAATATGTCTAGGTTGTTTTTATTTTTTAAACAATGTATTAACTTTGATTTTAAAATTTCATGCAAAAAGTTCTCCATTCATTTACCTTTTTGTGCATTATTTTACTAAAATGTAACAGCACACGAGAATGCTGGTAAAATTAAGAAAATAACATTAAAAGCTTTAATATATAACAAGGAGAGGTTATAACATAGGAAATTCAGATTGGGACAAAATTGTGCAGAATTGTAGTATACTATAAAGGTAACAACATACTAAAGCAGTAGAACTCACTAGCCACAGAATTTCGAGAAAAAAGCATTTAAAGTTTCAGAAATCTTTAAATATAAGTTATTTCGCAACATAGACAACGTTCCATTGGCGGGGTCAGCAGAGTAAATGGTTGCAACGCAGAGGGCCTATGTTTAATACAGAGTTAAGTAAAAATAAAATGTACCTATTTTTAAATCTAAACATTTTATTTAATTTTAGGTGCATTTAAAACAATGCTAAACTTGTTTTATAAATTTCAGAAAAAAAAAATTAGACAAGTAATGATTTTAATTGTACATATAATTATGTCCCAAATAAATTAACTAATTACTTCTACAATCATTACAGCTTCTTGAAAAATTATAATACGGGATTCCGATTATATATTGCAGGCAAACAAATACCCAAAATATGCATCATCTTTAAATGTAGATTTTAAATGTTAATCAACATACTTGTACATTTTTCTTTGACAATCTATTTCTTATCCTTCTGTGCAAAAAATAAAATTTCAGCTGCCCTCTAGTATTAACAACCTCAAAATAGTTAAGTAATTCATACATATTAAACCATATCAGTGAGTTTAAACCAAGATTTAAACACCTGCTGTTTTACACTTCTGTTTATTTTTAATTTATTTTATTTATTTATTTATTTATTTTTTGTGTGTGTGTGCTTATTTTTTTTTTATATTTGTTATTCAGGGTTTTGTTTGTATATTTATCTTATTAATTTTTATTTGATTATTTCATCCATTTCATCAGGCTAAAGCTGCAGTTGAATGATCGTAATGATTGTAAAATTTAATCTTTTGAATAATTAAATGGAGTAGAAGGCTGATTTTTACCATGTGAAAAATACCAGAGCCGGGAATCGAACCCCAGGCCTTCCACTTAGAGCATCCGCGCATTAAGCAGAAGGCCCGGGGTTCGATTCCAAACTCTGGTATTTTTCACATAGTTGGTATAAATCAGCCTTCTATAAAAAAATAATTTCCAGGTTGATGAATTAAAATTTCTCAATTAAAATTCGTGGCCGTTTGGAGTTATGCCATGTTCAAATTTGTCACTTGATATAGCTGCTTTAATGCAGACTCGGTGACCTTGCCAACATAAATTAAATTATGTGAGAAGTGCCGAGCGGTTATCAGCCAGGGTAGCTCAGTGGTTAGAGCATCCGCGCGTTAAGTGGAAGGCCCGGGGTTTGATTCCCGGCTCTGGTATTTTTCACATAGTTGGTAAAAATCAGCCTTCTACTCCATTCTACAGGGATGAGATTTTTCAGCTGATTTCAGTTTTTTTTGTACATTCAGCTATGTTTTTAGTTTTTCCAGCATTTCTTATATTTCTGATGTGTATTTGTTCTTTTTTTATACATTGAAGATTAAAATAAATATTTATTACTCTAATAGATTTTGTCATCAAAATTCTAGTATTTCATTTTAATGTTTTGCCTTTGCATACAGTTTCAGCTTTTTCATAGTTTTGCTAATCTCATCCCTGATTCTATAAGAAACCATTTACTCTGCTTACCACGCCACTGAAACTTCAAACGCTTTTTTATCGCTGTTCTGTGGCTAGTATGTGGTACTGCTTTAATATGTTGTTACCTTCATAGTATACTACAATCCTGCGCAATTTCACTCCGATCTGAATTTTCCATTTCATGACTTCTCCTTAAGTATTGAAAAATGTTGAAATATTTCTAATCGCAAAAAATTCTACATCCGATGTAGAGTGTTTTCTTCTTTTGGGGTTGTGCGATTAAAATAGAAAATTAATTTGAAAAAAAAAAGCTATAAAACTATTTTATTTAAAATATTGAATGTAAATTCTATTCAATAAGTAACTTTCAAGTGGATTGCAATATTATATTGCATAATCCAAAAGTATAATTTCTTCTTAATTCTCTTCCTATACTTTTTTAAAAATTATTATTGTATTGAGTAAATGTTTCATGTTTTCAGTATTTTTAATTAATGCTTTAATTTGGCTAAATGAAACTTTATTAACTTGATATTAAACATTACATACAGTGATTGTAAAAATGGAAATTTTTACACAATATTTACTTTTTCACAAAAATAAAAAAATTGACAAAGGGACCTAGAAATTAAAGCCTGGTTCGACCCTTGAATTGTCATGAGGTTTATCTTTACATGAGTTGTCACTTTTTAAATTTCAAACTGAGATAACTTTTGTTGTAGGATGTTTTAAAAAACATGCAGTTGAAAACATTAAAATTTTGCCTATTTAGAAGACGCTCAGTGGATTAAATAACTTATACATCATATTTATAAAGTTATATGGTTTAACTTATGACTATGACACAGGCTAGTCTTACGATAGTTTTAAATTATGTCGAAAAAGAGAAGGAAAATATACTGCATTCCAGCAAAATCAAAAATTTCCTAATTTAACTATTAAAGAAATTTGGCAGGGTTCATATTCATCAGGGAAATCCTGGAAAACAGGGAATACTCAGGGAATTTGGAATTTGTTAAAAAAAAGTCAGGGAAAATAAAAATTTTCGTTAAAAGTCGGAAAATCAGTTATAAAACCTGGAAAAAAAAAAATTTTCCCTCAAGTTTGTTTTTCTTGTTTAGCTTCTTATCAAAATTTAAATGATTAAGTATTGTGAAAATACGTATGTAAATAATTATTTCTACCTGAATTTCTATCATGATCAGCAGTAATATGACATCATACAGTGGAAGTAGCTGTATTTTGTCCGGTCTAGAGGAGCGTTTCTTGTAATATGTATTGTATCTAATATTTTCTTGAAAATTGTCTGGGAACTCAGGGAAAACTCAAGGAATTTTTTTCTCATATTTGAGTATGAACCCTGTTTGGGGAAAAAATTGAAATAAAATGACTGTCTAATTTAATGTGTTGAATCTTTTTTTTTTTTTTTTTTAAACGACAGTTATTAAAGCAAGGGGTGGTTTAATAATCGTTCTAACTGTGTCTATTCTCTTGAGGCACTAATAAATTCTTAAATTTGAGCTTATGTAAATTGTCATTCAGTTAATATTAAAAAAAATAAAAATAAAAATGTGCTACATATCTAATTATCTGAGGTGTCAAATTTTAAATTTATAAGTTTGTCTTTTAATTCATAAACTTAGAATTCACAAAATTTTATGTTGACAAGCTTTATAAGCTGGTAACTTGAGGGTGGGGAAAAAAAAAATGGTCTTACTAAAATAAAAATATTTGCTAGTGTCTTAATTTATCTATTTAAAAACCTACACATTGGAGGAAAAAAAAAAACTTTTAAGGGTATTTTCTTAACTTTCCTGTCATTAAATATTTTTCATTTGACAAAAATTCCTTATTAGTGCATATTTTATTTCATATTCCAATCTACCTGCCATTATTATGTATCTAGTTTATAATTTCTACCTGTGAAACTTGTTTAGTTTTCTTATACAGATGCATATATTTTTAGATGTAGCTTATCTGATATGTAATTTATTTTTATCAATAGTTTTTCAACTCATTTCAGTCTTATCTTTCTTCTTTCTAATTCTTTACTGTGTGCTTTATAGATACATCGAAATATTTAAAAGCAGTATGCAAGAAATCAGATCAGCTATGGGCATGGGCCCTGTTCGTGTTAGGACAGTGGGATCAAATCGTATGAGCCCTTATGATAGAATGGATAGACCTGGTGCTTTTGGTCGTGGAGGACGTGGAGGTTAATATTTTAAATCAGTTTATATTCTATGAAATTAAATATCTTTTAACCTTTAGCTATGTGTAAATGTTAAGTTAATACTTTATCACTGTTAAATATAAATTAAATTTTTTTCTTTAGGCCGAGGTAGAGGTGGTCCAGTTGGAAACTTCGGTGATAGAGGTGCATTTAGTGACAGAATCCGGGATACAGGACATAACATACATATGCGAGGTTTACCTTTTCGAGCTGTTGAAAGAGATATTTTTGAGGTATTCCATTGAAACACATTCTCCTCCTCCCCCCCCCCCCCTTTTTAAAATTCTTTGTGCAAAATTATTTTTTAAAATTATTCTAAGTTATTTTTATCTTCATTTTAGTTCTTTGCTCCAATTAAACCTGTTGCTGTTCGAATTAAATACGAATCTAGTGGACGTTCATCTGGTGAAGCTGATGCAATGTTCGCTACTCATGAAGATGCACTTAGGGCTATGAAAAAGGACAAAGAGAAAATTCGTAAGTATCTTTCTTTATGTATTAAAAAAAGTTACTATCCATTGGCATCAACACACACTAAAAAGATTTAAAACAAACCATATCTGATACCCGAAAAATATTCTTATTTTATACTCCAGATGGAAATAACAGAATATTTAAAATGCAATTGGAGATAGTAGGTTTATTTTAAACTGTCAACACTATACAATTTCAAGTATTTGATTTGTAATACTTATTTTGTAATCTTAGCTCAGTTTGGCTTTTGAATGCATGTGGCTTTGTGATCTGTGGTAATTTTCTTTTTAATATTGTGTAAATTATGTAGTCAGAATCAAAGTAATTCGGATTCCAGGGTTGCCACAGGCTACTAAAAGGCAACTATTTGAGACTATTTTCAGCTTGCGGAGACTATGGCAACTTTCGGCTAAAAAGCTTGAAAAAGCAACTATTTTTAGAAAAAGGCAACTATTAGGAGACTATTTTTCACCTTTTGCAAAATTCTTGTTCCAGAAATATCAGGAAAATCTTTCAGAAAAAAATATTTTCTGGTCATTTTATAAACAATCCCATATCTTAACTTTTTCACCTTCTTATTTTATTTTTTTGAAGTATGGCATATCCCTCATATTGACCTTGAAGCAGGTGAAATATCCAATGAGAATGTAGAAATTGCACTAGACACACGTATGTACCTATTAAGCTGGCCAATTTGCTTATTGCAATTGACTACTAGTGCACTCCGAAGACCTGTTATGTCCTTCTTTACCTTGATTTCATGTAAGCAAAAGTAACAAAATTATAAAAGAAAGTTCTTTTAGTAAATCAGAAAAGGAAGAATGCAACAAAGGAAACATAAGTTTTTAAGAGCAGACAATACTCAATCTTTTCGACAACCAAAGCCTATGCTATTCCATCATTCCATGGGAAAATTTGTTTCCACAATGACTCATTAGCGAATGCTTTTTTTTTTTTTTTTTTTTTTTTTTTAAATTCAGTTTTCACATTCAGAAAATTCACAATCGTTAAATTAGCACTGGTTTTTGAAAAATTGAATTTTCATTTTTTTAATAATTTATTTTCTGGCTTAAAAATGCACTTAGTTATTTTTTTGCTTTTTTAACTCATAAATAAAATTTAATAAACGAGTACTAATTTAACGATTGTGAATTTTCTAAATGTGAAAATGGAATTAAAAAAAAAAAAAAAAATTAAGTGGTGAGTAATTGTAGAAAGATTTTTCCATAAAATAACATGAGCCTTGTTGTCGGCTGAGATTAGGCATTGTTCGCTTTTAAAGCTAATGGCATACAGAGTATTATAGATTACATAAAAGCATGTTTAAAAAGCCTTCACCAGAGATTAAAAAAAAGAAAAAAACTAATGAACAAAAAACAAATAAAATTTTGAATAAAAGAAAACAATGTTTGATGTAATCATTCATGTCCAAAAAAGCCCAAAAGTATTTTTTTTTTTTTTTTTAAATAAATTTAATAAAATACTTTATAAGATTATGTGACAGTTTTCTTACTAATTAAATCTCAGAGTTTTAGACACATTTTTCAGTAATTAATGTTTTCAACAGAAGATACTTATTTATGGTTATTCACTTTCTTATACATTGGAAAAAGAAAAAAAAAAGGGGTAAATTTTTTTCCCAGATTATTATTTTTTTTATTACCTCTTTTAGAATGAAGTAAAAATATATGTATATATCAAAAATTATTTGGCATTTTATGAATTAATTCAACTTTAATTGCCTAGGGTGGACACTTTCTTTCGCCGAAACTTTTAATGACTGTTTGCCTCTCCATTTCTATCTGGTCTTATAAAAATTTTAATAAATAACAATGTTTGAAAATTTTATTTTGAAAAATCATTTTGATAGTGTTTTTTAATGAATGTTTCTTTTCTCTTTGATGTATATCTTTTATTTAAAAAATATTCATCATTTGCAATATTTCCTTCTACCACTTAAATGTGTATTTTTCAACATCATTGCTTTCTACGTATTACAGTAAGATAGACAGCCAATGATTTTTGTCCATAATAATGACTGCTATAACTGGAAATCACAAACATGGAGTTTTACATGACAGTATGAAGTATATATTTGTATTATGTACACCACACATGCATATACTATTAATACGAATGAATATTTTCTCAAAACTGTTTTATCTTACTTCATTAAAAATTATAACTTGAAAAAACGATATATGTGAAAGCAATTAAATAATGAATATATATACCTGTTCTAATTTGTAGTACTTGCTTGCAGTATTACTTGTGTTCATATACAACTTTATGCAGTATAAGAAGGGAAAAGTGACGGTACCTAATAATTTTTAGTCTATTTAAAAAGAAAGTAAAAAGGTTTTCTCCTCAAAAGAAGTGGAGGTAGAGGCAAATTAATGACCCATGGTTCAGCCTTGTTGTTTGCTTCTCTTCCAGTATAATAGGTTAAGAATCAACATTGTTATTTCCTGTAGTGTTATAGCACCAAATGAAAGAAATGAAATTTTTAATTACTGCACTTCATGTTAAAAAAAAATAAGTAAAAATTTTGGGAGTTTATTTTTCTGAGGAAAGTAGGCTTAAAATTTCCTCCTCCCCCTTTCAATTAAAAAAGTCAATCTTAACAAACTACATATAAAGTGATGATTATTAAATGTAATTTCTATACACCTTAATTTGTGAATATGATTTTATACATAATAATGAGAAATCAATCTTAAATGAGGCCATTTTAACGAGAATTCTTTATATAATATTTTTCTATTTTTATGAATTACTTAAAAAATTTAATATTTGAATACATTTCTATTGTTTAAAACAATTTTTTTTTTCCTAAGATTTTTTTTTTTTTTTAATGGTATACTTAAATAAAATAGATGCGTATGGTTTTTAATCCTTTAATATTCATTAGCAAGTAATATTTAAGCTAGTATTTTGGTCGCTAGGCTACTATTTAGGCAACTATTTTTGTTCCATTTCTTTTGTGGCAACCCTGGGTTTCTAATTTTAGTATAAATGTATCTGAGAGTGATTCGGAAATAACTGATATTTATGAAAGTTTGGATAGTGAATCTGAGAACAGTGTATTCAGGGGTCTGTCCAGACTTTTCAGAGAATCCTGTTTTTGTGAAATTGGGAAAAATTCTACACATAATTTTACGAATCCAAATTCAATATAAAAATAGAGTTCTTCCGAACTTTTTGGCTAGGGTCCTTCTTTTGTAAAATTGTGAAGAATTTAATTTTGCAAAATTAAATTACAATTAAGGTTTCATTTTAGATAATGACGGTCCATTGTTATAGAGAACTCACACATGTGCATAGAAATCTTTTTACGAATTAGAAATTGAATATCAGCTTCTCGGGGAAATACAAAAATCATGTCCAATTATTTAGGTGGCCTGTTCAATCCATGGAAGATTAGTTTTCGAAATTAAAAAGATTTATCAAAGGTTTATTTTTAACTGGAAAAATTTTGTGAAGGGTCCTTTTTTAGGATATAAAATTTTGTGAAGGGTCCTTTTTCAGGGTATAAAATTTTGTGAAGTCCTTTAACGGAACCAGATTTACCTTTGCACAGACCTTTGGTATTATACGTATAGTATTGTGCTATACGTAATTTTCTTTTCATAAAATTATTTTTTAATTTTAGAAAATTTGGAGTGGAAGGATGATTTTTATACCAACTATGTGAAAAATACCAGAGCCAGGAATCGAACCCGGGCCTTTCGCTTAACACATGGATGGTCTACCACTGAGCTACCCTGGGTGATAACCAGCTAGGCATTTCTCACATAGTTGGTATAAAAATCATCCTTCCACTCCAAATTTTCTAAAATTAAGGTTGATGAATAAAGGCTTTCTAAATTTCTTTTTTAATATTTTAAATACATATCTTTTATTTTTTTTGCTTACTGGAAAAGCCAACATTCAATCATAAGAACCCTGATCATTAATTTTTATAAAAAATTAAAAATGAATACATATATTGTTCATATACTTTATTTTATACAATTTTCTTGAATTAAAAAAAAAAAAAAAGGCACTTTTTTTTTACTGTTTGCTTAAAAATTATGAGATCGTTAAGGGGTTAGTTAATTCTGTAATGGTAAAATATATCAAGGTGAAATTAGAAGATGCTGTCATTTATTGAATGTGTTTAAATTTGACTATAAAATATTTTTTTATGCCAAAATATATCCAGTGTTTTAAAATGTGTTTCTAAATAAAAAAGATAAATACTGTACAAAAAAAAAAAAAAAAAAAAAAAAAAAAATTGCCGTCAATTATGCAGATATTATTTTAGTTTTTTCCTCCTTTCAAAATATTTAAGTATTTGAAACCTTTTCTTTTCTTTTTTTTTTTTTTTTTTTTCAAGAAAAAGTTTAATGTAAATTTTTGTTTAACATTCCTGCGAAATAGTGCTATAAGCACTTACAAGGATGATAATTAAAAAGAAAAAGAATAAATAATCTTAATCATAAGCAACTGCTTTTTTGGATATCAAATCTCCAAGCCTCTAAAAATTTATTTTTTAGCTTAATACATATTTCAGAAAAAAAAAAAAGTGGTATTAAATATATGTGTTAACCCAATTTATTTATTTTGCTCAAATTTGAGAGAAAATATATTTTTTTAAGGTTATTAAACCTAAATAAACTAAATGCAACAAAATTTGGGGGGGGGGGGGAAATCTGTATAAGAAATCTTATTCACCTTGTACGCAAGACATTGAAATAAAGAGGATGAAATTTGCACTTATATGTTTTAGTGTTCTCTCTTCAATAGTGAAAAATGCTTTCTGAGTGTAAAGTTTCGCTTTAACTGTATAATACTTTCTTATTTACATGATAGTTCCCCAGAAAGAATTTTCAACAACAAAGTGAAGGACCACACCCCCTAATGTAATGATTAAATAAAGATTCCAGATGGAGGAGGAGGTGAGACACATAACACGCTAGCAGAAGCCTATATATACCATTATATATTCCAGCTGACAAAATATTCGCACTAAGCAAATTCTGATTTCTATATGCTATTTTTCAGCTGTCCTTTAAATAGGGCAATGGGATAAAATAGGTTAATTTGACATTAAATATAGGAATTTATGTAGTATTATTCTGCTTTCGTCTTGTGTTATTTGTCACTGTTTTAAGGACTCACTTTACTTGCTGTTGCCGGAAGCCAAGACAATGTTATTCTGTGGGAAATTTTGTTTACTTATAATACATATTTTTAAATTCTGTTTTTCCATTCAGAAAATTCACAACTGTTAAATTAAAACATTTTAAATTTTTTTTTTTTTTTTTTTTTTTAAATTTTGAAACTCTAAAATGAAAAATTTCATATCGAAAATTCATATATTTTAATATTAATCAGCTGTTAATATTCCTGTTCAGTGAAAGGCAGAGCAGTGAATAGACAGGTAGGGCCCAATAGGGGTTAATAAGCGAAGCAAGTCGGGAGTGTTGGTGAGCAGGAAGCATAGCCCCCTAGTTAAAAAAAAAAGTTTAGTATAGAATCAGTAGTTGTTTTGTACTAAATCATTGTAAAAAAAATTTTACTTTTCAACCAGACCATCAGATTTTAATGAAACTTTCAGGAATCATTTTCCTCGATATAAAAATGAGAAAATACTTTTTAATTCTAAAAAAACCACTCTCCATCTCGGATTTCTTAAGTTTTATAAGGAACAGAGAAGTTTCTGACCCTATATTTTAAAGAGGTTTTCTTTTTTAATTTTGAAAAAGTTTAACAGTTGTATAATCAGTTTTCATTGTTTGCATTAGGAAAGTAAAGTGTGGGAGATTTCCTCCACTCTACGAGAATAAGTGGAATTTTTCAAATTTGAATAAAAAGTTTTCCGCACAAATTACAAATGTACCAATCAAATAATTCTAGAAATAAAGTAACTGTGTTATGTGTGTGTGTTTGACTTTTGCTGGTGTTGATTTTCTAATCTTTTTTTTTTTTTTTTTTTTTTTTTTTCAATAAATAAATCAGGCTGGAGTCTCAAACGAACATTCAGAACGATAAAATAATTTCAATATTTTTAATCAAACTGCACACACTTCACAAATTACGATCAACAGATATTACTGAACATAAATATTTGTATTTACAACCTATTGGATAATATTATATACAGAGGGCCCAAAAATTAAAGTAAATTCGAAAAATACTCGCAAAGTAGCGACATAACAACCAGAGCTTCCTTCTACCTTCGCCAGTAGTGGTAAACACAGAACCATTCCAGTTTCACCCGCTTCAACTGAAGCGGAGTTTTGTTGTTCTGATGAGTTCTGCAGTTATTGCTGGCCTTGGGGAAGGAACTATTCCAGCTGCTCTGGTTTTGCAACAGCTGGTTTTTCACAGTAAAAATAATTATTCTAAATTTTCATCAGAATTGCAGATTTTATTATTGCTTATGTTGGCATGTTATATTGCATTAATAATTGCATTATTTGCATGTCATTACATTGTGCTTTCAGTTTGTAATTTCTTTTATTTTTAATTACTAAGATATGTTTTTAACTTATTTAAAAATCAATGTTCAACAAATTTTGTAAATCCATTTACATTTTTATGACTTAAACATAACAAAATGTATTCATATTAAATATATAGTTAGCTGTAGTATGTGAAATAAGAGTTGTAAGTACTGAAATATATAATTCATTGTTACAAAAGAAAATTTATAAAAAATCTTCAACACTTTTATTGAAAGTATTTTATGAGAAACTTATCATTAAAATTTTAATATGAACCTTGGAGGAAAAAAATCAGTTATTCAAATTATTTAATGACTAAATTGGACAAAATTTTTTTCTGTGTATGTTGTATGTAAGTATTGTAATGGAATATGTAACATAAATTAACTTGTGCTATTTTATTTATTATTTAATTTTTTTTTTCAGAACATCGTTACATTGAATTATTCCTGCAGTCTGAGCCTGATGACTATAGACCGGAACCATTGGCTTATCCTGGTGCTGCTCCTCAGTTTGGACGTGGTCGCCCATTCATGGGTGATGCAGATGGATTTGGTCCTGTGGGCCCTGATAGAGGAGGTTTTGGTGTGGGCCCCGATAGAGGTGGCTTTGGTCGAGGCTATGGAGGTGGCCCTGATAGAGGGTTCGGTGGAGGCTTTGATGGAGCTTCTCCTGGTGGATACATGGGATCTGGTGACAGAGAATATGGATTTGGTGGTCCTGCTCCTGAAAAACCTTTCAATCAAGGTGCTGATAGAAGCTTTGGAGGTGGTGCTGCAAGTAGATTTGGAGGAGAGAGAGGATTCAGTGGTGCTGAAAGAGGGTATGGAGGAGGATCTGGTGATCGAGGTTTTGGAAGTCCTAGTGATAGAGGTTATGGCAACAGTCCTTCAGATAGGGGATATGGAGGAGCTACTGCTGAAAGAGGTTATGTGTCTGGTGCTCCTGAGCGAGGATTTGGTGCTGGTGCAGTTGGTAGATCATTTGGAAATGCTCAGAATGATAGATATGGAGCTGATGATCGTGGCTATGGAATGGCAGATACCTATAGGAATGGAATGGGTGGTGGTTCTAGAGTTGAATCTGGATATGGTAAGTTTTTTTTATTTCTAATAAAGTTCATACACACATAAATTAGACAAAAGTTATTTACTGCACTAAGAACACTACATATAAACAATTCTGGAACATAAACTTAGTTTTTCAAAAGCTAATAAATCATTCTAAAATTTGTTGAAAAAATATTCTATGTATTCTATGACTTTAACAGGCCCAGAGGTGAAGCTTTTCAGTGGCTACCCCTGAATTCAGGGTTTTTGAAATTTTTGCTGTCTCTGAATTTCATGTTAAATTATTTTATCTTTATAGAAATTTTTAATGTTTAATTTACTGTGTATTGTATTAAGAACTCTGCAAATATCACCATAGGTAACCATTTGATTTCTCTTCCCTATCTGCATACAAGAAACAGTTTTCAGGGTAGTTTCACCCCTGCAGGCCTCATAGCATTCTAAAATTTTACTCGCATGTTATTATATCTCACCAATATCGTCATGAAGAAATATTTCTTGAATGTTTTAATGCTAAGACATATGTAAACATTATGTAAAAATAAAAAGGTGGTGATAGTAAGATGAGTCTAAAAGGAAGAGGGTTTTTCGGCCCTGAGGAATTTCAAGTTGCAAATTTATTATATTGTTGGTTAGACCACTATAACAGATGTGAATTAATACCAAAACTGCAATCTAACTGCTATGAAATATGACATAATAGTATTAATATGTAGACCCCCTCATAGTCATTGTTGGCATAATTTTAATCTGCCTGTAGGCTTTATTGTTGAAAGTTATGTAATTTTAGAACAAGATTTTCTATGTTTACGTTTATATTACAAATTCATGGTCCAAACTTTTAAGTTAGGTAAAATACATATAAATAAACCATTTTTGTGTAGCAATATGGGGTTGGAAATGAAAACTGTAGGCAGAAAAAGTGCTCTGCACTTTATAGATTTTTCTCTTTTACCCATTCTAAACAGCTCTGGGGGGGACAGTCTAAATGAGAGGGGGGGGGAAATACTAACATGTCTGAAAATAAAGGAATAAAATAGACAAAAAAAAAAAAAAAAAAAAAAAAAACTGAAATGGAGAAAGGGTGGGCTCTGACCCCATATTGCTATACAAAAAATGCTTCGTTACATACATTTTACCTAGCCTTAAAGTTTAGCTCATGAATTCAGGGACACCCTTTATATTATAACTATACTATTTCTAATCAAAGTATTTATACCTATTATACAGTAATTGTAGAAAGAGGAATGTTGGGTGTATTCTTAAAAAAAATTGTAGCATACTGATTGCAAAAGAATCTCCGTAAACGGAGTTAGATTTTCAGGTGTCGCAAATTGTACTCTCTGCTGCACTGAGAGTGTTACTATTGTTTTAAGATATGTAACTGTATATAAACTGTACAGATTTAAGAAAAAAAACCCTTAAATTTCATTTAGAAAGTCTTTATTTATCAACCTTAATTAATTTTAGAAAATTTGGAGTGGAAGGATGATTTTTATACCAACTATGTGAAAAATACCAGAGCTGGGAATCTGGCCCGGGTTCGATTCCCGGCTCTGGTATTTTTCACATAGTTGGTATAAAAATCATCCTTCCACTCCAAATTTTCTAAAACTTAAATTTCATTTTTGTTATGCTAAATAATTTAATTTAAATAGATTAGATTTCATGAATTTCATCTCTTTCAAACCCATGAGAAGTAATTAGCATCTACAATATAGCGTATTCACTGTAATGAATGTTGTTTTTCTTTCAATTTTAACTTTTTTTAAAAATACGAGTACAACAGAGAAACACTTTTATATTTATGAATAATTTACATTATAGTGTACTGTACTTCATATTATAGTATTTTAGTATGTAAGTATTGCTCCTTTGTGCTCTTGTAAAAAAAAAAAAAAAAAAAAGTAGGTCAAGCCTCTAAAAATTGGGGGAATTTCAGGCAAAAATGTAAAATTGTGAATCTTTAGGCCCTAGGGTACAAAAAGTTACTATATTAAATAACATTGATTGAAACTTAAAACTACACATGTTCTAAAACTATTAAATGAAAAAATTTCACTGAGATTTTCCTCAATTTCAGGGCCGAAAAATCCCCTTATGGACACTTATCCTTTTAGAAATGTTGAGGTCTGATTTAATATTAGCATAAAAAAAAGTTGCAGAAATCTTAATGTATGATTTCATGACAAATTTTTATTCAATTTAGGATTGATTTTGATTAAATATGAGTAATATACTTGTCCTTTTTAAAATAAGCTTGAGTGTTATTGTTTGTAAAAGGAAAAATTAAAATGTATGTAAAGCAATGATCTTGTTTTCAACAGCTCATACTATACGTATATCTTTAATTAAAACACACAAAATTGTTTTTTAAATTTCCTATCTAAAATTTTTAGTAATGAAATTGATTTTTAATTTAAATTTTCTTAGTTTTGTATGTCTTATTAAATTAATGTTTTTGCTTATGATTTCTAAACAAAATATTTTTTCTTTTTTAATTAGGAAATGATAGTCGTACTAGTGAATCTGATTATTATGGGTCTGGAAAATTATTTGGTGATAACAGTTACCAGTCATCTCCTGGCCAAACCATGATGCCCACTACTTATCCTGGATTTTAAAAAATGACATTTAAAAGAACATAAAAAATTTTCTTCAAAGAACATTGTATGAGGACACTAGTTACCATTTTCATATATTGTATTATCAGTATCTCATTATTTTCATGATTATCCTAAGTGTTTGCACATTTCTTTCTAATTTTAATTGTATATAGGCGTTATGTGTGACAAAATTATTTTGAAGTCCTGTCAGACAAGTAGTTACAATTACCATTGTATGCAACAATAAATGTGAACTTATAATAAAATAGCTTCTCTTGTATTTTTAGTTCATTTTTAATTGCTTGTAGCTTATGTTAATACTTGTACTAAACTTTAATTCTAAAGAGTGCTTACATACAAAACAGACATGAACTGTATAAAGCAGTGGTAGTCAACTTGGTTCCTACCAAGGTTCAAAATTAGCATTTGTAAGGTGTATTTTGCACCTAGAAATTTAAGTTTGCAAAAAAGAAAAAGAAGGAAAAAAAAAAAAAAAAAACTCAAACATCATCTTTGATATCTGGCTTACAACCAGATATAAGCTCAATAAAAACCAGCAAGTGGAAAATTACGTAAATGCTTTTCAAAAAGTTTTTTAAATTAACAAAATATTTCAAATATATTTTTTCAGGGTTGCCACGCTACTTTGAAAACCTTGGAATAGTTAGGGAATTTGAAAAATGACCATAAAAGTCAAAGAAATGTCAGAGAATTTAAATATTAAAGCCCGAATCTGGAAAAATCAGGTAATTTCATATACCAACGTAGGGTCGTTATTCCTGTTATTTTTCCTTAGTTTCTGCCATTTTTTTTTTAAGCATGGCCTCTTAAAAAGACCCCCTTGGTGAGCAATTGCTCCTCAAGTGAAAGTAATATGCAACTTTAAAGCTTTCAAATGGTACCATAATTATTTTACTCTTAGTACAGCCAATGCTCAATATACGGTTAGACTGGAATTTTCTTAGAACATACCTGGAAAAGTCAGCGAATTTCATTCTCCTATTTGAGTGGGAACCCTCTTTATTCTTTACTACCTATTGCAATCACTTAGTTTATATATAATCAAAAATTTATGATAATTTCTGAAAATAATAAATTATTTTCTAAAAGATAAAGTAAATGGGGGGGGGGGGAGGATAAACATACTATTCGCAGGGCTCCCACTAGGTCCGTTTTTGGGGAATTGGTCCGTTTTTTTACTTTAAGTCCGTAAAAGTCCGTTTTTTCGCTACTTAGTCCGTAAAGTCTGTTTTTTTGGACAGCTTACCATCGAAATTTTTTTTCCGAAGTTCAGCGTAACGAAAATCATCGATAAAACATCGATCAATGCTGAAACGATTGGTGATTCGTCAGAATCAGTGTTATCGTGAGTAGGCGTTACTTTCCTTAGCGTAAGAAAAGGATCAGAAAGTAACCCCCTCTCCTCTTCTCTTTTCCGGAATGCGGCCGCGGCGCTGAAAATTCAACACTTCCAGTGATGCAACGCGATTTATGGATGGCTATGAGAACACAAAGAAAATATGCTATACTGTAGCAGAAGCAAATCTTTAATTGTGGCATGAAAAGGTAAGTTCTAAGTTTAATTTTACTTTTTTGTTCATTTTATTTTTTATACTTAAATATTTTTGCGATAGTTTGTTGTAATTTAAGTTTGTCAAGTAGATTTTTAAAAAAGACCACCTGAATGAACGAAATGTAGAAACTATTATACAACCAACTTTTTTTTTTTTTTTTTTCCATTCTTTCGATCATTGTCCATTTTTTCTTCTGTAGTACGATATTTTTGTTGAAAGAAAACGACATATATTTTAAATAGTGTTATATAGAAGAAAAATTAAAATTATTTAAATATATTTCACGGCGAAAATTATGTCTTATGCGCTTTTCAAAAATTAGCCGCAAACTATCTCTCTCCCCACCCCACCCCTTTTTTTTTTTTACTAACGCAAATTATTATTATTATTATTTTTTGTTCTTGGATATAATTACGTATTTCGAGAATCAGTTTTGAAAGAAAGGTGCGAATTTTGTCAATTACCGGCTGAGTAATAAATTACTATAATAATTACTTGCTATTAAAGTTTAGGAATGAAATAATTGCACGCTGCTAAGATGAAACCTTCAAAATAAATAAATTAAACATAAATTAAAAAATCGCGTTTTAAAAAGGTCATTCTCTATCAGAAATATCCATGAAATTAAAACCAAACTTCTCTCTCTCTCTTTTTTCTTTCTTACCACCACAAATTATTATTATTGATATTAGGCATTTCGAGAATTACTTTTGAAATAAAAGTGCGAATTTTGTCAATTACCGGCATAATAATAAAATATTTTTGTAATTAGATGCGATTATGTATGAAATGATCGCACGCTAAAAAAAAAAAAAGATTTAGAAAAAGTCATTCACTATCAGAAATATCCATAAAATTAAAACCAAACAAAAAAAAAAATAAATAAATAAAAAAAATGCGGATATCAAATACAGTATGTTTGAGCATATGCCAAAAAGCAAAACAAAGAAAAAAAAAATATTTGTTGATTTGCAGCAAAATACTGACATATTTCCGGAGTCTGCTCATTAAAAAAAGTTGATTTTGTGGATTGGCAAGAAATTAATTGCCTATTATAAACATTGGTCGAGAAAAAGTTCATTTTTTTCAAAAAAGCAAAAATTTTGTTATTAGCGCCAAGATGAAATTATTTGCCGCTTCGGATTTTTTTTTTTTTTTTTTTTTACGTTGCACTAGTGCTGCGTGATGGGCAATTGGCAACGGTGTGCAACTCACCCCAAGAGGTGGTCCGGAGACATGCCATCACAATTTTGATCCTCCGCGGAAGGGATGACTCTCCCGCTTTGGTGACTTCCAGAGGTATAATTTTGATGGGAACGTCGAGAACATTGCGGCCACGACAGATTTTACGTGCACCAGCCACCATTAGTGTACACAACGGTCTTCGGCCAGCCCGAGTACCGAATCGCAATTACGAGCCCGCCACTCTACCAACTGTAGCCCACTGTCACAATAAAAATCACTTAAAATTCTTTAATCGGCTTCAGAATAAATTTCATCAATTTTTTTTATATATGTAGTACATGTATGCGACAAAAGAAAATATGGTGGTTGAAGGGGTTTTTTATGTGCATTTATATTTACTTATTTTTTATTTTATTTATATTTATTTATTTGGAGGGAGAAAAAGAATCGTTATTTAAAATACTTTCATTTCTTGTAAATCTATTAGTAATACATAGTGTTCGTTAAATTTACTAGTATTTCTTTTAAATTTATAATTCCGCGCTAGAAGTTTAACCAAACTTTTAAAATAATCAGGTGGGACGTGTGCACTTCGAAAATGTTTTAACCCATATTTCACCTTTCATCATCGTTCTAAAAATAGGACACCTTGCATAAGTGGCATTTATATAAATTCTTTTGAATATTTTAATTTAAATTAAAGGGCGATATATTGTTTAAAAGTCCAATAAATACATATGTGTCTTTATCGTTAGGTTAAATTAACGTTTAATACATATTTTTTAATTTTTAAAATGACGATTTTTGAAGATTTATTCATTACATTTTCAACACATTATTATTTAAAAAGGTTTTACGTTCAAGAATAACGGACAAAAAATTTATTGAGGTAAAATTCTTTTTGTACTGGTAAAACAAAATATATCTAGATGGTCTGTTTCCCTTATTCTTATATTTCCGACTGACTGTCCTAAATTGTCCTATTTTTGGAACGTCTGTACCGATTAAGTTAATGAAAAGTTAGTAAGTTTTTTGATTTTGTGTATATGCTAATAGGCTTAAAGAAAATTATATTTAAGATTTTATAATACAAATACATATATATTTCAATGCTTGGTACGATTTGAGTTAAAATTCTAGCTAAAGAAAATAAGAAATCTAATTATTTTTATAATCTTAATTAGAGACACTCGAACAATCTTGCAATACTTTTAAATAAATAAAAAGAAATCTGTGGGATGAGTCACGTATTCGGCCCGGCGCCGACTTTAAACTAAACAAATGAGGCGTTTGTTTATAGCAGTATTAACTAAAGCTATAATGATAAGAACTGTAAGCTGAAAGAAGGGGAAATCTATCATTCTGCTGTGTTTTTGATTTTGTCTTTAGCTATAACGACGGTTCTGTTAATAGCAAATAGAATCTTTGTGGTTTCTTGGATTTTTTTTTTCTTTGTTCTTTTTAACGACATAGAAAAGAATATTATTAACATTCCCATAAATTTTCATGTATCCGCTATTAATTATAATTTCGGGATTTAAATAGATGATTTATTATTATTTTAATCAGTCTACACAAAACCAATTTGTGAATAAGTAATCACAAATTTCAGGAATTAACTTTTATTTATTTATTTATTTTATTATTTATTTTATTTTATTTTATTTATTTATTTATTTTTTTTTGGGGGGGGAGGCAGGGCTGCCAACCTCTGGGAGTGCTAAAGTGTAGTTAAAAAGCAAAAAAAGTGTAGTTTTAAGCTACAAAGTGTAGTCGCTAAAAAATTAGAAAATACTTAAAATATAAATAAGCATAAAATCTTTTGTTTACATTATGACTTACTTTCTGAAATTTATTGATTTTTAATAATCAAACATTCAAAAATAATAGAAATTTTATCCAAATTTACTTTTTATATTAACATGGATACATGAAAATACACTAATTCTAATATAATACACTAATATGCAGGGTTGCCAACTTTTCAAAAACAGTTTGAGGAGTATTCAGAGAAATTTTGAGAAGCATTTCGGCTACTTTGAAGAGCAATTTTAAAAATTGAAAAAGAAAGAAAGAAACTACTAACAAAAATAAATTAGCAATAATCATATGAAATTAAGTAAAGAAAAAAAAAAAAGGTAAGATGTAGGTATGCATCAAATTTTTAGTTATTCAGTATACTGAATATTCATTATTCAGTAATAATCAAACATTTAGTGCATGCCTATTCAAAAGAAACTTGTTTAATTACAAGAACAAGATAATTGATGTGAAAATAATTTCAATGCTATACTTCAAACAGATACAAAAATTGGATTTTTTTAAACAAAATCTTAAATTTTTGGAGTAACAAAAGTCAAAATAATGAACAATTTTAATAGTTTAGATATTAGAAAATGTAATAAAACTGAATCTACAATAAAATAATCATTGTTATTAAGGATGGAAAAGGATTGAAATTGTACAACATTAAATTCAATTTCAGTGCAAACTGACAGCCATAAACTTTTCTGAAACTTTTTCCCCCCCTTAAAATTATTGCTAAATATACCTAAAAAATCGAGTTTCCGTAGAGGGGGGGGGGTAGAATTAAGTTTTTATCATTAATTAAATAAATATGCTATTCTTCTCGTATTTGACAGAATTCGCAATATTTTTACGACCGATTGCCGAAATTCGTAATTATCTCACTGCAAATTTACAAAATCTACGTTTAATAGCAAATAATTGCTAATATATACTATAATTTTGCTCTAATTGATAAAATTCACTCTTTAAAGGTAAATCCTAAAATATGCGATTATTATGCGGCCGATTGCCGAAACTCGCTATTATTTAGCTACTAATTTGTGCAAAATACGTTCATCTGAAAGCTGAATCTTAAATACTCAACTATTTTGCCACTAATCAGTGAAATTTGCATTTTTTTTTTTTTTTTTTTTCAAAGTGTAATCTCGGAAATCGGGAATAATTTTGAAGTAGTTTTCGCTAATACGGGATCGCTTACCCACTAATAATCAAAAATTTACGTTTTATATGCTATATTTGGCTGCTAGCCAATAAAGGTTTTTTTTGTTTTTTTTTTCCCCAGTTGATTTCAGTAAATCGCGATATTTTTGTAGCCGATGACGGAAATACGCAATCATTCCGCCGCTAATTAACAAAATTTATGTTTAATCGCTGAAAAAGGCTTTATTTTGATGCTAATCGATGAATTTCTTGATTTTTTCAAACATGATTTACATTATAAGTATAATTTTGTGGCTTTTTATAGAAATACGGAATTATTTTACAGCTAATTTTCAAAATTACGTAATCGTAAACTAATTGCTAAAATAGATGTTATTTTTCTAAAAATGTCTAATTATTTAGTCATAAATCAGCTTTTTTTTTTATTACTGAAATGTCATTTTTTTGCGGCTGATTTATAAAATACGCAATTTTCTTGTGCTATTTTTGTGATGAATCCATTTTAAATCCGGCGATTTTTGTGAAAGTCCCATTTTCAGATATGAAAATTTCTTAGAATCACCCAATAAAAACTAAGTTATCGCGTATTCAGGTATTCAGTTATCCTAAGAAAAAGCACAGAAAATATTCTTTTTCTTTCTCCAACGGGAGATACTTCGTACGATAAAGTTCGAAATTTTCCATGATTTTCTCAGAAACTTGTATATTAAAACACTTAAGAAAGTTTCCTATTACAGAGGACAATTCCTCCGTTAAAGTCCGACTTTATACTGTTTTCTCCAAAACTCGCGTGATTACGGCTTCAGACACTTTAGAAAGTCTCCCACGGAAGATAGCTCTTCCTGGTCTTAGTTTCCTTGCGTTGTCAATCGTACTTAAAGTTCAGTAACTTTGAATCCATTATTTTTATCGATAAATAATTAAAATAAACAATTTTTTTCGTTAGAAAGTATTATTTTTTAGCGACTTATTAAACATTAAGTTAACTGAAACATTGATAGAGTTTAAATGAAAATCAAAATACAGCATAAACATAGCCATGAAGATAATCATAGCATTCGGTTTCTTTCTCCCCCCCCCCCCCCCTTTCAGCTTGCGGTGTCTGTGCTTGCGGTTTTAATTAAGCACACTCTCAGCTAATGTAAACACAAATATGTGTTCCCGTTCTGAGTCAGCAATATTTCGATTACGCAATGCCTACCACTAGAATGTTTTTTTTTTTTTTTCTTTACTATTTATTTATGAGTATTTACGATGAAGCATGTGGTTCTTCAACTAGATTGTAAAAGTTAGTTTTGTTATTTTTATATTTTCAAGAAGCACTTTCATAGATAAAAAATAAAATTCAAAGAATAATGTTTTATGCGGCAACTGTTGGAAATGCAAAATTAAAAGTTGATAAGGATTGGATTGGAATTTCTGTCTAGATGTGTGCTAGGAAAAAAAAAAGAAAAAAGATAGTAGTTTTTTTTATTTTTTTTTCAGTGTCTGCCACTATTTAGTTTTATATTATACTTTTTTAATCCGCGGTGAAATCGGAGTTCGCTCGCTGTAAACAAGATGACGATGGGGAAAGGAAAAGCGTAGCTTTAAGTATACGATGCGTAGAGTGTAGTAGAAGCAGGCTAAAGCGTAGTTACTACGCCAATTGCGTAGTTGTTGGCAGCCCTGGGGGGGGGGGGGGTCAGCTTTTACAAATGTCGTTGAAATAATTACGTATTTTAGAATCGGCAGTGAAGGAAAAACTACGTGTTTCATCTTTTGAGTTACATAGTACAGGGATGGAACACGGGCGCAGAATTCATACCACTATCAATGTAAGAAAATTTTCTACTTCTTAAATCAACGATATTATAAGTAGAGAAATTTCTTAAACGGATTCCGGTATGAATTCTGCGCCCGTGTTCTATCCCTGATAGTATTAAACATAGCAGAATGATAGGTTTACGAAAAAATAATAGTTTATTACAACAATCAACTGCGGCGAAACTATTCCGAAACTATTGCCAAAAAAGAAGAAAATAATGAATTGAAAGTAGCTGATAGACTTTTAGATGAAGCAAATAAGCGTCTAAAAAATGCTTTAGATGCGAATGATTTTGTCGAAGCTAAAGTAGCTCAAGCAATGATTGAAAGTGTTGTGAAAACGAAAAATCAGTTTAAAGTGAAAAGAAAAACTGTTGAAGAACTTTCAAAAGAAATTGACAAAAGAAAGGACAATATCAACAAAAGAAAAGATTGTGTTTTAGAAAATATTTTCAACAAAAAACAAAAGACTAATGAGTGATAACTCTACCTGTAAAAAAAATTCAGAATAATACTTTTTCTTTTTCCCATTGTTTGTATATAGTTACTGAAGCAAACTTACTTTTTTTTAACCATTATAACCATTAATATTTTTAGTCTACTTATGTCTAATATTTTAATATTTATAATTGCTCTAGAATTCATTCCCTGTGTCTTTTTGCGAATCAAAATTTTCCATTTTCATTTGTTAATACACAAAATTATTTATAAAGAATATTTAAATGATTCAATGTTTTAACTGTAAATTAATATAATATTAAGTGTTATTTAATGTGTATTTTTATTAATATTTTCAATTTGTTTGTAATAGTAACATTTTTAATATTTATTCTAGAATTCATTCTTTCTGATTCTTTGAGAAAGAAACATCTTTCACTTTCATTCATTGTTAGATAATTTTTTTTAAATGATTTCAAGTTTTATTTGTGTGCTATTTTTTTTGGGGGGGGGGGGGGAGTCAGCTTTTACAAATGTCGTTGAAATAATTACGTATTTTAGAATCGGCAGTGAAGGAAAAACTACGTGTTTCATCTTTTGAGTTACATAGTATTAAACATAGCAGAATGATAGGTTTACGAAAAAATAATAGTTTATTACAACAATCAACTGCGGCGAAACTATTCCGAAACTATTGCCAAAAAAGAAGAAAATTACCTATCATATAGTTAATTAATAGTTTACCATTATCTTGCATTAATACTTTTAATTTGTTTCTATCAGTGATATATTTAATATTTATAAACGCTTTAGAATCCATTCTCTTAGTTGCTTTAAGAAAGAAAAAAGTATACTTTTCTTTTTTAATAGATAAAATTATTTCTAAAGCTTTATTTTTTTTATTTATGATATGTTTTGTGTTAGAATAATATAATTTAATTAGATGTTTTCGTAGAATGTAAAAGTGAAGCAAAATTTTGTGTATTGTAGGTTTTGCTGAAACAAATGTCTGAATATATATATATTAACCGTTCTTGCATTAATATTTTCAATTTGTTTGAACAGTAACATTTTCAATGTTTATAATTACTTTAGAATTCATTCTTTCTATCTCTTTTAAAGTGAGGAAAATTGGTCATTTTCATTTATCAACAAAATTTTTTATGAAGATTTTTTTTTTTTTTTTTTTTGTAATAATTTGAAGTTTTGCTATTAATATTAAAACTTTTTGCCGTATGTTATATTATTTGTAAAACATTGAAAGAATTTTCAGGTGAAAATAAATCCCAAGAAAAATTAATGTTTTCTATTTCTTTTTTTATACTCTTTGTAAATTTTATTTTCGGGTTTATAAATTTTAATTAAAAAGAATTTTCTTTCATGATAGTAACCTTAAAAAGAAGAAAAAGAAAAAAAAAAGAACTTGTGAAAAAAGCAATTTGCATTCATTTTATACATTTTTCTATTTGTTTTTATTAAATGAAAATTCTGATATTTTTGCTAAGTAGTATTTACTGTTAAATACATTATTATTTGAACTATAATATATGTTTTTATATTTATGAACAATTGATGAAAAAAGATAAAAAATTTGCATTTATTTCCTTTGGAATTGGCTAAAATAAGTTACTAATAAACTAATACAGTCGAACCTCGTTAACATGAATCTTAAAGAGGATAAAAAATTTGTTCATGATATCAGTAGTTCATGCTATCAATAACTAATCTTCATTCTGACGGAGATTGTGGAAACAGTTCATGTGAAAAGTAATTCACATTAGTAAAGTTCGACTGTAATAACAATTTTTTTTTTTTTTTTTTTTTTTAAGTCGGTCCCCTTTTGGTCCCCTTTTTCAGGAAAAATGGTCCCCTTTTTCCACTTTCTGGAGCAAAAATTGAGTGGGAGCCCTGACTATTCGGTTAATTGAAATTAACATTAACTCCTTAAAGACGGCTTTGGCCCATTCTGGCTTTTGCAGCTAAAGACTAACTGGGCCAGTATCAGCCGGATTAGGAAAATTCAGGGGGGGAAAGGTATATACGGAAATGTCTGTAATTATAATTGTTATAGATTAGTATGCGTGAGCAGAACATATATATAAAAAAAATACCTGTTTAACCTTAAGAAAATTTGGAGTGGAAGGATGATTTTTATACCAACTATGTGAAAAATACCAGAGCCGGGAATCGAACCAGGGCCTTCCGCTTAACGCATGGATGCTCTACCACTGTGCTACCCTGGGTGATAACCAGCTAGGCATTTCTCGCATAATATTCATTGGCAAGGTCACAGAGTCTGCAAATGCAGCTATATCAAGTGACAATTGTGGCATAACTCCAATAGACCATGAAATTTTAATTTAGAAAATTTGGAGTGGAAGGGTGATTTTTATATCAACTACGTGAAAAATACCAGAGCCGGGAATCGAACCTGGGCCTTCCGCTTAACGCGCAGATGCTCTACCACAGTGGTAGAGCCTAATAAAGACCATAAAGCGAAAGAAGAAACTAATTCAAACACTAGAATTTTACTTTTATACATTTTAATAGATCATTTTTTTGTCAATGGCTTCGTAAACGGGTCGGCAAGATTTAATTTAGAAGAAATATATTCAATAGTAAATTTACCCTCATCAAACCCCAGTCCCTTATAAAGAAAAGTTTAATGTTAACATGACGTGTGTAACAGTTCTCTATCCTGGACTTAGTAAAGCGTATTGCAGCCTGATTATCAGCATATAAAGTAGGTATATCAAAATTATCTGTAATCTTTAAACTAGAACACTCACATAAAATATTTACAACTCCTGCTCACGAACACAATCACACAGACACAAATTCTGACTCCATAGTTGTAATTCCCTTTTGCATTATTAGTACGCCAGGAAACAGCAGCACAATCCAAAAGAACCAACTGACCTTCCATAGAAACGTAATCATCTCTATTAGTGGCGAAGTCAGCGTCAGAATATGAAATTAGTTTGTGTACATTTAAGATGGAGTTTATATTGACTGGAAAATTTTATATATCCTAGGAGTTTAAGTAAACCTTGCCAATGTTTACGTCACCAATGAAGTTGTGGCATTTTACTTCATCAGGGCATTTAAATTGGCCGTGTTTAATTTGGTGATAATAGTAAAACTAATTCATATTAAAACAATAATATAATGTATTAACATTAACAAAACATATAACTAAAATTACGTCGCATCTTGCAACTTAAATAAATTATAACAAAAATGATAATCCATTTGAAGCCGCTGCTCGGGCTTTCATCTTCGTATTTATAGCTCAGCTGTTCTGATGAGTAAAAGGAAGGTTGATGCCACTCTGTGAAACTCGGGAAATGGAAGCTGTTGCCAAACGCTACAGGACTCCCCCCTCCAGTCTTTCAGACGACATCTATACTGAGAACGTGACACGTTTTCCAGGTCTCAAGATGATTCCTCAATCAGATTCCTGCTCCCTTTCAGGCTCCAAATCAGGATTCATGATGAACGCTGGCTTTAACCTGTTAATAGAGACTGTTCTTTCTGTGCCTTGTACAGAAAGAACAAAATCCGGAAGTGTTTCGGATGACGAGACAGCACCTTGAATGGTCCCTCGTACGGCTGCTGCAAAGGCCTGCGAATGAAATCCTGTCTTAAGGAAAACAAAAGGACAGTTATTAAGTTTATGTATAAACACTTTTTTGAACCTTATGTCTAGACATATCAACAGGATGCTGTTGTCTGATATGCTTCCTTAATAAAATTAGGAAATCTGTTTGTTGGAATTTAAGTTCAGTATCTCGAAAAAATTCACCGGGTAATCTTAAAGGTGAACCGTAAACCATTTCGGAAACTGTTGCCTGAATGTCATCTTTGAAACTGGATCTGATGCCCAATAAAATTACTGGCAAAACTTCAGTCCATATTTCAGTAGCATGACATTTTATAGAATATTTAAGTTGCCTATGGAAACGTTCCACTAAACCGTTTGACGCTGGATTATAGGCCGTTGTACGCAGCTTGTGAATCCCCAACATTTTCATTAAATTTGAAAAAAGTTGGCATTCAAATTGCATACTTGCCAACTTTTCCGGTTTTCCCGGAAGACTTCCGGTTTTTTAGCGTATCTTCCGGACAGATGATGAAATCATCCGTTTTTAAAAAAGTCGCGGGTATCGTTCGTTTTAAAAAGAAACCCCAAATGTTCTACGAAAACTCCAGATTCCCAATCTTTCTCCATCCATAACATGAATGTCAATATTCATTTCAAACTTGCTTTATGAGATTCTAGAACATGTAAAAAAAATAGAATTGTTAAATATTTCTTGCTGATGTAATTATTTTTTGCCCCCCCCCCCTCTTTTATTACCTCCAACTAGTGATCAGCAATCAAATGTTGCTCAGAAGTCTGTTGTTTCCTAATCTTTATCTATCTGCAACATAAATGATATGATAATAAATATTAATTTTAAACTTCTTTCATTAGATTCTAGAAGTAGAGTTGAAAGAGTTTAATATTTCTTATTCTATAATTATTTTTGTATTCCCCTTTCCCCGGATTGTAATCAATTCTAGAAACAATAAAGCAATGGAAGTGCTCAATATTTCTGATGTAATTATTTTTAGACCTTTATTGCTGACTTTAATGAATCTGTTTATTTTTTCTCAATTAAATATTTGTTTGACATTTATACCAAAAGCGTAAACATGGGGGAAAAAAATGAATAATAATTTTTTCAAGTAGGAAAATTTTGTGCATCCCGGGCCCCTAGCTGGCGCCACCCCCTTAGTATAATCAATCTATAGTAAAACATTTTTATAGATTGCTTCAAAATATTAAAACTATTGTTTAATACGTCAAAGAAAAAAAAATCTTCCCTTTTTTTTATGAAATCTTCTGGTTTTTCAACCAAAATCTTCCCTTTTTTTATTAAAATTAGTTGGCAAGTATGAAATTGCCGACTTTGGTCGGTTGTAATTTTTTCAGGTACACCAAATCTGGCAATCCAGCCTGAAAAAAGTTTCAGCTACAGTTACTGCAGTCTGATCCACCATTTGGAAAACCTCAGGCCAGAGGCTGAATCTATCAACACAGGTTAAACAATATGTAAATCCTTTTGAGGGGGGGGGGGGGCAAAGGTCCGACGATGTCAATATTCACATGACTGAATCTACATCGTGGTAATTCATATGATCCCACAGGTGAAGCTACATGCTTATGTATTTTAGATTTTTGACAATTTATACAAGATTTAACCCATGCTGCAACATCGTTTTTTAAATCTTTCAAAATAAATCTTTCACTTATCAGTTTAATACTGAGTGATTCCATACCAACTCACCTAATGAGGGTTGCATGACTAGTGTTGACTCTAGAACAAAAGGGCCGCTGGGGGGAACTCGATAAAAGGGCACTTTAATACTCTCAAAAGGGGCACTATAATAATCTCAAAAGGGGCACTATAATAATCTCAATAATTCAAAAAGGGCACTATAACATCTTCATAATATATCACTTACAAAATGTCCCCCCCCACCCCCACAAAAAAAAAACCTTACTAATTTTCTTTATAGCAGCAATGTATCCAAGGTATAAATAAATAAACAAAATAATGAAATTTTAAAAGAAAAGAAAAATCAGATATATAAAAAAAAAAAAAAAAAAGCTTGTACAAATAATATTATATCATAGAATGCACCAAGACAAAGTCAGATTTTTATGAGAAACAATTTTGAAAATTTTTTACATTTTTGAATGAAATATATCACTTACAAAATGTAGCCCCGAATTTTTAGTTGCTATTTGGTATACTGAATATTCATTATCCAGTAATAATCAAACATTTAGTGCATGCAGGGTTGGATTTCTTCCGGAAGAAACCAGTTTCTTCCAGGACAGTGGAAGAAACTGGAAAAAACCGGAAGAAACTGGAAGAAATGGAAGAAATGGAAGAAACCAACCAGAAGACAAAACAGATGTTCAAAATCAAAATTTATGAACTAAATAAACTCAAAGTATAGATATAATGTCAAATCTAAACTATAATCCAATTTATATTAAAAATATTTTAAGAAAAATATATGTTATTTGATAACAAACACTAAATATATACAGGTGATGGGTTTTTACTTTTCAATGCTAATATTTTTAGAACTTTTTGCATAGATACTACCTTCTAATATTATTATACATTCAAACAGTACAAGTGATAATAATTATGGAAGTTTTAGCCATAATATTTGAACTTTTTTTTTTTTTTTTTTTTAAGGATACAAATTTTTGTATAAACTCGAAGCTGGTACCCAGTGAACTGTATCAATAAGTAAAGATACCTACTTTTAAACTCTCCTGCAAGTTCTGTAGGATTTAAAAAAAAAAAAAAAAAAAAAAAAAAAAAATCCATAGTTTGTATTTATCTATTTTAAGTTGAAAAATAAAGTGCAGTATTGAACAACTAAAAAACTTTTCATTCGTTTTACTGTCAACTCCCTCTAACTTTCAAAAGTTTTGTCCAGAGGTTGTGCAGATTATAGGAATTTGCAAATTAGGGATCATTGCCTTTGTTTACAGTTTTCTTTTGCAGATACAAAGTCAGTTATTATTAATTCATAAATAGACATCAAAACGGAAAGACGAATTATAAAAAATTTTAGACTAAAATATTTCTTCAATATTAATAAAACTAATGTATCACATTCATATATGATGGTAAATAATTTAAGAATATTCAAATAATAGGTACTATAAAATGTAAATAAACATTGAAAAAATACGAAACAAAATATTTTTGAAAGTCTGGAAATAATATTCATCACTGATTAATTTTGTTAAACATTGATCTAATAGTGGTTTGTTTTAAGCACTAGTCCGTATGAATTGCAGAATAATAAATACAAGAATGTTATTCCACCCCCCCCCCCCCCTCTCCCCAATTGTGTTTCAAAGCAAGGATTAAGCTAAAGATTTAATTAACAAAAGGTAAAAATGTAAGAAATGTGAATTTTTTTTTTAAATATGAGATGTAAATTTCTTATACCATAAAAAAATCAAATATGAATTAGGAGGATTTGCAGATTATAAATCTGCGGATTAGAGGGAATTGACTGTACTGTATATGACTATAAGGAAAATAAAGTTTTAGATGACATTTTGTAATACAGTAATTATTGCAAACTGGTCCTATTAATTAACTGGATGTTTTTTAAGAGCTGTTTTATCGGAAAGTATAAGCAAGTGATCCAAACTATTATTTATTAGCTGTTAAAGAAATAAAATTGTCTAAATTATAAAACTTTACACTGTTTAAATTGAAATTGATTTTTTTACTGGATTTTGAGTATTTTGGAACATGATCATCAGATACCGAAGCTCATTTTGATAAAAATCTGATAATTATTAATTAAATATGTAATTAAATTTGTATAGGTATAATTAAAGTTACTTAAAGTTGTTTATAAGATAAATGCATCCATTGTATCTTACAAATCTGCAATTTATAGGATAAATTTTTAAGAAAAACAGTTTCTTCCATTTCTTCCACTTGGAAGAAACCTATTTCTTCCGGACGGTTTTTTCCATGTTTTTTTCCGCGGTTTTTTCCGCCTTGGAAGAAACTTGCCAACCCTGAGTGCATGCCTATTCAAAAGAAACTTGTTTAATTACAAGAACAAGACAATTGATGTGAAAATAATTTCCTTTAAACAGATACAAAAATTGAATTTTTTTAAACAAAATCTTAAATTTTTGGAGTAATAATAAAGTCAAAATAATGGACAATTTTAATAGTTTGGATATTAGAAAATGTAATAAAACTGAATCTACAATAAAATAATTGAAATTGTACAACATTAAATTCAATTTTAGTGCAAACTAACAGCCATGAACTTTTCTGAAACTTTTTTTTTCTTTCTTTCTTAAGATTATTGCTAAATATACCTCAAAAATCGAGAGTTTCACGTAGAGGAGAGGGGGGGGGGGGAGGTAGAATTACGTTTTTACCGTTAATTAAATAAATATGCTATTTTCCCCGTATTTGACAGAATTCGCGATATTTTTACGACCAATTGCCGAAATTTTTAATTATTTCACTGCAAATTTACAAAATCTACTTTTAATAGCAAATAATTGCTAATAATATACTATAATTTTGAATCTAATTGATAAAATTCACTCTTCTTTCAACGATGATTCCTAAAATTCGCGATATTTTTGCGGTTAATTATATCGAAAATGGGGTTAATTATTAACGAAATATACAATTATCTGGCTGCTAATCGATGAAATTTGAGCCCTTTTTAAAGCTACATCCCCCAAATACCAAACTTTGCTGTTAATCGATGAAATACGCACTTTTTTCAAAACCTAATCCAGAAATATGTGAAAATTTACAGATGAATTAAAAAACACCGGATTATTTCACAGCTAATTGTCAAAAATTACGTTTACTGGGAACTAAATTATTTTTTTCTCCTAATAGGTAAAAAATTGCGCATTTTTTTTTCAAAATACGCGATTATTATGCGGCCGATTGTCGAAATACGCTATTATTTAGCTACTAATCTATGAAAAATGCGTTCTTCTGAAAGCTGAATCTTAAATACTCAACTATTTTGCCACTAATCAATGAAATTTGCATTTTTTATTTTATTTTTAATCGGAAATCGGGAATAATTTTGAAGTAAATTTCGCAAATACGGGATCGCTTACCCACTAATAATAAAAAAAAAATTACCTTTTATATGCTATCATTTGACTGCTAGCCAATAAATTTTTCTTTTTTTTTGTCCTCTAGTTGATTTCAGTAAATCGCGATACATTAGTAGCCGATAACGGAAACACGCAATCATTTCGCCGCTAATTAACAAAACTTATGTTTAATCGCTGAAAAAGGCTTTATTTTGATGCTAATCGATGAATTTCTTGCTTTTTTCAAACATGATTTGCATTATATGTATAATTTTGTGGCTTTTTATAGAAATACGGAATTATTTTACAGCTAATTTTTAAAATTACGTAATCGTAAACTAATTGCTAAAATAGATGTTATTTTTCTAAAAATGTGTAATTATTTAGTCATAAATCAGCCTTTTTTTTTTTTTTTTTGATATTACTGAAATTTCATTTTTTGCGGCTGATTTATAAAATATGCAATTTTCTTGACAAATCTATTTTAAATCTGACGATTTTTGTGAAAGTCCCATTTTCATATATGAAAATTTCTTAGAATCACCCACGCACTATAAAAACTAAGTTATCGCGGTACCCCAACAAAAAGCACAGAAAATATTCTTTTTCTTTCTCCAACGGTAGATACTTGGTACGATAAAATTTGAAATTTTCCATGATTTTTCTCAGAAACTTGTATATTAAAACACTTAAGAAAGTTTCCTATTACAGAGGACAATTCCTCCGTTAAAGTCTGACTAAATACTGTTTTCTCCAAAACTCGCGTGATTACGGCCTAAGACACTTTAGAAAGTCTCCCACGGAAGATAGCTCTTCCTGGTCTTAGATTCCTTGCGTTGTCAATCGTACTTAAAGTTCAGTAACTTTGAATCCATTATTTTTATCAATAAATAATTAAAATAAACAATTTTTTTTCGTTAGAAAGTATTATTTTTAAGCGACTTATTAAGCATTAAGATAACCCATGAAGATAATCAATCATGGCATTCCGTTTCTTTCTTCCCCCCTTTCAACTTGCGGTTTTAATTAAGCACACTCTCAGCTAATGTAAACAAATACTTGTTAGCGTTCTGAGTCAGCAATATTTCGATTACGCAATGCCTAGCGCTAGAATGTTTTTTTTTTTTTTTTTTTTTTTTTTCTTTACTATTTATTTATGAGTATTGTACGATGAAGCATCTGGTTCTTCAGCTAGATTGCAAAAGTTAGT
The DNA here is from genome assembly GCA_963930645.1 of Salticus scenicus. Lineage (NCBI taxonomy): Eukaryota > Metazoa > Arthropoda > Arachnida > Araneae > Salticidae > Salticus > Salticus scenicus. The sequence goes on along the minus strand of OZ005650.1, from coordinate 303,496,230 downwards.
TTGGTTATTTTTTGTGTTAATTATTATTTTTTTTTTTTTCAAAAGGAGTTGAAGGGCTTTCATAGATAAAAAATAAAATTAAAAGAATTCTGTTTATGCGGCAACTGTTGGAAATGCAAAATCAAAAGTTGATAAGGATTGGATCGCGATATGTGTGCAAGGCAAAAAAGAAAAGAAAAAAGAATAGTAGTTTTTTTTTTTTTTTTTTTTTTCCCAGTGTCTGCCACTATTCAGTTTTATGTATTCAATAAAATATATTTAGCTAGGTGGTCAAGGCTGAATTTGCGGAGTATAAAAAATAAATCGCGGAGTTTTTAAATTTTTTCGGAGAAACTTCGCAGAAATCGGAGCAGTTGGGAACCCTGTGAAAAGGGTTCGGCCGCTAAAAATGAGTTAGTAACGGCCGCGGGGCGCTAAAAATGAGTTAGTAACGGCCGCCGGGCGCTAGAAATAAGTTAGTAAGGGCCGCGGGGCGCAAAAATTTGTTAGTAATGGGCAGCCGGGCGCTGCGCCCTGCTAAATCGGCCTAGAGTCAACACTAATGACCGACTTGGATTTCCTTTAAATTTGGTACACAGATTGATGATATAGAGGCATGAAAAAGTCCAAATTTTTAGCTACCTGCTCCACTTATTTATAGATATACAGGTCCTCGAAGTTTGTCTGCCCCCTCAAATTACCAAGAAATTGATGTTATTTAATTTTTTTTTCTTAAAAATAGTGCTTATGTAATATGAAAGTGTTAGGTATCTATGGAAACTAGCTATTCCAGTCATTCAGAAAAAAAATACTACAATGTTTATAATGAAAATTGTTAAGGTACAGAGCTCTTAGAAGTTGCAACCACGAAAATTTGATTTTCCCGATTTTGCTAAAATTGAGACATCAATTCCAAAAAAAAGGAAAATAAAACCAAAGTTTATTCACTTTCTGGTAGTGTACAAGTCTTCACCATAAATTGCCACACAATAAATTACTTGGGTTTCTCACTCCTTCTTGGAAATATTTAAGCTCAAAGACAAACCATAGGGCAAAAACATGCAATTTTGACCATCTTGGCAGCCATTTTTCTCATAATGGGGGAGCACTAGGAACTTTTTTAATTTTTTTAAATAAGCTACTGATGTGTTAGCTATTCACAGGAAAAGAGTTTACTTTTGGTTATTATATGCATAAAGAAATATCCTGCTGATAGTATATGCATGTTTTTCTCTAATACCATATCCTCGTATTCCCCATCTCCATAGACTTAACATTAATTAAAAAGAAAAATAACAATGCATGTATTAATAGTTGTACTATCTATACAAGAATTCAAGAAATTTAATGTATTAAATTATTTAATAATAATAATAAATAAAAAAAATTTCTTCATTTTTTTAGCAAAATTAGATATTTGATGGAAACAAGAAATAATTTCTCCAAAACTGAACACTGAAAGTTGTCTCTTCATAATAAAAAAGTATTAAATAATTTCTTTAAAAATCAATCAAAATAAAGGAGCTATAAATATTTATTTCATAAGCAATATATTTGAAATGCAGCAATATATTAAAAATTGATATGTACAGAATTTTATTCAACTGCATGCATAAGTTCCTGTAGTTTTTTCGTAGTATCATTTGGTATTAAAAACATGCATCCTGTGGCTGCTGCTGATGATAGCATTGGTATTATATCTAACAGATGCCTGTATGGAATCCAGCATTTATCTGATCTAAATTTTTGACTTTTTGCTTACCTATTGCAGATACTTCAATCTGATTCAATATGTTTGTAGATACAATGGAAACTAAAAGCATAGATTTACTAATAAAAATAAATTTATGATAATCCCTAGTACCCTCAATTCTTACAGCGAAAGTTAGTCTTTCAGAAAGCAATACTCTTGTTTCTGCTACATATTCTTTAAATGTAAAGAAAACTTAATATTTTTAAAATTACCTGTGCAATAATGAAACAAGTCACATGGATAAATTATCCGATTCTTGTAAGGACGTTGCAAGCTGGTTCTGTAAGCAGACCTTTTGACTGTGCCTCCAGTGGCATCACACAGGATTTTGCCATGGGATGTGGCAAAAAAAAGTCACTCAGCATTTAGTTTGAAATCATCTTTATGTTGGCATAAATTTAAAAAGTTTTTCTTGTTTTTGTACTGCGTTGAGCTACCGCCAATGAAATAAATTATTTCCTATATGTCTGGATACTGTGATGTTAAATATGGAATTACAAGCCTTTGAAAAGAAACTACTGTCACCGTATCATGTGTCAAACAATCGCTGATAAATGCACATAGAAATAATTTTTAGGTTATCATTTGACCGAACGAAAGGATGGAGTGTAGCTTGCATGTTTTCCCAGTGATATCCCTGTATTGCATCCTGTACTATAAAAGTAAAAATTTCAGAAAAATCAAGTAATAAAATGCACTTATCTGGTTTTAGTTCTGCTTTTCTTGTTTTTAAATACTCTGATTGAGATTTTGCGATGTAATGGTGTCTTGCCAAGGACTTTATTTTCAACAAACCTTCAGATTTATAATCAGGTGCAGACAAAATAATTGAATGAGTGTTGAATGGACTGTAGTTATCCACCATTGAAACGTCACTTCAGATTCTTCATCATAATCATCCATTAACATATCTAAAAATTCTTCAAATGCAGTTTGGAGTGGACACTATGAACGAAGTCCTAACATACATGCTTCATTGTTAATATGTTAATGTCATACACATGAGACAAAAAAAAAAAAAAAAATTATCGCTAGATGGTTTAACAGATTGTTTTAGCCCTTTCTAACCCAGGCCGTACGATCGTGTGGGTTAGACATCCACAACATCCACTTATATTTTTGCATCTGGAATTTGTATGTAATAAAATCAGGAAATGAATGATCGAGCTAATTAGCAGAAAGTGTAAAGTATAATTTTAAATCAACAAGTGTCAGTTATAGTTTATATTTTTCTTTCAGTTTGCAAAAACAGAAGAATATGATGTTTAAAGGTAAAAATACTTCGGGTAGGAAAGGTTTAAAGATGCTATCATTAGCTTGTCATTTTGGTTAATCATACAGACACAGACTGAATGAATTCCTGCACTACCAGCTAATACGCACCTACCACTTTGGTCGCAAATCAGCAAATTTAGATAATTTAATCTTGTGATTGGATATTCCTGTTTAAAATGTGTGTACGCTTCTTTGAGATTACATTAAATAAGGTGTTTCTGTTTTGTAAATATTTGATTTCTTCACTAAATACTAACTTGAATTTTTAAAAATTAAAAGGTTTCTTACATCAATTTTTAAGATATCACAAAAATAGAGTAAACATTAGTTTTGTTTTAATACCAGAATATCAAAATATCAGAATGTTGCTCCCATATTCAATGCTTTATTCACCTAATAACACTATTTCTAAAGGTAACTAAATAATGTTCAGAGGGTAAATAAAGTCTAATATATGTAATAAATCAATATTTATATAATATTCAATAAGTTTTGTTTCTTTACATCTTTTTTTATTAATGTTAGGTCTGTGAGAGGGGAAACACAAGCATATGGTATTAGAGAAAAACATGCATATGCTATCAGCAAGATATCACTTTATGCAAATAATAACCAAAAGTAAACTCTTTTCCTGTGAATAGCTAACACATCAGTAGCTTATTTAAAAAAAATAAAGTTTCTAGTGCTCCCCCTTTATGAGAAAAATGGCTGCCAAGATGGTCGAAATTGCATGTTTTTGTCCTATGGTTTGTCTTTAAGCTTAAATATTTCCAAGAAGGAGTGAGAAACCCAAGAAATTTATTGTGTAGCAATTTACAGCGAACACTTGTACTCTACCAGAAAGTGAATAAACCTTTGGTTTTATTTTCCTTTTTTTGGAATTGATGTCTCAATTTTAGCAAAATCGGGAAAATCAAATTTTCGTGGTTGTTACTTCTAAGAGGTCTGTACCTTAACAATTTTCACCATAAACATTGTAGTATTTTTTTTTCTGAATGCCTGGAATAACTAGTTTCCATAGATACCTAACACTTTCATATTACATAATCACTATTTTTAAGGGAAAAAAATTAAATAACATCAATTTCTTGGTATTTTGAGGGGGCGGACAAACCTCGAGGACCTGTATATCTATAAATAAGTGGAGCAGGTACCTAAAAATTTGGACTTTTTCATACCTCTATATCATCAATCTGTGTACCAAATTTAAAGAAAATCTGAGTCGGTCATGCAACCAACTTTTATTTTTTTAGGTGAGTTGGTATGGAATCACTCACTGGCTTTAACACCAGGATGTGAAAGATTATGTAAATTCTTAAATATCTCTAAACGAAATTCCTTTGGAATATAAGGTCGTACAGATCCAGTAGAAGTATCACAATAAAGATGTGGGCCTTCTTTTGAAATTTTAAATTCCTTAAAAACTAAGGATGTATTTACCTCTTTTAAAATTTTGAAATTCTTATCCCCGAGCTGAGCTTGTGCCATTGACTAATAACACTTTTCATCAAATAAACTTATTTGAGAAATTCTAGATAAAGTATCTGCTACTACATTTTCTTTACCCAAAATATATTTTATATCAGTGGAAAATTGTGCTATGTACTCTAAATGACGTTCCTGTCTTGGCGAGGAAGCACTCTTTTTTGAAAATGCGAATGTAAGAGGCTTATGATCAGTAAAAATAGTTAACTGACGTCCTTCTAACATGTATCGTACATGACGTACAGAACTATAAACTGCGAGCAATTTGCGATCATATGTACTATATTTCTGTTCAGCACTTGAAAGCATCCTAGAAAAAAATGCCAAAGGTTCGGAGATTCCATTAAATGATTGTTGTAAAACTGAACCTATTGCTAAGTCACTAGCATCTACCATTAATGAAATTTGAGCATCGGGATTATAATAAGCTAAAAAACTACATCTGCTAAAGCTCCCTTACATTCAAAAAATTTATGTTTAAGTTCATCTGACCAGTTAATTTTTGTTCGGTCATTTTTTTTTTTTTTTGAACCCTTACAAAATTCATATAATGGAGCCTGTAACTTAGCAGCATTTTTTAGGAATCTATGATTAAAGTTTAGCATTGCTAGGAACCTACGTAATTCTTGTACAGTTTCTGGCAAAGGAAAATTTTGTAAGGTTTCTATTTTCTCAGGTAAAGGAGATAAACCTGCATTAGAAACTAAATGTCCAAGAAATTTAACTTATTTTTGACCAAAAATGCGTTTTTCTGCATTAAGTACAATGCCGTAGTCATTAAACCGTTTAAATACAGTTCTTAAATCATTTAAATGCTGTTCTTCATTATAAGAAAAAATTAATACATCATCTAAATAGACAACGCAACAATCTAAATCGCGAACAACCTCATTCACAAATCAATGAAAACTGAGCTGCATTCGAGTCCCCCATACACATAAAAAGATGCTCATATAAACCAAAGAGGGTAATTATTGCAGATTTATCTATAGAATCTTTATCTAAAGGTATCTGATGGTAGGCTTTAATTAAGTCTAGCTTTGAAAATATTTTTTATTATGCAAATTATGAGAAAAATCATGAATATGAGGTATAGGATATTTATCCGGAATTGTTTGAGCATTGACCCTATGAAAATCTCCTCGTACTCTCCATTCCCCATTTGTTTTGGGTATTTAATGAATAGGGCTTGCCCATGAACTTTTCGATGGGCATAAAATACCTTGTTCAATCAAATTTGAAATTTCCCTCTTTGCAATTTCAAGCTTTTCCAGATTTAACCTACGTGCTTTTGAAAATATTGGTTGACCTTTAGTTAAAATATGATGAGTAACTGGACGTTTCTTTTTAATATTTTTTATTGTTGCTGGATTAGTTATGTTTGGAAATTCAGATAAGATTTCATAATACTTAGAAATTTTATTTACAATACTTAAACTCTCGTATTTTCCATGTGAAATAAAAGCTTTAACTTTTAAGTTATTATGATCTAACAATTTTCTATTTTTAAAGTCTATTAAAATTCCATAATTTTCCAAAAAATCTGCACCCAAAATTGGGCGGGATACATCAGCTATCATAAATGACCAAGGAAACTCTCTGCATAAACCAAGATCTAGCGTTAACTGCTTAAATCCATAAGTATTAATTCTGGTACCAGTAGCAGCATAAAGTATGCAGTCTTTTGATGTTTTATGAATATTTTTATTCCTGGGCAAGACAGAAACGCAGGTACTAAGATGCAGAATCTACCAAAAATGTTAAACCAGATTTTCGATCAGACACGCTCAAGCGACTACTTAATCTATTTCCCCCCACCGTCGCTAAATGAGGGGAGTCCATCAGTTTAAATCAAAAGAGCAAGGTTTTACACACTTTTTAGCTTTATTACAAAATTTAAAATGATACCAGCAAAAAGGTTTGGTTTTTTGTATATCAGAATTATTTTTAGTATGCGATCCACTTCTTGATCTAGGTCTGAATACACTAGTACATTTAAACAATTTATCCACTTTTTCAGATAATTCAGCAATTTGTAATTGTAAAGTCTTTATTTCATTTTCAGTACCAGAATCTGCAAAAGTTGGTTTAATTTCATTTACAGTTCCTGAAACCTCACAAATTTTATCTGCAATCTGAGACAATTCGCTAAGTTTATCTTTACTTATGGATAATATTTGCTGCATATTTAACAGAAGTCTTTGCAACCATAGTTGTTTTAACACTTCATCTGAAATTTTGTTTTCAGCTAAAATATGATGAGTAACTGGACTAATGGACGGATATGATGAGCAACTTTTGCATTTCATGCAAAAGTTGAGGAGGACGCTGATCTCCCAACTGTAAATCCTGAAGTAATTATCTTAATCAAGCATTCTCAGACTGTGCGTATTGTTTACAAATACGGTCTTTAAGCTGCTTATAAGGATTTTCCTCAGGAGGAGAGTGAATTATATCGCGTACATAAGATAACGTTTCTACATCTAACGCAGATACAGTGCAATAAAACTGTGTGTTTTCAGATGTAATACCTGAAGTTTTAAAGTTTGCCTCAATCTGAAAAAACCACAATTCAACATCATTTTTCCAAATGGGGGGTGCACGAAAAGCTACCTTAAAAATTTCAGAATTTAGTTTTGCATCTTCCGTACTCATACTTACTAGCTTTATTTTTTACAAAGACCTTTAAGGCAGTATTAAAATATTAAACTGATAATACAAAATTTACTCAAGTTTAAAATACGACTTTCATGTTTAAATAAAATTTACTCAAAATTAACTTTCATGTTCTAATAAAATTTACACAAAATTAATATTTAAGCCTGGCACAGCTCAAGGATAAGCAAAATCAAAAAGAAGTACTTACGAAATATACTACTTTAATAAACTTTTCATTTCACAGCAGCAGTCTTTCACTTCAGACTTGAACATTTTTTGAAACACAGCCGTAGTTAACATAAGTCACCACTATCGCCAATGAAGTTGTGGCATTTTACTTCATCAGGACATTTAAACTGGCCGTGTTTAATTTGGTTATAATAGTAAAACCAATTCATATTAAAACAATAATATAATTTATTAACATTAACAAAACATATAACTAAATTACGTTGCATCTTGCAACTTAAATAAATTAAATTATAGCAAAAATGATAATCCATTTGAAGCCGCTGCTCGGGCTTTCAACTTCGTATTTATAGCTCAGCTGTTCTGACGAGTAAAAGGAAGGTTGATGCCACTCTGCGAAACTCGAGAAATGGAAGCTGTTGCCAAACGCCACATTTAATACCTGGATTCTGTTGGAACTGTGAGAAAATGTTAGTGGCATAAGCAATGTCAGGTCTTGTACGAGTTCAATAAAAGAAATACAACCTAAATGATTTCTATAAAGTAAAAGAGAAGCTTCATCAATGTTTGCTTGAATGACAGGACAATCACTCATTGAAAACTGAATTCCTTTAACAATAGGTAGGTAGGAGATAAATACCCGGTGATTTTGAAACTTTTTACTGCCTTCATCAATGTATTGACTTTAATGGATCAAAACCCCCGTATCCGTGTCCTCAAACTCCACGCTTCCACTGCGCCACTCTGTTAGATAAGACTTAAAAAAGTCAAACTTTTATTTCCATTATATTTAAGCAGATATATATACAGTGAAAGTTTAATAAACTTAATGACAAGTGTGTAACTTAAAGAAAAATTTAACAAGTAAAACAAAGTTAAATTCAGTTTAAATATTTTCATTAAAAAAGCTTTTAAAGATAAAAAAAAAAAAAACAATAACAAATAGAAAAAATATTTAACAATTAGTTTTAGCTATATATAATAAACTTAACAAATGTAAAAAAACAATGTTTATATTCAAAGGTTATCAAAAGTTAATTTCAAAACAACTGAACTGACCAATAAGTTAAATCTAACATTTTTAATTTATAAGAAGGCTTTACCTTTAAAAATTTTCCTGACTCCCAGATTTTCTAAATGAGACATCACATAAAACAGTAAAACGGTGTCAAAAAAACAACTGATGATATTCAAACTTTATAATAACCGATAACTAATGATACTGCAGCTTTGGAAAAACTATGTTTGCCGGGTTCACACATAGTATAAGAAAAACGAAAAGACTTGACAAGTTGAAGAATATTTATAGGCAAAGTTCAAAAAGAAAACTGCAGTCGCCAGGTTGACACACAGTACCATATTCGTGAAGAAACTATGGTCGCCAGGTTGACACATAGCATGGAAAATGGAAAAGTTAAAGATGACATTCAAAAAAGAAAGTACAGTTCAAATAAACGCTGTAGTCTCCAAAAAAAAACTCACAGATAAAACAAACTTACTATTCAAAACTTTTAACCATCATTTGAACACATAATTTAACAATTAACAACTTCAAAACAACTGTTGTTGCTAACTCGGAAAACAAACTTTACATATTCTTACAACTATTTAAAATTTTAACTGACTCTGCATCCTTAAAACCTTTAACTGCTAATTGAGTAATATAATAAATAAATTTACGAGGACCAGCCTCAGATAAAACAGCAATCTTACAACAGCATTTTTACCAGTCGAATTCACCACCCAATTCAAAATAAAACACCTCTATTTATATGAGAGTGTCTAAAACATGCAGTATGATCAAAGAGCAAAACAGCCAATCACGGCTCAACATGTCATAAATATTCAACTGCCGCTCAACGCTATCCCGTGGTGAAATTCTGCAACCTCTGAACAAACTCCTGATAGTAGAGGATCTGGCAACAAGATTGTACCGCAATGTCTAAACGGAGTCAGGAAAAGAAAGTAAGTAAAGCAAAACGAACATATTAAATAAAGTTTAACGAGTGCTTTAAAAGCACTCAAAAGAGTTCTTAAATAATTTAAACAGTCATTTATTATATTCTATTAAGTATATTATGTTCTATATAAAAAAATGTTTTGAGTAATTTGTGAGGACAAATGATAAGATAATTTTTAAGCTTTCTATCAAAGCCCCCCACCGCAACAAAACACAATTTTTTTTTTTTTTTTTTTATTAGTCAGTTCAAAAAACGTTAAGTAACAATGTTAATATCAACAAATATTAGTAAAAAAAACAATTTAACAAATTTTGGTGAACTCAACTAGTTCTATATCCATAGTCCATTTTCCAACCTCCAACCATATCTGAAAAAACATGACAAAAAAAATATACCTAAAGGCAAAAAACCACTCCAATTTTCAACCTCAGGACATATCTGAAACGTACAAAAAACTGTATATATACAGTACAAACCTGAAACTTTAACAGATGTTAAAGGAAAAAATACATCATAAGTACAAACTTTAAAACAATTGTCAAATTCACTATTTCCCCCCATATATATAATTAAGTACTAGTTTCTCCCACAATGCAGACAAAAAACCATTTCACAATACAATACTAAACACAAGCACATTAAACATTTGCGCGAGGCTCCGCGACTTTCAAACACTCATTCATACGACATATATATTAGGGGTGGGAATCGATTAAGAGCTTTAACTGGGTTAATCGTAGTTCATTAATCGATTAATCGGTCGATTAATCGGATTTTTAATCGGTTTTCCTCTTTCTTTATATAATTTTATTTCAATGATGAATAAAACTCTCATATTGTGTATATATACATATATATATTATTCATAAGTTTGATTGAATTTTTTTTTTTTTTCAAAAATTTTTGTCTAATAAATTATATCTGTTTCATAACTGAAATTTAAATCAATTTTCAGGGTAATAAATTAATTTTTCGATTCATTTTGAAAGAAACATTAAATGAATTTACACATATTTTAGTTTTATACTTGCAGGCCTTGTCCATCTCGCCTGTCACTATTTTTAAATGAATTCTCAAAATTCCATACCATTATCATAAAAATCTCAAATTCTTATACTTTAGTTGTTCTTTGTCACTTCGGAATAGAACACAGAATGTTATTTTCTGTTTCTACTTCAATAGTTACTATCAGCGATTCTGAACATGCAATAAACTCTTGAAGATACTGTGAAACTCTGTTGACATTTCCCCCATCAGAGGGATAGTGAAAGTCTCAATCCTTTTTTTTTTAAATCTTTAGAATTTCTATTTTTTGAAAGCTTCTTGTTTCTGAGAATACTATTACCCTATCCAACACTTTCTGTAGAAGGCTACAGACAGGTGGAGTTGCTCCAGCATGCACATGAAGCGGCATTTTGTTTAATAAATGTCCTCCTCCTTCTATCACCAAAAGTACAAAAACTTCTTTTGAGAGGTTTTATTTTTATTTATATATTTATTTTAATTTAATTTTAATTAATTTATTATTTTATTTTTTTGCTTTTTCATTATTTGATGAATGTTTCTTACAATGTTTGTTAGCAAAATATGTGAAAAAATATTTTGTTGGCAGAACAATATTTTTACTTTAATTCGTAGTTTGAAAATTTTAATCGGATTTTGAAAATTTGTAATCGAATTAATCGATCCGATTAACTCGATTAAAAAAATTGATCGGGACTAAGCATTGATCGATTAACCGAACCGATTAATCGGCACAGCCCTAATATATATACATATATCTGCAAAGTGAAAAAGAAAATCAATTATTTTGAGACAAAAATACTATTTATAAATTTTGATAATTCACTTTTTGTAAGCGGCTTTGTGAACGGATTGGCCAGGTTTGATTTTGAAGGAATATACGCAAGATCAAATTTACCCTCATCATACCAATCTCTTATGAAAAATAATTAGTTTACATGCCGCGTTTGAAAGTTTTCAATTCTGGATTTAGTAAAATGAATAGCAGACTCCTCATCTGCAAAAATAGTGGGTACATTAATATTTTCATTAATGAGTTTAAAATTATGACACTCTTTTAAAATATAAAAGAACCAATCTTGTTCTCTAACGCAATCGCACATTGAGATAAACTCTGACTCCATGGTTGATATAGTGACACCTTTTTGCTTTTTACTGCGCCAAGAAATGGCTGCATTTTCTAAAAAAACAATCTGCCCTCCCATGAAGACATAATCATCTCTATTGGAAGCAAAATCTGCTTCAGAGTATGAATTTAACTCAATGTTTTTACATTCTAAATTAAGTTTTAAATGACTAGTATATTTAATGTACCCTAAAAGTCTAAGTAGCCCATGCCAGTGTTTTAAACCTGGATTCTGCTGAAACTGAGAAAAAATGTTTGTTACATATGCAATATCAGGTCTTGTACGATTTACCAAAAAGAATATACATTCCAACAAATTTCTAAAAGGGAGATTTGAGGCCTCATCAATATCAGCTTGGATGACAGGACAGTCACTCTTAGAAAAATGTGTACCTTTAATTATGGGTAAAGAAGAGACTGGTATTCGGTGGTTTTTAAACCTCTCACAAACTTCGCCAATATATTGGCTTTGATGATTAACACACTCCTACCGTTATACTCGAATTCGACACCCAACAATTTTCGTGGTGTACCAAGAACTTTTAAATCAAACTTAGATTGTAGAATCTTTAAAACTATTTCTGACTGTGACTTTTTTTTCTAAAAATAACCATGTCATCAACATAGACTAATAAAACTGCAAAACCATTATATGAATATGCACAATTACAAACTTCAAATTAAAAAAAACCCAATTCCAACAAAACCCTGTTTAACTCGTAAAACCATAATCTACCTGACTGGTGTAACCCATACAATGCACGATCTAACCTGCAAACCAAATTTTCTTTACCTTTTTCTACAAAACCAACTGGTTGCTTCATGTAGATCTCATCTTGTAACGGTACATATAAATATGGCACACTTTACATCACATTGTAAGTTGATCCAACCACAGTTTGTCCGAAACTCGCGTAAATACGGGCTAGGACCCCTTAGAAAAGACCCCCACGGAGGGCATTCCTCCTGTAGGCCTAGGACACAACAGGAGTCAATCGGCCTTAAAAACCTACAACCAACCAACCAACCAACCAACCACAGTTTGAAACCAAAAGAGTGAAAAAAAAAAACCTGACTACGGAAAAATCTATTACTGGAGAAAAGTTTCATCATACGAGTCTCCCTGAACTTGTTTATAACCTTGTGCTACTGGTCTAGCTTTATATCTGACAATAGCACCAAATTCATCTTGTTTTGTAGTATAAACCCAATGGTTTCCTAAAACAGTTTTATTTTCAGGTAACGTCACAAGATGCCACACCTTTCTTGTAGCCATTGTTTCCACCACTTCTAGTCAACTAGAAGTGCTGGACGCAGAAGGTGTAAGAACAGGATTAACAAGACGGGTATAAGTATTAAATTTAGAAAAATCAAAATTTTGGGGATCATAATTTAGCCGCACAAAAATTTTCAACATCACATGGAGATCTTTATGGAAGTTTCTTGCCTTCACCATCAGGATAGTAATAAATATCCACTTTATTCCCTACTGGTCTCTGAACTGCCTTTCTATACCAAATGGGGTTACTCGTCCAGCATGACAATGTCTTAGGTAACATAGGACTTGTGGGGGGAACAACTGAGGCGGCATCCTCAGTTTCACTGGGCACGCAACCAGATGTACCAGGTTCTGGATCGGGAGGAGGACACCAATCAACAGACTTTGGTAAAACACCTGGCACGTATTTCAGTTCAAAAGAGGAGTCGCCCCCCCAAAGCTCCACTGCCATCCATATCACTACTTTCCTTAAAAGAAACATTTATAGTCTCTATAACTTTATTTTCACCGCTTAGCCAAATTCTATACCCTCGGGTACGTAGGGCATAACCCACAACAAAACCTTTCTTAGCTTTAAAGTCCAGTTTGTGTTTTCTTTTGACCTTGGGAACTCCTACATATGCTGTTGTACCAAAAGGGCGTAAGTGACGCACCAATGGCTTGTTTCCCAAGTACAATTGAAAAGGCATTTTGTCGTTAGTACCATGGCAGATATGATTCCAAGTGTAATTGAAGTGCATGGAAGCCTCTGGCCAAAAATCACCAGCCAAATCACTTGAATTGAGCATAGCCCTCACACAGTTTAAGATTGTCCAATTAAAACGCTCACATACACCGTTTTCTTCAGGTGTAAAAGCATTAGTGAATTCATGTTTTACCCCAGTTTCATTACAAAAATTCCTGAATCGCTCATTTTCAAACTCTGTACCATTATCTGTACGTATAGATTTTAACTTGGTACCCAAATATCTCTCTGCTCTATTAAGAGCGGACTATAGCTAGCTCTGAAATCGTTTCCAGTCTTAATGACTTTTCACCCTGCTTTCTGGAGGAGGTCCTTCTAAACTAGTACTTCACTGAGATACGACACAAAATTTGTGAAAGTTATCAGCCAAAAGAAAAAGTGTCCAATCCTTAAACACTTATTCTTACAGACACTCCCTTTCATGACAGAGATGGATGTGTAAACAAAATGTCAAAATGTCACTATTTATCAAAGCCCATCAAAGGTTAAGAAAATTACCCCGGAGTGTTAAACAGCGTTAGTTGACCGCTAAAGAAATGAAAACGAATGTGATATTAGTTAAATAACAATTGTAGCTGTCGATTTTTAATATTAAAGTTAAACTAAGAATCAGTTTTTCAAATATATAATGAATTTCAGATAATTTTTATTCAAGAGAAAATTATTGTTTATTTTTCTCGCAAGTAAAAAGTATTTTATAATAAAATCAATTTTAAATAATGCAAATAAGAAATCACAATTAAAATCTTTGTTGAGACAATCTCAAATAATACTTAAATGGGAAAAAAAAACAAAAAAAAACAAAAAAAAAAACAAGAGGAACTAGAAAAACAAGAGAAAAAAAAAAAAACTATTTAATTCTGAGAAAATATAGAGAAAAAATCAGTATAATTAAACATCGTTTTATTTGAACATTCATGAACATGAATGATAAAATGAGCATATATTATTTTCTGAATATAAATTTAAAAACAAAAGATTGCTGACAATTATTTTTAAAGAATAATCTTAGTGACAAAACATTTCTACTTTAATTAAGCCTTTTGTACATTTAATAATAATTAAAAATAATATATATACATATATATATATATATATATATATATATATATATATATATATATTTTTTTTTTTTTTTTCAAGAAACTTTTAACATAGTTTTCAATAGTATTAAAAATCATTGCATTTTTGTACAAACTAAATCTAGAAATCTGGTGTGAAACAACCACACGACTTCCATTACCCACTATTATACATATTATATGCATTTTTGAGAGATAATGCGATCAGAAAACATAAAAGTGAACTAAAGAGAAAATCGTTAGAGCCGTTTATGAGATACCAACTTTTACAAAAAATCAATTATTGACCGGAAAACAATAATTACATACAAAAGGATATTTAAAAGTGAGTTAATATGGCGAGTTTAAAAAAAATCCGTACAGCTGTTTTTAAAGGAACGCCCTTGGCAGACCTGAAATTGAGCTATTTATACAGGACGCCTATCAATTTTCCTGAACTAACCAACTATATCATTCGCAAGGACATCTAACAGAGTGTTTATATAGCAAATTTGAAAAAAATCGTTAGAGCGGTTTTTGAGATACGAACTTACGGTCCCACTTCCGGTTTCTGATGTCCACTTCCGATTAAACTCAATTATTGACAGGAAAACAATAATTACATACAAAAGCATATTTAAAATTGAGTTAAAATGGCGAGTTTGAAAAAAATCCGTATAACCATTTTTAAAGGAACGCCTTTGCGAGGCCTGAAATTGAGCTATTTATACAGGACGCCTATCAATTTTCCTGAACTAACCAACTATATCATCCGAAAGGATATCTAATAGAGCGTTTATATAACGAGTTTGAAGAAAATCGTTAGAGCCGTTTTTGAGATACGGACTTACGGTCCCACTTCCGGTTTCCGATGTCCCACTTCCGGTTTTTCAATTTTCACCAAAATTTGGAAATTTCATCTGTACACCAGACGTATTTCAATTCTAAAGTTTCGTAGCTCTATCTTTATTAGTTTCTGAGCTATAATAGCCAGGAGATTCTCCACATACATACATACATACACACACACACACACACACACACACACACACACACACACACATACATACACACTGACCAATTGCCAAAAACCACTTTTTTGGACTCAGGGGACCTTAAAACGTGCAAATCAGGTGAAAACCCGATATCGAATTTTCAGACCGAATACAATACTTCCATTACCTACGGTAGCAGGGTAATGGAAGTAAAAATGTAATTACTAGAAGCAATAAAAATGTAATTTGCCCGCTTTGCTGGGCACTACTTCAATGAGTTGTTAAAATTCCATATTATTATTAATAAATACTGCTCTTGAAAAAAAAAAAAAAAAAAATCGAGATCTGAAACCATTTTTGCTGATTCTTATGTAAAATGATCTCCTGAATCCGAACATGACTTCCATTTTGCCCAGTCATCCACTGTTTTCTAGTTACACCACCCCCTCCCTCAATTTCTTTAACTATTCGATAATTTTATGACCATGAATTTGATTTGAAGAATGAAAAATAATTAATTTAACACCTAAAAACAAAAAAATATAAAGTTTAAAAAACAACATTAATAACAGATTAAAAAAATCTGCTGTGAAACAACCACACGACTTCCATTACCCACTATTACTTGTATTATTTTTGAGAGCTAATGTGATCAGAAAACATAAAAGTGACCTAAAGGAAAAATCGTTAGAGCCGTTTTTGAGATACCAACTTTTACAAAAAATCAATTATTGACCAGAAAACAACAATTACATAGGATATTCAAAAGTGAGTTAATATGGCGAGTTTGAAAAAAATCCGTAAAGCCGTTTTTAAAGGAACGCGTTTGCAAGACCTGAAATTTAGCTATTTATACAGGCCGCCTATCAATTTTCCTGAACCAACCAACTATATCATTCGAAAGGACATCTAATAGAGTGTTTATATAGCAAGTTTGAAGAAAATCGTTAGAGCCGTTTTTGAGATACGGACTTACGGTCCCACTTCCGGTTTTTCAAATTTCATCTGTACTCCAGACGTATTTCAATTCTAAAGTTTCGTAGCTCTATCTTTATTAGTTTCTGAGCTATAATATCCAGAAGATTCTCCACATACATACACACACACATACATACACACTGACCAATTGCCAAAAAACACTTTTTTGGACTCAGGGGACCTTAAAACGTGTAAATCAGGTGAAAACCCGATATCGAATTTTCAGGCCGAATACAATACTTCCATTACCTACGGTAGTAGGGTAATGGAAGTAAAAATATAAGATATGTAATGCATAATTCCAATGGCAAATTCCCTCAAAATTTTTCCCTTGTCGCAAATGTCTATATGTTTTAGAATTTTTCAACTCTGTAACCCTCAGAATATATTTAACGGTTAAAATAATCCTCTCCCTCCTAAAAATCAAAATTTTAGACATAAAACCACCGAAAACTGATAAAAATAGGAGGTCATTCCTAAAATACGGTGGGTGATAGGGCAAAATGGGCAGCCTATTCGGATTCAAGAGGTCATTTTACATAAAAATATGCTGAAAAGGTGTCAGAGGCAATTTTCATGCCGAGCAGTGTAAAAAAAAGGTGTCAAAAGGTGTCATCTTTAAAAATTATTGAAAAAAATATATGTGATTCTACTCTTCATAAAACACCAGAAAATGAAAAAATTATCGGCTGAAATTAATTACAGCGACCACAAAAAAATTATCAAAATTAAGCATATTTGGCGATTTCACACTACCAAGTTTTAAGAGTTCTAGAACATGATTTGACCTTCTTTAGAAAATGTCTGTCACTGTGTGTGTGTGAGACAAAAATTTTGTGGTGACTGTATCTCAGGAAATACGGCCTAGAATTGCATATAAGTTTATATACAGAGACATCTTGACCTAAATTAGTGCATACCAACTTTTGGTGTCAATTGCTTAACAAATGGTGCTGCTGTACTGCGATTTCCACAGTTTTATGGAAGGCCATATCTCAGGAACTGCTGTAGGAAACTGAAAAGTTTATACACAGACACACCATAACTTAAGTTACTGTCTATATCTTGCGCTGCTGTACCATGATTTCTTCAATTTCAAAGAAGACTATATCTCCTGAACTACTGCACAGAATTGCATAAAAATTTATATGCAGATGCACCTTAACATTAGTTAATCAACTTTTGGTGTCAATTGCTCAACAGGTGGAGCTGCTATACAGCGATATCCACAATTTAACAGAAGGATACGTCACAGTAATTATTACACAGAATTGAATATAAATTTATATAGCGATGCACTTTGACATAAGTTAGTGTCTAACAACTTTTGGAATTAATATCTCTGCTATATGTCGATTTCCGCAATTTCAGGGAGATCTATATCTCATGTTCTATTGCGTAAATTCAAATAAATCTTGATTTGTAAGAAGGCCATTAGGTGACATTACGCTGATTCAGTTTGGATGCAAATCAGCCTATAGATGGCGCTGCTATACTGTAATTTTACCCGAGAACAGGAAGATTATATATGTCAACTTCTATGAAACTTGATGTATGAGATAACAGTTATGAAAACACATTTTTAAGATTTTATTTATAGCGAATAAAACTCTCTTCTTTTTCTTTTCTAATGTTTCCTGTTAGTTTTTTCTAAGATGAAAATCATCTGCATTCATTATGGTAGATAATTTTATTGAATAATAATCTTCATAAAATATTTTTAATGAGTGAATTTCTACAGGAAAATATATAAGAAAGTATTGTGGTGACCACAACATACTAGTTTTTAATACGTGGTTGTAAAGTTAATATGAATTATTGAAAATAGTAGTAGTAAAGTAGGAAACAGTATGAGTGCATGTATGAGCAACGCTTCCCCCTTCACCCCCGAAGGGTATAAATTTTGAATATTGGTAACTTGCGAAAAAACTCGTCAATTCCTTTAAAACGAATGGTTTCACTATAGATCTAAGTTAATTTAAATGAAAGTTATCGATTTTTTCATTTAACAAAAAATCGCATTTCTTCTGATATTGGTACAAAATTGACATTTTTTCGGCATTTAGTGTAATAATTCTGTGTGATAAAAATAGTCTACATTCATCATAGAAAATAAATTTCATAAATAATAATTATAATTTGCATTGCAAGAATAAGAATTTGTGTAAATTTATACAGACAAAATTTTTGTGGTTGCCATCATAACATACTAGTTTTATGCAGTAATTATTATTATCTTCATTTTGATTTTTTTCTTCTTTGTTGCTTTTTTCGATATTCAATAGAAGAAAGTATAAGATTGATAAAAACTTTTGCCCTTGGGTTTCCGACAGAGTTACACGTTTTGAGAGATGTCGAACACGATATGACCAGTTTCAGAAAACGGCTGTCTATGTGTATGTGACAAAATTTTGTGGCAACTGTATCTCAGGAACTACAGCACAGAATTTAATAAAACTGATTATGTAGTTACACCTTGACATGAATTAGTGCTATCAACTTTTGGTGAAATTTGTCCAACAGGTGTTGTTGCCATCTTGTTTTATCTCATTTTTTAATGTAATGGTGTAGAATAAAATTTCCTATAAATGTGCATAAAGAGCAATACTTTTTATAACCAAATTATTCTTAGAATGTTGTGGCCACTACAAGATTTTCTTCTATATTTTCCTATGCAAATTCACTCAGTAAAAATAATTTATTAAAATCGTTATTTAATAAAATTATCTTCCATGATAATGCAGTAAGATTTCCATATTAGAAAGTAGTATAACACTAAATACCCCCAAAAAGCTCATTTTATTCTCAACATTACATAAAAAAAAAAAAAAAAATGTTGTTAAAAAGTTTAAAAAATCAATAACATTATTTTTAATTATTGCTGATCGATGGTTCAACCATTCATTTTCAAGGTATTGGCGAGCTATTGTGAAAGATATCCATCATGAAAATTTATTCCCCTCTAAGGGTGACTTTCCCTCCAGGGGGGAGGCGATGCTCCTACATACATTTTTTTTTTTTTTTTTTTTTTTTTTTCTTTTTTCAGTTGACTATCTCTATTATAAATAATTCTTGTAAATTCCATAATGATTATTTTAAAATAATTCACTTTATGCACATTTATACAAAATTTTGTCCTATACCACCATGTTAAAAATTAAAAAAAAGCGGGATGGCAACTCAACTTGTCAGACAATATTTACCGAAAGTTGATAGGCGCTAATTTATGTCAAGGTGTAACTACATATCAATTTGTATGAACTGATATGCAGTAGTTCCTGGGATACAGTTGCCACAAAATGTTGTCACATACACACAGAAGACAGACATTTTCTAAAAATGGTGAAATTGTGTTCTGCAGCTCTCAAATACTTCCTTTTAAATGGGTGCGAAAATTACTAAAAATCATCTTTTGTCAAGTACAATAACAGTTCAGTGAAATAAACGTGTTAGCATTGTTGCACCTATGATTCTAGCACACGTGATAGCAAACCGGCTATAAGTTATTATCATCTAGTCCATTTTAATATTGATAAATGAAAATGGAAATAAAAGCGTAAAAGAAAACAATTTCTAAACAAAGATTCATGTGAGTGCGTTCTTATGATGTCCAAAATGTAAAAGAATATTGTCGACTAAGTGTCTGCATCCCTTTTTATCACAATTTTTTAAACTGTGGCGCGTTGACAGTTTAGCATTATTACTGAAGAGTACAAATGAAGTCTAAGACAAGTTGCAATACCTTAGAACACTTTATTCATTGTGTATGCTTCTGCTTCACATGAAACAGGGGAACGCGCTTTAGAAGCGCCGAAAAGATATTTTTTCACAAAGTATATACATGTGTTTTACAAATGTACAAAAGAAGAATCGGGATAACAATAGTATACTAAATAGAACTTCAGTAGTATTTATCTATTATTCAACACTTAATAAATAAATGGGAAAATTTTGGATTCTGTAATAATTCATGAAAGGATGGACTTTGTTAAAAAATTCTAGTGATTTTCTGATTTCAGTTTGATTATTATTATTACTATTATTTTCTATTCAAAATCAAAATAATTGACTAAAACTAATCGAAATAAAATAGTAAGTGAAATTGAAAATCTTCCTAACTGAGAAGCAGCTATGAAAACTTTATATATTTAACGTAACAGTACAAAACACGTTATCTAAATCTTATTTGATTTGTTGCCATTCTTTGTGTTTTGGACTTTAAAAAGAAAGAATGGAAGAAAAGAAAAATAGCAGCAAACTAAAGGCATACATTACTAAACATTTAGATTATTTGTATTTTTGGAATTGACTGAATATGTAAAATCTCAAAATAACGTCATTTAGACTCAAATAATAATAAATAAATAAAAGGAGTTATACGCTGTTAAAAATTTCAACAGAAAATTTTGTGTAATCTGTTAAATTACAGCGAAAAATAAACGGAGATGTTAAAAAACTTATTTTATACATTCATTTTAATAACTAATATTAATTTAATTAATTATTGGAGAGAATATATTTCGGACTTGGAATGCTTTTTCTAAAGTAGAAGCAGTCATTTTTAATTTTAATTAAATAATAAAATTACGTAAAAATACAGAATAAAGATTGAGAATCTCGATTATTCCATTTTAATTAAGAATTATTGTACATTTACAGAGACTCTGGATAAATATTTACATTAAATTTACAGAAATTTTTAACAGTGCAGGTTTTATGAACTAAAATACTTTGTTTATAAATATAATTGTTGCCACAAAATCTTTTAACTTTCTGTGCGCTTAGGGACACAAATACAAACTTTGTTAATTAAAAGTATATTTTTCGGTCTCCGATTAATTTATACGTTAAAAGAAAAATTGAGTATATATATTTCTTTTTTCTATTAATAATAATAAAAAAAAAAAAATAATAATAATCAAAACAAGGAATCAAAAACATTAAACAGCAAGGTATCATCAGCAATATTATGTAAAAATATGCGAATAGTTACAATGGGAATTATGCTGAAGCTACGGATTAAAATGTTAGAAGTCATATCTTTCATTATGGTCTGTGCAATGAGGTTTCACTGTAAAAAATATCTGTAAATTTACTGAAATGTTTATGCAGTGTCCTGTAAATTTACAATAATTCTTTGTTTAAAGTATGTAATCAAGATTCTCAATCTTTATTCAGTATTTTTGCCTATTTTAATTATTTAATTTATCAATATGAGAAATGTTTCTACTTTAGAAAAGCTTTCTAGATCACATATATATTCTCGCTAGTAATACATTAAATTAATATTGGTCATTAAAATGCATGTATAAAATAGATTTTTTAACATCTCCGTCTATTTTCCCCTGTAATTTTACATAACTTAAAATATATTATTCCCAGTAGTTTCCTATTAAAGTTTTTAACAGTGTTGCTGCTAAAGAGAAATAGCGTTATAAAATTTCATTTAAAACAAACAAGAAAATTTAAAACTACAATCTCAGTCACTTATTAAACTAGCATGCTGTGGCTATCTCAAAAATTCTTCTATATCAATCTTAAAAATAACTACCCGCATCTGTTAACGTGCACAGAAATTTCCTCGGCACAGATTCTCACAAAACGAATTTCAATGATGCAGTTTCGTGCAATTTTAACAATACATGCTCTGATATAGCCATCAGAAAAGTTACAGAAAGTAAATAAAAACAACGCCACCTGTTGATTTAAATATATTCAAATTAAAGTGAGGAAAAGCAATTGATTCTAAAAAAAAAAAAAAAAAAAAAAAAAAAAGATTAAAACTGATTAAAAAAAAAAAAAAAAAAAAAAGAAAATGTCGCACATTTGCATGCTTGAATATTTCTTTAATTTTTCCCATTTACATGATACATTATACACAAAATTCTAAATTTTTATTTTGGGAAGAAGATATTTCTTTTCCGCTATTTCAACATCGAAATACACTTTCGTATTCAAGCAGACTGCAAGATAAAACCAGACAAGTTTCTTTTGAAGACCTTCTTCGAAAATTAGAAGCATCATCAATCAACCTTAATGACTTCCTTTGGAGGCGTTTCCGATACGGGGAGGGGAATAGAGCTGATATTGGGTTTCTTCGATTTGAAAGTTAAATTTCAAACAATTTTTTTTAATATATATTTTAAAAAAACAATTAATAAAATGTATTTATAAAAAGCAAAATTTTTTGGAGAAAGTTACTACCTTTACAGATTTTAGATTCCACAATTTGTTGATAAGTTAGACGGTAATAAAGCAACGCAAGTGTATTTTTCGTACATTTGAGCTTAAAAATGAAATATTAAAAATTAAAAAAACTAATTTTTGAAAAGTTAGTACTATTTTAATGGTTGTGAATTTTCTGCTTGTGAAAACAGAATTAAAAAAAAAAAATTAGATAATGAGTAATTATAGTTACAAATTTTCCCGTAGAATAACATGGGGAAAGGCTATTTGCGAGATTAGGTATTGTCCGCTCTTAACATGTCTTTTAAAGACATCAAAAACCATGGATTTATCTTGCAGAGGATATACAGCTGATTTACCAGAAAAATCATCAATTATGGCCAAAAAAAACCTTTCTTTATTTTTCCCCAAAACTTTTATAGGTCCCCAAGTATCTAAAAATAATCTGTCTAAAGGACGTTTAGAAAATGAACAATCCAAGGATTTAAAAGATACTCTATTTTGTTTACTTAAACTACATGATTCACAAGAAAAATTTACAGATTTTAAATTTGGCAAGCCTCTTACAGCAGATTTTCTACAAGTGTTAACAATTAATTCAGGGCTAATATGATCAAAACGTAAATGCCAAGCGTCCATGTTATTTATGTTAACTGGCTCATAAACAGGAGAAGCTGACATATCAAAATTTCTTTCAACTTCTACTTCTTTTACCCCCCCCCCCCATTCAATTTAACGCTTTGCTTGCCTTTTTTACTTTTAATAACCTTAGGAAAAATATAATATAATCCATCATGCAGTTTAGCAAAAAAAAATGAAATTATCAAACCTGTCGATCACGTTCAACTCGCCATCTTCACACTTGAATTTAGCACCTTTTCTATCAAATCTGGATCCACTAAGTAGGTTTTTCCTTAAATTGGGAGAGTACAACACATTCCATAATTTAATTTGATTACCATTAAAACTTAGAACAACTTAACCTTTACCGGTGATTGGAAAGGTGACCTCCATCAACAGCCACATGCATTTCGTCACCCAACACCTCAGTAAAATTACAAAACGATTCTTTATCCTTACAGAAATGATGGGAGGCTGCTGTGTCAAAGACCCAACAACCATCCCTTTCATAACTACCGAGATTTGCTTCAGCAATAAAATTTTGACTTTTGAAAGAATAAATTTTTTTTCGAGGGGGAGTTCTGTCACGTTTTGGCTGTTGTTTGGAGTCAACTTTTTTTACAAAATTACCTTTAGAAAATTGATTACTATAATCAGATTTAAAATCAAGCTTAACCCGACAATTCCCACGATAATGGCCCATTTTCCCACATCTCCAACATTTAATAGTTGACTTTTTCTTATATTTAACTGTTTGAACTTCTATACTACAGTCAGTTTTTTCTTTATCTACCGATCTCAATTGAAGTCGTACTTCTTCTGAACAGAGTTCAACAACAATTTTTTTTAAAGTAAAATCGGTATCAGGCCATCTAAGAATCTGGGTTATTTGATCGTATTTCTCTGGTAAATAACGCAAAACTTGAAAGCTTATGCAGTCATCATTGATAGGTTTATTAATTGCTTTTAAATGCTCCGAAAATTTAGAAATTCTAGCAGCATATTGACCTATAGTTTCACCAGACTTTAGAAAACAATTCATAATTTCAGAAAAAATGGCCATATGATGACTCCGACTATCAGGTTGAAAATTTGCTTTTAAAGTTTTCCAGGCATCAGCTGGATTGGATATCATCATACAATTAAACATTTTATATGAAATATATACAATTAACACACAATAAACATTTAGATGAAATATATACAATGATATAATCGAACACATAAAACATACACATATGTACATGAGCGCCCATGCTTCACCATTCACACCAAATCATATAAAAATGTACAAATACAAAACACCACATTGGCGATGAGAAATAGAAAAAACCCCAAGAAAAAGAATATGGTTTTGATAGGATCCATAAACTCTAAATAGTACTATATTCGAGAAATTATTCTTCAAAAAAACATGGATGCAAAAGGAAAAATTTAAATTTAACTTCAATACAATTTAAACTTTATTTTTCATTTTAATTAGCTCTCAAAAATACCTTACCAATAAATTTATTCAAATTAAATTTTGTAATGGACTTTGTGAATGGATCGGCAAAGTTAGATTGACTAGAAACATATTTAAGATTAAACAACCCTTCAAACAACCATTCACGTATGAAAAATAGTTTTACATTGATATGCTTAGAGCGATTATTTTCAGTAGGGGACTTCGTGAAATCTATAGTCGGCTGATTATCTGCTAGGAGAAGTGGAGGAGTATGTGAACCAGGAATTAAACCAAACTTATAACAATCATCTAATATATAGTCCAGCCACATCAATTCCTTAATACATTCACACATAGCTACAAACTCACTCTCCATAGTGGAAAGGCTTACTCCACTTTCTTTGAATATCATCCAAGAAATAGGATTTTCATCAATAAAAACAATTTGTCCTCCCATTGACACACAATCATCCCGGTTCATGGCGAAGTCTGCGTCTGAAAAAGCTACTAAATTAGAATTATGGCATTTTAAGTTAAGCTTATATTGCTTGGAATATGACACATATCCTAGCAGTTTTATTAAACCGTTCCAGTGGGGTAGACCTGGGTTACTTTGGAACTGACTAAAAATATTGACAGCGTAAGCTATACCCGGACGAGTCCTACTCGAAATAAATGACAAGCATCCTAAAACACTCCTATAGGGAAATTTAGTCATCTCGTCAATTTCTTGCTGGTTTGTTGAACAGTCTTTCTTAGAATATTTAATCTCTTTAACTATTGGGAGGGAAGACATGAATGAACTGAAGAGTGGACTCTTCAGACAGGAATGAACTGAATCTCTCACAAACTTCCTTAATATATGATAACTGATATAACTGTACGTCACTGTTATATGAAAACTCAACCCCCAAAAGTTTTTGAGTTTGTCCCAAAATTTTCAAATCAAACTTGCATTCGAAACGTTTAATCATATCGTCTATTTGAACCTGCTTTTTACCAAAAATTACAATGTTGTCAACATAGACCATCAATACAATAAAATCTTTAAATTTATATGTGCAATTGCACTAATTAAATTTTTCAAAACCTAGGTACAATAAAACACGATTTAATTCATAATACCACAGGCGTCCGCTTTGGTGCAAAGTGCAAACCATACAATGCTTGGTCAAGTTTGCATACAAGATGCTTCTTGCCCTGAACAACATACCCAGGAAGCTGGCACATATATATTTCCTCATCCAATGGAGCATATAAATAGGTACATTTAACGTCACACTGAGTATTAAACCCTTTTAAATTTGACACTAAAAGTGGTAAGAAAAACCGGACCAGTGAAAAATTTACTACAGGGGAGAAGGTTTCATCGTAAGTATCACCTTTAATTTGACGGAAACCTTGTGCCACGAGTCTAGTCTTGAAGCGTGTGATGTTTCCATGCTCGTCCTTCTTTAAGGCATAGACCCAATTACCTTTCGGCAGTTCAACTAAGTGCCAAACCTTGCGATCTTCCATACTATTCATCTCCTCGTCCATAGCAATTTTCCATTCAGCCTGTTGTTGAGATTTCATAGCCTGATTAAACGTTCTTGGAACAAGTCTAGTCATTTTGTTTTACGCCTGCGTTTTCTTTTAGACTTAGTCAATTGAGATGACGGTACAACAGCTTGATTCACCAAACCCCCCATACAAATTTGCCCCAGAAAAATCAAACAAGTCAGGGTTAAACAACACATTTTTACTTAAACAAAACTTTTGGACATCATTAAGAGATCTTAACCTTGTGTTAGACCCATCAGGATAATAATATATATCCACACGCTTTCCAGTGGGTCTAGGGACAGCTTTACGTCGCAACACGAGTTCAGATTGGGTCTCAGCAAGGGGATCAACAGGTTTAACATCACCATCCAGAATATCCTCGCCAACCTTTTTGGCTCGCTCTGCACGATGATGTCAACAGGACAGGATCGGCTTTAGCACGATCAACTGGACCATCGGTGAGCAAGTCCAAATCGGAAGACGAGATGCCCAATACAGCTCCACTGTCACAACCATACAATTTATCACCAAAAGACACATTCAAGGTTTCGATGATTTTATCCTCCCACTATAACCACGGTAGCCTTTCGTCCTAAGAGCATATCCGACTAACACACCCTTCTGGGACTTTGGCAAAAGCTTATTTTGACGTTTCTGCTTTGGGACATCAGCAGATACAACAAGGTCAAAAGGTTTCAAGTGTTGAACTGATGGTCTATGTCCGAAATACAGCTCAAAAGGGGTTTTCTTTTCTCCACGGTGAATCACTCTGTTCCATGTGTATGCAAAATAAAGAACTGCTTCAGACCAAAAACGGATATGTAAACCACTATCCTATCCACTAACATTGCCCTCATACAATTTAAAGCCGTTTGGTTAAGGCGCTCGCAAACCCCGTTTTGTTCTGGAAAATACGTGTTCGTTAATTCATGAACAACACCATTCAAATCACAAAAACTCTTAAAATCGCTGTTCACAAACTCGGTACCGTTGTCAGTTCGAATGAACTTCAACTTTTTATCTAATAACCTCTCAGCACGGGCAATGTGGCGAACAAAAACAGAAAAAAAAAACTTGTGATTTGTCATCTAAAGGATAGATAGCAGTTCTTTTAGAATACATATCCACAATTGATAAAAAGATAATCTCCCCCCCCCCCCCCATAACCATTAATTTTGATAGGTCCCCAGATATCCATAAAAACTTTTTCTAATGGACCATCACATTTAGTACCGTTAAATGACTTAAATTGAATACTTTTCTGCTTTACTAAGCGACGTGGTTCACATAAAAACTTTGAAAATTTTAATTTAGGCAGGTCTTTTACTCCGTTACATTTGCTAGTATGAATGACCAGATCTGGGCTTATATGGCCAAAACGTGCATGCCATGCTTCAATATTATTAAAGTTCGTGTTATAAGCATTAGCAACATTTGTAACTTGCCTTTCATTTTTATTCAAAATTATAGGATAAACGTTATAAACACCATTACTTAGTTTAGCAGAAAAGATTCTTTTATTATAGTCTAAGAGCCAGCAACGTTTTCGAGAGAGAATTTTAAGACAGCTGGTTCTTTAATATGTCTTTCCCTATGCTCTCTCGAACAGCGTGCGGGCTACCTGGCTGCCAGTAAACGTTGCGTTTATTAGTGCGCATCACACCATTACAGGTAAAAATATTGATTTTTAAAGCATTTTAAGAAGAATGTTTTCTTTTTCACTAACTTCTAAACACTATTAGAAACATGAATTTATTATTACCAGACATTTTTGTTATTGACAATAATGTGCCAGATGCCATTTTTTTTATAAACAAAAAAGAGTAAATTTCAAACCATTTTAGTATGTCTGTAATTTTAATATTATTTTACTTATATATAAATAAGTACAAAATTAATTTGACAGACATTAATTCGGTTGCTTACGCAACAGCCAGACCGATTTATTGCTGTACAGTACCGCGCCATTGTGCCAGTTGTTAGAGAGAGATAACGCCAAAGTAGATAGGCGGAAGAGAATATATTGCACTATTTAAAGTATCCTATGTATTTTTTTTTTCAATTCTTCGATTATGAGAATAATAAAACATTATTATTAAAATTCTTATCAAAATAATAAAAAAATAGCTAAACAGATTTTTTTTTAAAGACGGAAAAATTACGTTTTTTTGAGTATAAAAATTTGATTGTTTATCGATCATATTTAAATCATAAAAATCAAATTGTAACTAAATTAAATAATTTCATGAAAGGTACAGGAAAAAATGACATTAATGTAGTATCAAAATTCTTATTTTTATTTATAAATATTGTATTTAAATAATTACAATCTGTTTTTAACAGAATTAAGTTTTTTCAGTCCATAATTATGTATCAAAAAAGTGATGCATCTCCATAGTCGTCATCATCGTCACTGCTCTCATTATTATAATAATTACCATCATCATCATCTTTCGTAGTGTTTTCGTTGTCTAGTAGTGTAGGTTCTGTAACCAATAAAAAAAAAAAAAAAAAAAAAAAAAAAATCATTATTATGTTACTCTTTCTATTTGTTATTTTCTAAATATAATACTTTACCTTTTATAATAATGTCAGCAACTGATGATGGAAACTGCTCCCCAGCAAACCAGACAAAATCGTATTTATCATCGTTGATGACCCAACCAGAAGCTAACGGCGATAAAGATGTAGGATTTTTCAAATGAGTGTTTCTCCAAAACTTTGTCACCGCACTCGCAATAAATGCTGATATAATTCAGTTTTACATGGTAGTAAGCTCGATGAATCAAAATTTCGAAATTTTTTTTTCGAAATTATCATTACATTTCTTCGATTGATAAGTTTTTGAAAATAGATAGAATCGAACATCGTTAACATTTGAAGAGTTAGGCACCCCATACACGTGACATATAAATTTTTCTAACCTGACAAATGTACGTTCGAGTACATGTTCATCGTCTGTTGTAACCTCATGACATTCCAATTCCAACTGATACTCAGCAGATTTTTCGAGCAACTTGAAAGGCCTTAGTTTGCCTGTCCGGAAAAAAGCTGCGGTGTAATCGCACCCTGTTATTGCATGGAAACATGGTAAAGCTTTCGATAAAGAAATACCAAGAACTTGGTATAATTCATTGACGTTTATAAGACGTTCATGTTTCCTACGCCCCGTTGAATCCAAAGCTTTAAAGATGCATTCAGGTGATCCATGTTGCCGAGAAGTATAATCAGAATATCGGAATCTGAGCAGCGTTTAACAATTTGAGCGTCAAAATGTATCTGGCAAATATGACATATTATTCGAGTATCAGCTTCTTCATGTTCTTCACATGATGATGATTCTTCAATGATTCGAATAACTTGGTTATTTTGAACATGATGCGAGTAACATTTATCAAAACTCAGATAAATAGTTTTATTCCCAATAAAAGGAAACATGTTATCATTAATGGAATCTTTATTAAAATCACACAATCAACTGTGGAAGAAAATCATGTATATTGAAAATATGTTATCATTAGCCCAATGATCAATAAAAAAATTTACGAGGGCTTCCTTGAACTGTGTATTTTTGAGTTCACCAGCAAAATTATGAGGCCGAATTTGATTAGGTCTGATGGAAACGCTACTGGTTGATTCATTGCGACGTAAACGCTCACAATCTTTTATGGAAGGTGTGAAATACTGATCAAACACAATGTCAATGTTGCGAAAATCGCTACTTCCACTTCAACTTTTTGTAATCCGATCGTCTGCGCCTGCGCGCACGAGAGGAATTGTGCGTTCGATAGCAAGAAGAAGAATGTTCTAAGTTTCCAAAATGTAAATATTGTGTATTGTTAGCGCGCGTTAAGTATTTATGTAATTTTATCAGTATTATGTCTTTAATAATTTGTGATTGTGTATTTACCAGATAAAATGCGTTTATTTAAAGAAAATGACTGTTCAATGAGTGAAAGTTTCCACTTTTTATTGAATTAAGAACAAATATTTCATCCCTCGAACAAGACAGATGAAGGAAGGTAAGTTTTTCTTACCTTTTATTATTGAAAAGAAACATAAATGATTCTATTTGTTTTTTAATACGAAATTTTTGATTAGATGAAGATTTGTAGAATCAATTTTGTTGAATACTAATTTATTTAAAATTTAGTATATAAATATCGAATATAGGTATTCTTAAAGTTTGAATTCGATATTTATTGGCATCCCTGCCGGGATCTGTTTACCTAGGATTAAAATGGAAAAATTAGCTAAAGAAAGAACACCTTTAAGGAGTGCGTTTACACGTATCTATAATTTATTAGAGAATAATTTAATAGAGGAAGATAAGAATATAGAAGAAATTGAAGTTTTATATGCTCAATTAAATGAAAAATGGGCAATGTTATGTCCAAAAGAAAAAGAAATATTAGATGTTCTTGTTAAAGATGATAAGTGTACACAAGATAATTATGATAAAGAGTATGAAGGTTTTAGTTCTTATGAAGAAAAATTTATTAAATTAAGAACAAAAGTTGAAAAACTTTTGAAAAATTCTGAAATTGAAAACAGTTTTCAATCAAATGAAAATATAATGAAACGAAAATTCAAACTTCCTGAAATAGAATTTAAATTGTTCGGGGGTGAAATAAAAGAACGGTTGCCATTCTGGGCACAGTTTGAGAAAATGCACAACGATGAAGAGATACCAAATGAAGATAAATATCAGTATTTGTTGCAGGCCACAATAAAAGGCTCAAGGGCACGGGAAATTGTTGAATCGTATCCCGCCACAAAAGATAGTTACAAAAATGTAATAGAATGTCTTAAAAGTCGTTTTGGGCGTACAGATATGTTAATTGAAGTTTATATACGAGAAGTTCTTGCGTTAATGATGAATAATGCTATAAGTAAAGGTCCAAAAATGCCACTTTTTAAATTGTATGATAAAATTGAAACATATTTACGGTCATTGAAAATGCTAGGTGTTTCAAGTGAAAATTATTCATCAATTTTATACCCGTTAATTGAATCCTGCTTACCTGTAGATATTTTAAAAATATGGGAAAGAAATTTGAGTTCGACCTTGAACTACGCAAAACAGGAAAATGATGATGAATTGAAATCGGGTAACAAATTAGATTGTTTGATGAACTTTTTGCGGCATGAAATTGAAAGTGAAGAAAAGGTGAAACTTGCTCGTAGTGGATTTAATTTTGAAAATGTGAATAAAAGTACTTATCCGCCACCCGTTCGACGTGAAAGAATTATTCCTACCGCAGCTGAATTATATAATTCTTCTGAAGTGAAAAAAGAAATGTGTATTTTTTGTAATAAATCACATGTAAGCAGTGAATGTAAAAATGCTGATAGTTTATCCTATGAGGATAAAAAGCAAATACTGATGAAAAAAGGTGCTTGTTTTAAATGTTTAGCTGCAAAGAAACATTTATCCCGATTTTGCAAAGCGAAGATACCGGCCTGTGATTGCGGAAAATTTCATTTCAAGATAATGTGCCCTGGGAAAAGCGATCAAGAACATCGAATTAAATTTCAGCAATTTGAAAATTTAAATTCTGAAAATAAGAAAGACACTGTTTTAGCAAATAAAACCAGTACTCGACAAGTTCTTTTGCAAACTCTGATTGTTCGTCTTAGAAAGGGAAATAAAATTAAATACATCAGGATATTATTTGATTCTGGCAGCAGCAAGTCCTATTTGTCAACTTTTGCATTAAATGAAATGGGATATGAATGCATAGGTAAAGAAGATTTGACACATAGCTTATTTGGTGGAGTAGAAACTGTGATACCCCATAAGAAATATTTAATAGGTCTGAGTGACTATAATGATAATTATCGTTGCAGTCTTGAAGTGTTAAATCAAGAAAAAATTTGTTCTGAAATACCAAAAATTCCCTATGGTTCATTTCTAAATGAAATTAAGCATAAAATTCATTTGTCTGACCTGA
The DNA here is from genome assembly GCA_963930645.1 of Salticus scenicus. Lineage (NCBI taxonomy): Eukaryota > Metazoa > Arthropoda > Arachnida > Araneae > Salticidae > Salticus > Salticus scenicus. Next base: position 303,463,970 of record OZ005650.1, on the reverse strand, counting down.
ATTGTCATGTTGATTTATTGTACGAATTCTCCCCGAATGAAATCCATGGCTTAATTGGAGCTGATGTCATTGGAAAACTATACACTGGAAATATAAAACCATTAAAATCTGGTTTAGTCTTAATAGAAACCCGCCTTGGGTGGACGCTAATTGGAAAAATCGGACAGAAAGTTTCAGATAGTACGAGTAGCGTTATGTCATTACATGTAAATGACACGAAAATTTCTGATTTATGGCGACTTGATGTGCTTGGGATTCTGGATCCAGGAGAGAAGAATAGCCGAAAGGAACTTGAAATAGCAGCCGAAGAGCATTTTAATAGAAGTATCAAACGTGACGCTGAAGGGAGATATGAAGTGAATCTCCCATGGATCCAAGGCCATCCTCCTTTACCCACTTGTAAAAATATTGCAGAACGAAGATTAAAAGGTTGTATAGATTCGCTCAAGAAAAAAGGGACATTAGAAGCTTATGAAACAGTATTAACAGAATGGATTCAAGAAGGTGTTATAGAAGAAGTGAAAATTCTGGATAATGATGAAAGTGAACATTATTTACCCCACAGGGCCGTAATAAAAGAAAATTCTACTACCAGAGTTAGGCCTGTTTTTGATGGTTCTGCCAAAGAGAAAAATTCACCTTCAATCAATGATTGTTTAGAGAAAGGACCTAACACCGTCGAACTGATTCCAGCAATCTTGAATAAGTTTCGATTGAAGAAAATAGGAGTAATTGCTGATATCCGAAGAGCTTTCTTACAAATTGGACTTAGTAAATGTGATAGGCCATTTCTGAAATTCTTATGGTGGGAGGAAGGTGATCCCACGAAACCTAAAGTTTTTCAACATCGTAGAGTTGTTTTTGGACTTTCTTGTTCACCATACCTACTCGGTGCTACTCTTCGATATCATCTGAAAAATGTTTCTGCTCATTTTGAAGAAACAGCTACCAAGTTGTTAGAATCATTTTATGTGGACAACTGTATCACCAGCGTTGAAAACTATGAAGACCTCGTGAAATTTGTCGAAGAATCTAAGTTAATTCTCAGTGATGCTAAATTTGAGCTTCGAGGGTGGGAGCACAATTTCCCCAGTCCATCAGAAGAAAGATGTATTCCAGTCCTGGGATTGACATGGAACTTAAAGAATGATATTTTGTCTGTAGATTTACGAGATACTTTAGAAGATGATACCCCTGCAACGAAAAGGAAAATACTGAGTGCGGTACATAGAATATTTGATCCCCTTGGCTTCACATGTCCGGTTACCTTGGGGCCGAAGATTCTCCTGCAAGAGTGCTGGAAATTGAAAGTATCATGGGATGCAGAATTGCCTGAAAAAATTACCAAGAAGTTTGAGCAGTGGCGAAAAGAAGTTCCTAAATTGAAAGAAGTCAAAATCCCAAGATGCCTCACTCTGAATCATGAGGAGCCAGAAAATTTAAGTTTACATATTTTCTGCGATGCAAGCAAGAGTGCATACGCTACCTGCATATTCTTAAGAAGTGAAACTGGAAGTTCAGTGTCTTGTCAACTTGTACAGGCTAGAAGCAGAGTTGCTCCTATGAAAACTACTTCTATTCCAAGATTGGAACTACTTGCCTGCTGCATAGGAGCGAGATTAGCTGACACTGTGGTGAATGATCTCCGAATAAAGCATATCTCAAAATTTTTCTGGTCCGACTCCGCAAATGCACTATATTGGATAAAGGGAAGTGAAAACTGGGCGCCTTTCGTTTTTAACAGAGTTAAAGAAATTAGATCTCTGACAGAGCCTGAAAATTGGCACCACGTACCAGGGTCTTTCAATGCAGCAGATTTACCATCTCGCGGCTGTAGTGTCCAAACATTGATTAAATCCAAGTGGTGGGAAGGTGTGCAATGGTTGAGGAAGCCAAGACAAGAATGGCCAAGATCTAATGCTCTTCCTCACTTCGATATAGTGTACTCCGAGAAGAAGAAAACAGTAATTAGTGCTACAAATCATGAAGATTCAAGTGAGAAGCTTTATAACCGTATTTCGTCATACAATAAATTGTTAAGAATCACTGCTTGGATTTACAGATTTTTTAATAATTGTAAAGTTGAACCTTCACATCGAATTTTTGGATTCTTAACTTCAGAAGATATAAATGATGCTGAAAATGTTATGTTGAAAAATGTACAAAAAGAATCATTCTCGGGTCCTGAAGATAAACGCCGGAAATCCCTTAACTGTTTTATGGATACAAATGAACTTATGAAAATGAAGACTAGAATCATCATGAGAGAAGATACACAAAGTTTCCGATATCCGATAATATTGCCATCCAATCATCCAGTGGTAGAAAAACTCATCCGAACCAGACATTTAAATTTGAATCATGCTGGTGTCCAGATTCTAATGAATAATTTAGGAGAAGATTTTTGGATTTTAAAGTATCGGAAGACAGTAAGAAAAGTTATCAGAAATTGTGTACGCTGCAAAAGATATGATGCTAGACCAAAGCCCATCATAGAAGCACCTCTCCCAGTTGACAGAATAAAGGAAGCAGCAGTGTTTGAGGTCATAGGAATTGATTATGCCGGTCCTCTAATTCTTCGAGGAGGTCAAAAAGTCTGGATAGTCATCTTCACTTGTGCCGTCTACCGAGCCTTGCATTCAGAGATAGCTACATCCATGTCAACTGAAAATTTTCTACAGGCTCTCCGAAGATTCATAGCTCGAAGAGGAAGACCCACAATAATTTACTGTGATAATGGCTCAAATTTCGTTGGTGCGGAAAATTTACTTAAGAAAATCAATTGGGATACCATTTCTCAATACAGTGAAGCTCAGAAGATCATTTGGAAGTTCAACCCTCCATCTGCACCGTGGTGGGGTGGGTGGTGGGAACGTTTGATTGGTATAATCAAGGGAATTCTTCGAAAAGTCTTAGGAAGAAGTTCGTTGAATTTAGAAGAAATGAATACTGTTATTTGTGATACTGAAGGCATTGTTAACCAACGTCCTTTAACTTACCTCTCCGAAGATGTTAATGATCTAACTCCGCTTACTCCTGCTATGTTTTTACGGGATATTAAAGAATCAGGCATTCCCGATCTTGATGTTTTAGATTCATCATCTCTCAAAAAAAGATATGCCTATAGACAGCGAATGATTAAGATTTACGAAAAAGGTTTCGAATTGAATATTTGGGGCATTTAAGGCAATCTTCGAAATTTACTAAAAATCAACGACCCATCCAAATTGGTGATATCGTTATAGTATCCAGTGAGAACATCAAGAAAATTGACTGGCCTCTCGGTAAAGTTATTGAACTCTGTCCATCTAATGATGGCCATGTTCGACTAGTAAAAGTGAAAATGAAAGGTGGTGAATTTTTCCGTCCAGTGCTAAGATTAATTCCTCTAGAAGTAACTCCTAAAAGTTGTGCAGATTTACTTTTTTCATCACGAATATCTAAGTCGAATATCCAACCTCCTGAAAATAACTTTGTTCCAGTGACTGTTCCAACTGAATCTGTTCCAGTGACTCCTCCAACTGAGTCTGTTCCAGTGACTGAACCTACTGAGCCAGTTGACAAAAGTTCTGTAAAGGACATTCCTATAGAGACTGTTCCACTTGAAAAACGATCGAAATATGGACGTTTGTTAAAGCCAAAAGTGAAGTTTGAGTTTCTCTAAAAATCCTCGAAACTCAAAGGTGGGAGTGTGTTGCGAAAATCGCTACTTCCACTTCAACTTTTTGTAATCCGATCGTCTGCGCCTGCGCGCACGAGAGGAATTGTGCGTTCGATAGCAAGAAGAAGAATGTTCTAAGTTTCCAAAATGTAAATATTGTGTATTGTTAGCGCGCGTTAAGTATTTATGTAATTTTATCAGTATTATGTCTTTAATAATTTGTGATTGTGTATTTACCAGATAAAATGCGTTTATTTAAAGAAAATGACTGTTCAATGAGTGAAAGTTTCCACTTTTTATTGAATTAAGAACAAATATTTCATCCCTCGAACAAGACAGATGAAGGAAGGTAAGTTTTTCTTACCTTTTATTATTGAAAAGAAACATAAATGATTCTATTTGTTTTTTAATACGAAATTTTTGATTAGATGAAGATTTGTAGAATCAATTTTGTTGAATACTAATTTATTTAAAATTTAGTATATAAATATCGAATATAGGTATTCTTAAAGTTTGAATTCGATAGTCAATGCGAGATGATTTAAATTGTGAAATCATTTTGACAAATTTCTTCGATATGCCATCGAAAGTTTGCGGTACTTTTTTCATAAGGTGTAACATGAAGAAACCGTCTAAAATACTGTTATCAAAACATAACGATTGCTGATTGACACTGCTAACTTTCTTTTCGAATACTTCGACTAATTGTGCTGTTTCTGTTTTACAAATACTACCATCTGCATGACACATCGATGACGGTACCGGCGTTAGGGGAAATCCCAGTACTTTTTCAATATCAACCTTGGTTCAAAAGCGGTACGTGACAAAGTTTTGGAGAAACGCTCATTTGAAAAATCCTACATCTTTATTGCCGTTAGCTTCTGGTTGGGTCATCAACGATGATAAATACGATTTTGTCTGGTTTGCTGGGGAGCAGTTTCCATCATCAGTTGCTGAGATAAAATGAAAGGTAAAGTATTATATTTAGAAAATAACAAATAGAAAGAGTAACCTAATAATGATTTTTTTTTTTTTTTTTTTTTTTTTTTTTGTTGTTACAGAACCTACGCTACTAGACAACGAAAACACTGCGCAAGATGATGATGATAATTATAATAATGAGAGCAGTGATGATGATGAGGACTATGGAGATGCATCACTTTTTTGAGACACAATTATGGACTGAAAATACTTAATTCTGCTAAAAACAGATTGTAATTATTTAATACAATATTTATAAATAAAAATAAGAATTTTGATACTGCATTAATGTCATTTTTTCCTGTATCTTTCATGAAATTATTTAATTTAGTTACAATTTGATTTTTATTATTTAAATATGATCCATAAACAATCAAATTTTTACACTTTCAAAACATAATTTTTCCCTGTCTTTAAAAAATAATTTGTTTAGCTATAATATTATTATTTTGATAAGAATTTTAATGATAATGTTTTATTATTCTCATAATCATAGAATTGAAAAAAAAAAAAAAAAAATACATAGGATACTTTAAATAGTGCAATATATTCTCTTCCGCCTATCTACTTTGGCGTTATCTCTCTCTAACAACTGGCACAATGGCGCGGTACTGTACAGCAATAAATCGGTCTGGCTGTTGCGTAAGCAACCGAATTAATGTCTGTCAAATTAATTTTGTACTTATTTATATATAAGTAAAATAATATTAAAATTACAGACATACTAAAATGGTTTGAAATTTACTCTTTTTTGTTTATAAAAAATGGCATCTGGCACATTACTGTCAATAACAAAAATGTCTGGCAATAATAAATTCATGTTTCTAATAGTGTTTAGAAGTTAGTGAAGAAGAAAACATTCTTTTTAAAATGATTTAAAAATCAATATTGTTACCTGTAAAGGTGTGATGCGCACTAATAAACGCAACGTTTACTGGCAGCCAGATAGCCCGCACGCTGTTCGAGAGAGCATAGGGAAAGATATATTAAAGAACCAGCTTTATTAAAATTCTTGTGCTTTCGACGTTGCTAGCTCTCGTACTATTATATTTGTCAACTGTTGTGCCCTCTTTTCTTTTGAGTAGGCACAACCCTTTTCTTTGCAGAAGAATTAAAATTCAATCAAACACTACCCTCATTAAATTTCCCAATTGTAAATAACTAAACTCCTACAGCCGTGATCTATTTCTACCCTCTCCCCTTTTCCCTTCTTATAACATAAAGTTACTTTAAATAATTTCATTAACTAAGATACTAGTATTACTTTCCTCTAATCATTTATTAATACCATCAATTAACCACAGTATGCAAAATAATTATCCTCATTACTTTGAGACAGTCTAAATATTTTATTGGAACTTAAAACATGGCTGAAGCAAACATCTACATTTATTTTGAGTTACACACTAGAATTCTTTTCCTTCTAGATTAAAGAATGCATTAATTATGGAACATTCGAAGTAATGATAAAAATAGAGAGGCCTATTATTAAAGTTCCAAATATAGAGCAAATGGAGTTTATCTGAAAATTAATACTTCAATAGAACAACCAATATAAAAATTTCATACCTAGAACAATTTCTAGTTTATCTTACGTAAATATATTACGGTTTCACTTAATTAGAACAATTTTACAAATTTTCATAAGCTTACCGAGGATCCGGCTTGAAGGGGGTTCCTTACTGATAATCAGTCTCTTAAGTTAGTCTAAGTGAGGCCGCACACCAAGGAAGCACGCGACAGAGTCAAAAGCTGCATGTCTGTAGAAACGCAAGACGCAGAGCGACGCGACGCAAGCAACTTGTCTTCTCGCCATTTTCCATCTGCACACCAAAGTAGAGATGGGCATTCCCGTTCTTTTTCAAGAACGAGAATGAACAGTTCTTTGAAAACTCGGAACGGTTCTGCAGAACTGTTCTGAACGGGTCTAATGGAGAAAACCAACCGGAAATTCAGAATGCACGGTTTCCGGTACCCTCCCTGAACTGTTCGCTGCGTTCTGCCGATAAAATGGGCATTGGCATTTGTCTTTCATTAGAAGAGATCGTTCTTTTCGAAATGAGCTGTTTCTATTCCTTAATTCAGCACTTCTGCTATGAGAAAACACAGATGTCCTTAAAGAATATGTGAAACATCGAGATTTTTTTTCTTTCTAATTGCACTTGTAAAACACGTGGTTCAAATTTAACTGGGAATATGTAGATTTTTTTTTTTATTTCGTTTTATAGAAGGCTAAAACACATTATAAACATTTGATATCTAGAATTCAAGCACAGAGTAAGGAAATTGATTTTTCAGTATATATTGTTATTTAAATTGGCAATTAATTTTAAAAATTTCTTTATTAATGTTAAATTTTCTAAAATCTATTTTTAATTTCTGAGGAAAAATAGAAACATAAACGCATGTAACTTTTATTTTGAAAAATAAGTAAGCATGTTCATTAAGATTTATAAACGATAAGATATTATAAACTTGACTGTAAACATAATATAAACATAGCATAACTTTTGAGTATGGAAATGATCCATCAAGAAAAGACAGTAGTGTATGCCCTTAAATTCTATCAGTCGTCTATCTATTTATCTATACATATGGGCATAAACAAAAATGACCGTTCGAAAATCTCTCTCTTTTTTATTATAATTTAATTAAATAAACCGTTAAAACATATTTTTTGTTCTATTTATTTATTTTTTATTTTAGCAAGCTAAATACCTATATTCATATTTATACGACAGAGTGTATCAGGAATGTTTACTTTCAGTTATATTCATATATGAATGCGTTGGATTCGTAAAAACTTCGACTTCCGACGTATTTACACGTTTTAAAATGTCTTAAACACGATTTGACCACAAAAATAAATACATAAATAAATAAAATAAAATCTCCGTTCATCTATGTGAGTGACAAAAAGTTTATGATGTCTAGTTTATGTTCTCTAGATCAAGAACTAATACACATAACTTAAAAAATTATATTTAGTTGCATCTTGACATAAATTGGTAACAATCAAACTCTCTTTATATCACCCAACAAGCAACGCCCAACAAGCAACGTTGATATGATACGATTGCCCCCATTTCCGGAAAAATTTTGTCAGCTTCTATATAGTATAAAATTTCACAAAACTTAATACTTGAAAGCGCTCTTATGAAAACTATGTATGTCAAAAAAGGTATATATCGGCTGGCAGGTGAATCATTTGAACTGTAATTTCCTCCGTGTACGGAAAGGTTATATCTCAGCATCTAAAGCGTATAAGCATCAAATTTGATATGTGAGCTGTCTATTATTACTGTCAGAAAAAAGAGACTACTTAAATGCGGTTTTTTTTTTTTTTTGTTTTTTTTTACTTGGTAACACGAAAAAATATACAAAAATAAAAAATAAATATTAAAATAAAATTGAGTGAAAACGTGCAAGAGAAATGGAAAAATGAATTTTTCCCATTTCTTAACATTGAAAATTAATTATATTGTCAAAATAATTGGCAACAAGTTAAAAAATTTATTTAAACTATGGTTCAAAGTAAACTGCAAACAAAATTTAAATAAATGAATATAGTAACCGTTGCTAGGGAACGCAACCCAGTTACCGTATGTTTTTATATAGGTCAATAGGCATTAAAGAAAAAGAAAAAATGTGTCCCTAAATTAAGTTTTAATTTATAAAGAATTATTTATTTATTTATATTCCAAAATTTAATATCGGCATGATTTTTTTTACACTGTCGAAATTAAAAATGATAATGACCTTCGTCACATCAAACGAAAACGGTGCATTAAATTCATTTTCAACATATAAAAACTAAAACGATAGGTTAAACTTTTTCATCAAATAAAATTGAAATATGTTCCGATGCAATAAGATATGTACTCATTAAATAAGCATGAAATGAAATGCGTTTCAGAGTATTAAATCTATCTTCATCAGATAAGCAATACATAAAATCGATTATAAAATTAAAACGATATTTCGATAAATAAAATTATTACAATAGACTTAATCTATTATAATCTGATCGAGCTGAAACGCATTTTCATTATTATTATTACTTTATTTTTTTTTTCCCTCTCTCTCTCTCTCTCTCCAGATAAAATTAAAGAGATGCATCTTGTATTTATCGTATAAACTGATTCAATGTATCATCACCGAATGAAATTGAAATACGTTTCAATATAATAAATCTGTCATCATCAGATAAAACAAAATTGAAATGCGTTTCGTTACTTAAAAACTGTCTTCATCAGATTAAAATAAAATGAAGAGTGTTCGATACATTAAATATAGCTTCTTGATTTAAAGTTAAACGGACAACGCGTTTTGAAATATTTTCATCAAATCAAATTATATTGTAAACAATGAATTGAATGTATTTTCACTAGATTAAACATGTTTGTTCGCATAACTTTTTGTTTATGACAATAATAATATTAATGTAATTTGTATAATAATTGATAAATTAAACTTCTTTAAATGTAGAAAATTCAAAAACCTCAAAATTAAATTTAGAAAAAAAAAAATATATATATATATTTATTTCGGTCCACTGCCCGACGCAAGAACGTGAAATATATATATAAAATTCACTAAATTCAAATCAAAATAGTATTTCAATTTTTATGCAAAAGAAAACAAATAACAAAATAATATTCCCCTCCACATCTATGCAGTTAAAAATTTATTTTCCAGAAAAAGGCTGGATTAAATATCAATATATCGTGGAATATTGATATTTCTTTAACAACAGGATAACGATATTTTAAATCTTATTTCATTGATATATCCCTTTTCTCACATTATGTTTTTATTACACGAAATTTCAGAACAATTTCCTAAAACAAATAATCCCTCGCATAATATACAGAAGTAAATCAGTACTTATTGAAAGCCATCTGCTTTGATTATCGCGCGAATAAGTGCAAAAATTTTCCGACGCAACGCTTAGCGCGTTTTCGTTCTATCCCTCAAAGGAGGAAATACTATCCTTCTTTTCTGAACTGTTCACCTACTCGCAAGAACTCCACTGTTCCGAGGTTCCCACTGTTCTCCATTTGCTCGGGATCATCTGAGCTGTTCATCTGCTCATTCTGTTCAGTTCAGTTCTCTTGTTCCGCAAACTCGACTGATTTCTGCCTCATTTTTAAATGAACAGATTTTCTATCGCCGTCTCGCCAATCAAGCGATATTCTATTTTTTCCTAGAACTCCATAGTTAATACTAATAAAGGCTGATTGCCTGGCAACCTTTATTCCCCGATTAAAACCAGCATCCATGTGAAGCAATCATACACAAAAGAGAGATAAATATTCAGTGTTGCATTGGAGAAAGTGAACAGTTCTTTTTGGCGAAAGTGAACAGGAAATGGCAAAGTGAACGGTTCTTCTTGGCGAAAGTGAACAGTTCTTTCGGTTTTTCGTCCAGAACTGTTCAGATGAACCGTTCTTCATTCTTTTACCCATCCCTACACCAAAGCGACAGCTTCATCGTGCGAAGTGAAAGCGTTTGTTTACATTTTTCGATTTTGTTTGCGTATTTCTATGGCAACCGCAGTAAATAATCACCAGTTATCATCAGAGGATGAAGATGTTTTGGTGCTAACGATGCTTTTGGCACATGAAAGAAAAAAAAAGAAAAGAAATCATTGGGTTCATCCTTTAAACAGTTTGCAACCAGAACATGGCACGTACGTTGTCCACAAAAATATGGATAAGCATGCTGAAAAATTTCACCAATTTCACAGAATGGGGGTTGAAACATTCCAAAAATTATTATCGTTGGTTGGACCCCACATACAAAAAAAAGATACCAATTTCAGAGAAGCTGTTAGTTCGGAAGAGCGTCTACAAATAACGTTAAGGTAAGAAAATTTTTCAAATACGTTAAATTGTAATTTTTATACATAAGTATTTATTTATAATGCATTAAATTTAAATTAATGCTAATTGTTTTGCCTCTCTGAAGTACATTTTAACAGTTGCAGCTTTACTTGAAACTGATACTTTAAATGAAATAATTAATACTTGCCTTTTACAATGCATAGGAATTCGTTAAGTTTTATGTGAATTATTTTTGCATTGTATTATTGGTGATATCTTCTTAATGTACTAAGTGATTTCTAAAATATTACATAATAAGAAACATTTCAAAACAATACATTCAGGGTTGTTGATTTTTATATATTTATTTTATTTAAATCAAGATTTATTTCATTTTAATGATTTTTTAAACTATTCACACATTATATAGTACAACATTTGTATTTTTAAATGTAGGTGTGTGTATATATGCACAGTATCCACACTATCAAAAATTTTGCTTGAATTATAAAAATATAAATAATATTCCTACAGAAAAAAAATCCAAGTAGGCATTCATACACTAGACTTCATACTGAGAAATAATTTAATAGCAAACAAAACCCTTCAGCTTGTGATTTTGACTTTATAGCTACAATAATATATTGAAATAAAGAAAGTGATATATATATATATATATATCTATGTATTACTTAGTGTTTAACATATATCATTTGAAACAAGGAAATTTTTTCACCTGTTAAAAAAATTCAGATTTTCGGAAACATCTTAATTTTTTCTCTTATTCTTTTACTTTTTTTTTTAAACATTTATTTATTTAGTGGGTACTGTTCATTAAATAGGCAGTAATAGCAACCTTAAACTGGGTTTAGTTAAATGAAAAAGGTTATGGTATTTTTAAAATTATTTGGACTTTGTAAATATTATGAAGTTTAAGATATTATTTTTAAAATATCGTGATCCAATGCTAAATGGTATAAGAACTAAACAAGCAAGATATTATTCAATAAATTATACAATTACTAAACTTGTGGCATGCAGTTTATATAAAAGTACCTTTAATTTTTACATTGTTTTTGAAACAGATTCTATTTTCTCTGTTTTCAGATTTCTTGGAACGGGTAACAGTTTCAGAGACCTGAGTTTCGGTTATCTGAGAGGTGAAAGCACAATCGGCAAAGTAGTGGAAGAAACCTGCAAAAGCATATGGGATGTTCTTTCACCGGAATACATGCCGTTTCCAACAGAAGAGATGTGGAAGCAATCTGCGGAGAGGTTCCTAGACAAGTGGCAAATGCCTAATTGTATTGGAGCAATTGACGGAAAACATATTCGAATCCGTCAACCATCAAACAGTGGGTCTGCCTATTACAATTATATGGGTTTTTTTTCCATTGTATTGTTAGCTGTAGCAGATGCTGATGGTTTGTTTACAGCTGTGTGTGTTGGGGATTATGGAAGGAATAGCGATGGTGGTGTGCTCAGAAATTCTCCATTAGGAAATTTACTGGCAAACAAGCAGTTGAATATTCCACCACCAGCCCCACTCCCAAATGAAAATGAACCCTTCCCATTTTATTTTGTAGGTGACGAAGCATTTCCACTTAGTGAAAACATACTTCGGCCATATCCTGCAAGAGATCTGAATAACCAGAAACGAATATTCAACGGCAGATTGTCAAGGGCAAGAAAGACTGTGGAATGTGCCTTTGGCAGATTATCCTCAAAATTTAGGGTTCTGTACTCACGCATTGGTTGTGATCCCTCAAAAGTGGAAAGTATCGTGAAAGCGACTTGTGTGCTTCACAATTTCATTTATAAGAATGAACAATTTCATGAAAACTTTCCAAATGAGGACAACTCTCACCCATTTGGAAATCCACTTTGTAATACACAGAACAGAAGAGGGACCAATGCAGCTCTAAATAATAGAGACAAATTATCTGAATTTTTCATAAAACCTGAAAATGCTTTATCATGGCAAAATAATTATTGTGTGAAAATGTAAATATTTATTATTCCTTTGCATATATGTAATTATTGTATAGTTTCTGTATATATGTGTCATTGTATAGTTTTTGTATATATGTATTATTGTATAGTTTTTATATATATGTATTATTGTATAGTTTTTGTATATATGTTGTTTATATAATTTCTGTATATTACCTGGCAGTAGGCGAGTGGACCTGCCTTATCAAAACTCCCCATGAGAAACTGTGCATGGCGACCTCCACGTGGTGTTTCTCGGGTAATGCTAACAGCCATGCTTTTTTAACCCTTTTCCCGTCCTATTTTATTTCAAATTCTGGTTAGTGCTGTCAAATTTAATTGCTTTTATTCAGTTATACACCATTATTTTAATTAAAATGCTTTCCTAAATACTGTAGGTTATTCACCCATTAAGTATGTCAACTATCACTACTAAAAATTATTGATGATAGTTGAATAAAAGTCACAAAAATTAACAACACAGTTTAAGCATCTTAGATCATTAAAAACAGAAAATGATTAATTCAATACAATATTTCCTACTCTCCACCTTGAAATATTCAATTTTTTGACACCTCCAATTTCACGAGTCACATACTGTAACTATTTTTTCGCATTCAGTTTAGGTTTACCAACCAATTATTATTTTGAAGTCTCTGATGACCGAATCCCATATAATTTTCTGGGGAAATTGAATACCTAGATTTACTTTTTACATAAGAAGTATTTATTTATTTTAAATAATTAATCAACATTAAGAAAATACATAAAATATTAAATGTTTCTCTTGTTAAATACAATTATTAATATTTCCTTTTGCATATATAAGATATATAGATCATTTAGTGGGTGTTTTACATTTTTTAGCTGTAAAATAAAAATTTAAAAAGCATGTTTTTTTTTTGTTTTTAAATATTTTTAGCAAAGTTGGTACAAGTGCAGGGTGAAAGCATCAGTGTTATGCTGAACTCTATAGTGAGGAAAGTATTATAAACATGTCAAAATTCTGAGTTTGAAATTTTTATGTCTTTACATATATGAGGCCCCCTAAATTCATATTTATTTATTATTATTATTATTTTTTTTTTTTTTTTACAATAGTGTACATGTGTGTATATACACTAAGGAACAAAAAAGAAGCTGAATGTAGAAAAATTGAGTTATACCTTTTTTATTTGCAATAACGTCAAAACTAATTATTGAAACAAATAAAACTTTTAAGTTAGCATAATACCAAAGCAATAAAATACCTTTGTACATTTTTGGTTATTAATTTGTTTTCTTTTACACTCTATGAAGTAGTTTATAAAAATCTATATAAAACTCTCCTTTTTACACGTAATACAATAAACATATTCTGTATTTAACTGATTTGTTATTTGAAATAAATTACATTTTAATATACAAAATGTGTTAGATGTAAACAATTACTTAATAAAAAATAAGCATTCTTTATTGGGTTAACCCATATTGGACCACTCATTAAACGAATCATTAGAAAAATGTAATTTTTTAAAAACATGGTCAGTATAAGATACTTACACATATAAAAAAGAAAAAATTATAATAATTTTACAAATTTTTTTATTTTGTTTGTTAGTCCAAAAAACAGTCTCTACACAGTCCAAAAGTGAGCATTTTGCAAATTGTAAAGATTTTTACGAATGGAAGTCCAAAAAACAATCTCTACATCCAGCATTGCACATGTTGCAAATTGTAACAGGTTTTTTATTGCATGATTTCAGTTGACATAGTCTTTGACGACCATTTGGATTTTTCACTAGCACATGCTCACTATTTAGCAGAAGAAGTTATTTATTATTCTGGAACATTAATATTTTTTTCAAATTCCATTTTTCACAGTAATTTAATTAATTTAGTCTATTTCTAAAAATTTATGTCAAGTTTTTTGCAGATTTTAAATGTTTCTTTTACATTATTGGCATTTAATTAAACTGTCCTATAAATAGGACGGCGGTCCAATATGGGTTAATTCCACCTTTGTATGGAATTAGTACTTTAATCTATAATGGTATGGTAAATACATTGTTTTAATAAGGGATGAACTGAATAACAGTTTTGGCTGAATGCATACTATTCGGTCAACCGAATACTAACCATTCTGAACTAACCGAATACTGAATATTCGGCTGGCTGAATTATTCTTATATTTAGGTATCAATCACCTAATTTTTTCAGTAATACCATTTACATGTAGTCATATTTTATTTTTTATATTTTTTCTTTAATAGTTAAAAAAAAAAAAAAAAAGACTAAGACTTATTTCTGTTTAACGTTGAAAGCTCCAAATTATTATTGTATTCTCTTCCCCTGCTGTGCAGGAACTATATTATTTGTACGTCTGGGTATTTTGGACGTATTTCATCCCCCCCTTTACAGAGATAAAAAAGTTTCCTTTAATCCCTTTTAACCATATCTTTTCTTAAAACTGCAATTTGCAACCCACTTGTTGCACACGAATACAACAGGGGGTGAAACTACCTAGCTTGCAAATACCTGGTAAACTGTTCCTTGCATGCAGATAAGGAGATTTATATCATATGACTACCTATATTAACAGCCCTCTTCACTCATGGTCGCCAGAAACCCTAGCTAGTGTTTTTCTATGGGAAATTTTCTTTACGTATAACTAATTCATATTTTTTATTTCTGTTTTCACATTCAGAGAATTCCCAACTGTGAAATTTACGCACCTTTTTTAAAAACATACTTTTTTTTAATTTTTAATATTTTATTTTGAAATTGCAAAAAGAGAAATTTCACATGTTGAAAATTTGTATTTTACATCTTCAAAATAAAATATTAAAAATAAAAAAAATACAGTATTAAAAAGGGTGCACCATTTTAACGTTTGGGAATTTTCTAAATGTGAAAACAGAATTTCAAAATATGTATTAGTTATTAAGTAAAGAAAATTTCCCATAGAATAACATTAGCTTTTCTTTCTTTCTTTATGTCTTAATTTGGACTGGCACTACAATAAACTACCAATCTACGAACCTTTCCTTTTTTTTTTTTTTCTTTCTTCCTCTTAAAAGAAAGAAAAGGAAAGAAAAAATTATTTTAAAATTTAAAACTGCAAAGAATAAAGAACTGCACTCCTGTAATTAAATTTTTTCTTTCTTTTTTTTTTTTTATATTTTTACAAAATACATATAAATTCAAAGCCATTATAACAATAAGGCATTAGTGCCTATTGAAATTACAGGCATGATTGAAAAGTTTTTTTTTAGCTTTTTATTTATTGATTGATTGTCATTGATTTTTACTTCCTTCTATATGTAATATAGAGAAAGTATTGGATTCGCGAAAATTTTCGACCTCCGTTTTTTCACGGATCTACATATTTTGGGATGTCCTGAACACGAATTGATAGTTTTTAAAAAATGTCTGTTTTCACCGTATCTCACGAACCAATGAATGAAATTCAACCAAACTTGGTATATAGTTGGACCCTGGCGGCATGGGTGAAAGTAAAAAATTTTCGTTGGACTGAAGTATATATATATTTTGTAATATTGTGTAAAATATAATAAACTCATACATAATGTATGTAGATATTCAAAGCATACATTTCCAAAGGTTACATTAATAAGTATAAGTATGAAAACTTAGCAAAATTATTTATTAATATAATTGAATTAACATTAATAGGGGCTGATTCAGAAAAAAAAAATTGGGACCTTTATTTGCCTCAAAGATTAATTCCTTAAAATTGGCCTATCTGTGTTATATAAAACATAAAAAAAGACTGAATTCAGTCAATAGACTGAAAACTTTCACCAATGCCTGGCGGGGCATTGTGCTGATTAGATTTGGGGATCAATAGCCCAGCAGGTGGCGCTGTGATCGCATTTTATATAAATTTTTAACATGGCAGTATAGGACAAAATTTCGTATAAATGTACATAATGAGTGTTATATTTAACTTGTGATTGTAAAATTAATATGAATTATTGATAATAGTAGTAGTTAACTAGGGGAAAAAAATTGTGCATGTGGGGGCACCGGTTCCCCCCCCCTTCAAGATGGGTATCTTTCGAAAGATCTCGTCAATACCTTTAAAACGAATGGTTGAACTATAAATCTGTGGTAATTTAAAACAAAGTTATAGATTTTTTTTTTTACTTTTTACAAAAAAAAAAAAAAAAGAAGATTTTTTTTTTTTTTAATGAAATTTAACCAAACTTGGTATTCAGTTGGTCCCCGACATAAACTGGTGCTCAATAGCTCAACAGGTGGTGCTGTGATCGCATTTTTTCTAAATTTTTAACATGGCAGTATAGGACAAAATTTCGTAGAAATTCCTTCCTTAAAGTAAACTCTTCGAAAAGAAGGAGGGACGAAGTGCCAACTCGTGAAAGTTGAACTATACCATGTGGATGCACAACCAGGGGTGGCGGCAGCTAGGGGGCCGGGGAGGCACCCCCCCCCATGTAACTTTGTATAGGCCAGGGCAATTATGAAACATTATATGGAATTGGTTTCAGTGTATAAAGTCAGATAGATGACGCTCCTGTGCTTCAATTTTTCCCATGAACGGGGAGGCTATATATCAGATTCTATTATATATATAACAAGATCGCAGTTTTTGATAAATATTCATATAATAAACTTTCTCTATACAGTGCCCCCCCTGTCGGGGAGGTGGTGTAAAAAAAAAAAAAAAAAAAGCAGGTCTATCAATGCTACTGAGTAAATTATTAAAGTTGGCAGTTCAGGAAAAATTTAAATTGTCATTCACCGACAACTTACATGGCACTCAACGTGTTAATTTTTAATTAGTATTGCTTTTACTTTTGGGGTAAAACTTTCACCGAAATGTTTGAAGTATAACATGTTCTGCACACACAAAGTTTAAAGACTTATTTTTAGAGATATATGACAAAATGCCTACAATGGCTGACATGGCACTCAACGTGTCAATATTTTATAATTTTTTACTTTTTGCACGAAAGCATATTTCATTTTAAAACCCGAATAAACTACTACGTCAGAAACGACAAAGAAAAATATTGGAAATGCATACAGCTGTTTCGGTAGCCTACAGCATACCGTCTTCAGTGCAAAAAGGAAAAAAAATTCCTTTTTGCACTGAAGATGGTATGCTGTAGGTTACCGAAACAGCTGTATGCATTTCCATTATTTTTCTTTGGTGTTTCTGACGTAGTTTATTCAGGTTTTAATATTCCAACGCCAAGTCGCCTGTTCTGTTATTATCATATTTCATTTTATACTGAAAAAAAAATATATATATTGCAATAATTAAAAATTTAAATGCAACTTTAAGGCTATTACCATGTTATTATTTTCATATTTTAATTAATTAAAAAAAATCTAATCAAAGTTTTGTTACAAATAAGGTACCAAATAAAAAGGGTTATTTTTCTGATTTCATCAGAATAAACAGCCTGTCGAATGGACATTTAATTTTTTTAAATTTAAAGTATGAAAATTGGATGGCAACTTGTATCCACAGACAAACAAGAGTCTGAGGAAATCTCTTAGTTAATTGCATATAAATATTTTCGCAGCTGATCAGTCAAAAATTTAATTTTCTTATCCAAATTTTAAAATTCTTGAGTTTGTTATTTTTATGAATCTTAATTGGACCAAATTATTTTATAAATTGGTCCCAGAAGAATGTGCAAATTTCTCTTAATGTTGAAAATTTTATGTAATTAAATAAAAAAAAATTAAAGATCCAGTGACAAAAACTTGCCAACCCCGTCTAGCAGTACAGATATACAATGCAAATTTTTGTTTATCCTTTATGGTGTATGGGCCCAAATTTCTTAAACAGAGATAGTGTAAAACATTTCAGCCCATTCAATTGAACTTTAAAAAATTATACACATGCTATAGCTCAATATTGCAAAATATGTTGCCTCATGTATCCATATTGCTGTGACAATTATATGACAGTGAAATATATTACAATATGCTATGAGTGCTACTTCTATATCAGGGTTCCCACTAAATTTCAAGATCAATTTCCTGAATTTTCCAGGGAAATTTATAATAAAAATTACTATTATCAATTTTCTATTTTTGCTTTCTCATTTAGAAAATTCACAATCACTTTGTCTTTTGCTTAAAAAAAATAATTAATAAAAAAATATATAATTATCTAATTTTAAAGTGTTAAAAATTAAGACTATTGAAAATTTATATTAAATGAAATAAATCTTATCTTAGATAAAACATACGAATAATAATAACTATTTAGTGCTGAAAAAGTTTATTTACAGAAAAGAAAAGAAAAACATGCAAACAATATTACATCCGTATGGCTTTAAAATTATGAGGTTAATCCTCTGACAATTCATCAATTAATTGTAAGATTTTTATTTTTAAAAGTCTTTGCTTTGCTGGTGCCAGCTTTCGTATGTCTGGTAAAAGGCTTTTAAAGTAGCTTAATAAGCCGTCTGAATCCACTGCTGATTCATTTGCTTTTTTTGCAAAATAATTAGCAGCAATGTCTTCAATTGGAGTTTTTTTCCCTTTTTCTTGCTTCTCTGTCTTTTTTTGTTTTATCATTTCTTCGATACCAATAACTTCGTTAAAATCGTTCTGTACCCCTGGTATATCATGTGCTGCATAATCATGCTCCTCTGGTAGTGCATGTAGTGCCGCATCATCAGGTGATAAATTGCAACTTTCTGATGTTGTTTCTTCTGGATTTTCATAATTAATTAAATTTTCAAAATCTGTAAGCACAGTTATATCCATCAGCCCGTCACTATCCTCATCAATAGCTGACTGTGACGGCTGTGATAAATTGCTTGACTGTCTGTAAGGGAAAAAAAAAAAAAAAAAAAAAAAAAATGAAACAAATGATAATACTTTCGTATAACTTTACACATCACTTTTTATTTAAACAAATATACAAATAACACTTTACTTCTTGAAGAAAGTAGTGTTTCTCAAAATATAATTAACTTACATCTTTGTGCTGCTTTTTGCACATATATACTACATACTTGCCAACTTTTCTGGTTTTCCTGGAAGACTTCCGGTTTTTTAACGTATCTTCCGGACAGATGATGAAATCTTCCGTTTTTAAAAAAGTCGCGGATATCTTTCGTTTTAAAAAGAAACCCCAAATGTTCTAAGAAAACTCCTTATTCCCAATCTACTTCCATCCATAACATAAATGTCAGTATTCTTTTCAAACTTGCTTTATGATATTCTAGAACATGTAAAGAAATAGAATTGTTATATATTTTCTGCTGATGTAATTATTTTTTGCCCCTTCACCCCCTTTATTTATCTGCAACTAGTGATCGGCAATCATATGTTCTGCAGAAGTCTTGTTTCCTAATCTTTATCCATCTGCAACATAAATGATATTAATTTTAAACTTCTTTCATTAGATTCTAGAAGTACAGTTCAAAGAGTTTAATATTATTCTGTAATTATTTTTGTTCCCCCCCCCCCCCAACTTCCTCGGATTTTGATCAATGATTAATTCTAGAAACAATAAAGCAATGGAAGTGATCAATATTTCTCACGTATGTAATTATTTTTAGATCTTTATGGTTGAATTGAATGAATCTGTTTATTTTTCCTCAATTAAATTAAATATTGGTATGTCATATTTATACCAAATGTGTAAACACGAGGAAAAAAATAAGGAATAATTTTTTCAGGTAGGAAAATTTTTCCCAAATCAATTTAAGAAAATTGATACTCAGTTGTTTTTATGCACGTTTGCAACTGACAATTAGCTACTGCTACTTTTCTTTATATGTATGATTAATGTACATATACAAAAATCATTCTGTATTTGTTTAAAAAATTAGTTATACTTTAACTTAACTAAGTCTTTTGTGTATTGTTAAATAAATTTCTTACAGATTCTGTTTTGTAGATATTTATATGCTGAAGAAGAATAACTTCTTGAACTTTTATATTTTTAGTATAATCAACCTATAGTAAAACGTTTTTATAGCTTGCTTCAAAATATTAAAACTGTATTGTTTAACACATCAAAGAAAAAAAAAAAACTTCCTTTTTTTATGAAATCTTCTGGTTTTTCAACAAAAATCTTCCCTTTTTTATTAAAATTGGTTGGCAAGTATGATACTATGTAGACAAAATGCGAAACAAAAAATTGCATATCCTGATATATATTATAGAAAATACAAAATATGTGTTCATTTTTTCCTTTTTTTAAAAACATACATAAAGAAAACATCCTACTTTCAAAACAATTTTTTTTTTATCAATCTGTAGAATTATGGTAATTTTATGAAGAAATAATAATCATAAAAAAAAAAAAAAAAAAAAAAAACACTTAAATATAGGAAATAAAATTGTTCTTCACTCTGCAAATATCAAGTTCTATTTTGTCCCTAGATTATAAATAAAATTTTTGATTTTTAAAACAAGTCCTCTGATTATTAAAGTTACTATAATAAATGTAAAGCTGACATCTATATATATATATATATATATATATAAAACTGAATGTAATTAAATCTTTCAAATCTCAATTGTTTAAATAATGCTAATTACAAAATTTTAAAATGTCACAGCTGGGCTGGCTTTTTATTTTTTTAATTAAAATTTTCAATATTTTTTTTTTTTTTTTAAGCTGCAAACTCATGGTCAACACCATTCAACAGCTTATCTAAAATGATTAATGATTTCATTTAATAATTAGAATCTTAATGCTAAGTTGTCTATCTAATCTATGCCAATGACATAACATGAAATGTCAAAACCCTGAAAGCTAGAGAAAACAGTTCTTACAAGTAAACATTCAAAAGGTGTAGTGTCTTCAAATAATATTGAAAAAAATATGTGATTCTACTCTTCATAAAACACCAAAAAGTGAAAACATTGTCGGCTAAAATAAATTACAGAGACCAGAAAAAATTATTAAATGAATAAAAATCAAATTATAGAAAAATTCTGAAAACTAACGGTGCAACACTGTTAAGTAATGTAGAGGGATGATAATTAAAACTATTTAATGTAAATCTATTCAATACAAAAAAAAAAAAAAATAATGAAGCAATACTAAATAATGATTTAAATCCAGTTTCTTTTATTGTAAAATGCAGATAAATAGAATTTTAGAATAATTGAAGTACAATTATTTATTTAAAAAAAATTTCTTCATAACTTATTCATAAAAAGATGAGTTTTAAAAATAAAAAAATTTTTACATTTTGATTTTAATGAATAAAAACTTGAAAATAATTTCGCACAAATCTTTTTTTTCTAATACACCTAAGCCTAACAGTGGGCGATTGGTAAAATATGCTTAAAGTTGGTAGATGGGAAGTGCCAAGATTAAACCCAGGTCACATATATATATATATAAAGCAAATTAAAATGTTACCTTATACTTTTTTAAACAAGGCAAAAGACTAATTACTGTTCAAAATTGGAAAACTTCAGAAAATGAAAAAGTGAAATAATTATGAGTTCATGCAATAATTTTAACAATTAAATGATTTTCACAAGATTAAATAATTTAGCAGAAATGATATAAAGACTGAATACACATTAACTGCCATTTGAAATAATTATTAAAAAAAAAAGTTTTACATTGCTTAACAAATTACATCCCCTGGATTAGAAACATTTCATGTTTTCTGGGCTTTATTTTATTTATATATATATATATATTTTTTTTTTTTTATGGGGGGAAGGGGCTCTTTTTCTTTTATCACCTTTTTAGCACATTTTAGACATCATGACATCGATTGACGACGTCTAAAAAATAAACTAGTTTAAATGGAAAATATAAATATATATATATATATGTATATATATATATATACATAACATTGCTTAGCAGGTTGAACGTTGAGCTCCAAAATACATCCACTGTATGGAATTATGTACATGAATAAAGAGAAAACTTACTTTTTTGGCTTTGTGAAAGGTCGTAGAAACTGCAAATATTCATGCAGATAATATGGTGTCTTCTTTGCACTGCCTCCGGAACCACTCGGAGGCTGACTACGGAGGTGGCGCAGATAGCTGTTTCTAATATTTTTCCATCTCAGTTTGCACTGTGCAACTGGAAAAAACAATTCAAATATATAAATTAATCAATTTATCTCTGAATAGGAGAAGAGTACAGAAATCAAGAAACACATTGCAGTTACATTTGAAAAGAGGAAAATCCAGAAACATTGCTTGTTGGGGACCAGGGGTGGCTAATTTAGTTTGAATGGTATTAATTTGTATTATTGATATGGGTTATGAGTTCAAGCTCGAAACCACCGACTATTTCATTATTCTTTTAATGCACATTTTTAAATACATTATAAAAAAAAAGTGCATAATAATGATTGCTGCAGTACACGTGGCTGTTGCTAGTCAGGCCATCGGTGCAATTGGTGTGGAGACTATTTGGACCACTTCCTCATTGCAGTGGTATCGATTACTACGGCTGAATATAATCTCAATGCAAACATCAGAATATTTAAATATTGCTGTTAGTAAACATTACAAAATAAATACTAAAGTCTTTTTCGGAAAAATCATACATATATTTGTATAGAAAATTGTGTTTGGTTTGTATCAAATTATATTGGAATGGTTTAATTTTTTTTAACGAAGGAAAATATATAGAAAAACGAATAACATCTATGTAGCTGGATGTGGATATGCAGATTTATTTATACATATTTATAAACATAAAAAGGCATACTGCGAAGATTTTTTTCAAAGGTTGAAAATACTCATATACTAAGATCTGTTTTCATGTTGCCCTTTTTATTATTGAATTTTTGAAAGTTTTATTATTTTTATTTTTGCCTTTTTAAAATTTAGAATCATTGCCCTTTTAATGAAGAAATTTAGCATCATTCAGAGTACAAAATTTCTGTGAAAATAATTAATCTCTAACCAAAAGACAAAAGTTGAAAAGATAAATTTTTATGCACAGGGACAAGGCACATAATATTCTTTCAAAATTTTACTCTTTTATCAGTGCTAACTTATTCTCCTAGGAAAATATGGTCTGAGTAGCCTATATGCTAATCGGATTGACGGTCTGATTAGCCATTTCGCAGTGTACACTTTGATGAATTTCTGGTCCATACACTTAAAATTAGGAGTATCTAGTTTTTTTAATGTTTGTTTTTAAAACTGCATTAATGATCATTTTTTTCATTTCAATTTGCATGTAAAACTATCATTAACATTAACAGCCGTCAGCTTATAGATAGTAAATCACTCCTACAAGCTGGTAGGAATCGTGGCAGCGAAAGTCCCGAGAAAGCACCAAAGGGCATCTCATACTAGAATTTCACTGACCAATGTATTATATTGCTATCACTTTTTTATTTGTATCTATAATATGTGGTATTCTAAGTGTTAACATATTATGAAAATTAAACTCTTAAAAAAGAAATTTTTTTTAAACATAAAATTGAGACTAAAATTTTAGATAACTCTGAACTCAGTGGTAGCCACCGAAAAATTTTCTTCTTCAATTATATATTCAAATATTGAAATTCTTTATAACCACTTTCCTGTACAAGCAAATTTTACATATTTATTGTAATAGAGTATATTTTTCAATTGATCTCAGAACTACACATACAGAAATATTTCAAATACATTTTATAGAACTCTTGAAACAAATGATTTAATATAGACTGAATTCCAAGATAAAATCTAATTTGAAATAGCCTTACTTTAATAGATAATATAATTTTGTTATTAAACAAAAAATATTTAACAAGGATTAGAATCCTTTGCGAATTTGCATCTTAAATTTTACAGATTCTAAATTCTTATAGTTGTATTATAAAACCTTTTCAAATGAACTGTGATTATATACCATACAATCATGCAAAATCTATAGCCTAATTTCATTGTTAGAATTAAACTGTAATTGTTGTAAATATTTAAATATATTGCCTTAATTTGACTGTTGCAAATATAATTTATAAATATACTTTTAGTTTATATACAAAAACCACACAGTGTGGGCTTATTCACCTTAAAATTTCTCTTAAGATTTTGAACATATCAATCATGTAAAGAAATACAGGAATAAAAATTCATGAAATGAAATACATGTGTATTATACATTTATAGATACTGTGATTTCATAATTTCAAATTTTCTTTTAGTAAATATTTTGATGTAAACTTCATGATCACAAATCTAGCTTATTTTCTGCTCTCCAATTTTGTGCATTGGAAAGCACTAAACTAAATAAATGTTTTTGAAAATGTTCGAAAACCATCAGTTCCTCGATACAGTTATTCAAAGAAAGAAAACCCACACACGGAAAATTTGAAATTATGTATGTCACAAAAAATAAATAAATAAATACAAAAAGCGTAAATAAATTAAAATCTGCATTCTGAAATAATCAAGAAAAGAAATTTCACTTACCAGATATGTTCATTCTGAAAGAAATTTCGTGCCATGCCTTATCAACGGCATTCCTGTTGGAATACTCTGGTAAAGACACGTCGTATAAAACTGGATACGATTCGATAAACTGTACAAATTGTATATTAAATTCTGTGGAATTATTCGCGGCCATCTTGCGACGTAGAGACACACACGAGAAAAATCAAGCAAGAGCGATTCGCGCGACACAGGGTAGACGGTCAGTCGACACACGTGCTACAGATCAGACATGACGCATGTCTCTTCGATGTGAGGATGCAGTGAAGTAGAAGTCAGTGCCAACTGTAAGTTTTGTCTCTCGTGTCGCGCAAGTCGCATCTGCTTCCTTGGTGTGCAGCAGGCCTAAAACTATAACACAGTCCTCTTTTCTACTATAGTCCTCACATAGGAATAACAGTCATGAAAGAGTTAATGTGGCCTAAAGTTATTCACACCAAACGATGCTCACTTTCAACAGGAAAAATGGACTCATACAGGGGCCAAGACCTCCCCAAGTTTTACGTGCCCAAAAAGCAATATAGCAGGGGCTATGGAAGCCATAACTAACTGCACTTTGACAAATTAATCCAAAATATGGATGTCTCATCATTCATTTCAGGTAAACACACGGGTGTCATTTTCGGTTCTCATTTGCGACGAAGCTTTTCTTCACAATCTCGCTCTATCAAGAGCTAGGCGTCAAATCATACACTCCCTAAGATTTAATCCAAAAATCCAGAGGACAACACTATTCATTTCATACAAACCACACGGGTGACCCTTCGGTACTCATTTGCAGCGAAGCTCATACTTCACATGTCGCTCTATCAAGAGCCGGGCGATATCTCGGGAGACTTTCCTCGCTTTCAGTACAAATATCATGCAACAGCGTCAACCATAACATATCCTCTTGTTTTGATAAGAGATACAATCTTTAATGAATTATTAGTCGTTATTTGGGACAGCATGGGCAGCGCATTTCAGGCCTCACACTTCTCTATTCCAGGCGAGCCCGTCCGGTAAGCGAGTAGTTTCCGCCTTAGAGAGAATTTCTCTGAGGTCTTGCTTTCCTTCTCACAAAAAAACGGAATAATAATAAAAAAAAAACATCCCTCTCTCGCACCTGCAGACCCGCCGGCCACCTATAATTTCAGTTCATTCGAAAACGGCATATGGACTCTATCGTGCATTAAATAATTTCAGCCCATAATTTCAGCCATAATGTTAAAGAATTTATTTATTTATTTATTTATTTATTGTGTGTCTGTAAAAAAATTATAAATGCTAGATTCACCAAAATCAGTAGGTTTCGTGCTATTGTGACCTATAACATATGTACCAGCTTTCAGCTCATTCGGACAAATCGTTTATATGCTATCGTGTTCACTCTCTCTCTCTCTCTCACACACACACACATACACACACACTTACATACATCACCGTAAAAATAGCAAAAAGGAACTCAGGGGACCTCAAAAAGTATAGATACACCAAAATCTCAAAGTTGAATTTTTTCTGTGATTACAATACTTTCCTCACATGTGCATGTTCGGAAACTAAAAATTAAATACCCAGATGTGTTCAATCGCGTGTACAAAACGAATAGTAAAAAAATTGGAGATTTAAAATAATTTAGAATTCTCATGAAGCATTTTGAAATTAGGCATTATTCTGTATAATTTTCCCCATAGAAGAAGACTTTCTATCTCTGAAATTACTTTTTATCCTTTAAAATATGCTATGTGCATAAAACAGTGGCGCACCCAGAATTTCTGTCTGGAGGGGGCTGAAGAGTAATTGGGTCCTACAGTATAGTAATAGGTTTATGTCCATATACGCAGCAACGGCGGCTCATGAACCGAAAATAGATGAAGAGCTGAGAAATAACATTTAAGTAGTTTTAATGCATAATTTTAATTAAAAATACTCATTTTATTTAAATGTAAATTTATACTGTATAAATGAATACAGTGTAAAATATTAGGTGAAATGGCTCTTCACCTATTTTCGGTTCATGAGCCGCCACTGGTACGCAGACATATGCATAGTAAAGAATCTGTTTTAAATGTTTCTTTTGAAATAAATGAATGAATGAATGAAACTGAATTTAAGTTGAATAGCACAATTGTGGAATTTATCTCCGTATATAATGTGCAAGTAATTCGGTCAGTTGGGGTTGAAATTGAACTTTCGAACATAAAGTTGTAGATTCAACTATGATCAAAAACTGTCTACGATCAAAATCTTCTAGGTCCATCTACGATCAAAAGAATATGTCAAGCTAGTGAACATAAAATTTACTCGAAATGAAATGCTCCCACCCAAATATTTCCATTGAAAATAAAATTTGATCAATTTTAATACCCTTTTGTGATGCTTTATTTGTATATGCAGTAACAATTAAGTAATTAAGAAATCTTAATAATTATAGCCAAATAAAAGCTGCAGTTGTTATAAGTATGAATTAGAACAGAATTTCAGTGTAAATTTTTACATGGCTATTTTTATTTAATTATCTGGAGTGTGGGGCGATGCTCTTTCAAGGTTCGATTAGCAGAAACAAGTCGGACGTGTAGTCTTCGTGGGGGTAAGCCAACACAGCAAGCAGGGGGCAGAACCTCTTAATATCCTAAAACATATATAACTTAGAATAGTTTGTTCAGTTGGTAAATATTTCAAGCGTTACCTTTCTGAGTAATATCATTACAGGATATTGTATTCCAATAATATAATATATATTTATGAAATTTGAATTTTTATAACAAGCAAAAATTTTATTATCTAAGAACGGAGCTTAGATCTCAGTGACATCAGAAGCAAAAATGAAAATTGTGCTTGGACCCTACTGTATTTTCTACATACTGTTATAAAAAAATAAAATAATTAACCCCATCCTCCCAAGCATCTGTAAAATATCTCAAAATATTGTTATCAGGGTATTTTCCTATTTTGAACAGTAAACTACGCTTTTTGGCATTTCTCTAAATCGGTATATTTTTAGAAAAATATTTTACTCATTTGTGATCAGAACAATTAAATTTTATCTTCAGCAATTGATGCGAAATTTCACTAGCATGTATTTGTACTAGATGCATTTAAAGGGTTTAACACGAATATGCAAAGTCCATTTTTAATTTAAAATTCAGTTTTAGAGGAACGACTATAAGAGCAGGGCTAATTTTTATTTCATATCAAACGAGAATTTTCATTTGTCGATGTGAATGTGTTAATTTTGCCCAGGGACAAAACACACTTCCACAAAGATGCTATAAATACTCATAAATTAAAATACAAAAACTGCATGAGTTTGGTATCCCATTTTCCTGAAAAATACATCCCAGCTTATTTCCACGTCTGATTGCTTCTTCTGTCTGACTTTTTAGATACTTACTCGATTTCGTGATAACAGTATATTCTCTAGTTTAGGACCTTAGAAGCCCATCCCTAAAAATTGCAACTTCTTTCAACTAAAAATCAAAGAACTAGTTCATTGTTTTTGTTTTTGACAGTAAGGATTTCAAAAATTCCTAATATTTAATGTATAATTTATAAACTATTTTTGCTTACAATATCTGTGTTTGAGTAGTATTTTTTTTTTTTTTTTTCATGCACATCTGAAATTTTTTACTATGTCAGCTCATTCTGGAGGGGGCTTCAGCCCCCTAAGCCCCCTCCGTGGGTGCACCACTGGCATAAAAAATGATAGATTTCATTACAGTACATGATTTAAGAATCGATAGAATGGGGAGAAAATATCAATGTTTGCCCTTTTTAAGCTATTATGCAGAACTTAAGTGTGGTTAGTTGATCTGGGTTTCTAAATTCGAGCGAGATTGCCTCTCTTTCTGGAATAAATTATCCCTAATTAGCTCAAAAGAGTCCTCTTCATTTCTTAAGAAAACTCCAAAATCACCACATATGTACGTATATTTGTAAAATTTTAGAATAATGTATGCATATATATATTTCTGTGACTTTTGGATCATCCGGTATATGTCTATACAAACCACACACACATTTTACTTAATTTTTCATTTAATTTTTCCTTAATTGCTGCGCAAACTATTTTAACTGCTAGCTGTCCCTATTTTTTTACCCGTCATATATTTATCATGACATTCTGATATTTACTTATTTACATTCTAAAACAATCATTCAAAAGTTATTAAACAATTATACAAAAATAGATGTGTAATTAACTTTTGTCAAGTAAAATATATTGCAACGTCATTTACAATATCATATTCTCTATTGTTTGTCTTTTCTTTTAAAACGCTAATGGTAATGATGAGTTCACCATAGATCAAAAGCGAAAAGAGGGAAAATGCTACAAGAGGAACAGTAAGTGGCTACTCCGAGGCCATCTACTAAGTCAAGGTTCTTCAAATTTTTTACGAAGAAGTCGTTTTTTTTTCTGTTTTTGTTTGTCTCTAGAATTTCTAGAGTGATTTAAGGCCATTGTACTGCTCAGGTATCTCGCATAACCAGCTTATGGAGAAGTAAAATTTCATTATTTATAGCCTTGTGAATTTTTAACTTGCGTTGATACATGGTGATGTAATTAAAAACTGTTCTACAATTTATATCAAATTGTTTTTTATGGAAAATTACATCCATTAAAAACCTTAAAGAACATAGATCAATCCTGTAAACAAGTCTTTAACTTCTACTTTGTTAAAAAAAAAAAAAAAAAAAAAAAAAAAAAAATCAAGAGTGTTTTAAGATAAATAAATAAAAAATTCTTTGCATTTTTATGGAGTCATATTCAAACATAAATATGTTAAAATGGTTCCCTTACTCCTAAAAACATAAGAATAAAATGTTTTTTTTTTTCGCGCTTTTTTCTTTAAATACAATTGGCAAAATGATTACTTTGTATACTTCATTTTCTTATATTATAATAAAATAAAAGCAAAGGCAAAATAAAAATAAGTATTTTTTTTTTTTAACAGATAAATATGAAAAAAGTATAATACAAAAAGTTTTATTTATACGCTTCATTAGTGCGTTATAATTAAGAAAAATATAGTTCAATAATACAGATTAATACTTTGTGTGAAGTCCTTTAGCTTTAATACTGATTCAAGACATTGTGGCATACATCTCACTAATTTAGAAAGAACCATCGCAACATGATTTATACGTGATAGATGATCAGTTGTGTGTACAATGCATAGGCAGTATATTCGAGGCTAGATATTTAAATATGTTAATATATATTACATTATTAATTATTATTAGTGTTATACAACTACATGCAATTTATTATGGAATGGCTTTTTTTTGCTGATCTTCTCATCGTGCCTGACAGGCGACAGCAAAAAAGCACTGTATAACCTGTTTAATTTACACTAAACATGACATGGCACACACATATATATAGTAGTCATCGATTTACCAGCTTTAAATTGTCGCTCTACTGTCGTTTTTTATACACGAGGGTTAAATAGAGCGGGACTTAGAGAATAAAATAAATTTCGAACCACTATGCACATCATCCCTGCCTCAACCGGGACACGAATGATTGTTGATTCAACGAGAAATTTAATACATTTTAAGGAGAAATTTTGCATATATATATACACATATTTAAATTTAACAAAGCGGAATATTTTGCAATTTAATATTAGAGTTCTTGATGGCCCCTTAAAGTCCAAGACCCCTTGGCAAAGTCCCGGTTTGGCGGATAATACGGGCGAGTATGCAGGGGCATGTTTAGGGGGCGCTGCTGCTGTTGCAACGGAAGTTTCAATTTTACTATAGCAAACCACCACCAGAAAGGAATTTAGTAACATTTTGCATGCAAAAATGTTTAGACACAAAAATGCAAAAGTTTTATAATTTCAAAGAAGCAAAGATTTAAAAAATGTTAGAGCTTCACATCTGGTGGTTATTTGTCATAGTGAATTCAAATCAATCGTTTTATTATTTTTGGCGTTTTCGTAAAAACTTTCCAAAAACAACAATATAGTTTTGCCATTTTTTTCATAGCTGCAAAAGGTTAGTGACTGACCTGCATATTAATTTCTACACCGCGAAAAACTTTATAATTGACACAAGGTGTCTGCAAAATGAAAATTATATATATATATTTCATTAATTGTAAAATAGTAGTTTATTTTTCATCTAATAAAATAAAAAAAAATTCCTTTTAACCTTTTTTTTTATCATATGGTTTTACAAAGAATTTGGGAAAAGTTGGGCGCCCAACAAACCGACTTAACCCGTTCCACTCAACTTAAATCGTGGTGGCCTCTACTCCTTATTATTATTTTTTCTGTTTTCTTGGTTTGACTTTTGTCCTCGTTAGTTTTCAGTTCTTATATCAATTATTTAGTCTCTCTCTCTCTCTCTTTATATATATATGTATATAATGCTGTATTTCATAATACTCATATTATCATTAGAATGAATAAAATCTGCAAAGAGAAAAGTAATTATCAAAAATGTCAGAAAATAATAATGAATGAAAGTTTTTTTTTTAACTTTTTAACTTTTTTTTTTAATTTTCTTTCTTTCTTTTTTTTTTTCATGTCTTAACTATTTACCATACTAGTGGATCTGCAGATCAGGAGCTTTAATATAATATTTGCATTACACATTATTCAGCTGATCATTTATATTTACTCTTTGTTATTTAAAATAATTATTATACTTAAATAATTATTATATAACTTTTAATTACTGTTTTAATTAAGTAATTTAATGGATTTTTAGTTATTTTGGGTTCCTTTTCTTTCTTGATTTGTGGTTCGTAAATGGTTTGGGCTTATGAGAAAGAGAAATTTTGTTAGGCTCTCTTTGTGAGAGAAGACCATTTACTTTGCACGCTTTGTTTTTCTATTAATTAAGCCATTGATAACGTTAGGAAACTAGCATTCATTTCCAATTATTTTGTTTTATATCATTTTTAATCAGATATATTGTAGCTTTGGGATTGATCATACTATATTGATTATTTTAGAATCTTTCTATAAATTTTCATAGTTGAAACATTTTAATATATATACATGTATATATATATATATCGTTGGAGAGATGAAATTGCGAGGTTAGGGAAAGCAGAATGGAGAAGAATTGCAGAAAATAGGACAGTTTGGGATCACCTAGGAGAGGGTTTCATCCTGCAGTGGATTCATAAAGGCTGAAACTGATGATAATATATATATATAAACACACATAATATATGAAGTGATTGACTCGTTACATATCCAGGAACATGTCTGAAGGGGGTTACCACCCCTCAGCCCTCCGTCGCATCTATCAGTCTTTGTCTATCCGTATATATGTGTATATACATTTCCTTGTAACTCGCAGCTGTGTGTTATTTCCATATAACTCATAAATACTTCCACCAAATTTGATGTCAAATGATTGCATAACATATTGGAATTCTTTTATCAGTTAAAACATTTATTACACTGCGCTGCAAAAAAAAAAAAAAAAAAAAAAAAAATCGAGCCCTGATTTATTCTTGCTGATTCTTATGTAAAATGACCTCCTCAATCCGAATATGACTACCATTTTGACCAGTCACCCACCGTTTTCTAGATACACCACCCCCTCCCTCAATTTCTTTCCCTGTTCGATAATTTTATGGCCATGAATTTGATTTGGAAAATAAAAAAGAATTAATTGAACACTTAAAAACAAAAAATTATAATGTTTAATAAATAACATTAATAACAGGTTAAAAAAATATAAGAAATGTAATACATAATTTCAGTGGCAAATCCCCCTACCCCCCCCCCCCCCCCTAAATTTTCCCCTTGCCGAAAATGTTGATGTTTTAGAATTTTCCAACTCTGTAGTCCTTCAGCTGATATTTAACAGTAAAAATACACCCCCCCCCTTCCTAAAAATAAAATTTATAGCCACAAAATTTCCAAAAAAGTGATAAAAATAAGCGGCTGTTCCTAAAAAACGGTGGGTGATAGGGCAAAATGGACATCATATTCGGATTCAGGAGGTCATTTCACATAAGAATTTGCCAAAATGGTGTTGGGGGGCATTTTTCATGCCGAGCAGTGTTATCAGTTGAAGTTTATCGCCTATTAAAAAAAAAAAAAAATGAAAATAGATGAATCACACACCTGGTTATTGTAGGAGAAGTCTGTTTTCCACAGATTATATTCCAAATAATAATAATAACAGTAATCTTCATTATGGGTATACATAGCAAGCAAATTATTGCTAATTAAGGTAAATTTATTTTTAAAAGATGTTCTCAAGTCGACCCGACTCGTTGAAAACTAAACCGAACCCGAACCCGACTCGCTGTAAAAAAAATCAGTCCCCGACCCGAATCTGATTCACTCGAAAAATAAATTAATCAACCCGACCCTTACGCGAAGTGAGGGTCTGATTGGGTTAGGATAAAATCGGGTTATTCGGCCCAATGCAGGACTTTAGTGTCATTTAGTGGTCACTTTCTTAAGAAGTGTAAATCTCAGATTTGAAGAAAATCTGTAGAGTTGTTTTTTAATAAACCCACTCCGAGACTTAAACTGAACTTCTTATCCAAGTCACCTGTCAGTTTGCTTAAAGTAAACAACTAAACTAAACTACGTAGCAAATTTGAAGAAAATCAGTAGAGCCACTTTTGAGATACTGTTCTGGTGTTTTCTCTTACCCTGAAGTTCTTATATAAATGGTAAACAGAATATTGCTTGGATTTTTATTTAAGGGCAATTTTCAATTTTATCAACTTTCATTATTTTTTATCAGATTTTGAGGAAATAAAAAGTTCCAAGGGTTAAAATCTTCATTAACAAAAACTTGGGATTATTGAATTATAAAAAAAAAGATTTAATTTCTTATCCAGAGTTTCCCTTGGTTTTCTATCCAAATCTCCCAAGGAATACTTTTCACATAATATAGAAATCCCAGCAACGAGGCAGAGACAACACCAGAATAGCCATGTCATACGTCAAAGCCCGTAAAAATACATTTAGACGATGAATGATGTATCGCCAGTAATTTTACGTTGTGATGAAACATACAGCCAACCTGCCAAAAAAGGAGCATTAACCGTAAAATTAAAAGTTAAAGTTTGAGTTTTTCGAATGCTTTAAAAAAGTTTCTTGCAATTATAACACATGCGTGCAGGGAGAAATCCACAACACTAAAAAACTTATTTATTTTTTTACACGCAAAACTAATTTATTAATTTTCATGCGAAACAAGCCGTTTTCAGTGGCCCGGGATTCGAACTCGCAATCACCTGTGTCAGAGGCCAGCGCTTTACCAACCGCGCCGTTGGGATCACAGAGACATTTCTTTACAAAAACAGATAAAGTCAACATCAGAACTGACTAGTTGATAAATCTTGTCATACGCATCAAAAGACTTCTGGAAAATTCTTTAAACCGACTTACAGCACAATGTGAAGTAACAAATCTTCAATTATTTTTACACAACTAGCTATACAAATGTACAGCAACCTATGCTGTATTTATGATAAAAAAAGTGCTTTATTTTTACAGAAATTTTTACAGTGATTAAATTGTTAACGTTCAAACTATGCATAAAAGTTATTTTATTTTAAGACTATTTTAAAATCTAAATTTGCTATTTTTGACAAAATTAAGAAATCAGTCAATTCTCATATTAAAAAACAAAAGCTTTTTTTTTTTTTTTCCGTATAAAAACTACGATATTGAATTTTATGAAAGAAAATCTAACTATTTTTCGAAATGATTTTTATTTGTAAACGGACTGGATTGGATTTGGGAATAAGGCCTATTGACGGCTGTAGGGCCTAGGCCTGAGGGGGGAGTGCCCTCCGAGGGGTCTTTCTGAGGGGTCCTAGCCCGTATTTACACAAGTTTCTGAGGAAACCACGTAAAAATACGAAAGGCTAGGCCGACGAGCGCGACCTGAGATCGAGCCCGGCGCCTCACGTCTACCAGCTTTGAGCGCAGAACCGCTCGGCCGCTGGTGGGCCTTTTTTATTCGTACACACTAGCACTAAAGATGTAGTCTTATTTCAAGGTTCTCATTAGAGGTAAATAATGGGTGAGAATTTCTCACCCTTTTTCAAAAACAAAATGAAACTTTTGAAAACTATGTGAGATCTCTGAAAATTAACCGAGACGCAGAATAAACTTTGAACAATAATAATAAATCCTTTACATAAATACAGAGAATTTGTATCTCCAATTAATACGATTTTTTTCATGGTTTTCGTTCTTTATGGTTTCAGTAGTGGGTGCAAAGAAGAAATAACTAGAGCCTAATTCTTATTCATCCAAACAGGTTTTCATTATAAGGCCGATTTCAAACTGTGTTTATGAAGTGTTAGGCGTATTTGCACTTTTTAGAATAGCATATTTTTTTTTTTTTTTTTTTTTTTTTTTTTTTTTAAGCTGTATTCCATTGAAGGGAGACCACCAGCGGCCGAGCGGTTCTGCGCTCAAAGCTGGTAGACATAACGTACCGGGTTCGATCCCAGGTCGCGCTCGTCGGGCTACCCGTTCGGAGTTTTCCGTGGTTTTCTTCGAAACTTGAGTAAATACGGACTAGGAACCTTTAGAAAGACCCCCACGGAGGGCACTCCCCCTCTGGCCTAGGACTTATAGCAGTCAATCGGCCTTATTCCCAAAATTCAAATCCATTGAGTGAAGAAAGGACTGAAGTATTTCGAGAGCAGAACCTGCTATATATGATGTTATGCACATATCTGATGGTCATATTCAGATAAAACAGCTTTGTTTTTTAACAGTGAAGATCATACATAATAATCATAGGACTTACCTTCATATGGTTAATTACATATTCATTTCATATTGAAATAAACTTTATTTTAGCATATTGTAAAAAATGTATTGTGGAAACAACATTAAAATTTTCCGTTTTCTAAGGCTTAACTAAAGGGTTAAGAACAATTAGAATGCTGTATGCTTAAAAAAAAAAAAAACCTAAAGTGGAATTCTCTCTTGATGTCACTGAAATGATAGTACTTGAAGAGATTTTCTCATAAGAAAATGGTTTGGTGAAAGATAAGAGCAATTTGCGTGGATTAACGGCTTTTTCTCGGAAAAATTAAAAAAATTATACTTTCGAAACATCAATTTACGGGCTACAACCGTTTAGTTAGCAAAACGGTCATTTCCCGTAAAATTATACTGTTGTTTCCTAAATTATGCTTCCAAAACATTAATTTACGGATTATGACCGTTTAGGTAACAAAACGGTCATTTCCCCTAAAATTATATGGTCAAATACTGTGATTTTACATTTTTTTTTTTTTTTTTTTTTTTTTTTACAGCGTAACCGTAAACAATATAGACACTGAAAATTATTCAGCTATTTCTGTATAGCGCTTAAGCATGTGTAAACAACTTGCAAACCAATCGGGTGATTTTTGCAGCCGCTTTCGTGGTACATATATATCTTGTCCATAGGCCGTAATGGTGAGAAAAGCTTTGGTGTGCCCTTGTACACGAGCTAAATAGGGTGATTTTTGCGGCTGCTATCACGGTACACACAGACATACAAACACACAGAGCCTAAAATCATCTTGGGTTTTGGGTCTCAATAGGGTGGCTGACATTTCAGCAATAATGAAAATAGCTAATAAATAAATAAATAAATAAATAAATAAATAAATAAATAAAACTTGAATGCAGTATTTACTTGTGAATCTGCAGATCAAGAGCCTCAAAATCCCATTTGCATTATTCATTACTGAACATTTCTTTTTAATATATTCCATATTATTGAAAAGAAATTTTTTATATATGCGTGCGCATGTTTGTGCGTGTGGTTAACTCGCTACATAATCAGATGTGTTTCTGCCTTCCTCAATCTCCGTTGTATCTACCATGATATAGGTGAATATATATTTCCTTGTAATTCACACCCTTGTGTTAATTCCTTGTAATAACTTAAAAAAAGTCTTGTACCAAATATGATGCCATATAGTTGCCTAACGCATCGGAATTCTTTTTTGTGGCTGTGTAAATTAATTACTAATTGTGTCTATCATTTTCTACAAAAAACAATGTTTTTAAAAATTGACAACATATTTTATTTATATTACGCTGAATGTAGTTTAACCATGTTAAAATGCACTTAAAATGAAATCCGTCGATAGACCGTAATGGTACAAAAATCTTCTGTGTGTCCCTATACACGAGACACAAATATTATATAAACAAATGAAAAATATGCACCTAATTCTATGTAACTTATGTATATTTGTACCAAATTTAACTTTGTTTGGATGATGGTATAACGTTATCGGAATTCTTTTGTGTGGTCCTGTAGATAATTATGTAGTTAATTATGAACATGTGTACCAATTTTAAGACAGCAGGATGATTTTTACGGTTGTTATCAGGGTACATACGGACAGACCGATCCACTAACGTTTCGGCAATTAACGGCCCTCTTCACTTACCGTCGCCGGAAGCCCGAGCCAATGGTATTCTATGGGTAAATTTTCTTTACAAATAACTTATTAACTAATACATATTTTTAAATTCTGTTTTCACATTCAGAAAATTCCCAACTGTTAAATTAACGGACCTTTTTTAAAAATGTTTTTTTTTTTTTTTTTTTTTTTTTTTTAAATTTTTAATATTTTATTTTAAAATTGCAAAATGAAAAAAAGTCACATATTAAAAATTCGTATTTTGCAGCTTCAAAATAAAATATAAAATATTAAAAAAGTATTTTTTTAAAAAAGGTCCATCAATTTAACAGCTGGGAATTTTCAGAATGTGAAAACAGAATTTAAAAATATGTATTAGGTAATAAGTTATTTGTAAAGAAAAAATTCCCATAGGATAACATTAGTTTCGGCTTCCGGTGGCGGTGAGTGAAGCGGGCCCTTAAGTCAACTCTTCTCTTTAAATTAATTATTCTTTATTCTAATTTATTATTTTTACATTATTTTAGTTTTGGTGACTTAACCCACACAACCCTCTTTTTTCTGGTAATATTTTTGGCTCATTCTTTGCCATTTGCGTAACAAACGATCTACATTTGAATAAAATTTATCATGAAATAAATTTATCCCATTTGACCTGTTAGGATTATTAATCGAAATATAGAAAACACAAGTGGGATAATTTAGAGTGTATTTTTAACAGGCTTTTATTAGCTTCACCTGTATGTATGTTTGTATGTTTGTATGTATAATGTATGCTTGTAACCGCTCTGGGAGCAAACAAAAAATCTATATTGTAAAAAAAGGCTTTCCCTACTTGAACGCTGTGGCTCTGGGGTAAAACTCCCAGCTACGAACCTAAAGGTCTAGCGTTCGAGCCCAATCAGGGGAGATTTTTTAAAAAAGGTTTTTGTTTAATTCTAAATTATTTTAATTAAAGATTTAAATGTGTGTAAATATTACGGTGTGTCACTCACTCGATTTTCTCTTACCCTGCATTTTAATACTAAGATAGATATTTTGTGCTTTTTAGTTCACATTTCTATAAAAGCGTGTTCTTTAATTTTTTAAAACTATAATATTATAACTTCTGACTTTTCACGGAAGTGAAGAATTAGAGAAAAGACATCTAAAAGAAAACTTTCAAAAAGGCATTTAGAATTGCGGAAAGTTACGCATCTGTTGCTAAAGAAATGGAATTGTTTAAAAATTCAGTATACGTTGCATTCATAATTAAAAGTATTAGACAAAGACGTACTTGGTTACGTCTGTACATATACATATTTCGTAGCGAACATTATTCTAAAGATGTCTTTGTCAAAGAATAAATGAAAACTCGAAACTAATTAGAAAATAACAGTTCAATTTTGTTGTCTTTAGAACGATTTAAGAGTTCAGGAAAATAACATCTGACACAATGCTATGCAAAAAATATTGATTTTGTCATCAGCTGAAATAATTTAGATGTAATTATTAATTAAATTAGTCTGCTCTTAGTCATGTTTAATTTACTTGTTATTTTGATCTCATCTTGCGTTGTCTTTGTTTTGACGATACTTTTGTCTTCACATGGGAGAAAAACATTTGCATGCGATTTAAATAAAAATTGTTTTAAAAACTGAAAGACTTTTGGACGAGGAAGAGGTAGAAAAGATGAAAAATTGTTTACAGTTTTGAATAATAAAAACGTAATCATACAAACCTTAAAAAATGTCAGCAGTTCAACTAGACTGGAAAACTAAATTTTAAGTTATTTGCTGTGGCCGGTAGATTTTTTAAAGCTTACTTGCCACTCTTTCGCCAATTTTTCGAATTCTGATTACCAAAACTGATAATTTTATAGTATGAATTTTTTAAAGAAACTTCCAAAAACCGTCTGATTTTTTTGAAGTTTTTTTATTTCGGATTTGCTGATTTTCGTAAAGGATATATTTTAAAATCGTTATTTTTTGTAAAGCATCCATTTTCGCCCCATTTCCGTGTATAGATGTCTTGGAAAAAAAAAAAGAATCAGTTTTCCATGAGCATTTGATGAAATATTTGTTTATATTATTTATTTATTTATTTTGTGGCTAATTGACAAATAAAATGCAATATCTTTTGCGGCCGATTGCCCAAATGTTATTATTTCGCCGCTGATTTAAAAACAAAAAGTAAATCCAGTCGCAGTTTAAAAAATTGGTAACTTTTTCAATTTGACACTTTATTTTACCTTTTAGGCACGAGGCGAAAGGCGACAAGATATATTCAAAAGTAAATTTAACTTATGTTTTCTAAATTTTGAATTTCTTTTAGCCTCCACTGAATTTTAACGGTCTATATATCAGAATTTTATGAAAAGTATTCTTTGAGAACCAAATCGATGGTTCATCGATTTTTAACTTAGAATGAAATCATAGAATAGATATATTGAAGATTAAAAAAGTTATATTTTATCAAGTTTTAGAAAGCAAATTTCTGTGATACAGGCCAGTGGTCGTCAACCGGTGGTGTAGTCCGCAGAAAGGTCTTAAAATTATTTGCATTTTTTAATGTTTTATTAGAATTTGTTGATTGTTTAATATTAGGTTTTTTTGAGTCCCTCACACTGGCAACATTAGACTTCAGAAATTTCATAAAAAATATTTCAATTGTTAATACGCTTTAAATTTCATATTTTATTTAGCTAGGAATTGTTCTAAATTTATCAGATTATTCGAATTCTTCAAAGGTATAAAATGTAAATGAAAAATGTAGTTTCCCATTTGATTTTAATAAACTAATACCATAAATAATATACACATACTCAGTTTAGAAAATACATTTTTGTATATAGAAATAGCAATTTATCGCTGTAGTTAAATCTTTCGTTGAGCTTCTTGTAATAAGCAAGCAATAAAAAAGTATTCGCGTTCTTCGCCTGTAATTTTTATATTATATACTTAATCAACCTTCAAGCCTCGTTCTTATTATTTACGTTTTTCTTAGAAATACTTGGATGACCGAGTCCACTCGTCTCATATTAAAAATCATTCGTAGTGTATATACAGCGATTTGTTTTCGGAAATATATTTACATGTTTATACTGGATGGTGCGCGTGTTGCCAAAGAGAGTTAATTTTTCTGGAGATTAGAAAAATTCAAATAAAGTTATTATCTCAAACCTCTAACTATAAATTTTTATCAGCATCGTTCAAGACGTTTCTTAGAAAACCAGGTCTCCGCTACATGTTGTTCCATTAAAAGCCCGGTTGCTAGCAGCTGCTAATTTTCCTGAAGAAGAAGATGTCAGATCAGTTTTGCATTTCAAGGATACCTCTAACTCTTTATTTTTTCAAAACCATTCCATCGATTTCTAATAAAACTATGCTTCTTCCGCCTTTTTGTCGAATGAAGCGCGAGTTACTAGTAAACTCTAATTATCCCGAAGAAGAAGACATTTGAGATCGAAACGACATCTCAAAAACACACTGACTCTAAATTTTTATTAAAGTCATTCCAGTACTTAATATATATATATATATATATATATATATCCGAAGTTTTGCTTTTTTTTTTTTTTTTTTTTTTTATTTCCCCAGCATGAAACACGGGTTACCGTTGAAAGATAATTGTGCTGAAGAGAAGGGCAATTCACAATGAATTTCACAATGAATTATTATAAACTCAAAAAAACACTTAAATTTAAATTTTTATCAAAATTATTCAAGTAGTTTCTATAGAAACTACTTGAATAATTTTGTTTTCTTATAGGAAAACAAAAATAAGAAAGTATGTTTTCTTATCTTTGTTTTCTTATAAGAAAACAAAATTTCTGCTATACTTTGCACGGACAGAGTGAGGGTTAACAGCAAACACTAGTTTTACTGAAGATGATACGTCAGACGGATTTGTCCTCTCAAATATCCTAAGTTTTTTATCAAAATCGTTAGATCCAATTCCGAGAAAACCTAGTTTCCTTTATGGTTTTAAACGGACATTTCGAGGTTGACATAGAATGATACTTTTCCTGAATAAAAGTCAGTTAATTTTGTCATTTGAAAAGATCCTCAGACCTAAGTTTTTATTAAAATAGTTAGACCGATTTCCGTGTAAACCCCTTTTCTGACATACAATATGTATGTTGCAACCGGCGAAGAAAAAATTAACAGTGAACACCAATTTTCATAATGAAGATGAGATTTGTCAAACGGATTTGTCACCTAAAAGAAACTTTAACCATAAGATTTTATCAGAATCGTTAGAGCCATTTCCCAGCGAACCAAGTTTCTGCCATATTTTGCAACGGACGGAGTAAGGGTTGACAGTTAACTCTACGTTTCCTGAAGTTAAAGATATATAAAACGGGTTTATCGTCTTAAAATACCCACAGACCTAAGTTTTTATCAGTAGCATTAGATCATTACTGATAAATTCAAGTTTCTGTCATAAACTGAAACGGATGGTGTGAGGGTTAACAGTGAACACTAATTTTCTTGAAAATTAGGTTAAGTCAGATGGGTTTGTCGTCTCAGTTATCCTTATTCTAGAGTTTTTAGCAAAATCGTTCGAACCCTTCTCGAGAAAAGTAAGTTTTTGCCATATATTCCAATGGGTAGAGAGAGTGATAGTTAACAACAAACTCTGACTATGAGAATAAGTTGTATGAATTTGTTATCACAAGAAACCTTTAACCCTAAATTTTTACCAAAGTTGTTGGATGCATTTCCATTTACTAGGTATCTTTTATCTTATACTATTAAGTGAGCAATATTTATTTGTATATATGTATATTTTACTGTTCTCGAAAACGGTAGTTCGGACAGTCACGAGATTTAACACAAAGGTGCCCCCCGAAGGATCATTGTGCACACCGAAGTCCGAATTTCGAATTTTTGTTTAGTTTTCTTTTAATTAATAAAAATATGAAAAGAATAAGCTAATAATAGCAAAAAATTAGCCATTTAAATTTTATCCATAATTTAATTGTTGCTAAAAAAAAAAAAAAAAATACGAGTTTTAAATTTTATCCATAATTTAATTGTTGCTAAAAAAAAAAAAAAAAAAAAAAATACGAGTTTTAAATTTTATCCATAATTTAATTGTTGCCAAAAAAAAAAAAAAAAAAAAAAAAAAAAAAATCTTATACCATTAAGTGAGCAATATTTGTATATATATATCTATATTTCACTGTTCTCGAAAACGGTAGCTCGGACAGTCACGAGATTTAACACAAAGGTTCCCCCCGAAGGATCATTGTGCACATCGAAGTCAGAATTTCAAATTTTTGTTTAGTTTTCTTTTAATTAATAAAAATATGAAATTAATAAGCTAATAATATCAAAAAATTAGCCATTTATATTTTATCCATAATTTAATTGTTGAAAAAAAAAAAAAAAAAAAAAAAAAAAAAACGAGTTTATTTATTTATTTTTTTTCAACAGGAAAATAAATACATTTATCTAAACATGAACAATAAAAAAAAAATAATAATAAAATAAATAAATTATGCATCTCACAAACATTGACGTCATCTTTAATTTAAAATTCGTTTACACATTGATAAAGTGCTAATATCCGCGATTGTAATGAAATGCTCGCCCTCTGGTTGGCTAAGGTGAAATTACAATTAACATGCTTTAATTCGGCTTCCATCAAGCCGCCATTGCTTGCCGATGTTTAGTTTCGCATACATTTATTGAATAAAAATGAATAAATCCGGTAAAAAAGATAACACATACTGTTGTGTGCTACAGTGTAACTCCAAAGGATCAAGAAATCCAGAATTAAGCTTCCATTTATTTCCAAATGACAAATTTAAAATTTCAGTTGCTTCAGCTAATGGAAGTAAAAAATTAATCAGATAATTTGAAACTAATATATTTGTTCAACTTCAGTTAAAAATCTACTTCCGATCGAACTTTGAATAAACTGAAATATTTTTTTCCAAAAGCAATCAATTTTCCATGATGTAATGGCGGAGAAATTATAGTACGAATATTAAGTAAAATATCAAAAAGAACAATAATAAATACACGTGGCTATTATATTTATTAACAACAGAAGCTGAAAAAGCGCCATCTATCGATCATTACAAACGCGGATAGTTTACGATGATAATTTTTGTTGTACTGAAATCAGTTTTATTTATAGATCCTCTTGGGTGATTTTTAGGTTGATTTCTTTAGAAATCGATCTATTGCAATCACTTCGTTTATCTATCTATACTAATATTATAAATGCGAAAGTTTGGATAGATGGATGTTTGTTACTCAATCACGCGACAACGGCTAAACGGATCTGGATGAAATTTGGTACAGAGATAAAGAATAGTCTGGAATAGAACATAGGCTACTATTTATACCGGAAATTTGATTAGATTTTTTAAAATTCCTTAAAATATGAAAGTAATAAACTGGTAATTGACTTAATATAAGTCATTTAAATTTTTAATTGTAGCCAGAAAAGTTTACGTTCTATTATTTATTATTTATTTATTTATTTATTTATTTATTATTATTATTTTAATATAATCTTTATATTCATGGGTTCTTTTTAAATTAGATTATAACTAGCGATAAATATCTTTAAATTAAAAATCACATTCATTATATTTTATCAACTAATTATCGAAAAGGTACTCACCCTTTCTTTTTTTCTCGGCCGACTTGAAAACGTAGAGAGTTAGAAGAGAATATCGATGACACAAAATAATATTTCTGGAACTTTGGTTTTCAACATATTTACTTAAATGATGATGATATGGTTGTATTTACAATGAGAATATATACAAAATTTGACGATTAATTAACATTTTTCAGATTACTTCTAATTCACATAATGAATAATTTTCTACGTATTCAAAATATTCAGTTTTCTCCTTCTTTAATAAACCAGAATCATAATAATAAATTTTAAGACACCGTATAAGTGCCCTTCTTATGTAGTCTACATCTTTTTTAACACTCCACTTTCGAAAGTGCATCTTATTCTAAATGAAACCAAGAGAGCAAAAAATAAAAAAAAAGCATTCGCACTGTCGAGACAGGTGGCGCAGAGACAGAGGGAAAAGAATGGGGGGAAGGCACTGATGTTGCAACATTGTCCCACCTTGAGCATGGAAAGATTCTGTACATGTTCAACAAAATATTAAAGAAAAAGGAAAACTGTTTACATTCTAAAATATTCTTAGTATAATAATAAAAAATAATAATAATAAACAATATAATATAAAAATAGTTCAGAAAAAATGTCTTTTAAGTCCTTGTTTTAGAGTCAGTTTAGATATTAAAGTTTTTTCACTGGTTTGATAATTCTACCAGCTCTAGAGGTCTGAATTTGATTCTTGTGTACAATTGTATTACTAAGTTCTAAAGGGCAAATCCTCTGTAGTGGTCGTAAAATTTCACCATTCATGGTTTTTAGTTTGGCAAAACGAAATTGTCCATCTTTACCAGGATAGAGTTCCACCACTTTGGCCAATGGCCACTGAATGCGTTTTAAGTTGTCATTTTGCACTAAAACTAAATCTCCAATTTTAATATTGTTGTTAGGAGGTTTCTTTACTTTGTTAAATTCTCGAAGAGATCCCAAATATTCAGTTCTAAATCTCTTGCGAAGATCGTCTTTTAGTTTCTGTCGGTATTCAAATCTTTTTCTCAGGTTATTTCTTTCTATAAAATCCAAGTCAGGTACTCCTGTTTCACGGAGATCTTTCAAAAACATTTCAGGTGTGAGAGGTGTTAAATCTTCAGTATCCTCAGATACATATGTAAGTGG
The DNA here is from genome assembly GCA_963930645.1 of Salticus scenicus. Classification (NCBI taxonomy): domain Eukaryota; kingdom Metazoa; phylum Arthropoda; class Arachnida; order Araneae; family Salticidae; genus Salticus; species Salticus scenicus. The sequence continues at coordinate 303,418,984 of OZ005650.1, read as the reverse complement.
TCGTGAATTCACCATACTTTCTGTGTCGCAAATGGTAGTATATAATTCTTCATAGTTCAAATGGGCTTTTCCTAAAACTCTTTTCAACATTGATTTGATAATGCGAATCAATCTCTCCCAAAATCCACCCCACCACGGAGAGGCCGGAGGGTTAAGTTTCCATTTAATTCTTTTTATAGTGGCAAATTCTTCAATCTGTGCCCAATCCACAGAATTCAATTCCTTTCTTGTCGCAACTAAGTTGGTTCCATTATCACTGTAGATGATACGTGGTCGTCCTCTACGTGAAATGAATCTTCTCAAGGTCTGTATGAAATTCTCTGTTGTCAAGGAAGTCGTCAATTCTAGGTGGATAGCTCGAAAAACTGCACATGTATACAGAACTACCCAACATTTGCTGCCATCTTTTAAGAATAGTGGCCCGAAAAGATCTGTTCCTGTAATTTCAAAAACACCAGCTTCTCTCACTCTATCTTCAGGCAGAGGTGAACTCAGCACTTCAGCAGCTTTCGAAGAGAATCTCTGACACTGGACACATCTATGCAGAATCTTTCTAATGGTCTTCCTGCATCTTATTATCCAGAATTTCTCTCTAATTGCTGACATAAGAGTTTGTATTCCTGCATGATTCATTTCTGTATGTTCATTTTCAATAATTCTATAGGTTACGTTATGGTTCGCTGGCAAAACTACTGGATATCTAAAATTTTCTGAATCTTTTCGCAGTGATATTCTAGTTTGAACTCTGATGACTCCCATTTCATCAACAAATGTACGCAAAGAGGATAAGTTTTTCTTAAAATTTAAATCTTGATTCTGAACAAACTTCACAATCGTAAGTTCAGCCTTTTCTATTTCTTCAACTGTTAAATTGGTCATTAATCTTGCTTCTTTAGGCTTTTTAGCATTTTCTTTAAATCTGAGTATCCATGCTGTGACCTTTAACATCTTTTTATACGAGGAACATTTCTCGTAAAAGTCTATGTTTTCCGATGACACATTGGCTGCAGAAACTATTGTTTTTCTTCTCTCTGATTCTATTACATTTAAATCAGGTTCTAAAACTTCGTTAGGCCAAAATTCTGAAGATTTTCTTAACCAAGAAGGTCCTTCCCACCACCGGGATTTTAAGAGAAATTCAGCAGAACAGCCCCTTGATGGCAAATCGGCAGGATTGAGCCTCCCTGGTACGTATTTCCACTTCTCTGGATGGCTGAGGGATCTAATTTCTTGCACTCTATTATAAACAAAAGGTGCCCAATTTTCATTTCTTTTTATCCAAAATAGAGCATTTGATGAATCTGCCCAAAAATGTGTTGGAATACTCGGCTGTCTTAAATCTGTTTTTACACTTTGCGCTAGTCTTGCTCCTATGGTACAGGCAAGAAGTTCTAGCCTGGGAATGGTGACTGACTTCAATGGGGCTACCCGAGATCTGGCTTGCACAAGTTGGCAGGTAATGGCATTAAAATTTTCTGCTCTTAAAAAAATGCAAGTTGCATAGGCTGCTTTGCTCGCATCGCAGAATACATGAAGGCTCATTTCCGTATACTCCGGATTAGGTACAAGGAGTCTTGGAATAGCAACGTCATTCAACTTATGTAGTCCCCTTTTCCATTTCTCAAATTTTTTCCCAACACATTCAGGTAATTCAGAATCCCAACTCACTTTTAGTTGCCAACATTCTTGGAGTAAAATTTTTGGTGCTAAGGTTACAGGACAACTATATCCGATGGGGTCGAATACTTTATGGGCTACTGACAATATTTGTCTTTTGGTAACTGTCTTGATTTTCTCGCAAGTCTATACTTAGTGAATCATTGTTTAAATCCCACAATAATCCCAAAACTGGAACACTTCTTTTCTTGTAGGGAGTAGAATTTTCTTCTGTTGGATTGATAATATTATGCTCCCACCTTCTTAGATCGAATTTTGCAGTACTAAGGATATATTTAGACTCCGAAATAAATTTTTCAAGTTTTTCGGCACTTTCTACACTTGTGATGCAATTGTCCACATAAAAAGATTCTGCTAGTTTATCAGCAGTTTCCTTTAGTTCATCGTTAACCTGTTGCAAGTGTTAATTTAGAGTTGCTCCTAACAAGTAGGGACTACAAGTAAGGCCGAATACTACTCTTCTATGCTGAAAAATCTTAATATTTGAAGGATCACCCTCCTCCCACCACAGGAATCTAAGACACGGTCGGTCTACTTCGCTGAGCTGAATTTGTAGGAACGCTTTACGAATATCTGAAATTACCCCAATTTTCTTAAAGCGAAATCGGTCAATTACAGAGGGAATTAGTTCCACTAAGTTGGGACCCTTTCCTAAACAATCATTAATAGAAGGAGAACCCTTTTCTCTTGCTGACCCATCAAAAACTGGACGAATTTTAGTTGTGGAATTTTCTTTAATAACTGCTCTGTGGGGCAGAAAATGTTCATTTAGATTATCACTGTATGGCTCAACTTCTTCAATGATTTCTTCTGCAAGCCATTCGTCAAAAACTGATTCGTAAGCTTCTAATCTTCCAGATTTCTTCAGTGATTCCACGCAATTCTTCAATCTTCGCTCAGCAATTGGTCTACAGCTAGGTAGTGGAGGATGGCCTTCAATCCATGGAAGGCTTACTTCATATCTGCCATCTTCAACAGTTTTAATATTTTGGTTAAAATATTCTTCAGCAGCTATGTCTAATTCTTCTCTCGTGTTCTTATTTCCTGAATCCAAAATTCCTAAAGTATCCAAGGACCAAAGATCTGAAATCTGTGCATTGGCCACATGAAGAGATAAAACAACATTTGTACTATCGTTGGAACTAAATTCTTCAGTTTTACCCATCAATGTCCAACCTAATTTTGTTTCAAAGGCCACTAAACCCTTCGAAAGTAATTTACTTTTCCCTGTAAAAAGTTTCCCACATACATCTGCACCAATTAACAAATCAATTTCTCTATTTTTATTTCTTCTAAATTTTGTTGAGTTGTCATAATCTGAAAATTGAATTCCCCGCCTTCTTGCTTCGTTAATCCATGGCCCATTTCGTAATTTAGGTATTTCTGCGCAAATTTTTTCTTGATCAAGAACTTCAAAATTACACAAATAGTTTTTATGTAAATCACTTAAATGTATTCTATACCGTAAATGATTGTGTGTTTGTTGTAACCCACCAAACAAACTATGGTTTAATTTTTCTTGACCTGTAGGTGTATAACCAATTTTCTTTATTACATATTTCTTTCTTTAAATAAGATTTCTGAGATCCTGAATCAATTAATGCTCGGATAGTGTATTCTTTATCTTTATTGATTAACCTTAGCGTTAAAGTTAGGAGTAACACATCTTGATTGCAAGTTTTGTTGGACAAGGTGGTATTTTCATTTGTAACTTGCTTTTCAGAATTATTTTCTGGACACATTATATCGACATGACGGCGAGAACAAATACGGCATTTTACAAAGCAGCGGCAATTTTTTGCCAAATGACCTTTAGAGAAACAAACAAAACAATGACCACGTTTCATCAAAAAATCTTTTTTTTTCATTGATTTGTTTAGATTTGAATTCTTTACAATCCTGCAATAAATGTTTTTCGCTATTACAAAAATTACAGAAATGTCGTTTATTGCCTGAATTATTATTGTAAAGGCCAGCTGCAGTTGATGGACGTATTTTGTTTATTTTCGGTGATTCATAACTTTCTTTCTTATTTGATGTGGTGAAAATATGTTCTGAGTGTTGGGCATTTGAAATTAGTGCAGTAGCTTTTTCGCGACTAACAACTTCTGTTTTTAAAATTTCAATCATTTCTGAAACTTTCCACTGATCATCATCGCCGTATTTTTTCGTTATTTCTAAAACTATGTCTGGTGGTAAAAGTTTTATGAAAATTGGGCAAAATAACGTGCTGTAATTTTCTTCTTTTATCCCTAGGGATTCTAGATTTCTTATTTCTGTCTAACATGTGTCCAGTAATTTTCTTAGTGCAAATATATCGTTGGATTTTTTTACAGGACAAAGATTTAGTAATTTATTTAAATGGGAATTAATTAGTAATGTTTTTTTTACCAAATCGATCTTTTAATGTTTCCAGAGCCGCGTAATAATTATTGTTTGTTAGCGTGAAACCCTTTATTGCATCAGCAGCTGTACCAATTAAATATGATCTCAAATAGCTAAATTTATCAATATTTGATAAAGCTGTATTCTTATCGATTGCTGCTTCAAATTGATCAATAAATCTTTGGAAATCGGTTGGATCACCGTTAAATCTATCAATATTTAATCGAGGAAGATTAATATAACCTTGATCTAATTTTGGTGTGCTATTACCTTCTATTACGGGGCTAGGCGATAAAATGTTAGAATTACTACTATTTTTTATTTTATTCATTGTACTTTTTACTTTAGTTTTCCAAATCAAAATATTTGAATTATATTCATCGCATTTTAAAACTTCGTCTTCAACCTCTTCTACTTTGATATTTTTCTGTATCTCATCATCTAATGAATTCAGTTCCTTATCTTTTAAATTCAATTCTTCTAAATATTGTTCTAACTCTTCTTCTCCAACATCAATTTCTAATAACCTGCCTTCGATTTTATTAATTAACTTCGTGGTTTGCGCTCTAAGAACACTTCTTTTTTGTTTTTGAATTACACTCATTATGCTAATTATAAATAATAAATCTCTAAAAATATTATTATTTGATCAATTATCAAATAAAATTTCTTGTCAAAGTTGTTTATTAAACAAAAACATTTCAAAGTTATGCATTCATCATATTAATATATAATGCAATAATTCAAAACACGAAGTAATGCACAAATCAAAACTAAAAATGTTCTTTCATTTCATTTTTATCAAAGGAACAAATTTCAAGAACAAAACCAACAATATAAATATCATTTATTATTTATTTCAAATGTAACTGAAAACGAAACTTTTTCTTTGAAACCAAACCAAAACTTTTTCTCTTTATTTATAATATCATTAAAAGAACAAATTTTCAAATATTCAATTCAAATAACATTTATATTTATTCATTTCGATGTTGGAGAAGGTAATTCAAGTCGGCCGTCCCTGTTCTGGGGCGCCACTAATTTAATATAATCTTTATATTCATGGGTTCTTTTTAAATTAGATTATAACTAGCGATAAATATCTTTAAATTAAAAATCACATTCATTATATTTTATCAACTAATTATCGAAAAGGTACTCACCCTTTCTTCTTTTCTCGGCCGACTTGAAAACGTAGAGAGTTAGAATATCGACGACACAAAATAATATCTCTGGAACTTCGGTTTTCAACATATTTACTTAAATGATGATGATATGGTTGTATTTACAATGAGAATATATACAAAATTTGACGATTAATTAACATTTTTCAGATTACTTCTAATTCACATAATGAATAATTTTCTACATATTCAAAATATTCAGTTTTCTCCTTCTTTAATAAACCAGAATCATAATAATAAATTTTAAGACACCGTATAAGTGCCCTTCTTATGTAGTCTGCATCTTTTTTAACACTCCACTTTCGAAAGTGCATCTTATTCTAAATGAATGAAACCAAAAGAGAGCAAAAAATAAAAAAAAAAAGCATTCCCACTGTCGCGACAGGCGGCGCAGAGACAGAGGGAAAAGAATGGGGGGAAGGCACTGATGTTGCAACAATTATTATTTTTTCAACACAAAATAAAATATGCTTTCACGCGAAAAATAAAAAATTACTAAATGTTAAATTGGTCGATGAGAAAATGACACGCTTTAATTTTAAAATAAAATAGTAATATTACAAATCGAACATATTTTTTTTTCTGAATTTTATTTCCCAGCATTTTTTTATATATCTCATCTTCAGATTTATTTTTTATTTTAGTACGGCGGATGGAACACGATTGGCATAAAAGCTAATTCAGCATTATATTAAAGGTATTTTCTTATTGATAATTCTGGACATTTTTTAAAATTTTGATGCTGAAGTAGGTCGGATATTTTTCGCCAAGGAAAAGATAGAAAGAAATACGCAAGCGAAATGATGACGTCACTGGTCGTTCGTGGATGCAAGGAAAATATTTCCTATGTTAAACGCCCATTGGATTTTTGTAAAAAATTATTAAAAATCGAGAAAAATTATTTCCCGATTTTAATCCCCATATTTAGGTATAGATATGTATTAGTTATCATGTCCATCCGTTAGATTAATTTATTTTTGTTGTAAAATTGACAAAATTTGAATTTTTAATTTCAAAATTCTAGGAAAAAAAAAAAAAAAAAAAAAAAAAAAAAAAACATGGCAAACTTCCATATTCGATTGAAAACACAAACACTTCATTTCAAAGGATGATATTTACACAATAAATATCCAACTAATATACTAATTAAAAGGAAAATGATAAATATTCTATCATAATTTGAAGTCAAATTTGTTTTCAAATGTCTAAATAAAGTATCTGATATAAGATACTAATATGTTGCAGAGGAATAGATTTGATATCGGTCAACCTTGGCAGAAAAAAAAAAATCGCCAAATTATTTGGCGAACATAATTTAATTCCTTTCAAAAATCATGGTTATTTTAACAACTTATATTAAGAGAGTAATGAATAATATGAAACAATATTTCGTACAATGGATATTACGAAAATATACATCTGGCATGTATATTTTCGTATTACGTTTTTGATTACCAAATAAAATAAGCGCCAAGAACGACAAAGTTTTGAAATTTAAAATTAAAATTTTGTCAATTTGACAGCAAAATAACTCAATCTAACACATGCACATGATAACTAATCTATACCAATATTATACATGCGAAAGTTTGGATGGATGTTTGTTACTCAATCACGCCACAACGGCTAAACGGATATGGATGAAATTTTGTACAGAGATAGATAAGAGTCTAGAGTAAGACATAGACTACTATTTATACCGGAAAAATGTAAATTTTTAATTAATCTTCTATATAATATAGATATTTCTTCTATAATAAAACTTTAAAATCATTTATTTTAATTTTTAATTGTTGCCAAAGACGTTTACGAGTTAATTTATTTTTCGACATCTAATAAAATATATTTTCACGCGAATTATAATAAAAAATCATTAAAATTTTTAATTAATCTTCTATACAATATCCGCGTTTGTAATGATCGATAGATGGCGCTTTTTCAGTTTTTGTTGTTAGTAAATATTATAGCCACGTGTATTTATTATTGTTCTTTTTGTTATTCTACTTAATATTCGTACTATAATTTCTCCGCCATTACATCATGGAAAATTGATTGTTTTTGGAAAAAAATATTTCAGTTTATTCAAAGTTCGATCAGAAGTAGATTTTTAACTGAAGTTGAACAAATATTAGTTTCAAATCATCTGATTAATTCTTTACTTCCATTAGCCGAAGCAACTGAAATTTTAAATTTGTCATTTGGAAATAAATGGAAGCTTAATTCTGGATTTCCTGGTCCTTTGGAATTACACTGGAGCACACAACAGTATACGTTATCTTTTTTACCGGATTTATTCATTTTTATTCAATAAATATATGGGAAACTAAACATCGGCATGCAATGGCGGCTGTATGGAAGCCGAATTGAAGCATGTTTATTGTAATTTCACCTTAGCCCACCAGAGGGCGAGCATTTCATTACAATCGCGGATAGCTATTTCTTTAAACTTTAAAATAATTTATAAAACTTTGATAATTGATAAAACTTTAAAATATTTTATTTTAATTTTTAATTGTTGCTAAAGAATATTTCACGCGAATAATATATATATAAATATTAAATATTAAATTTGCTTAGGCACATGACAACATGGCGTCATCAAAATTAAATAATAAGAAAATGAAAGCTAATTCAGATCTGTATTAAAGAGCTTTATTTTTTGATAATCCTGGGTATATTTTTAATTTTAATACTGAAGTAGATAGGACATTTTTCGCCAAGGACCCTATTTTTGTGACAGCAACCTTAAGCCAAGTAGTCCATAGAAAATATAAACAAATCTGTACATATAAAAGAGTAAACTCACTGATTCACTGACTCAACACTGCCATGACGATTCTGTGGGAAAGAGGGTCACAAATTTTAGTGACCAGGTTGGTTATCGGAGCCTGACCCCCCACTAAGACGGAATTTTGAAAAATACCCCCCCCCCCCCGTAACCCTTGGGGGTCAGAAGGCATACCTCGGCTCCAAATTACTTAACGGTGAAGAAATTGCAGATGGAAAGACCAGACTTGAGTGCAAAAAAAAATATTTTCTGCGATTTTGGAATTTTGGATTTTTAAGGGGTGAGGGAAGGGAAAAGGTTTTCGAAGAATGGTACTCAACACGCGAGGAAATCGAACTGAACACACACTACAAAGGGATTTTGTGAAATTCTACCCTACCGCCCTTTGGAGAATGGGGGACAAAAACATGTATTCATGCGTAACGCTGCACTAAATTATCTGAGGTTGGAAATTTTTTATGTAAGGGACGATAAAATGTATCTAACTCATAGTATGAAGAGATTTTGAGAAATTTCCTCCTCCTTCCCTCCTTTAAGAGCGGGAAGAGATTAAAAAAAAAAAAAAAAAAAAAAAAAAAAGTTTTAAAGCGTAGCTGAGCTTTAAATATTTTCAGGATCTCAATTTTTTTATGTGTCGGTTAGGTATGTGTATGCAACGTGCAATATAAAGTAATTTTGGAAATTTACCCCCCCCCCTTCCCCTTGGGGCGGGCGAGGCAAAAACCACATTTTGAAGCTTAAATCCGTCCAAATTACCTAAGAATGGCGAATTTTGGTGTGTGGGTGTTAATTAAGTGTGCGAAATATGCACTTTGATGAGATTTTGTAAAACTTTCAACTTTAACCACGAGGGAGTGGGAGTAAAAAGCAGGTAAGGGACTGCCGAAGGCATTGGGGCTCCAGACTCGACTGTGACGAGCGGGAATACCGCTACAGAAAGTAACAGGAACTTAAACTTAGATTTCGACGGATTTCAATGATTTTTTTAAGATATTTTATTATTATTAATGATTTGCTGTTTTGGGGATTCATTTCAGTATAATGACCAGCGAAGCGGGCAAAGCCTGCCAGTATTTTTTAACAGGCGAATTGAGGATTAACAATAAACGTTAATTTTACTAAATATGAAGATAGTTCCTGTGGGTTTGTCCAATCAAAAAAACTTTAGTCCTTCAGTTTTTATAAAAATCGTTATATCCCTTTTCGATTAAATCTATTTTCTGCCGAATTTGGAACCAGAGGATAAAAGTTTAACAGCGGACGTGAATTTTAAGGTGAAGACAGTTCTAATGGATTTTTCATAAAGAAAATAAAATAAAAAATAAAGCTTTACATTTTGGTGATCCTGGAGGTATAATTTGGATGGGAACATAGTGGACATTGCGGGAATGACGAATTTTACTTGCAGCAGCCACCATTAGTGTACAGGACGATCTTCCGCCGGCTCGAGTATCGAACTCACAGCCTTCCAAGTACAAGCATGGCACTCTAACGTAAGTTTTCAGAAGATGCAGTTTTTAGAAAAATATTAAAAACTACGAAAACGTGGTTCGTACAGCCACCCCTTTTTTCAAGGACTCTCTCACCAATAATATTATACATTTTATTTCCTTTCGAGTTTTAAGGCCTTTTTTATATAGAAAATTGCTATATAATTTTATTGGTGTAGAAAATCAAGAAAATTCAAGCACTGTACGAACTATGGAAAATTATGTAGTGTGGAAATAGTCTCGAATTTTTTGGAAAAAGTGTCTGAGAAAGTTTTAAATACTAATTTACTTGTTAAAATAAATGAAATTTTCCAGAAAACATAATAATTTGTGAAAGAGAGCCAGTGCTTATTGCTGTTAAACTGTTACATAATTAGTACCCATTGTTTGTTTTTTGATGGTGATTCAAAATATTATTATCCTTTAAGAAGATTTGTTACATATGTAGTATAATCAAGATGTTTCTTTTATTAGGTGTCATTCTCTAATTGTCAGAGAAAACTGGAATACATGCATATCACAATACATCACTACACATAACAGGGAGATACTCCGAGGAATGAAATGGTGGAAATGCTTTACTAAAACAATTTACCGTCTTTCAATATAAATGCCACCATTTTAATTTATTCTGAAGTTGTTTTAGCTCCGCCTTTATTTCTCCCACTTTATTTATAGAAAAGTTATCTCCTATCTATAACATCGATTAAAAATATATATATATATATTACTTAAAAAAAAAAAAAAATGAGTGGTATGAAATGAAGGCGGGGCGAAAAATACTCTGGAATAAATTAAAATGCTGGCATCCCTGTTTTCAATACAGAGCCGGAAGTCTTCATCATTTTTTCAGAATACATTCGGAGATGACAAATTTCTGCATTTTTCGCTACCATTAATTTTATACAATAATCAGAATCCTGTTTAATCAGACACTTTACTGCAAAAATACGGGAAAGCTTTCTGCCTGAAAACACTGGTAGCAAAAATAACCGAAATTTGTCATCCCTAAAAGCAAAACTCGAAGTCTCCGCCCTTTTTTCAGAACACATTCGGATATGAAAATTTCAGCCTTTTTTGTTTCCACTATTTTTATACAATAATCATTATCCCATTTAATCACGTCATGTTACTATAAAAATACGGTAAAGGTATCTGCCTGAAAATATTGGTAACGAAAATGCAGGAAATTTCTCATCCCTGAAAGTACCCCGAAAAAAGGGCGGAGACTTCGAGGTTTGTAGTTTCCTTCCTAAATTAATACTTTATCAAATAATCATGTAATTGCTCCAAATGTTACGAAACCTTAAACGCTAATTTTAAGAACGTTTAACAATATCTTATTATTGTAATATATTTTAAAGAAGATTATTTTTAAGCATTTTCTTGTCATAATATTACTTAACATTTTATTTATTTATTTATTTTCTCGTATTAATTTGTTCAAAAACATGTTAAAAAAATTATCTTACATCTAAAACTAGAAATTTTGTTAATAAAAATGAAAATAAAGGCTTTGTTAAATGATAAATAGAAAACTATTCATTTGTATAGTGAAACAGAATTTAGGAAATAATTATTTTAATTAGAAAGTAAAACTTTGTGGCAGATTTAATATTATACGAGAGATTCTTGAAACTTTCCGATTTCGAGCTACAGAAATATAAGTTTAAATGGAAGTATTTTTTTTCCCCCCTAAACACACTTCTAGAACGATCATAATAATCACAAAAATACTCTTGATGTAGGGTTATCGCGCAGTGCACTGCGGGTAATCCGAGAATTGCAGATTTTTTTTTTTTTTTTTTTTTTTTTGTATAACCCAGTGCATTATCTTGATATATATATATATTTTTAATTTCGTAATAAATGATAAGTTTCCACAGAATTAATCAATAGACGTTTGTAGTTTGTACGTGAATACCACACAAATTATTATTCTTCAGCTTCACTGGTTTTGAATTTCGCTTATGCGTTTTGCAGAGGCACTTAAATAAAATGTGTAATATTGTGTGGCACTCGAACTATTTTCACTTCATAAGGTAATATGAGGCGATAAGTTCTGAAAATTTTTTCAAAGAAAATTTAACAGTTTTATTTGAGATACATTTCTACGTGAGGGTCAGCCCGTTATTTAAATATTGTAGCTATATCCATAAAACAATAATTATATATATATATATATATATATATATATATATATATATATTGCAAATTATTTAGAGAATTACCAAATACATCACTTTTTAAATCTTACTCAATTAATTCTCAACAGTCCTGTATATTGTCTACAATTTATGTATGTTCTTAAAATTAACACACACACACACATACACACACACACATATATATATATATATACATATATATATATATAACAATAACTGGTAAATTTTTTTGGCAACAATCATAAATTTAAATGTCCAATTTTGAAATTATTTTCATATTTTAATTAATTCTAAAATATCTAATCAAAACTTCGTTACAAATAAGGTACCAAATGAAAGGCACCATATTTGTAACGAAGCAACCTTAGGTACCTTATTTGTAACCTTATTTATTTTAACTAATTTGATAAATATGACGTCACAATCAACTGTTCATTTATATCTTGCAATCAGATAAGTACATTATCATGATTGCAAGAAAATGATGTAATAACTATTAGCCCATAATTTTTATGATTGAATTTTATATTACATTTTAATTTTATCCTCTATAGGTATTTCAGAATTGCAATGGTAGTTATAAACTTTCGTTGAAATTTTTTTACATATTGAGATTAAGGAAAAAGTGCAAGCAGAAAAAAATTTTCAGTTTAGAAAGATCTTTCTAATGATGTAACATTTATGCAGATTAATTAAAAAAAAAAAAAAAAAAACCATTAAATCATTAAATTCATTTTTTTACTTATTTTTATTTCATATTATTTCACGAGCACTTTTTATTTCCTAATTCAAAATTATTAAAAAAATCTTTTTCGATATCGCTTGTAACGATACTGATTATTATTAATTTTCTTTTCTTTTTCTTTCAATAATAATAATAATAATAATAATAATAATAATAAAGATTTTGATGAGATTCTGGCAAAAGCAGAATTTAGTTTAGGACGGAGGACTATTAGTTTTTTTTTTCTTCTTTTTTCAAATTATAACATCGCTTTCAAATTATTCAATTACATTTTCGATAAATTTTAGATTTCGACAAATGTCCAACTATCGAAATCGACAACGCAAAAATCCCAGATTGAGACTAATACGCCCTCAGTCCTAATAAAATAAAATAAATAAATAAATAAATAAATAAAATAATAAAATAAAAATAAAATAAAAAATAAAATAAAAATAAAAATAAACATTTGAATTAAATTTTCATCAAAATCATGTATCCATTTACGAGTAAACTCAATTTCTGACATATTTTGCAATCAGCGTATAAAAGGTTATTTGCGTTTCTTAATTAATAATAGTAATGGCCCGTGATTTTTAACTGGTTTTGACTGGTGGTCCGTGGGAATTATGAATTTAGTGGTCTGTGAAGTCAAAAAGGTTGTCGACCGCTGATATAGGCTGTTGAGATGGAAAATGCCATCAATTCATCGGACATATGGAGCCAGGAGAAATGGGAAAAGGATTTCTTAATAATATTTCCAATGTGGCTGAATGAAAAACTATCTTCGTGCAGCACTGTAAAAAATGGTTCCTCAAAAATGAGCAAAATTGTGTCAAAATAGCTCCGAAACAAATATACTCAAATTCGAAAATCCTATGTACTCATTTTTGAGTATATTGATATGCTCAAAATGGTGTTGGCCGTCGTGAATCCCAATATCTTAACCATAGATTCTGATTGGTGATGTATCCTTCCACACACTAGTATAAAACTTCTACAAAGTGGAAGGTCTGAAGATTTAAGTAAATAAAATTTATTTTTGAACTCTTACTGTTTAAATATGTATAAATTCTATAAAAGAACTTCATTTAGTTCGACATATTTATAATAAATTATGAATTAAACAGCTATCAGTTTGAAAAAATGTAATATTTCATAAATTTGATAGGCATATTTAATAATAATATAATCATACAAAAGTTTGTATCAATGTTGCAATATAATGGAAACACAAAATTTAATTCTTTTTTTAATTTAACAAAAAAACTATTTTTCAAATAAGAAAATTGAAATTTTAATACAAAAGTTTGTAAATAAATACTGGTATGCTGAAGAAAACATCACCAATCAGAATCTATGATTAAAATATTGGGATTCACAGTAGTCACCCCCAATTTTGTTTTTGAGCATGTCAATATACTCAAAAATGAGTACATGGGATATTCAAGTTTGAGTGCATTCGTTTCGGAGCTATTTTGACACAAATTTGCTCAATTTTGAGAAACCATTTTTTGCAGTAAGGTATTTTCTGTTTAATCCTTTAACTGTATCAATGAATTAGTGTTTTCAGAAGTACCCTTTCAATCAATTTTGGTGTTATGAAGACGAATGAAAGTGTTTTGTTTTTCTTTTCAGGTAAACCTGTTCGGTATCATCTTTTTCCCTGGAGCGAATCTACTGCTCACACGACACACAGAAAAAATTTGACCTCTGCTATTCAAAAGAAAAAGAAGAAGAAAAAAAAAAAAAGATTAAGTACTAAAATTAAAAAATTGATGATTTTTTTTCCATCTTGATTATTATGACGATTAGCCATTCAAAGCTAATAACAGAACAGCAATCGACCCATAATTGTCAAATATTTTTCTTTTCTTTTCTTTTTTTTTTTCTTTCTTTCTTTCTGTAATGCTACATGGTCTATAAATTTTTTCTTCTGGCGCTTCCGATGTTTGACCATAAGCTCCAAGTGTGTATACGTGCTGTGTGTATACGTGCGTCGTTTGTGTTTGAGGGAGGGATAGAGAAGAGGCTTTGCCATTCAGCGAAATTTTTCATTTCCGCTCTGAGTTGGGTTTGTTTTTATCTGGTTTCAATTATCTTTCAAAACCATACTGTAGAATCCATAGACCTTATATAATAGACCACGCATCCCTGCTCATTATTTGTCTGCGACATGAAGTAGCTTCCCCAGCGAAATTATCACGTGATGTAGACCAGGAGAGAGAGACGAGAATGAATATTATGTGATTTTTCCATAGGAAAGAAAGTAGTTTAGAGTTTTTTAATTTCTGTATTGTACACATACTTTTTATTTAAGCCTTTAGATTTACGCATCGTTGGAAAGCTAAAATGTCATAGATTAATTATTAAAAAAACTCTTTTGTGAGAAACCATTCTGAAGGGGAGAATTTTTTGTTTGAATTCTTACAAAAATAAGTGCTTTCTTATGGAAGAATCGCCCTCAACTCCATGTCACGTAACATACGGTGCTGACCGCAAAGGATGAAGGTTTCAGATTACACCCTCATGTTGAAGACATTCGCTATAATGGGAAGTCCTATTGGTGGCGTGGTCTATATATATAAGGTCTATGGTAGAATAAGTGATGCCAGATTGGGGATTTTGTCCCCATTTTGGGGACTAAATGTTTGTGGGGACTTTTTTGGGGAATTCTAAAATTTTTGGGGACAAATCTGAGGAGTTCTTCAACTTTCTGTCAATGTTGGCAGCGTAGTGATTTATGCCTATGACTAGAGACTTTCAATAGCTTTATTGTTATTTGGGTATTTTTTTCAAAAATTGCCTTCATTTGGGGAAAAATCTGAGCTTAAATCATAGAAAAATTTACTTGATATATATATATATATATATATATATATATATATATATATTAATTTTAATTTTCTCTTTTTAATAAAAATCAAGTTGGGGATTTTTTCGAAAAAAAAAAAAAAAAAAACAACAACCCTGATTTGGGGAAATTTGAAGACCTGTTTGGGGAAATAATTTTCAACCATCTGGCATCACTGTGTAGAATCGTAGAAATCTTGTTATCATTATTTTTTTTTCTGTACAATGTGTGATCATTTGTGTATTCACACACGAGGAAAAACCTTTTTTTAAAAATTGCGTGTCATTCAACAAAATGTTGCATATTACTAATTCTTATACACAGGATTTATCTATATTTATCGTAGACTAATAATGAAGACGACGGTAGGTGTAACAGTTAAAAGGTTGGGAGTTTGTTCTAGAACTTTGACAGTATTTCATAACTACACTACAATATATTCTTTTAAATTATACATCTGTAATATTGATACATGAATCTCAATTTCTGATTTCAATTAATGCTATAGTTAGAACAAAATACTGATTTGAATAGGATCTAAAAGTAAAAACATGTTAGAACGTGAAAACATTAAAAAATTTTCTCCATTAAAAAATTCCCTCCATTTTCATTCGCTATCTCATTTATATCAATAATTACATAGATTTACAAGCAAATGTTTCCACTTAAAACTGTACATATTATGCCAAAGGCAACGGCAATAATAATAATTTATTTTTTTATTTTTTTTATTTTTTTTATAACCAATTAATCTTTACATATTATAATTATGTATTCTTCATTCTGAATTACACTGATATCTTGATTTTTTGCGATCATCTCTACTAGCTAATCTCTAGTGTTTAAGCCTTAAATTGTTGCACTTAGTAGCACATTTAAAGGGAATGCTCAACCAGCAGATTAACATTCCAAAATTGCAAGCTCTCATCATTTTATTTTTCTTTTCTTTTAAATATTAGATGATTATTAATTACAAAAACATTGTATTTAACTATTTTTCCTTTTAGAGAATTTCTATACATGCTAATTTGGCCCACCCAAATGAAATCATAAAATATTTATGTACAATTTCAGTACGAAAATACTGATGGATGGTTGTATTTTAATTTACAACTCAGCATCCCATGGCCGTCCCATGTTTAAATTCATAATCATTATGTGCAATAAACTTAAAAATAACATATAATTTTTAAAAGAAAATTAAATATGTACTTTTTGAGATATTGAAGGTCAAAGAACAAAATGCTTGACCTTAAAATGGAAATTTAAAAAATATATATGCATGTGATACAGAATTTGAAATTCTGTATTATAAGCTTTCTAATGATACCAGTTTTATATCTCTAAGTTAATTAGGAAACAAAATAGGAGTACATTTGTAACAGAATAATTTTGAAAATTTGCATTTTTTACCCATTTTTACAGCTTTGTATATAAAAAACTAAAGGAGATAAGGACCTATTAATTGGTATACATTCCTTTCTCTATAGAAAAAATAAATAAGCCCAATTTCATAAAAATCTGAGAAGGTCAAGTTTTTAGCTGTGCTGATTTGACATGGAATGGCCCTTTGGTGTTATTGAAATGTAATAAAGAAGATGGTTCGAGTAACAGTTCAAAGGCTGAGAATCACTTCTAGAGCGTTGCCACAATTTCATACCATATATAATCTTTTTGATTTTTTTATCAAGCAATTTATGATAATTTTTATGAAATTTTTTTCCTTCATTGTCCTTTACTATCTCATTTATACCAATTATTATAGATTTCAAAACAAATATCTGCTCTTAAAGAAGCATAAATTTTGCTGGGAGCAATGACAAGAATAATATTTTTTTCTTCTTTTATAATCAACTGATTTTTGCATACTAGTCTTTTGTCTTCTTCGCCTTGAATTGCATTGCTATCTTGATGTCTTGTTATTATTAAAATGTAATATGATTAAATTTATTGTTAATGACCCTACATTTCTTCTTATCGAACTATCTAAAGTAACTACAACCTTGTTTTTTAAAAAAATTGCAGTGCTTGTCTATTGTTTGATTTATTTGTTGTCTTCGATTTAGAGGAAATTTTTATTGGCTTAAACTTTTAACAATAGATCTCAAATGGAATCGCCTGCAAGGTCATCTGATTTCAACAATGATAATTGAAAGAAAAGACAACCTTTTCTTAAAAATTGACTAAATATCGGCATTTTAAAATATTATTCACCAAGGCATAAAATTACACAGATATTAATGATACGGGAAGACTACTTAACAACTTCAAGGAAAAAATGATTTTCATGACTTCGAATAAACTACGTACACAGTGACTGTCGAATTTTAAAATATAATAGAAAATTTTCTGTTCTCATGATATTTATTATTGCATTCAAAAATTTCGTGTGCTCTGTGTACTAAAAACGCTGTGGAGATTCTAGCATTTGGAATTATTATCAAATTTTTTCTTGCAACTATTTCCTGAAGCGGCTATACCGGTAATTAATTTTTATATAATTTTTTATAAGTTCGTTGAGACCTCATTAGTATATATTCAAAGACAATGTGTTATTAAGTTAAAGATGATATCCTGAATTTGGATATTATATTTAAATGATATACTTAAAATAATTTCTTTTACAAAGGCAATCGTGTGGTTTAATCTGTGGTATAAACTACGTCCAGAGTGACTGTTAAACTTTTATATATATATGAAAATTCTGTTTTGATAATATTTAATATCCCATGACACTTTTATGTGTTCTGTGTTCTAAAAAAGCTGTGGAAATTCTAACATTTGGAATTATCGTCAAATTTATTCTTGCAACTATTACTTGAAGATGCTATACCGGTAACTGATTTTTATATTCATTTTAGAAGTTTGTTGAGACCTTACTAGTATGTTTAAAGGTCAGCAAATTAATTTGTTATTAAGTTAAAGATGATATCCTAAAATGGATATTATACTTAAAATAATACACTTCTTTCTTTCTATAATTTCTTTTACAAGCGTAATTGTGCGGCATAAACTATGTCTACAGTGACTTTTAAACTTTTAAATGTATTTGAAAATTCTGTTTTTATATTTAATATCCCATGAAACTTTTATGTGTTCTGTGTTCTAATAAATATGTGGAAATTTTAACTTTTGAAATTATCGTCAAATTTGTTTTGGCAACTATTTCTTGAAGGGGCTATATCGGTAACTGATTTTTATATTGATTTTGTAAGTTTGTTGAGACCTTATTAGAATATTTAAAAGTCAACAACTGGTATTAATGTGCTGTTAAGTTAACAATGATATCTTAAAATGGATATTATATTTAAAATAATTTCTTTTACAATCATAACAGTGTGGTATAAACTACGTCCACAGTGATTGTTAAACTTTTAAATATATTTGGAAATTCTGTTTTGATGATATTTAATATTCCATGAAATGTTCATGTGCTCTGTGCTCTAAAAAAAGCTGTGGAAATTATATTTGGAACTGTCATATTTTTTATTTCTTGCAATTAATTTTTTAACTGGCTAAACTGAGGAATAATTTTCATATTGATTTAAGTTCGTTGAGACCTTATTAGTAAATTAAAAAAATTAGAAAATATGGTATCTATATGCAACTAAATTATTGTTAAAGCTAATAAGGTATTTTAAATTAGGATATTATACTAAAAATAATATAATATACTTTAAATAATTTTTTTTTTACAATCTTAACAGTGTGGCATAAACTAAGTCCACAGTAATTGTTAAACTTTTAAATATAATTGAAAAATTCTTTGATGATATTTAATATTTTATGAAACTGCCATGTGCTCTGTGTTCTGAAAAAGCTATGGAAATTCTACCATTTGAGTTATCATTTTTTTTTTTTTTTTTTTTTTAATTGCAATTATTTCTTTAAGTGGCTATACCGGGATATTTTTACAATATTTTTGTAATTTCGTTGAGACCTTATTGATACATTTAAAAATTTTCAATGTCTAATTAGTGTCTAATCGAATTATGCGTTAAAGATATATGTACTTAACTAGGATACTATTCTCCTCAAAAAGTAAAAATGATAATAATAATAATAATAAATAAATAAATAAAAATAAATAAATAAAGGAAGGAAGGAAATGTTATATAAGTTCTTAATTCTTTGGTAATACTTTCTTGTATCCTGGATTGGTTTTAAGAGATCAATTATAAAGAAGAGTGCGTCACTTAAGCATTCTAGTCTTCCATAGTATTTTCATATTACGGATTCCTTTTAAATGATAACAATATAACTGTCAGTCAGAGCATGCGCTAAGTAAGCAGCGCAACGTCTGTGGGAATATGCACCCTAACAGCACAGTTAGGCTTAACTTATCCACAGTACATCTTAAGGACGTTTCTGGGATGTCTTTTCATCCAGAAGACATCTTGAAGGTATCCTGGGGAGGCGATGTGCTGTCTGGGATGTTCACCAAACAACTGTTGCCCATTTGGGACGGCAAACGTCACATACAAAAATCCTTATTTCATACCGGAAATCAGCGGCTGCGCGTGAACCAAAAATAGATGAAGAGCTGAAAAATAACATTTAAGTAGTTTTAATGCATAAATTTTACTAAGCATAATGTTAACTAAAAATTAATTAAAAATACTCACTTTATTTAAATGTAAATTTATACTCTATGAAAGAATGCACTGTAAAATATTTGGTGAAGTGCCTCTTCACCCTTTTTTCGGTCCATGAACCGCCGCGCCGCTGCCGGATATCATGTCGAAAAAAGAATAACATTATCAATAGTTTGCCTGATAAAGCGATTGCCTGCAATTTTAGATTTTTAGATTCCTCTGATCCAGGGGTGCCAAAATATTACGAATTGTTCATAACCTTAATACCGGAAATTTTTTATGTCGGCAGACAGGTAATGCTGTTATTGTTCACTTTCTTCGATTTTCCTTCTCAGCATTATCATCATTTTGTCTCAGCATCTATTAGTTAAATTGCACCAAACTGTATATGTAAAATCTTTATTGTGAGAAACTATGATTAAATTTTTGTGCATGTTAACATGCAGGTGGCATTATTATAGAGAACGATATAGAAGGAAGTTTTGTGATGGATACAACGTACTATTTTCAATAAATGTTAATCTTCATCTTTAACATGAGCTAGAATGCGACCGGGAAAAAAACGTCTTTTTTGCATAGCATGAATTTTCCCTACTCAACCGCTAAAAATAAACATTTCAATTTATTTCATTCTTTATTGTGCTTTGACTTTGTAATTACCTTATACACAGGGTCTACTTGAAAATTACACTACTTTGACACTAAAAGCCTACCTGAAGAGTCTTATCTATACATGTAAAAGAGTACTTCCACTCACTCACTGACTCACCAACGTTCAGCAAAATCTACTGGAGCCACTGGGTCAGATTATAGAATATATAGTGTAAGCACCCCCTAAGAAGCGATTTTGCGAAATTCGCCCCCCCAAGGGGGTGTAGGGGGCAAAATGTGATTTCACAAAAACCTTCATATCTCAAAGAAAAAAACAAATATCCGTAAAATTTTTGCTTCAAAATATAGCTAATTTAATTATCTAAAAGCTAATTTCTGGAATTTTAGAAGTTCGGTCCCCAAGGGGGTAAAGGAGGCAAAACGTAATTTCACATGCGCAAAACGTGGTTTCACATACTCCTATATATCTCAAACAGAAAAACAGATATATGTGAAATTTTTGCTCTAATATATAGCTAATACAAATACCTAAAAACTAATTTCTGGAATTTTCGAAATTCAGCCCCCAAGAGGGGAGGAGAGGGGGCAAAACGTGATTTTAAATAATCCTTTTTATTGCAAACAGAAAAAAATATATGTTTAAGATATTTTTGCTCTAAAAAATAGCTCCCATAAATACATAAAAACTAATTTCTTTAATTTTAAAAATTCGTCCCAGGTGGGGCGGGAAGGGGGGGCTATGGAGTAAAAAAATAGAAATATAGTTAGACCGTTCAAAATTGATACAGATAGGTTTTAGAGACCTGCAAGTCAAATGAGGATATTTTTGAATGTGTAAAGTTATTAGGAGGGTCAGAAAGATGTGTGTGTGTGTGGGGGGGGGGCGGAGGGGCAAAAAAATAAAAATAGAGTTAGACTGTTCAAAATTGGTACATATAGGTTTTTGATACCTACAAATCGATTGCGGATATTTTCGAATTTGTAAAATTATTAGGAGGGGCGGGAGGAGGGGACGGAGGGGCAAAAAATAAAAATAGAGTTAGGTCGCTCAAAATTGGTACATAGAGGTTTTTGATACTTACCAATCGATTGCGGATATTTTCGAATTTGTAAAATTATTAGGATAGAGGGGAAGGGGAGGTGAAAAATCAAAAATATATAAATAAGAGTTAGAGCGCTGAAAATTAGTGTTGTTAGGTTTTGAGTCCCGATAAATCGATTGAGGATATTTTTGAAAGTACAGAATTATTACGAAGGCGGGAAGGGATCGGGCGCAGGGGTAAAAATAAAGAAATGCAGATAAAATGTTGGAAATTAGTATTATTAGGTTTAAAAGCCGGAGAGAACGACTGCGGGGTATTTTTTAAATCTATACATATAAAAGAGTACCTCCACTCACTCACTGACTCATCAACGCGCAGCAAAATCCACTGGAGCCACTGACTCGAAACTGGGTCAGATTGTAGAACATATAGTGTAAGCACCCCCTAAGAAGCGATTTTGCGAAATTTTCCCCCCAAGGGGGTGTAGGGGGCAAAATGTGATTTCACAAAAACCTTCATATCTCAAAGAAAAAAACAAATATCCGTAAAATTTTTGCTTCAAAATATAGCTAATTTAATTATCTAAAAACCAATTTCTGGAATTTTAGAAGTTCGGTCCTCAAGGGGGTAAAGGAGGCAAAACGTGATTTCACATGCGCAAAACGTGGTTTCACATACTCCTATATATCTCAAACAGAAAAACAGATATATGTGAAATTTTTGCTCTAATATATAGCTAATACAAATACCTAAAAACTAATTTCTGGAATTTTCGAAATTCAGCCCCCAAGAGGGGAGGAGAGGGGACAAAACGTGATTTTAAATAATCCTTTTTTTTTTTTTTTTTTTTTTTTCAAACAGAAAAAAAATATATGTGTAAGATATTTTTGCTCTAAAATATAGCTCCCATAAATACATAAAAACTAATTTCTTTAATTTTAAAAATTCGTCCCAGGTGGGGCGGGAAAGGGGGGCTATGGGGTAAAAAAATAGAAATGTAGTTAGACCGTTCAAAATTGATACAGATAGGTTTTAGAGACCTGCAAGTCAAATGAGGATATTTTTGAATGTGTAAAGTTATTAGGAGGGTCAGAAAGATGTGTGTGTGGGGGGGGGCGGAGGGGCAAAAAAATAAAAATAGAGTTAGACTGTTCAAAATTGGTACATATAGGTTTTTGATACCTACAAATCGATTGCGGATATTTTCGAATTTGTAAAATTATTAGGAGGGGCGGGAGGAGGGGACGGAGGGGCAAAAAATAAAAATAGAGTTAGGTCGCTCAAAATTGGTACATAAAGGTTTTTGATACTTACCAATCGATTGCGGATATTTTCGAATTTGTAAAATTATTAGCATAGAGGGGAAGGGGAGGTGAAAAATCAAAAATATATAAATAAGAGTTAGAGCGCTGAAAATTAGTGTTGTTAGGTTTTGAGTCCCGATAAATCGATTGAGGATATTTTCGAAAGTACAGAATTATTACGAAGGGCGGGAAGGGATCGGGCGCAGGGGTAAAAATAAAGAAATGCAGATAAAATGTTGGAAATTAGTATTATTAGGTTTAAAAGCCGGAGAGAACGACTGCGAGGTATTTTTTAAAGTCTAAAATAATTAGGAGGGGCGGGAAAGGTAGGTGAAGGAACATGCGAGGCTTGCGCGCTTGTATGCGCTGCCGCAGGTAGTGGTGGCCCGAACCGATTATTCCACTGATGGGAGATTTTTTTTTTTTTATGTTTTTCCCTTACGATATTATAGTGATTCATTAAGAGTGTTGAACATAAATGCGCGCGCGCAGCGCACAATTGCCTGCGCTGCCAAGGGCAGTGGGAACCCGTTGCGACATTTTTTACAATCACATTTTTTTTTCTCTTTTTTTTTTTCCGCATGATAAAAATTGATGCAATTTTGAGAATTCATTAACTATAGTGATTCATTTAAAAATAGTGACCAGCGAAGCGGGCCTAGCCTGCTAGTCTCTTCTTAAATATTTATCTTTAACATGTATAGCAAATTACAAATAAATAAATAAATAAATAAATAAATAATAATAATAATTTTTTTGGGGAGTTTAATTTCAATAATTAAAAAATTAAAAATTGTATGTGATTGCCATAAAAACAAAAAAAACAAAAAAAACAAAAAAAAAAAAAAAAGAAGAATCCAATAAGTAAAGAATTTCTCATACACCAAGGTATGGGATAAACAGTGTGCAGAATGTATAAAATTTTAGCTGTAAAAGTTCTCGTGGTACGTTTAAATAAAGTTGTTGAGATTATATTAATTATAAATTAAACAAATACTTCCGGCACATTCGGCAGGTTAATTTCTTTTTTCTTATGAAGTGACCGCCATTATGAAACAATATGACGGCTACAAATTATTAATGGACTTGTAGAAATATTGACGTGAGCAATGTACATATGGAGTTTTAAGCAAATCCGTTCATAAATATACCTTTTTATGTGTATTTGAAATTTCCAAGAAGCCGGCACTTGGAAACAAAATGACGGGCCAAGTTGGCAAACAAATATATCAAATGCATTTGTGAGGTAAGTCTACAGTACAAATTTAGTTCGAATTCTTTCACAATTTCAAAAATCAAAAGTTATCGTGTTGACAGATTAAGTGGCCGCCACTTGGATCAAAATGGTGGAACAAATTGCTCAGTGAACTTATCCAAGATATTTGTAAGACAAATCCACTCTGCAACTTTGACTCGAATAAACTCAGTATTTCAAAAGTTATCGCGATAACGAATTCTAAAGTGGCAACATTCAAGTGACCGTAACTTGAAAACAAAATTTCGGAGAAACTTGTCCACCGAAATCATAGATATTTGAATGAAAAATCCGTTTTTTAACTTTGGTTCGAATTAATTATTTCAAAAGTTATCGTGATAACAAATTTTCAAGTGCTCGCCTCTTGGAAACAATAGGACGAAGCAAGTTGCCTAGAAAATTCATCTAGGGTATTTGAAGCATAAGTTCACTGTCCAACTTTGGTTCGAATCAGTGCAGTATTTCAAAAGTTTTTGTTATGACAAATATTCAAGTGGCAGTCAAAGTAGCTGTAACTTGGAAACAAAATGGTAGAGTAACTTGCCCAGCGAAATCATCTAAGATATTTGTATGACAAGTTCACTGTCCAACTTTGGTTCAAATTAATTTAGTATTTCAAAAATTTTCGTGATGAGAAATTTTCAAGTGGCACCATGATTTCAAGTTGTACCACTTGGAAACAAAAAAGAGACGTGAGATGCCCAGCGAACTTGTCTGAGATTTTTGAATGATAAATCCACTACCCAAATTTGATACAAATTGATTCAGTATTGCAAAAGTTATCATAATGTCAAATTTTCAAGTGACCGCCACTTGGAAATAAAATGGCGCAGTAAGTTACCATGCGAACTTATCTAAGATATTTTAACTGTAAATTCACTATCTAACTTTGGTTTGAATCAGTTTAGTATTTTAAAAGTTATCGTGATAGAGCATTTTCAAATGGCAGCCAGATTTGAAGTGGCCTCAACTTGGAAACAACATGTCGGAACAAGTTGCCCAGTGAACTCATTCAAGATATTTATATGATAAGTTCATTGTCCATCTTTGGTTCGCGTTGAATCAGAATTTAAAAAGTTACCATGATTATAAATTTTCAAATGGTAGCCTGATTTTAAGTTGTCCAGCTAAGTATACATAACATCCGCATTTTATTAAAATTGGCAGATAAAGTTCATTAATAAGCTTGGATGAGACCCTTATATGGTCTATGTATACATAAAAATTCAAAAAATCCAGTTGTAAATACACTTTTTACAAAAAAAATTTGAAATTTTCTGGTGGCCTCCACTTGAAAACAAAATGGCGGAACAATTTGGTTAACAAACCCATTCAAGATATTTATAAGATAAATTTACTGTCCAAATTTCGTTCGATTTGGAGTACTATTTCGGGATTATAAATTTTCAAGTGGTAGCCTGATCTGATTACAAGTGGCTCTGCTTAATTTAAGATATCCACCACTTTGTGAAATATGACGGATAAATTTCCTTAATAAACTTGGTTAAAACCTTTATATAGTCTATATATACATCAAAATTCAAACAAATTCAGAATGCGCTTTTTACGATGTGCATTTGAAATTTTCAAGTGGTCTCAACTTGAAAACAAAATGGTGGAGCAACTTGGTTTCTTATGTGGTCTATATTTACCAAGCAAATCCGACCTTAAATACGCTTTTTTTACAATGTGGATTTGAAATTTTCAAGTGGCCGCCACATAAAGACAAAAAAGCGGAGCAACTTGGTTAAAGATTTATCCAAGATATTTATAAGATGAGTTCCCTGTTCAAATTTGGTTCAGTCTGGGGGATTATTTCAGGAGTTATCGTGATGACAAGATTTTCATTATGTATATATATATATATAATATAGATAAAGGAAGTGATTGTAATAGGTCTATTTCTAAAGAAATGAACCTAAAAGTAATTAAAAAGCAAATGTGTTTTATTTCATTCGTAAAAATTTTCGACCTCGGGTTTTCGATGGATTAACACGTTTCAAGAGGTCTAGAAGACGATTTGGTGACAAAAGTTTATGGCAACTGTATCTTAGGAACTACTGCAGAGAATTTTATATAATTTGACATATAGTTGTACTTTGACATAAATTAGTGCCTATCAAGTTTTGGTGAAAATCGTCCAACAGGTGTCGTTGACATCCCGCTTTTTCTAAATTTTTAACGTGGTAGTATAAGACAGAATTACGTACACAAGAGAATTATTTTTTAATAACCATTATGAAATGAATTTCTTTTTTTTTATAATAATGATATTCAACTGGGTAAAAAAAATGTTTGTATTTGTAGGAGCATCGCCCTCCACCTTGGAGGAGGTT
The DNA here is from genome assembly GCA_963930645.1 of Salticus scenicus. Lineage (NCBI taxonomy): Eukaryota > Metazoa > Arthropoda > Arachnida > Araneae > Salticidae > Salticus > Salticus scenicus. The sequence continues at coordinate 303,392,569 of OZ005650.1, read as the reverse complement.
AATTCCCCCCCCCCCTCCCCTCTCTGATGTGGGCAAATTTCCATTATAGGAATCTTTTAAAAGAGCTCGTCAATAACTTGATAACCAGTGGTTGAAGCTTCGAACTGCGATAATTTAAAATAAAGCTATCAATTTTTTTCATTTCTCTATATATAAAAAAAAGTTACTGTCGCTGGCGTCAATTTTTTTTTTGTCTGCGACCGCATCTTCTCTCGAAGGGCAGGGTCCTTTGTGTCATGAGAGGTATCATTGTATTTCGAATACTCCAAGGAAGATATTTCAGATGCTTAGACATTTCTATCATTTTAATTAAAGAAGTTATTAACTAAAAACGACTGGTTTATGAAGGTACTCTATTTGCCACCTTGAAAAACTTTCTCCCAGTAATGTTATTCTTCTGCCATGAAGTCATTTTACACAGGAAAATTAAAATATGATCCATGGTTGTAGGTAGGTAGGTTGGGTTTTTAACGTCGCACCAGTACTGCGATATGGGTAATTGGCGACGATCTGGGACGCACCCATAGGGATGTTCCTGAGATATGCCATCACAATTTTGATCCTCTGCTTTGGTAACCTCCAGAGGTAGAGTTTTGATGGGAACATGGAGGACTTTGCACCCACGACGGATTTTATGTGCACCAGACACCATTAGTGTACACGATGGCCTTCGGTCGTCTCAAGTATCGAACTGGCAATCTTCCAATTATGACCTCGGCGCTATACCAACTGGGGTACCGTGGCCTGGATCCATGGTTCTAAAAAAGAAGTAAAAAGAGTCATATACTAAAGCTGTAATACAAAATGGGTCTAGATATTACAAATTTCTTTTTATTAAAAACAAAAAAAGCATAATTTTTATAAAAATAAATAAAATTATATAATGTGGTATTTAAATACTATGTATTTTAGTTTGACATCATATATGAAGATTTTTATAATATTTTTCTGCTTTTGTCTTACGTTATGCACTATTGATAGTCCTATTCAGTGAAAAACAAAGCAGCGAATAGGCGAACAGAGCTCTGCATGGGCTAATAAGTAAAGTGAGTCGGGGGGAGGCGAAGCCTCCCTAAAGGTTGGTGAGCTGAGCGAACAGGGGCAGAGCCCCCTAGTTTAACTGAAAAAAAAAAAAAAGAAAAAAAAATTCACAAAACAAATCGAAGAAATTACCTTCTCGTTAACGAAATTAAATTGAGCGCTACTTGTCGACCGATATACATCTAAATTTAAACAGAATAGTTTTAGATAATGTACATATCATATATTATGTTTGGTGCGTTTATACACCACAGAAGTTGAGGTATAGCCTTGACTTAAATGGGGTGAATCACAACATAGCAACACACACCTATTGGGTGATATATTCTAACAGCTAATCAACACCAGTTTAAATCAAGTTCTAACCAATTATTAATCGAACTTAAATTTCTCCCATTGGTTCATGAGACACAACAAAATTTCCCTAACACTATACACACACAGACAAATAGTCATTTTCTAAAAATGAGCGAATCATGTTTAGGACATCCCAAAACGTGTAAATTTATCAAAAACCAGAAGTCAAAGCTATTCACGAATCCATTATTTTCTTCTATATCATTTTATATGACAGCGCCACCTACCGATTAACTTGAACAAAAATTTAATCAATATAATTAATATTAAATCGTGTTCAAGAAATCTCAAAATGTGTAAATTCATCGAAAACCGGCAACTAAAAAAAAAATTCCGAATCTTATACTTTTTCATATATATGCATAAGATATAGTAATAAATCCACTTTTTAAAAATCTGGTGTGAAACAACCACACGACTTCCATTACCCACTATTACACGTATTATATGCAGTTTTTTTTTTTTTTTTTTTTTTTTTTTTAAGATAATGTGATCGGAAGGCATAAAATTGACCTAACGAAGTAGAAACTTAAAATTTTTCAGGTATGAGAAACTTAATACACGAGTAAAGACATATGAATCAAAATTTACACAGCGAGTTAAAAAATAAGAACAAATAAATGGTGACGTTATTTTTTGAAACGCCAAAATTAACCTACCTCAGCAGGATGACTGTTAATTTTCTCGCAATAACCATATAATACAAAGGATATCTGAAATTGATTTTTGTAACAATTTTGAAGAAAATCATTAGAGCCGTTTTTGACATACCAACTTTTACCAAAACTTGGCACACTCAAATATTGACCGGCAATAATTACATGCAAAAGGATATTTAAAAGGGAGTTAATATGACGAGTTTGAAAAAAAAATGCGTACAGCCATTTTTAAAGGAACACACTTGTGAGACTTGAAATTGAGCTATTTGTACAGAACGCCTATCAAATTTTCTGAACTAAACCAACTATACCATTCGAAAGGACATCTAATAGAGTGTTTATATAGCAACTTTAAAGAAAACCGCTAGAGCTGTTTTTGAGATACGGACTTACGGTCCCACTTCAGGTCTTCGATGGCCCCTTTCCGGTTTTCCAATTTTCACCAAAATTTGGAAACTTCATCTGTACACAAGTCCTATCTCAATTCTGAAGTTTCGTAGTTCTATCTTTATTAGTTTCGGGGATATGATAGCCAGAAGATTCCGCACAAGTCTCCGAACACTAGCAAAAATTCCTATATAAAAGATGTACACGTAATAGAGTTTTGTTAAATAAATCCTTGTCGAATCCTGTTCTTAGTCAGTCAAAAAACAGGATTCGACAAGGATTTATTTAACAAAACTGTATTAAGTGTACTTTTTTACATAGGAATTTTTTCTAGTGCTTTGAGACTTTTGTTACCGACTGTACATACACACACGTGACAAATTACTAAAAACTACTTTTTTTTTGACTCAGGAGGCCTTAAAGCATATAAATGAGGTGAAAACACGACATCCCAATTTTTGGATCGAATAGAATACCTCCATTACCTACGGTAGTAAGGTAATGGAAGTAAAAATAAGTAATCAATTTCATTTAGTTTAAATGCATTATGTTTTAGCTAAAAAATGTGTCTTCAAATTAGAGCTGATGTAAATCACAAAAAGAAGGAAAGAAAAAAAAATTATATCATAAATAAATTAGAAGAATTTTTTTTTTTTTTTTGAATTTTCATAAATCAAATCCTTTTAAATTTGCTTTTATGTTCAATAGTATAAAACTTTGATTTGCCACTCATTCACTCAAAATTATTTTTACCACTCTAATGTCCGTTGCCTTTTAGAATGAAAAATCTGTAGTCGAGAGTTTAAGAATACTACATATATACTACAAATTGCCGTGCCCCTTGTTTTATTTGAATTTTAAGTAATTGCACGATTTAACAACTTTCTTCTTTAGGAATTTTTTAATACAAAAGAATATGTGTATAAAATGAAAAAGTGCATAAAAAAATAAAGTATTTTGAATTACCTTCTTGACATCGTAAGAAAATAATTTAAGCCGGTATTTGAGTCTTGTCATAATTTTGGTACATCACATCCTTAGTGTACAAATGCACGTTATATTCATTGTAAATTTTTTCTTGTACTCAAATATAGAAAATACCTATATAGAAATTTAAATTTTGTAATATTAAAAATGATTCCCTGAAATTTTTAGTTGTTCCTGCAAATTTTTTCACTTTATTTTATGTGTCTAAAATCAGTATTTAAGGAAATTAATATCTGAAGTTAGAATTATTCATACAGTGTTTTTGGAGAGGGAAATGTGTAATGGGAACATTTATTTTCTTTTAGTAAATAATTGAAAATATAATACGATATTTCTTTAAAATGGTATTTCTTAAATAAGATATTTTTTCCTTTATATATCTGGAAAAGCACTTTCAAACAATAATATTTATACCAGAATTTAAATAAAGGAAATTATGCCTATGATAAAAATTTTCAATATATTGCGTCAGTCTTATATAAAACCTACGTGATTGTTGTATAAAATGGCCAGTTTTTACACAAAATAGCCCATCATTTGACATTAACTGTTTCCTTCTGATATGTTGATATGCAATAACAATACTATAATAGAAAACGCATAATTTATAACACTCATATTGATAAGCAATTGTTTTAATACAGCGAAAAAGTCATTTCTTTTATTCAAAGGTAAAAGAGTTATTCTTAAAACACTGACAATTACTAATCATTCATTGTTACATCATTCTTTCAAGTTCGCTATCATTTATGATTATTTAAGTTGAATATGGTTTAAAATTATTATTTGAAACATGTTAAAAATTTACCTGTTATTTAGACTTCCCCTTTATACATCAGTGCACGATTGTGCATCTTTGTTATATATAACAATATTTATAAAAGTGCATGTATGAATGTGCTGGATTACCCGGCAAAAATGTGTACGTATCTTCATGTGCACCAAATTCGCTATTATGTATATAATTGCACTAAACATGATATGCGAGAGGGTCATTGTGAAAAACTACGTCAATTCAATTTAAATGAATATCAGACGACAGGTAGCTCTGCTATGCTGCAATTTTTCACGTGTATGCGAAGGCTATATCACAGCTTCTATAAATGTACCAATTTTATATGTGAAATGGCATTAGAAAAAGAATATGATTAAATTAATTAAATTATATGATTAAATTAATTTCTCGTATAAATACTCTGCCCTACAATCATATATTAACCGTGCAATCCTAGTTTGTTCTAATAAAAACTTACTCAATACTGAACTTAAGTACATTAAAAAAATTGCCAGTAAAGCCAATTACTCAAAAAACCTTGTCAATAACCTCTACAAAAAACGCTTAAAAACCTTAAATAAAATTAATAATACACAAAAAACAAAATCCAACTTCACGTCCTCCATACCTTTCTGTAACGGCGCCAGCATAAACTAGTTGGCATAGGTGGACTCTGCTCAGTTCCCCATCATATTTATGTTCTCAGAAATTTCTAGTGCGAGACATATTACTAGTGGATCTGCAGATCAGGAGCCTCAACGTCCTATTTGCATCAGACATTATTCAATAGGTCATTTTTATTTATTCCTTATTATATAATAGTATATATTGATTCGATTGACTTATTACCAAAATCAAATACATTCCTGAGGGGGGCGGCAGCCCCCCTCAACCCCCCGTTGTATCTCTCTTTGTATACCTATTTGTATATGATATAAAGTGTTACGAAATTGTAAATAATTGCATTTATTTTTGTATAAATTCTTTCAAAGTGGTTTAGTAAGTTGATAAAATGCTAATTTTGTGCCTTTATAGTCGTTTTAGCGTTAAAATAGCCAAATTTTCCTTTAAAAACGCATTAAAAAGCTCCTATAAGGGAAGAAATAAATTTGGCGCCAAATTTGGCGACTATTTCCCTCCTTGGCGATTTTTTTGGCGATCTTGGCGAGAAAATTCTTATTAGGGATATACCAAATATGGAAGCTCTAATCTCATTGGCTGATGTGATACGAGAATTTTCCAGAACAGTCTGTTTTCGATAGAAAAGTATAAAAGGAGCATTATTTTCGCCAAGGCGGTCAGTCTCAGATCTATATCAGTTTCGTCAAATGCTTGCTCAATGGGCTCATGAATATGTGTACCAAATTGCAAGTCAATAGCGTTATTTTGGAGGCCGCTATCGCGGTACATACAAATTCTTCCCATAGGCCGTAATGGTAAAAAAACTTTGGCGTGTCCCTGTACACGAACTTACAAATGGAATGCACACCGAAAACTATACAGCTAATTTCGTGGGCATCATGAACATGTGTACAAAATTTCAAGTCAATAGCGTGTTTTTTGCGGCCGCTATCGCATGACAGACAGACAGACAGACGGAATCCAAAATCCTTTTGAGTCTCAACAGAGGGCCTCCATTCACATTTCGGCAAAAATTGGAAGTCAATAGCTTGATTTTTGCGGTGGCTATCGCGGTACATACAGATTCTTCCCATAGGCCGTAATCATAAAAAATCTTTGGCGTGTACCTGTACACGAACTACAAATGGAATACACACCTAAAACTATACAGCTGATTCAGTTGGGCTCATGAACACGTGTACCAAATTGCAAGTCAATAGCGTGATTTTTGTGGCCGCTATCGCGGTACATACAAATTCTTCCCATAGGCCATAATGATAAGAAAAACTTTGGCGTGTCCCTGTACACAAATTACAAATGGAATACACACCCAAAACTATACAGCAGATTTCGCGGGGCACATGAACACGTGTACCAAATTGCAAGTCAATAGCTTGATTTTTGTGGCCGCTATCGTGATACATATAAATTTCTCCCATAGGCCGTAATGATAAGAAAAACTTTGGCGTGTCCCTGTATACGAACTACAAATGGCATACATACCAAAAACTATATAGCTGATTTCGTGGGGCTCATGAACATGTGTACCAAATTTCAAGTAAGTAGCGCTTTTTTGGCGGCCGACAGACAGACAGACAGACAGACAGACACAGCCCAAAACCGTTTTGAGTCTCAACAGAGGGCCTCCACTGACGTTTCGGCAACTAGTGGATCTGCAGATCAGGAGCCTCAACGTCAAAATTTCAAGTCAATAGCGTGATTTTTGCAGTCGCTATCGCACGACAGACAGACAGGCAGACGGACAGACGGAACCTAAAATCCTTTTGAGTGTCAACAGAGGGCCTCTACTAACGTTTCGGCAAAACTTGGAAGTCAATAGCTTGATTTTTGCGGTGGCTATGGCCGTACATACTGATTCTTCCCATATGCCGTAATGATAGAAAATCTTTGGCGTGTCCCTGTACACGAACTACAAATGGAATACACACCTAAAACTATACAGCTGATTCCGTTGGGCTCATGAACATGTGTACCAAATTGCAAGTCAATAGCGTGATTTTTGTGGCCTCTATCGCGATACATACAAATTCCTCCCATAGGCCGTAAAGATAAGAAAAACTTTGGCATGTCCCTGTACACGAACTATAAATGGAATACACACCTAAAACTATACAGCTGATTTCGTGGGGCACATGAACACGCGTACCAAATTGCAAGTCAATAGCGTGATTTTTGTGGCCGCTATCGCGATACATAAAAATTTCTCCCATAGGCCGTAATGATAAGAAAAATTTTGGCGTGTCCCTGTACACGAACTACAAATGGAATACATACCAAAAACTATACAGCTGATTTCGCGGGGCTCATGAACATGTGTACCAAATTTCAAGTCAATAGCGCTATTTTTGCGGCCACTATCGCGCGACAGACAGACAGACAGACAGACAGACAGACACACAGACACAGCCCAAAACCGTTTTGAGTCTCAACAGAGGGCCTCCACTGACGTTTCGGCAATAATGTTAAAAGAAATCAATTTGACCAAAGCTTCATACAGTGACAGAATGAAATCCCCGCCTAATAGGCTATCCACCGTTCACTTCGATATATTTATCTTATTCTAATCTATTAATTTATTTTATCGGGGTCATTTCCGTTGTTTAGTTTTCATGCTACTATTTCCAATGCAATAATCCTCAAATTCATATTTATATAAAAAATTTACAGTTTCGCTATGTTGATAAAATCGTAAATTACGAAATTTTCCTATTAGAATATTTGTATTCAATCATGTTCAAACAAATATCATAAACGTAATTTTGAAATTGTCTAATGTATTTATGACTCGGAGGAAGGATAGATATGGAGAGGGCGAGAGCTCGTTTAAGTGAAGCTCCAACTGTAACCGGTTCAGCCATATTGGTGCACTCAAAACATTTACGAAAAACGTGTTGGGTAGTGCAGGTCGTATTCATCTACACAGCTGTTCCCATTGTTTTCTCTGCAATTCAGTATATACATGATAGGACTCTTCAGAAAGACATCCCCCTACAGAGCAGGGTATCTCCTTTGAGACCGAGGTCGTAGATAATTGGACTTAACACAAGCACCAATACCATTTTTGAAATTAGTTAATTTTTAGTAAATATTATATATATATATATAATATAATGCGTTTGATAATAATAGAAAAGAATGAGAACGAAGAATAGTTACTCAATTAAATCACCACAGAAACATACACAGGCAAAACTAAGTAACTAGTTATCTTGATTGATTTCTTGATCTAAATTGATTTAATTTATATATATATGTGTAGATAGATAGATAGATAGAAAATTAACTAATTTAAAAAATGGTGTTGGTGCTTGGGTAAATTATTGGCCCAATTATCTACATCAGGGAGGGGGGAGGAGGGTTGTTATTTTTTGTATTGAATATTAAAGCGCCTAGTTTCATTTCTAATTTTTTACAAAAATTTGCAATGTAAATTCTTTTATTATTATTATTATTATTCAAACAAAATTGTCTGTTTTTATTGCATAAGAAAACAAATTGCCACAAGTAACTCATTCAAGTGCAAGGGTTTAAAACAATGGATATGAAATAAAACAATTTTTTCATATCATTATAACTAACAGGGATCAAGGAAACTACAGTGCGTGTCGAAATGATAGGTCCACCGGTAAAAACGAAAGTTATGTTGGTAAAAAAGGTTTTATTGTGTACAAAGTACTATTTTATAAACTACATTACTTCATTCAATGTAAAATAATACATGAATAATATACAAATAATAGGAATAATAAGGAAAACAAAAATTACATGAAAAAGCTGTTTCAAAAAGATAGGTCCACTGAACCAAGCATTAAATTAATGTTAAATTAATAAGATTTATAAGATAATTTTTCCACCTTGTTACAGAATAAGCTCATAAATCCTATTCGGCATGGTTTCTACAAGTTTTTGCAGACACGTTTTCTCTATTTTTGACCATTCGGAGGAAATAGCCTTTTTCAAGTCTGCAGTACTGTTGTATTGCCTTCCGCCTGCATACACCGCTCTTGCGAGTATACCCCACATGCTTTCTACCAGATTCAGGTTGGGGCTGCAAGGTGGCCAATCGATAACATGTACACCATTATCCAGAAACCATTCGAAAGTGGACGTTGCAGTGTGCACATGAGCATTGTCTTGTTGGAACATGAAGAATGGGCCCCCAATGTGCTCTGCTTGTGGAAGAAAATATTGTTCAAGCAGCTGTTGGTAGCCTGCAGCATTAAAACGATTGTCTACAAATGCTATATCAGTTTTTCCAGCACCTCCGGATCCGTCCCATACCGTAACGGAACCACCACCAGCTTGCCTTTTCGAGAATATCTGTCTATCGTTACGCAGATCGTGCCAGTAGTACTGCCAGCCATCTGAACCATCCAGGTTGAATTTCTTTTCATCACTGAATATCACACGATGCCAATCTTGTTTCCAGGACATCACTTCATGTGCGAAATTCAATCTCTTTTCTTTGTGCTTTTTAGTCAATTTCTGAGCCGCTTTCCTCTTCACGTAAACTATATTGCCGAACTTCTTTACCACTCTATGGACTATAGATTTTGATATTGGAGGGTTTTGTTGTCTGGTCACAGTGGATAAGCTCATATTTCCAGATTTTAACTCCTTTACGATAGTCCTTCTTTGTCGGGATGTCACTTTTGATGGGGGGCCAGATGATTTTTCCCTGCCATAAGCATTTCTAAGTCGCAAATAATTGTTTAAAACATTATGTGATCTGTTTAAAAGTTTTCCTATTTCTCTATTCGATTTTCCACACGTTTTAAATACATCAATTTTCCCCTTCTCAACCAGCGAAAGACTGCAACGGCGACCCATTTCGTTTGATTACAACGTGATGGTCAAATCTGTTTAAATACCTCCACAGCAGCCAGCATAATCCCGCAGTAAGACTAAGCAACGATATTTATGCACATTTTTTGGAAATAAACGTGATTGGTGCAGAATTTCTGAAGGTGGACCTATCTTTTTGAAACGGTCTGAAAATGAAAATTTGCATAAAATAAAAAGGAATTATTTATTTTTAAGAAATTTCTTCATAAATAGTTATAACAGTTACTGATTAATTATCTCTACCAAAAAAGTGATTCTTATTCTCAATTAAGAGTCGAAATTTTGAAAATTGCGGGTGGACCCATCATTTCGATACGCACTGTATTTTAGAAGGGTTTTATCAACTTCTACATACTTGCCAACCTTTTAATTAAAAAAAAAAAAAAAGTATATTTTAAAAATTGACATTTTAAACAATATAGACTGAATTTATATAAATATATAATTGATAAAAAGGAAAATATATGAATATTTACATAAGATTTTCTAAAAATAGTAATATTCTTTAAATAAATAGCCCATCTTTCAAATAAAATATTGAAATTATGTATATTAAAGAATTAATTTCAAATCCCAAAAATAGGACAAAGAAAATATCGCCCTACATTTATAGCAGATTTTGCTTTATTAAGGAAAGAACAATTAAATTGTTCATAACAATTTTAAATTAAATTTTCATTAAATTTCAGATAATGGGGATCAGAATTTAGTTTTTAATTTTGTTATCTTGCTGAAAATACACTCATAATGACTATGTAAATATATTTAATTACAAAAGCATTATGTAAAAAACCCAAATATTTAAAATTATTTTGAGATAATCAAAATCAATATTGCAAATTTTATTACATTTAATAAGCCTCACAGCATAGCAGCGCCACCTGTTGGGAAATTTACTAAAAAGTGTTATCTATATATTAATACGTGAAGCAAAAACTTTGTACCCCTTTTTACGAAAATTGCGCGGACGGAGGATTATGAAATTTCGCACACTTATAGTTTATATAGAGAAGAAGTGCAGAATGCTAATATTTTTTAAAAATACAACGACAAAGACGAGAAATTGGAACATTTGTGAAACGACAAAGGTGCAATTCAAAGCCTATATTATCGGGTTTTATTTCCAGATTAAAATTAGCATTTTCATTTTTTTATACTGTTGCCAAAATTTTGAAATTTCAATTAATAATAAAAAGTTAATATGTTAATAACAATAATAAAAGTTAATAACAATGAGTTATTTTTTAAATAGCCAGTTTCATCTGAAAGAGTTATCGCAGAATGCTAATATTTTTTAAAAACACACAAGTTTTGCATTATATATATACTAATTAATCAACTCAACTCAACTCAACTCATTCAATTTGTATAGATCAGTTTCTAAAGAAATCAACCTAAAATAAAAAAAAATAACGATTTTTTCTACTGACGATGAAAGTTTTTTTCTACTTTTATTATGCCTCGACATAGAACATTAACGGGTCGGAGTGAGAGACAAAGAAGAAGGAATCTATATTTGCGGACACATAATAATAATAGTAATGAAAATACAAATAGTGTTAATATTATACAGAATGAAGAAGTGAATTTGACAGATAAATTTAAATGTGCACGAAATGTCATTCCAAAAGTTTTTTATAGTTATGATTGTGGATTAATGGATTTGGAATGCAGGTTTTGCAATGCGAAACATTTTGAATCTGAAGTCACTTTAGGTGACAGAACTGCATTCACTTCATGTTGTCATAAGGGTAAAGCAATATTACCGCCCTTAAGTCAAAATGAATATTTTAAATCATTGTATGATGGACTTATTTCAAATGAACCTTCAATAAAAAGTAAGTCAAAAAATTATTTTGAAAATATTCGCAAATACAATTCATCATTTGCTATGGTTAGCTCAGAAGCTCAAGTATCCGAGGCAGTTACAAGTGGAGTGTATCATTTCAAAATACATGATGTTTTTTATCACAGATCGGGTCCAATGACTGCTGCACATGGTCGTTCACCATGTTATGCGCAATTATATTTTTATGATGTTGACACTGCTATCAATTATAGATTACAAGAACGTTTTAATCAAACATGTAACAACAACATAATGCGCGAAATTTCTCTCGAATTGGAACGCAGTAATCCTTTTGTTCGGTCATTCATTGCAATGAAACATCATTGTCAAAGAGTTGAAAATCAAAATAAAGAAATTTGTATGCTCATTAAAGTAAATCATGATTTAGATCTACGCCGTTTCAATGATGCAGTTCAAACTGATGTAGCAGTAATATTTAGTACAGTTGATGGTGAGCCACCTTTTGAACGAAATATGATTTCATTTTCAAAAGTTAATGGTATCATTAAAAATATCTCAGTTTTGGATTCATCATTAGATCCTTTAGCGTATCCACTACTTTTTCCAAATGGTGATACTGGGTGGCATATGAATATGACTCATAATGCACCAACTATATCTAATTCAAGAGCGCCCAGAAATAAATTAACATTTAAACTTATAATTTTAATTAATTATGGTCGAATTTCGACCACTGGGCGACCACTAGTCAGGATAAAATCCCATTAAGATCCAATTAAATATAAAATTTTACGAAATTATACACAACAGAAGATGAAATATAGCTTTATCTTAAATGGGAGTAATATGCATAGTAGCGCCACCTGATGGGCGATTTACTCCGAAACATAATCAGTACCAATTCATATGAAGATTTAACTAAATATAAAGTTTTGTGGAATTCCTCCCATTACTTAATGAGATACAGCAATCACAAATTTTGATGTCACATACATATATGCATAGTAGCGCCACCTGATGGGTGATTTACTCCGAAATATAATCAGTATCAATTTATATGAAGATTTAACTAAATATAAAGTTTTGTGGAATTTTGCCCATCACTTAATGAGATACAGCACCCACAAATTTTGATAATACATACACGATACACAGTCAGACTTGCATTTTTAAAAATGGTCAAATCATTTTCAAGGCTTTACAAAACGTGTAAATGCATCAAAAATTTTCACGAATTCAATACTTTCTTCTTCTGAATAGAAGAAGAAAGATACTTTCTTCTTCTAAATAATAAAAATCATTATTTTTATCATTATCACAGTTTCAAATAGAAAGCAACCTATGTTCTCGCCAATTTAACATAATCTTAAAAACTATATTTCTTATAAGTTTTTAGCTTTTTCAATGTGATATTTAACTTTAAATAAGAAAGTTTTTCCAGGCCGTTGTGTTGAGTAATTTTACGGCATGAAAAAGGAAAAGAATATTTAACAATGAAATGCTCCTGCTTTTATTTGATTATTAAAAAAATTTACAATAATCTGGTGTGTCACTCACACGTCTTTCTCTTATCCTGAAATTTAATACTATAAATACAGGTTGGAGATTAAGAGGTAAGATAACGATGTTATGTAAACCTATGTTAAACAATTCAAATTAGGCTTCGGGAGATATTTATATGATAATTAGTTCTGTGTGACCTCAGGGGACCTCAGAACATGTAAATATAACAAAAACTCGCGTTCGAAATTTTGACCCAAAAACAATACTTATGGGTAAGAGAAAGTAAAAAAAAAAGATTGATACACTAAACAAAAAATATTTCTCAGTATTTTTGAAGGATAAACCGTGATTTATACCGTTTTTTCGTACGTTTAACACTAACGGCAATAGTATTTAAGCGAATGTTTTGGGTGCACAGTTAAAGGGACACGAGTTAAAGGGACCTGATACAGTTACTTCACTCTTTCTCCATTCAAAACCGGCTCTCGCCGTCTCCATTCTTATCCTTCCTCCGAGATTTATGATCCTCAAAATGGAAGTTTATGCTCAATTTTGCTTTATTCTGACATGTTAAATAAATCGTAAATTCCAAATAACTTACGAATTTTTTAAATTGGAAAAATCATAGTCTATGATATTCATGCCAGTATCCTAAATATTATTTCGAAAGTGGTTTGACATCTTTACGATGAAAATATCCCTCAAGATTGACGTTTATGTGAAATTTTGCTCTATTCAGCCATGTTAAGAAATTCGTAAATTTCCAATAACTTACGAAATCTTTATATTGGAAAATTCATAGTCATTAATATTCATGCCAGTGTCCTAAATAATGTTTCAAAAGTAGTCTGACATCTTTACGATGAAAATATCTCTCAAAATTGACGTTTATGTGAAATTTTCCCCTATACTGCCATGTTAAGAAATTCGTAAATTTCCAGTAACTTGCTAAATTTTCAAAGTAGCATATTTATAGTTACTGATGTTCATTCCGGCATCAAAACTGATATTTTAAAACTGGTCTGACATTTTTACAGTAAAAAATTTTCATTTAATGCACGTTTAAGTGATTTTTTGTCCTATTCTCCCATGTTAAGAAAATCGTAAATTTCGAATAACTTACGAAGTTTTTAAAATCGAATGTTGCAAATGAATAGGGTTCTTGCCAGTGTCGAAAGTAATCTTTTAAAACTGATCTGACCTCTCTGCGACAATTTGTTCTTGAGATATCGTGTACACAGACTAACAAACTAACGGACTGACCCACTAACAGACTAACAGACTAACAGACACCCTTCAGACAGACACCATAGAAATTTTGTCATTTTCGGATTCCTCACACCTGAAAACGTGTAGAAAAGTCAAAAAACCGAGGTCGAAAATTTTCACGATTACCTAAGTTCCCCATACCTATAGTATGATGGGGAACTAAAATAAGAAACGAAGCTAAAAACCTTAATATAAATATACCAATCAAACCGGACAAAAATATTTTTCAATACATCCGTAACGAAAAAGATATCATCCCCCAAAATTCCACTGCAGGTATATATAAAATAGATTTTGAACATAACAATGGAGATAAAGCTTGCTACATAGGTATGACAAAACGCAGAATTAACGAACGCGAAAAAGAACATAGAGCAGATCTAAAATATGGAAAATCCTCAACTGCCTTCTCATCCACCCACAACAGTAACCCAATCAACATTAATTCAATTAACATAAAAAAAATAGCCCCGTATAACAGTTATAACTATGCATTAAAAAAGGAGGCCATCGAAATAACATCTCATTTTCAAACCGTAAATGACCGAGAGCACTACGCAATTCCACCTGAATGGCAGCAACTATTACAAGAAATAAACAGCCCCGACAAACTAAGCGAAGTGGAGAAATAAGACTACAGAGCCAGGAAAGATGTTTACAGCTACGAACGACGTCTCATTTGAACTTAGCACTGAAGATGGATGTGGATACATCCGAAATTAATTTGCTAAGTCCTATAAAGGATATTTGTAAGGTAATTTAATATGTAAAACATTGAATATGATTAAATTTAAATGTATGTCGGCCAACAGGTGGTGCTTCTATTGTTCCCTTTCTGCGATTTTCCCTCTCAGCATTATCATCATTATATCTCGGCATCTATTAGTTAAATTGCACCAAACTGTATACGTAAAATCTTTATTGTGAGAAACTATGATTAAATTTTTGTCCATGTTAACATGCAGGTGGTAATATTACGTAGAATGATATAGAAAAAAGTTTTGTGATGGCTACAACATGCTATTTTCAATGGATGATAAACTTCATCTTCAACATGAGTTAAAATGTTGCCAGGAAAAAAATTTGTTTTTTTTGCACAGCACGTATTCTTCGACCACAATTCATGAAACCATGGAAGCAAGCATCTGCGCAAGTGCTAACTCAACGAGTCCAATGCTAAAATAGGGGTGACAGTCATCTGACTCAGAGAAAATGAGCAATAACAGAGCGCGGAATTACTGGATGTTTTCGAAATTTCAAACTGTCGGTCAAGCTGGCATCCCTCCAACATTTTGGACGCGTCCTCACTACTAGATTTAGGATATGTGGCTGCACTGTATTTTCTTTACGCGACCGCTTTATAAATAAACAGATTTCAATTTGTTTCATTCGTTTATTGTGCTTCAACTTTGTAATTCTAATTACGTTATGTACAGGGTGTTCTGATAACCTACTTTAAGAGTCTTACCTGTTCTTAAATATTTACTTTTATCATATATCTGTACTGATAAGTATAAAGGATTTAAGTCCAAAAATGTCGATTTTGAGTTAAGTACATTGTCAGACCCAGAAAAAAATTCTCTATCGATTGGTATAAAGGATTTAAGTCTATGTTATTTAGTCTCTGAGAAAATCCATTGGTAAAAAAAGATTCAAGTCAGAAATTTAGCATTCATTTACGGTATAAAATATTTAATTCAATTTTTTCCCGTTATTAAATGAAGGTTGACAATCGTTAAATGGTATAAAGGGTATAAGTCAAAGAAATCCCCTTTTCCTAATCGATTCTTCTGATTAGATTTTAATTAGTATAACTTTATTTTTCGTCTCCTGAAAAATCAAAAATATGGACTTAAATCCTTTATACTTATCAGTACAGATATAGCAAGTTACAAAAAAGTGTGCAGAATTTTATAAAACAATTTCAGGGGAATTTAATTTTAATCTAAAAGTATGATATTTATATAAATTTAGGCATATTGTGATATAGTCAGTAGTAGGTGCCGATGACATTATCACCGTTGTTATACGTCAAAAATATTATTCTAGTAAAACTAAAAAACACCAATACTTTTGTGCAAAACTTAACGAAACTTTAATAAAACTACTTTTAACATCCTGCTTTACAGGTAAGAGAAATACAAGATCAGTTTCTAAAGAAATCAACCTAAAATAAAAAAAAATAACGATTTTTTCTACTGACGATGAAAGTTTTTTTCTACTTTTATTATGCCTCGACATAGAACATTAACGGGTCGGAGTGAGAGACAAAGAAGAAGGAATCTATATTTGCGGACACATAATAATAATAGTAATGAAAATACAAATAGTGTTAATATTATACAGAATGAAGAAGTGAATTTGACAGATAAATTTAAATGTGCACGAAATGTCATTCCAAAAGTTTTTTATAGTTATGATTGTGGATTAATGGATTTGGAATGCAGGTTTTGCAATGCGAAACATTTTGAATCTGAAGTCACTTTAGGTGACAGAACTGCATTCACTTCATGTTGTCATAAGGGTAAAGCAATATTACCGCCCTTAAGTCAAAATGAATATTTTAAATCATTGTATGATGGACTTATTTCAAATGAACCTTCAATAAAAAGTAAGTCAAAAAATTATTTTGAAAATATTCGCAAATACAATTCATCATTTGCTATGGTTAGCTCAGAAGCTCAAGTATCCGAGGCAGTTACAAGTGGAGTGTATCATTTCAAAATACATGATGTTTTTTATCACAGATCGGGTCCAATGACTGCTGCACATGGTCGTTCACCATGTTATGCGCAATTATATTTTTATGATGTTGACACTGCTATCAATTATAGATTACAAGAACGTTTTAATCAAACATGTAACAACAACATAATGCGCGAAATTTCTCTCGAATTGGAACGCAGTAATCCTTTTGTTCGGTCATTCATTGCAATGAAACATCATTGTCAAAGAGTTGAAAATCAAAATAAAGAAATTTGTATGCTCATTAAAGTAAATCATGATTTAGATCTACGCCGTTTCAATGATGCAGTTCAAACTGATGTAGCAGTAATATTTAGTACAGTTGATGGTGAGCCACCTTTTGAACGAAATATGATTTCATTTTCAAAAGTTAATGGTATCATTAAAAATATCTCAGTTTTGGATTCATCATTAGATCCTTTAGCGTATCCACTACTTTTTCCAAATGGTGATACTGGGTGGCATATGAATATGACTCATAATGCACCAACTATATCTAATTCAAGAGCGCCCAGAAATAAATTAACATTTAAACTTATAATTTTAATTAATTATGGTCGAATTTCGACCACTGGGCGACCACTAGTCAGGATAAAATCCCATTAAGATCCAATTAAATATAAAATTTTACGAAATTATACACAACAGAAGATGAAATATAGCTTTATCTTAAATGGGAGTAATATGCATAGTAGCGCCACCTGATGGGCGATTTACTCCGAAACATAATCAGTACCAATTCATATGAAGATTTAACTAAATATAAAGTTTTGTGGAATTCCTCCCATTACTTAATGAGATACAGCAATCACAAATTTTGATGTCACATACATATATGCATAGTAGCGCCACCTGATGGGTGATTTACTCCGAAATATAATCAGTATCAATTTATATGAAGATTTAACTAAATATAAAGTTTTGTGGAATTTTGCCCATCACTTAATGAGATACAGCACCCACAAATTTTGATAATACATACACGATACACAGTCAGACTTGCATTTTTAAAAATGGTCAAATCATTTTCAAGGCTTTACAAAACGTGTAAATGCATCAAAAATTTTCACGAATTCAATACTTTCTTCTTCTGAATAGAAGAAGAAAGATACTTTCTTCTTCTAAATAATAAAAATCATTATTTTTATCATTATCACAGTTTCAAATAGAAAGCAACCTATGTTCTCGCCAATTTAACATAATCTTAAAAACTATATTTCTTATAAGTTTTTAGCTTTTTCAATGTGATATTTAACTTTAAATAAGAAAGTTTTTCCAGGCCGTTGTGTTGAGTAATTTTACGGCATGAAAAAGGAAAAGAATATTTAACAATGAAATGCTCCTGCTTTTATTTGATTATTAAAAAAATTTACAATAATCTGGTGTGTCACTCACACGTCTTTCTCTTATCCTGAAATTTAATACTATAAATACAGGTTGGAGATTAAGAGGTAAGATAACGATGTTATGTAAACCTATGTTAAACAATTCAAATTAGGCTTCGGGAGATATTTATATGATAATTAGTTCTGTGTGACCTCAGGGGACCTCAGAACATGTAAATATAACAAAAACTCGCGTTCGAAATTTTGACCCAAAAACAATACTTATGGGTAAGAGAAAGTAAAAAAAAAAGATTGATACACTAAACAAAAAATATTTCTCAGTATTTTTGAAGGATAAACCGTGATTTATACCGTTTTTTCGTACGTTTAACACTAACGGCAATAGTATTTAAGCGAATGTTTTGGGTGCACAGTTAAAGGGACACGAGTTAAAGGGACCTGATACAGTTACTTCACTCTTTCTCCATTCAAAACCGGCTCTCGCCGTCTCCATTCTTATCCTTCCTCCGAGATTTATGATCCTCAAAATGGAAGTTTATGCTCAATTTTGCTTTATTCTGACATGTTAAATAAATCGTAAATTCCAAATAACTTACGAATTTTTTAAATTGGAAAAATCATAGTCTATGATATTCATGCCAGTATCCTAAATATTATTTCGAAAGTGGTTTGACATCTTTACGATGAAAATATCCCTCAAGATTGACGTTTATGTGAAATTTTGCTCTATTCAGCCATGTTAAGAAATTCGTAAATTTCCAATAACTTACGAAATCTTTATATTGGAAAATTCATAGTCATTAATATTCATGCCAGTGTCCTAAATAATGTTTCAAAAGTAGTCTGACATCTTTACGATGAAAATATCTCTCAAAATTGACGTTTATGTGAAATTTTCCCCTATACTGCCATGTTAAGAAATTCGTAAATTTCCAGTAACTTGCTAAATTTTCAAAGTAGCATATTTATAGTTACTGATGTTCATTCCGGCATCAAAACTGATATTTTAAAACTGGTCTGACATTTTTACAGTAAAAAATTTTCATTTAATGCACGTTTAAGTGATTTTTTGTCCTATTCTCCCATGTTAAGAAAATCGTAAATTTCGAATAACTTACGAAGTTTTTAAAATCGAATGTTGCAAATGAATAGGGTTCTTGCCAGTGTCGAAAGTAATCTTTTAAAACTGATCTGACCTCTCTGCGACAATTTGTTCTTGAGATATCGTGTACACAGACTAACAAACTAACGGACTGACCCACTAACAGACTAACAGACTAACAGACACCCTTCAGACAGACACCATAGAAATTTTGTCATTTTCGGATTCCTCACACCTGAAAACGTGTAGAAAAGTCAAAAAACCGAGGTCGAAAATTTTCACGATTACCTAAGTTCCCCATACCTATAGTATGATGGGGAACTAAAATAAGAAACGAAGCTAAAAACCTTAATATAAATATACCAATCAAACCGGACAAAAATATTTTTCAATACATCCGTAACGAAAAAGATATCATCCCCCAAAATTCCACTGCAGGTATATATAAAATAGATTTTGAACATAACAATGGAGATAAAGCTTGCTACATAGGTATGACAAAACGCAGAATTAACGAACGCGAAAAAGAACATAGAGCAGATCTAAAATATGGAAAATCCTCAACTGCCTTCTCATCCACCCACAACAGTAACCCAATCAACATTAATTCAATTAACATAAAAAAAATAGCCCCGTATAACAGTTATAACTATGCATTAAAAAAGGAGGCCATCGAAATAACATCTCATTTTCAAACCGTAAATGACCGAGAGCACTACGCAATTCCACCTGAATGGCAGCAACTATTACAAGAAATAAACAGCCCCGACAAACTAAGCGAAGTGGAGAAATAAGACTACAGAGCCAGGAAAGATGTTTACAGCTACGAACGACGTCTCATTTGAACTTAGCACTGAAGATGGATGTGGATACATCCGAAATTAATTTGCTAAGTCCTATAAAGGATATTTGTAAGGTAATTTAATATGTAAAACATTGAATATGATTAAATTTAAATGTATGTCGGCCAACAGGTGGTGCTTCTATTGTTCCCTTTCTGCGATTTTCCCTCTCAGCATTATCATCATTATATCTCGGCATCTATTAGTTAAATTGCACCAAACTGTATACGTAAAATCTTTATTGTGAGAAACTATGATTAAATTTTTGTCCATGTTAACATGCAGGTGGTAATATTACGTAGAATGATATAGAAAAAAGTTTTGTGATGGCTACAACATGCTATTTTCAATGGATGATAAACTTCATCTTCAACATGAGTTAAAATGTTGCCAGGAAAAAAATTTGTTTTTTTTGCACAGCACGTATTCTTCGACCACAATTCATGAAACCATGGAAGCAAGCATCTGCGCAAGTGCTAACTCAACGAGTCCAATGCTAAAATAGGGGTGACAGTCATCTGACTCAGAGAAAATGAGCAATAACAGAGCGCGGAATTACTGGATGTTTTCGAAATTTCAAACTGTCGGTCAAGCTGGCATCCCTCCAACATTTTGGACGCGTCCTCACTACTAGATTTAGGATATGTGGCTGCACTGTATTTTCTTTACGCGACCGCTTTATAAATAAACAGATTTCAATTTGTTTCATTCGTTTATTGTGCTTCAACTTTGTAATTCTAATTACGTTATGTACAGGGTGTTCTGATAACCTACTTTAAGAGTCTTACCTGTTCTTAAATATTTACTTTTATCATATATCTGTACTGATAAGTATAAAGGATTTAAGTCCAAAAATGTCGATTTTGAGTTAAGTACATTGTCAGACCCAGAAAAAAATTCTCTATCGATTGGTATAAAGGATTTAAGTCTATGTTATTTAGTCTCTGAGAAAATCCATTGGTAAAAAAAGATTCAAGTCAGAAATTTAGCATTCATTTACGGTATAAAATATTTAATTCAATTTTTTCCCGTTATTAAATGAAGGTTGACAATCGTTAAATGGTATAAAGGGTATAAGTCAAAGAAATCCCCTTTTCCTAATCGATTCTTCTGATTAGATTTTAATTAGTATAACTTTATTTTTCGTCTCCTGAAAAATCAAAAATATGGACTTAAATCCTTTATACTTATCAGTACAGATATAGCAAGTTACAAAAAAGTGTGCAGAATTTTATAAAACAATTTCAGGGGAATTTAATTTTAATCTAAAAGTATGATATTTATATAAATTTAGGCATATTGTGATATAGTCAGTAGTAGGTGCCGATGACATTATCACCGTTGTTATACGTCAAAAATATTATTCTAGTAAAACTAAAAAACACCAATACTTTTGTGCAAAACTTAACGAAACTTTAATAAAACTACTTTTAACATCCTGCTTTACAGGTAAGAGAAATACAACATGCATCACAAAAATCTGTGAACTCTAGCATGTCAAAAATTTACAAAAAAAAAAAAAAAAAAAAAAAAACATTTTGGAGAACGACTTCTCTTCGCAGTCATCATCCAAGTCTCCAGATTTATTATCTGAAATTTTTAAGTCTCTCCAAAAAAATCTTGATGACATGGAAAAGGGGGGAAACCATTTCTCCACACAACAACCACCAATCGGACAGTCTCTGGTCATGAGGAATAGCCCGGTTTACACCCTGGTCAACAGTTCATTGGTGTTTCAGTGACGCCAGAAAGGTGGGGTACCACCCTCGCTTGGGAAGTGCAAGGCGGCAACATCAAAATCATCCGTGAAATCGCGGCAACTTTGGAACCAGGAGGATGAAAATCCGCCTGGCATGTCCGGTGTTCTCGAGTCTGCAGACCATCTGGCACCATGGTCCTCACGCAGGCAGTCGAGTACAATGGACACAACCTTGACTATGTCACAGCTCCTCTCCCCATAAGAAGATTTTGCAAGACTATGGAGAGCAAAATCCCTCTCTTGGCACAAATAGCATAACACAAGTTGGCGACCCAAAGTAGTAGGCGACCAGTAGGACCAATAGCACTCCAGTAGACGACCAATAGCACTCCAGTAGGCGACCCCCATTTTTCAATTAAGCACCAGAGAGGTCTTTCCCCAGATAAAATTAAAACACATTTCCAATTTTACCCCTTAAAAGTGAGTTAACTTTAAATAAAATGAATAATAGTAATAAAAAAAAAACAATTGAAAACAATCCACTCAGTTGGAGTTTCCTATCATCCGAATTATGCTTAATTCACTTAATAAACACAAAAAAAATTCAAAATTTCTTTACGTAACATTGTTAACTCCACCGTAAAATTGAAATGCTAAATTAATAATAAATAAAATTTGTATACAAAATCTGGAAGAATCCAAATATTTTAAAATCTTTTCACACATTTTTTTTTCTTTCAAAAAGACCACACAAAAAATTTAAAAGATTAAATAAATCATAGTCCACAAAAAATAAATTATAAATAAACCACTCAACTTAAAAAAAAAATTAAATAAATAAATTTGAAAAGTAAAATGCTAAATATTACTACGTTTATGGATTAAAATTTCATACATTCCTATACAATGCTATATACAAAAAAAAAAAAAAAAAAAAAAAATGAATAGACATGACATTCAGTTAATCAGTTAGGCAATTATCTACCAGAGAAGAAAATAGTATGCAACCACACAGTAAGGATAAATAAAATACCCAAATAAAAATAAGTAAAAGAAAGAAATCTCATTAAATTTTAAAAGAAAATTGTGCAATGGAAAAAAGCAAACCTACAATATGCATCATCTTAGCTAACATGGCTCACTCAATATCCGTAACTAACAATGACATGTTAACAACCAAAAAAGAAAACTATTTTTCTTTACAGCTTTTCCCTAACAACTCCTTGCACCGATTTCCTTTCATTTCACACATAACCATTTTATTAAGTTGCAGCTAACACTTCTCTACCTAATACCTTCTAACTAAAAGCACATTTTAGCCAAAATTTATATATATGAAATTTTTTAAAAAAAAATTAAAAACATAGAAACGATTAATTTAATTTTTGCATAATATTCCAAACACTACTAAAGAAAATTAGAATTCTACACAGAAAATTGCATAAAATAAAAATAAAAAAAACATTTCACTCTTAACAATTCTGAGAGAGGAAGGAAAAATAAATAAATAAACAAAACTTGTAAGAAACTTCCCTCCTTCACAGTAGCAAACACCTGTTATTCAGTTTCGCGTTCGTCCGCTGTATTGTTCAGTTTGTCTCTCGGATAATCTTTTGTTACACGTCTAACGGGTAAAGGATTTGAGAGTCGGGTCTCTTGGGCTAAGCGCTTATCTTTCCCAAAATGATCCGTCCTTTTAAATTTTGCTTTCGGCTCCTGAAAACCCTTTAAATGTCCCTTCACTTTGTCACAGTTTCGACGCAAATGCTCTGGTGAATGACATGTGAAACATACTTTCCTGACTTTCATTCTCCAATTTCCAAAACGTGGAGCTGGGTTTTTCCGAAAGTTTGAACTGGATTCATTTTTCTTTTTTTCTTTCGCGTTAGAAAATCGGGATTGTATGGGCGAACGAGAGTTGTTTTTATGGAAAGTTTGTACATGAGACTCATTTTGAAGTTTTTCTTTACTAGTGATTTTCGCACTCTTAACTAATGAGCGTCTTCTCTGCGCTTCAATCAATCTAGCGGTTTTATTCCCCATTAAATAATATTCCTGAATCAAATCGATTGGTTTCACGGCTGCTTTAGTCACAATAATACCAAAGTCTCCCTCAATCGTAATCCTAACCACAGGTAAGGAAATACATTCGGAATCTAATGGCTGCCGTATTTTCACCATCTCTCCCAACCAATCTTGATCATTAACCCATGAACGGTCACAAATATCTATCTCCGAACCTGAGTCTAATAAATAATTACGATAAACCCCGTTTATAACAGCATTTTTAACATATGGCCTGAAAGATGGACTCAAATAATGCGCTGTAATTACATGATTTACAATTGCCTCCGATTTATCGTTCAAAGGACACCGCGGTCTTATATGCCCAGTTTCACCACATTGATAACAAACTATTTTTTTTGGTTTTTCAAAATTTACCTCACTCCGCTCTTTTTCCCCTTGTTTATCATATTTTCCTTTCGCGTCATAACTATTTTTAGAATATCCGAAATTTGTTTTTTCTTTCTTGAAGGAATTTTTCCGTTCGAATTTTTTGTGATCACGTCTGACTGCTTCAAATTTATCACATTTTTCGGCGAGATTCGTAGCATTATTTATCTCTTCCCAATTATCTAAATAATGTTCTCGGATTTCAAACGGAACCCTTTTTTTAATTTGCTCAGTGAGTATCAGTTCTTTTAGAGATTCAAAGTCTTTAACATCTACGGCTTCAAGCCAATTGTCTAAACAATCTTTTAATTCGTACACCAAGTCTACCCATAAAGCTGCTGGTTTTTTATTATGTTCTTCGAATTTATTTTTAAACGCCAACGCGCTCAACTTGAAACGCTAAATAATAGTTTTTTGATATGTTGGTAATTTTCAAATTTATCAGCAGGCTCCTTTACAATTAACTCCGCTATATCCGTCGGTAATAACGGGATTA
Source organism: Salticus scenicus (assembly GCA_963930645.1). Lineage (NCBI taxonomy): Eukaryota > Metazoa > Arthropoda > Arachnida > Araneae > Salticidae > Salticus > Salticus scenicus. The sequence goes on along the minus strand of OZ005650.1, from coordinate 303,367,610 downwards.
ATTGGGATACCCAACAATCTTCTTCGACTTTTTCTTTTACCGCTTGGCGCTCAAAAATCATAAGAAATAAAGAAATGTCAATTTGCTTTGGGTCAAATTTAGGCACCAATTCTCTTAATTGAACCCGTTTTCTACCCGGTTCTACTGATGTTACCGTTGACGCTGTGCTATTGACTTCTGCCTCATTTTGAAGCCTCAATTTTTCTAGCTCAAACTGCCTAATGTTGTCTCTTTCCTTCCTTTCTAACTCTTTCTCTCTTTCCTTCCTTTCTAACTCTTTCTCTCTTTCAACTCTTTCTAAATCATTTAAAATTCTCACTAAGTAATCCTTTGCTTCTTCCTCATCGTAATCATAAGCGTTTAAAATTGCCTGAATAATATCTTTATTTCTCGTATCCTCCGATAAGTCAGTCTCAAATTCAGTTGCTAATAATAGCAAAGTACTTTTATTCAATTTTCTTAAATAAGCCATTTAAAAAAAAACCAATCAAGCACTCGAGAGAGAGAAAAAAAGAAAAAAAAAATAATAATAAAGAAAAAAGAGAAAGGGGAAAAAAAATAATTGATACTAAATATTTTTTTTTCACAAGAATAATAAAAAATACATAAACAAATTAATGACTACAATAAAACACTTTACTGTTACTGAACTTCAGTTCCTATCACAACCACAACTGAGTGAATTTTGAAATTCAATTGACAAAACGAACTAAAAACAATTAAATACCCCAAAATAAAATATGACATTAAAAGCAACCAGATTTTAAATGCCTTTTATTTTGCACAGAAAAAAAAATTATTAATTAACTTTTTTTTTTTTCCTCACTTAACTTGGATTAATATTGAGTTAAGCAATTTCAAAATTTCAAAACAAATAGAAACAAAAGTCCCATTTACTTTTGATTCCTAAGACTTTCGTTAAAGATTTTTCTTCTTTTAACTACAAAAGAAAACACAGAACCATTGAAAATCTAAAAGAAAAAATCTTCCCTATGACCAGTTAACACCTGTAAGAAAGTTACCCCAAATATAGCTAATCCCCTACAACTAAGACCTCCCTGATACTTAAAAAGAAAAAAGAAAGGGACTCACCACTCGTAGTTCCGAGACATCTGCTATTGGGCTGGTAATCCTCTTGTTACGGAGTCTCTGATCATCAAAGGCTTGGGCCGTGTCTAATTCACTCTAGACACGCATCCCACCGCTGCCACCACTTTAAATTCTCAGCTGTGATATAGTCAGTAGTAGGTGCCGATGACATTATCACCGTTGTTATACGTCAAAAATATTATTCTAGTATTATTATTAGTATTAAATATTATTTTAGTCAATTTATGACAATAATTCATATTCTGTATATATCTTTAAAGTATTGCTAGGTTTAAAATGGCGCTTGCAAAGATTTTGAAGAAGCAACTTTTAAAAATAACTTTTTCCATAAATGGTCTCATAAGACAAATATCGTCATTTTTTCTAATTATGATCATTAAGCTGAGACCACGTGCTTAAATATTGCTCATTTATAAATATTTTTTTTTAATCCTTGCGTATTTAATTAATTATATCACTACCATATCGTTCCGACCAAATGTAATCGTAATTGGTCCACGTTATAGAAATATTATATAGATTATTCAAAAAATGTATTCTAGAGTGTTTATTTTTATTTATTTATTTATTTAAATAGGCGCTTTTACGAATTTTAACATTACGCAAATTGTCTGCTTTTGTAGTTTTTCCTAAAAGATGAGGAGAGAGAAAACTAAATTACATGAAAATATTTTTTTATTTGCAATACATTTTTTTTTTAAATTTATTTATTTTTTTTTTTTTTAACTGAAGTTGAATTTCAGTCATGATTTCTGTCTGTCATGATTTCTCACATAAGATGATATTGTGTTTTACCTCGATTGCTGTTGTGCGGGTATAGCTGTAGTTGTCTATATACAGTGTTGCCAAACAGGGGCTTTTTTATTCAATATTAAACACTAAAGTTTAATTGTAACTGTTACCTAATCACTTCGAAGATAAATTGTCCATTAAGTACGTCAAATATCTCCTCAAAATTATCGGTGATAGTTCAATATAAAAGTCCCTAAGTTTGGCAACACTGGGTCTATATTATAGCGTCTGTCTTAACGGCAGATCGCAAGTACGAAACGTTCTGGCTTTTTGAAATACAAGTCCTTTCAATATTTCATTATTAGAAAAATAATGTTAAATAAATAAATAAAATAATAACAATAATAATAAAATTGTATTTTTACTTAACATTTTAACGTAAAATAATAATAATAATAATAATAATAATAAAGAATAAATAAATAAATAAAAACTAGTTGGCATAAGTGGACTCTGTTCAGTTCCCCATCATATATATATTCTCATAAATTTCTAGTGCGAAACATATTATAATCATGTTAAGAGAAATAAATTTGACCAAACACTGGACACAGTGACAGAATGAAATCCCTGCCTAATAGGCTAATCACCGTTCACTTCGGTATATTCATCTTATTCTAATCTATTAATTTATTTTGTCAGGGACAATTTCGTAGTTTAGTTTTCATGCTATTATTTCCAATGCAACAATCCTCAAAATTCCTATTTATATGGAAAATTTTCAATATTGCTATGTTGATAAAATCTTAAATTACGAATAACTTACGGAATTTTCCTATATTTGAATATTTGTAGTCAATCATGTTCAAACAAGTATCATAAATGTTATTTTGAAATTGTCTGTCAGATTTATTATCCTCAAAATGGACGTTTATGCTCAATTTGCCCTATTCTGCTATATTGAGAAATCGTAAATTCAAAATAACTTACGAATTTTTTAAATTAGAAAATTCATAGTCTATAATATTCATCCCAGTATCCTAAATAATATTTCAAAAGTGGTCTGACATCTTTACGATGAAAATATGCCTAAAAATTGACGTTTATGTGGAATTTTGCCCTAATCTGCCATGTTAAGAAATTCGTAAATTCCCAATAACTTGCGAAATTTTCAAAGTAGCATGTTTATCGTTAATGATGTTTATTCTGGCATCAAAACTGTTATTTTAAAACTGGTCTAAAAATTTTACAGTAAAAATTTTCCATTTAATGCACGTTTAAGTGAAATTTTGTGCTATTCTTCCATGTTAAGAAAATCATAATTATCTAATAACTTACGAAGTTTTTTAATTCGAATGTTGCAAATGAATAGGGTTCTTACCAATGTCGGAAGCAATATTTTAAAATTAATCTGACTTCTCTGCGACTATTTGTTCTTGAGATATCGTGTACACAGACTAACATACTAACACACTAACGGACTAACAAACTAACAGACACCCTACAGACGGACACCATACAAATTTTATTATTTTTGGATTCCTCACACTTGAAAACGCGTAATAACCGTCAAATAACCGAGGTCGAAAATTTTCACGATTACCTAAGTACCCCATACCTATAGTATGATGGGGAACTAATAAAATAAAAATAAAAATAAATAGAATTTGTATTTTGATTTAACATTAGCAGCATTACTCCGGAATTAAAAAAAAAAATAATATTTCAAGGAAGGCCCTATTGAGGCACTTTAAATTTCCTAAATTCCAGTGGATATATATATACATAATATATATATATATATATATATATATATATATATATATATATATATTGTATGATTCCATGCGAACTTTTTTACATTCTTTATAAATTACAAATTATAACTTTTAATATTTCGTGAAAATAAACAGAAGTGTTAAAATAATTAAGTAAAATCTTTGTTTTCACGGGAAAAACAAATTACATTAACGGTCGAATTCTGTCAGATGAAAGGCGAAAAGTTCCATAGGAGTTTGAAAGAATTTCATTTATAGTATTTATAATTTTCATTTATAGTACTTCCTTCATAATAAGGGAGCTAAATATTCACGTTTGTCTAAAATTTTATGTATTTTTTTTTTTTTTTCAACTTTTATAAATTTTTTGAATTGCTTAATATGAAATATATACAAACAGATACACACATTATATCTGTGTGTGCACACGTATGTATGTCTTTATCTATATCTATATTTATGACAAAGTATAATCTTTATAAAGCATAAACAAGATCTTAATCTTTATCTATAATGCAGTATAAGAGAGAATATATATCTTTATACATTCTCTCTTATAAATAGAGGTAAATAATTTATATTTAATAAATATTTTTATTTATTTTATTTGATTTTATAATTTCAGGAATATGATTTCTGTATTTACTGAAATACATATTTTTATCAGCTAAAATATACTAATTTTTATAATAAAAGCAATCTAAAATATCAATTTTTATTCTAGCAAAACTTTTGTATTGGTTTAAATAAGGAGGAATAATAAGCTGTTACCGATCATTGGTTTCTAGTAAAACCAAAAATCTTTCGAAAATTAAAAATGCTATTTTTTTTTTTTTTTTTTTTGTCTTTTTATACATTTATGCGATCAGCTATGTGTGTCAAATAGACATTTTTTAAAAATTAGTTTAGCAACATTTAAAAGAAGATATGGAATGAACGTTAAATGGTTAATTAAAAATATACTATAAAAATAACAGGCGAATCTCGATTTTTATTTTTGCAGTATAAACAATAAGAGAAAAGCCATAATTTTATTGGTTAAAGCGTCTGATGTAATACAGTATTCGAATATGATTAGTGCTTTTATTTGTTATTAGAATTTTGTACTGTAAAAGAAATATGTGAGTAAATATATATATTAGGTTGATACATAGCAGTGGCGTATCATGAATGACGATTTGGGTATGCTCCACTCGAGTAGTTAGAAACAAAACATTAAAAAAGATATTCAATCATCTTATTGGCTAATTCACTTATTTTGAGAAACAACGTAGGTATGACATTTCAACAATCAATCAGAAGAATGAGCTTTTCATGAAACGTGCAGTTTCTAACCACCCGTATGGAGCATATCCAAAATGTCCTTCACGATACGCCACTGATACATAGGTATTAGGATAATAAATAATAATAATAATAATATAGATATTAGGATTTTCCCGTCAACCCAGCACGTGTTAACATTATCCCAGAGAGCTGATATTTTGCTAAAACGTGTTTAGGGTCAAATAGAAGGAAATTAGAGGATTAGAGGAAAATTAGAGGAAAATTAGTGCATCGGATTTCAAAAATAAAACGAAAAAAAAAAAAAAAAAAATCCTTATTTTAGGGACACCCTATATAATCTTACATTATTAGATTGCTTCTATTGGCGCCTTAAAAGGTGAGAAAACAAAATATCGAGAGCCTCTCGTAGCAAAATTACTGCAAAAATTTTAAATATTTAAAACTTATTGAGGCCGTTTGATTAACAATTTTAGAACATCTTTAAACATATGTACCATTGAACACAAATGTATGATAATTTTTGTGTGTTTGTTGTGTATACCAATCTCGAATTATTTTTTAAATTTTTGAAATAAATACAAAAATAATATATTTTAAGCGGATGGAATGTTTTTATTGGTGTCCTAAAAGTAATAAAAGAAAAAAAAAATTAAAAACATGCAAGGATTGTTAGATAATAATAATAATAATAATAATATTAATAAACCTCTGTAATATTATTTTGTTACTTGCATCGTGTGCAGATTGGGTCTTTTGAAGATCAAGGGTGTAATTTGAAAAGTTTGAACAACATTCAATATTGGCAAATTTCTAGGAGTGGTGTGAATGAAAGTTGCCTGAATAATTTAGAATAAACTTTTAACTTTAATAACCATCTTAAATTCTTTAAAAATACACGTATATGTATTATATTTAAATGAAGGTTGAGAGGGATGATAGCCCCCATCATACAGAAATATATGTGAAATAAAACAGTTTTTTACTTTCCGAACACTATAGTGAGGAAAGTATTGTAATCATGTCAAAAATCCGAATTTGAGATTTTGATGTTTCTATACGTTTCGAGGTCCCCTTAGTCCTTTTTCACTAATTTTACGATGATGTATGTATGTGTGCATGTATGTGTGTATCTAAGTGTGTGTGTATATGTGTGGGTGAACACGCTAGCGTCTAAACGCTTGGTTCGAATAAGCTGAAAGTTGGTACGTATATTGTAAGTCACCATAGTACGAACCCTATTGATTTTGGTGAATCTAGCACTTATAGTTTTTTTACAGGGACACCAGGAAAAATTCTTTATCATTATGGCCTATAGGACCAAATTTTTAAAAGTGGGATAGCGTCTAAACGCTTTATTAATCTGAGCTAAAAATGTGTACACATGTTATAGGTCACAGTTGCACGAACTGTATAGATTTTGGTGAATTTAGCACTTACAGTTTTATTACAGGGACACAAAGAAAAATTCTTTATCATTATGGCCTATGGGGCCAAATTTTTAAAAGTGCGATAGCATCATTCAATTGAGCTGAATTCAATTGATTAGCCTTATTCAATTGAGCTGAAAATTTATATGAATATTATAAATCACTGTTGCATTAACTATAAGCATTTTGGTGAATCTAGCATATATAGGTTTTTACAGGGACACAACGAAAAATTCTTTATCATTATGATCTATGGGTTCAAAGTTCAGTAGCGTTAAATAAAATATCGTGTAATATATGGAGAAAAATACTCAAACAGTTTGTTATGTTTTTCTCTCTTTTGTTTGTTTAACAACTCCTCTTTCTTTACTTTATCTACAAAGCTGATAATTACTCAATGTTCGGAAAGTCGAGTGGAGTCACTCCAGATTTTTTTTTTATTATTATTATTTTGGTATGTTTTTAAAGTACGTTTATATACATTACTCGTTACCTCACCCCTCAGTTTGTAACTTGTCTTTATTGTTTTCAAATGCAGGGTAAGAGAATGTTGTGAGAATGCCACATGAGATTATTATAATTATTATAATTATAATAATAATTATTTTTTAGATTTTACTTCTTACATACGGTCATTTTTCACTTATGCTGAGCACATATTTTTTTAATTTTCAGAATACAATCTACGAGTACTAAAACTGTTATCGAAATCTATCTTCTTGTGTAAATACCATGTTTGTTTTCTCTTCATTGCAGCGTGCGTTGACCATCGGTCATTTACAGTAATTCAGAGTCCTTGAGCAAATGAGTAAGTAATTTTTCAAAGAGTCATAAAATAATGTATCTTTGCAGATGGCTATGCAAAAGTGAGAGGGAATTAGGGGATACCTATTTTTTTTTTTCTTCGTGTGTTATGCAACACTAGCTCGGGTCTGTCTTTACGCAATTTCTAAAGGCTGAAACACGACTCCCTCCTTCGTTTGGTGAATCGCAGAAGGAAGTGTGCTTTTTTATAGTGCGGCCGTTCGTGCTTCGGAGTTCAAAGGGAATTGCTATCTGTAAGTTTCATATGTTGATCCATATTTCTATTTTTCTACTTTTTTTTTTTTTTTTTTTTGGTACTTATGGTGTTTGAAAATGTCAATATTTAAGATATCATTAGAACATACGAATTGCCGGTTAATAGAATCCATCGCTTTTATGTAGGGAATTACCCAAAACAAAATGCAAATAATTATGTTATTTTAATTATATATTGAGTGGTATTATCTACATTTAGAAAAAAGAAAATATTTTAATGAATAGGTTTTTAACAATTAACATTTTTCAATATTGAAAAGTGTTTGCAAAATCGGTTTGTTTGTATGTTTGTTTGTGTACGCGGTTATTTTCTCAGAAGCTGAATATATTGAACTTTGAAACTGATTATTAAAACTTTAATATTTTGAAACTGCTATACTTTATTCAGTTTCCCTAGAGCATGTTACCGACTGGTAGTTACCAGGTGTAAGGTTCGAATCTCGGTTCAAGTATGGCTGTTCTTAGAGGTTTTCTGAAATCATTTTAAGCGTAGGCCCCAGTTTGATTAGTTTGTGTACAGATACTTGCAAAAACATTTCAATATATTACAGTCTACGAGAGAATTTTCTTTAAAGAATATTTTAATAACTTCATGCTGCACGAAGCATAACGGCATTAAGATACATTATTAAGATTGGTTGAACTGTGCACAAAAGCATGTTTCTTGTAGACTATAGTGTGAGCATAATTAATGATTGGTTTACAAAGCTACACAGAAATATCCAGATACACTATTGGATATAAGTGGAAATTTTCGAGGTGCATTTTGTGTTAAAATAGGTTGACGGGGAAACAATATAATGGGTCATGTGATATGATTTTGAGGCTGCATTCCTTAATATTTAAAGATTGCTTTTGTTATTTCTGAGTTTAAAAGCGGTAGATATGTACGTTAGACAGGCACACATACATATAAGCCAAGCGTTTAGAAATTCTGACGGCAAATTCTCAGGGTGTCTTGTAGACGTTACTAATATTGTTATGTTTAATTGCATATGTGCGCAAATTCCTATAAATTGAAAAACAGTAATTTAAATCAGTGATAATAAAGATTTATAACATTCTCCATCCCATAAACATCGTCAAATACTTCTTAATTTCTTAGAAAATTACATACTTCTACTAAATACAGGTGCGCAAAAAAGTAAAATCTGCTAATCTTTATATATATATATATATTTATATGTGTGTGTGTGTATAAAGTCATCATATGTATGTCTTACATCCCCTCCAAAACCACTGAGCCGATTTTCAACAAAACTAGACACAGTTACTCCTTATTAGGGTTGAAGTGCTGTAGGAGGTTGACATCTCTAGCGCATGCCCAGTGGGAAGGGATGCTGAAAAATCCCCTCGAAAATCACATATTTAAGCGATGTTTTTTAGCAATAATGCAGCTAGAAAATTTAAATTTGATATGTAGGCTACTTCTAATGTAGGGTAGAGTGGCGATGAATGGAACATTTTTCATGTTTTTATTAATAACGTTCAGCATATGTAATTCAGAATTTTGTAACATTGCTCATAAGCACACTTTAGTAATCAGTTACAAATAAACATACTAACTTTAATAAAAAGATATCATTTTTAATTAATAATAAATTTTTTTTTACATGCATGTGCATTGTCCCATTCATCCCCACATGTGGGGATGAATGGGACAGGACTGAAGCTAACAAAGAAAAGAAAAGAAAATGGAAAGTGAATAATTTTTTAAAGTTAAATTGGTTTATGTGATTTTATTACACACTATGGATTTACTGAAATTAACAAAAACTGATGTATTGACTCAAATTAACATCGAAAGTCAAAAGTACTTTAGTTCGCACAGTTCCTAGTGCTCTAGTCTTTGGTAATTTAATGTAATAAGATTTAATCTAAAAATAAATAAATAAATAAGACACTAGAAAGAGATAAATCATTATAATAGAGTACAAATTATCCAGATAAATTTTTGTTTCCGACTAATCGGGAAAAATAAGTATTCTATTCTGTATTACATTAATAATCACCATTATTTATTTAATTAGCTTGATTGAAATTGTGATTTTAATCAAATTATTATTAGTTTATTTATTTATTTATTGATATTATTGATTTAAATTGCATTGAATATTCTAACTTATAATTGTTTTAATCATAATTATTATAAACAAAAATCGGAACAATTAATTTCAATCCATTTTTCTCTAAATCCATGCTATTTTTATAATTCCATGTTATAACTACTGAACTACAGGTTATAAAAATATTGAAAATCTATTTACGATTTGTTTTAATATAATTCTTGTGTACAATTTTAAATTAGCACATAGTGGGGAATGTCCCATTCATCCCCACCACCACATGATCATATAAAACAGGAAATATGTTTAATGAAAAATTGTCAATATTCTTCTTGAATGTCATAAACACAGTAAAAGATTATGTCTTTTCATCATATAAGAGTTATATTAACTTTAAGCAAATAGTTAATTTCTTAACTACTACCTAATTGAATCAGTAAAAGTTACTTTGGCAGCAGAAAAAGACACTTTAATTTTTTTCTGCCCTTTTATAGATAGCGCAACTCTGAAACTACACTTGATGAATGACCTCAGTACTGCCATATATCAGAAAAATTGTCAAGTTTCTGGTGCATGCAAAACATAAAAAATTTGCTACTGTCCCATTCATCCTCACTCTCCCCTATACATTATCCCTTAGTAGAGGTTTTGAAAAATTTGAAATTAAAAAGCGGAAAATTGATTAAAAAAAAAAAAGAAGTTCAAATTGCGTTTTTGTCAAAATTTGATGCAATGCGATTTAAATATTTTACTGTCAATATATCAAAATGACGTTGTGTCTTAATATATAATTAAAATCAAAATAACTTTTATTGCATGTTAGAAGGACATCACTTTCTCCCAAAAAATCTCCCAAATGAAGTACTACCGTCTTTGAAAATAACGCAATTTTTTAGAAGTCATTCGGTGGGAAACAAGCATTTTCATAATGAAAAATTCTACACTATACTATTATTGTGTATTACTTTTATTTACTAGCGATAGAATAAGTAGTAAGAAATAATAATCTTAACCACAAATTATAATATACAGTCGGTAACAAAAGTCTCCTAACACTAGCAAAAATTTCTATATAAAACAGTTTTATTAAATAAATCCTTGTCGAATCCTGTTTTTAGACTAAGAACAGGATTCGACAAGGACTTATTTAACAAAACTGTATTAAGTGTACTTTTTTTACATAGGAATTTTCGCTAGTGTTAGGAGACTTTTGTTACCGACTGTATATCAAAAGACTTTTACATGTTACAGATAAATATTTTATCCATGTTCATAACAAAAACAAAAAATGTCACAAAAACAAGCTCTTGTCTCAGAACAACAATTTTACTTTTTAAAGAGTACTGCCATTCCACGGTTATGTATAGTAAATGAATAATTTAAAAATAATTCATTTGTAATAAACGATAACTGTTCATATTTTCGAGGCTTATAAATGAAATATAGGAATTAAAAATTGTGACTTATTATTATAAAACACGATTCATTTAAATATAGTAACCAGCGAAGTGGTCTAGACAAACTAAGAGTGGAATTCTGCCAAACATTTTATTTGGTTGGACTTTGATACAAATTGGTGCTAATTAGATTTTAGCATATTTATCTCAGAAGGTGATGCTGCTATGGTGTATTTCCTTCCATTTATGGGAAATCTGTCTCAGCTTCTATACTGTATAAATCCAGGAAACTTGACGTGTGCGGGGTATGTTACGAAAAACTATGCTGATTTAATTTAGGTGCATATCGATCAACAGTTGACGTTACTATGCTGCAATTTTTTCTATTTAGGAGTATATTTGACGTCTTTTTTGACTGCCGTGTGAAAAAATAGTAGCAATCTATCGCCAAAAAAAAAAAAAAAAAAAAAAAAAAAAAGAAATTTTGATCATTTTAAGTGAAGCTTATTGTTTCAAGAGCTCATTACAACATTTATTAGTTCACAAGGTTCAAAATGACGGAATGTTTTTCTAAGATTGATAACTGAAATTAAAATCGACAATGAAAAAGAAAAAGGTTTCAAAAAGGAAGTTGACGTTTTGACCTTCCTCTTATGACACATTGGAGCTAAGGGTTTCCGAGGCGTCATTATTTTCCACTTTTTTTTTTTTTTTAAATGTAGTTGTAGTTCATGTTGCTGTGCAGTCTTCTTTTCTAACAGTTTTAAATGCATTATTTCATTCCCCCCAAAGAAAAGAAGAGTACATTTTGAGTGTTTGAAACACTATGCGGAGTAAGACAAAGTAAGGTAAGAACTTTTTTTTTTTTTTAACACTTTCCAACAAGGTTGAAAATTGTTTACGACTTCGGTTTGTCCGTCTGTCTGTCCGTCTTTCCGTCTGTCTGTCCGCGCTCTAACTCCCGTAAATATTTATGGAATTTCTTGAAACTGATATATGTTATTTAAGTTCACTATCGGACGTTCACTATTGAAAATGGAGTTTATACCTCTACTGGTTTGTGTACAGGGACACCCGAAAGTATTTCAAAGCATTGTGTTCTATGAGAGGTATTTCTATAAACCATATTTTCATACCTTTACTGTAGACATATCTCAATTAAATTGAAATATGTTATTCAAGTTCACTATTGGATGTTTCCCGTATAAAATGGAGGAAATACCACCACCGATTTATGTACAGGGACACTTAAAAGTATTCCAAAGCATTGCGTTCTATGAGAGATATTTCTATAAATCAAATTTTAATAACTTTACTTTCCACGAATTTTTAGGAAATTGAAATATGTTATTTATATGCACAAAAAAATGCTTTGTATAGAATATATCGTGATTAGCATTAGATTTACAGGGTGACACAAAAATATTAATAAAAAATTGCTAGAATTGTACTTTCGTTTACATTAAGCGTTTTTATCACTTTCTAACATTTTTAAATGTGAATATGATTTCAGTTTGTGTATCTGTCCATCTGTCTGTCTGTCTGTCTGTGTGTCTGTCTGCCCGCGCTGTAAACATTTATGGAATTTCTCGAAACTGATATATTTTATTGAAGTTCACTATCGGATGTTCCATATTGAAAATGGAGTGAATATCTCTTCTGGTTTGTGTACAGGGACACCCAAAAGCATTCGAAAGCATTATGTTCTATGAGTGTCATTTTTATAAATATTTTCCCTTTAGAATGTTCCCCATTTAAAATGACATTAATAGGTCCTGTATAACTAGTTTGTTTACAGGGAAAAAAAATGCCAATACGTTTTAGGACAGAATTTTTTTGAAAGTTATATTTAAAAATCTTTCTGCTGTAAAAATCATAAAAATATTGAAATGTATTATTAATATTTGAAAATAATGTTTTGTATAGAATATGATATGATGAACTTTCTGATTTACAGGGCTACACTAAAATATACAGAGATACCAAAAGCTGTAATTATAATCTAATGGCTGCATTTTCTTTTGCGTTAAGCCTTTTTAACACTTTCCAAAATGCCTAAGAGTAATTTTAAAATCAATTAGTCTATCTATATATTTTTCAGTCCTTCTGTCTGTTGTGTGATAACGTAGAATATTAAAAGTTATTCGATACAACAATTACGGACAGTTGGAAAGTGTTACTAATCAATACGTACTGCATGATTTTTCTTTCTTGTTTAAATGATATATTCTTTCGTTACACTGCATGGATAAAAGTACTTGAACCCTTTCAAATTTACATTTTGTGAACTATCTAAAGAAATACTTGAATTCCATGCAAATTTTTATTTTGAATAAACTAATGCTACTATAGTACAGTTGATTCATTAAAAGAATTCCGATAAAATCCCTTATAGATTTGTTTCTTTTTATGGTTACTTGAAATTCGACTCAGGTTATTTATATCTTTCTGAATTTTCACAAAATTTGATTGAGTTTTTTACTAGAGTAACTCTACACATTTGACTAATAAATTATGCAAATGAAATTTTGTTAAGGCTTGCGTATGCAAAATTACACATTCTTTAATAGAAATAGTAATTAAACTAGGAGATTTAATATTTTTATGTTCTGACTTCAAATATTGGTTCTACTCTGGTATGCCGAGTTTTCTAAAAAGGAAATTGCATGGGTTAAAAAATCTTACATGTTATAAACAAAATGCATACGAAATAATATAGATGTTATTAAACAAAACTTTATATCACCATGAATATATTAGGTATTTTCATAGAAAAGTCTATACGTGTTTAAAAGAATGATAGTAATCATATGCTACAGCTGAAACGTATTTCAATCATTATTTTTTAAAGGTTGAACATACATTATTATTTTTTCGCTAATTTGTTGCTTATCCCCTTTTAAATTCAAGGTAAAACATTCACTAATATATACGTTATTTACAACTCTGAAGTTCCAAGAGAATGCAGCAAGTATTTCTTTAGATATTCCACTAAACGCCTAAATTCGAATGAGTCCAATTCTTTTGTCCGTACAGTGTACACTAATAATTCGTATATTAGTAGAATTCTTTTTGTACTGAAATGAGGTGAATTATATATTTCTAAAAGCTAAAATATTTGCTTTGTTTCTAAATTTGATGAAATTTTCTACTCGTATGTTTTTATAATGAACGTTTTAAGTATAGCAAAGGTAATTAACAAAAGGTATGAAGTTTAAAATAAAGAAAACAAAAAATATGATAATTAGTATTTAAAAAAAAAGATCCCAATGGGGGATGTAAGTTTACAATTAGAGACGAATTCAAAGGGTAACACGAAAAAGGGAAACCTCATGTGTCACAAGGCACTCTACATGTCACCCATTCCCCCAATCAAAGTACCCCGACCTTTCCAAGTGTAGAATTTTTTAACGCAGTAAAAAAGATCTGAGTTTTCAAGATGATTATCACTGGCTCCATTATTCATCAATATGAATATTTTATTTTTATAAAATTTCTAAAGTTTAATTTAGACTGTTGAAAATAATCACTCAAAATATAAGATAAAGTTAAAAATATTTATAGATCCCCATACTCTACGGATACTCCTATGGATACACAGTGTTTAAGTGATAATTTCTAACGCAGTTGATCTTGACTTACAATAGTAACATTGTTAAAATAGTACGTGTGTGCGTACTATTTTACCCTGCCAGCATAATTTATATAGTAACGTATTTTAACATAATGATAATAGCATATTTTAGTTAAAAGCTTATAGTAGTAGCGTAATTTATTTGTTTAAATCTCAGTGGAGTCTTGTATCTTTGCAGTAACTGGAACTGAATTTCATTAGTGAAATTTCGGGAGAATCAAATTTAGTTGCTGTCCTTGGAGATAAATATCATTTATTGAAACATCTATTATAAAAATGAAAAATTTAAATTTTGTGCAATGTTGTTCTTATTTTCCTATATAACTTTATTAGATACCATGTTTTTTTCTTATTTCAGAATATCGCTTCGCATATAATTATTATAAGAAATTATTAAAATTCAAATAATAATATTTCTGCGTAATGCATTCATTCGAATAATTTTACATAAAATCAAATAATTATTTTCAGTAAACTCTCGCTCTCTCTCTTTTTCCTGTGAATTAGGTAAATTATTTAAATTTTTTGAACAAGTTTATGTAAAATAATTCTTTTTCACTTCTATGATAAAGAAAGGACACATCGTAAAATATGAAATAAATAAATAAGCATTCAATGTAAAATGCAACTCACAATGTAAAAATGTAAAATTATACTGTGCAAAATTTGAAAGTCTTTTTTTATGTTTATCTATCTATCTATCTATCTATCTATATCTATATCTATATATATCTATCTATATATATATATTAATGCATATTTGCCATGAAAGTTTACTTTGGGACTTTGCGTTTGGTGTGGACCAGGGACTACTCATACTACCTTTTACATTAGAAGGACTGAGTAATTTTTCTCAATCTAATATAAGAATGCAATCAAAATCTTAAAATTTTATTTCAAACCTGTTATAAACAACAACGGCATAATAATAGTAATAATAATGATAATAATAATAATTTATTTTTGTTTTTTAAATAATACATGTACAATTCTTTACAAAACAGAATTTAATTTAGTACAACAGAACTTTTTAAAAATCTATTCTTCTATATGAAGGCATGTGGTAACTGTGTTTCGTAGAGTTTTTCAATTTTGTTCTGTCTATAGGATCCTTTTGGAGGCTTTTAAATTTTTGTTATCATTTTGGCGATGAGTTAAAATGACTATCACAATTGCGTAAGTAAAGATCTTGCCGAGAAACGTCTGGAACTACTTTGGAGCTAAATTTCAAATTTCGCCAAGGGGTCCTATATTAAAGCTGTTCAATTTCTTTAGCACGATTTTTTTCAATTTTATTTTAATATTTTTTAACTTGATGAAAGGGGGGGGGGAAGAAAAACATTTTTTAAATGGTCTAAATATACAAAAAACATAACTCTCTTGACCCACAATTTAAACAAAAGAAAATTGTTACCCGTTCGTTTTTTTCCGACATAAAAATAAATATATTTCCTTTCATATTCGAAAAAAAAAAAAAAAAATTGGGGAAGCACTTTTATTTATTTATTTATTTATTTATTTATTTTTATTTATTTTATTTTTTTCTTTGTTTGTTTGTTATCAGCTTGTTTTTTCCTTTTAATATTTTTTTTTTTTTAAATGAGTTTTTATTTAATATTTTTTGAACCAATTATCCGACTGAACTAAAGAATATGGCGTAAGCTACATTTTGTCCTGATTAATAAGCATATCAATTTTCCTAGCGATCGGTTGAACGGTGTAGTATGTACAGCGAATTAAAACCTGACATATACATATGCTTGATTCAAGAATGCCTACTGCAAATTTCTACAATGCTAAAGTCTCTGTCTGAAACGATAGTCCTGTCGTACTAAAAAATTAATAATTTAATTTAATATTTGTAAAAATATCTCAGAAGAAAAAAGATTTTTATTTGTGATTTATTCTCATAAACTAGTCCACGTGTGAAGGAAGTAATTCGTTGTGCGCCTTTGGTCAAAATACTTAATGAAATAATTTCTCCTCAAAAAAAAAAAAAAAAATCAAGGAAGTAACTTTATTTAAGACAGAGATAGAATTATTGAAAATGGAACCATATTTCGTAAAATATTATGCATTTTTCCCAGAAAATTTCCGAGAAAAAATATGTTTGTGTTTTTGAGATTTTTGTCTCGTCAACTTCAAACAAACAATGTAAAACGATTAGTTTTATTATTCTTCTATTTGAGATTTTATATGTGTGTTCATCGTTGATTTCTTAATCTTTGTATGTTTCTGCGGCAAGCGTATCGAGTTTATAAAATTTATGAGTATTTATATATATTTATATAATTTGATTTATTGTAGTATTTAATGAGAATTTTTTTTATACTATATTCTTAAGTTAAAATATCGCTACTTATATCTTCATAAATTTCTTCTGAATATATCGCTATTATTATTGCAACATAAAATATGCAATCAAAAATTTTTGCTTTGTTTTCTTATGCTAGTAATACAACTTATCTTTAAATGCACACATTTTTTTTTTAGAAATTTCATTAGTTTTTATGTAATTACTTTTAAACCTAAGACAAAAAACTAAAAAATATATGGGCCACTTTAATTGACAAATATTTTGCGATTTCACATCTACAAACCTGCGAATTTACTTATTTGAATATAGATAATGGAATTAAGATGGAAAAAGGCAATAGGCACAAACAAACTGTCCTGCTACTATATATATATATATATATATATATAGTAGCAGAATATTTTTCTTCTAAATTCATCGAAAATACATTTGAACAGAATTACTCTAAAAATTAAGTGGTGGGGAAAAAGGGGCAGTACCAACAATCCTCCGGATTAGATTGGCATCTCTAAGTTAATCTCAATTTTAATCAAAATTTAATTTTAAATTATCACTTTTAGGTTAATTATTAAAATCAAACAGTTCACTCAACTTTATCGTTCAGTTGATTAATACAAATTCAAAAATAAATTAATCGTTCAGTTATTTAATACGATTCCAAAATTAACTGTGAATCTAACTGTATACAGCCACATGTATGTCTCGTGTTCTAGTTTTACGTGCATGGGTGCAAGTTTCTTATACAAGTTTTTCAGGTGTAATGTATGTTATACTTTAGTTTTATTAATTATTACTAGTATTTCATTTAACTATTTTTATTAGTATTTCCATTAATAATATTGTATATTGCTGCATGAATCAAAATGTTTGATTTTACTAAGGTTTTCATAACTTTTCAGTTTTAATTTTCTCTTTTTTGGTGGTGTTATTGGGGGTAGCTTGTTGTAAATATTTAGCAATTTGCATACAACAAGACAGAAATAACACCTACTTTACATGCAACATTCATTCTGCTCCCTTGAAAACGTAATGAATTTGCATGTTTCCATTTATGGATGTTTGATAGTCGCAATCTCTTTTTGAATTTTTTCTGTTTTATCTTTTTCAATGTTTCTTGTTTTCATCTATTCAATGTTTGAAAAGGTTTTCAATGTATATATATATATACATATGCAGAGATGCCAATCTAATCCGGAGGATTGTTGGTACTGCCCCTTTTTCCCCACCACTTAATTTTTAGAGTAATTCTGTTCAAATGTATTTTCGATGAATTTAGAAGAAAAAAAAAAAAAAAAAAAGACTGGTGTAGAAAAAGGGGCGGAACTAACAATCCTCCGGATTAGGTTCGCAGCTCTGTATATGTAATTATGAATTGTAAATCACCTGTTTAAATAATATAATGGTATAATTTGGCCCACCGTGAAGAAAGCTCTTCTCAAACTCTTTGGAGCTAAAATTCTGTAGAACTCAACTCCGTAGACAAAACTCAACTATATTCCCTGGAACTGAACTCAAACTCAGCTCATCTCACAGATTATCATACAGGTAGGACAATGAAACTAAAACGCGATAGTAGTACCACTAGTGTCATCTGCTCGATGATGTCATCAGAGGGGAATTAAGAACTTCCACATGTGGTAGGTCTGCACGAATAGCATCATTGATAGAAAATTATTTTTCTTTTTCGCGAGCATTTAGTAGCAGGTTAGTATGAGAAGTTTTCTTTTTTTTTTTTCACTTTTCTATTATTTTTGAATTCACGAAATCCCACTCAAAACATTTACAGCTATTCTTCTAAAAAATAAAATTAATTTTTATGATGTTTAAAAATATACTTTGGCAAACACATTCATATATAAGTACAAATTAAAATTACAAACTATGTTTCTGAAACAGATGTATGAAATTATTGCTTGGTTTAAATACAAAATGCTTTGAAATGAGATAAAAATATTTTTGGTTCATGTATATTTTCAAAATTAATTTGCATAATATTTAGCACTTGCTTCTTAAAACAAATTGCTTTTGGTAATCAAGTTTATAAACAATAACAAAGCTGCCAAACGAAAACATAGATACAAAAATCTGGTGTAAAACTACCACTCGACTTCCATTACCCACTATTATACGTATTATATGCACTTCTTGGAGATAATGTGATCAGAAGCCATAGAATTGCGATTGAGCCCCAAATCTAATCAGCACCAGTTTATTTCAGGATCTAAGTAAATGCCAAGTTTGGTTAAATTTCGTTCATTGGTTCGTGAGGTACAGCGTCCACAAAATTTGTGACACACAGAGAGAGAGAGAGAGAGACAGACAGACATTTTTAAAAAGCAGTCAAATCGTATTCAAGAGGTCTCAAAACGTTTAAATCCATCGAAAACTGGAGTTCGAAAATTTTCACAAATCTTATACTTTCTTCTTTTATATATATAGAAGGAAACAAAAATTCCATAAACTCCAAAATTCAATCATCTGAAAAAATTTTTTTGGTGCTTTCTTAAGTAACGAACATGATACATACACACAACAAATTGACGACCACACATGAAACATAACATTACTATTTAAACGTTTGGAATATGGTTATCTATAATAATATTGTTAAAACTTGAAATATTTAAAACGAAATCACACCAACCACCTTACTGAAATTGCCTGATTTAGTTTTAAATATTTAAAAATATTTTACAAATTTAAAAAGATTTAAATGTTTTTTTATAGTTGTTATAATTTAATATTATTAATATTTTTACAGTTGATATTTTCTTATGGGATAAAATAATATTTTAATTGCATTGTCAATTTCTCAATTTGTTTTTGTAAATGTTCAATAGTGTTTAACCAGTTTCACCAACGTTTTAAATTGTTTAGAAATTATAGTTGATACTTTCTTATACAATTCTGTTTGTTTTACTATACTATTTCAAAAAAGTCGCTTATTAAAATGAAGGCGACAAGGAATGAGGAAAATTCTCAAAACCAATACAATTAAAAATATGAAGATAGCTCTTAAAAAATACATGAAGTTATACAACACTTTTAAATTAATATCATTCTACAGTTCCTCACATATTATTTAAGGGGACATACGAACCTTAGAAGTTCAAAAGGCATCGATTTAATTATAGTCTTTTTTTAAGTAAATTATTGTTAACTAAGCTTCTCTGAGCATGTCTAATTGTTACCTATAAGTTTATCATGTATTTTGGAATATAATTTAAATTCTGTGGTGAATATTTAATAATTTATGTGTTAACAATAAATGTGTTTTTTTTTCACCTTGCGCGCAGGATATTTCTGAAACTATTTAATATTTTTTCTTGAAATTGTCACAGATTATGTAACATATCACATCCTTCAAACCGAACCTAAATTTTAGGGCTGTGCCGGTTAATCGATCAATGCTTAGTCCCGATCATTTTTTTTTTAATCGAGTTAATTGGATCGATTAATTTGATTAAAAATTTTCAAAATCCGATTAAAATTTTCAAACTACGAATTAAAGTAAAAATGCTGTTCTGCCTACAAGATACTTTTTCACATAGTTTGCTAACAAATATTCTAAGAAACATCCATCAAATAATGAAAAAGCAAAAATAAATAAATAAATAAATAAATAAAAAATAAATAAATAAAATAAAATAAATAAAAAAATAAATAACAATAAAACCTCTCAAAAGAAGTTGTTGCTCTTTTGTTAATAGAGAAAAGGGGGAGGACAGTTATTAAACAAAATGCCGCTTCATGTGCATGCTGGAGCAACACCACCTGTCTGTAGCCTTCTACAGAAAGTGTTGGCCAGGGTAATAGTATTTTCAGAAACAAGAAGCTTTCAAAAAATGGAAATGCTAAAGATGATAAAAAAAAAAAAAAAAAAAAAAAAAAAAAAGGAAAAGAAGGGATTGAGATTTCCACTATCCCTGTGATGAAGGATATGAGAACAGAGTTTCACAATATCTTCACTTTCATTTTTTATTATCGGTTCAGAATTGCTTATCGTAACTATTGAAGTAGAAACAGAAAGTGACATTCTGTGTTCTCGTCCGAAGTGACAAAAATGAACTAAAATTTGAGATTTTTATGATAAAGATATGAAATTTTGAGAATTCGCTTAAAAATAGTGACAAGCAAGATGGACAAGGCCTGCAAATATAAAACTAAAATATGCGTAATTTCATTTAATGTTTCTTTCAAAATGAATTGAAAAATTAATTTATTTAAAAAAAAAAAAAAAAAACTGAATAAGTGAAAATATTTATATAAAATTAACACTTAAAGTCACTAATTATTACTCTGAAAATTGATTTAAATTTCAGCTATGAAACAGATATAAGTAATTGATTAGACAAAAATTTTCAGTCAAACTTATGAATAATATATATATATATATACGCAATATGAGAGTTTTATTCATCATTAAAATAAAATTATATAAAGAAAAATTGAAACTGATTAAAAATCCAATTAATCGACCTATTAATAGATTAATGAAGTACGATTAACCCAGCTAAAACTCTTAATCGATTCCCACCCCTACTAAATTTGTATCCCCCCCTACCTATTTTTCATACAGGTGATACTTCAGATTTTATTAAAAAATAAATGTTCTTTAAACTTTTTTTTTAAAAACATATTTTTAACCTAAATGTGAATAAATTTAGGTTTAGGTTGAAGGATGTTACATAATCTGTGAAAATTTCAAGAAAAAATATTAAATAGTTTCAGAGATATCCTGCGCGCAAGCTGAAACAAACAAACAAACAAAAAAAAAACATTTATTATTAATACATAAATTATTAAATAATTCTCCGCAGAATTGAAATTATATTCCAAAATACATAACAAACTTATAGGTAACAATTAGGCATGCCCAATGAAGCTTAGTTAACAATAATTTACTTAAAAAAAGACTATAATTAAATCGATGCTTTTTGAAGGTCTAAGGAGGTCTGTCCTCTTAAAAGGTTTTACAAAATTTTTAGTTTCAAATTTATTTTTCTTGGTTCCAAATTTCTGAAATAACTAATTACTTAAAATGCTGTATACGAATTTTACCCAATGCTTTTAAAATTTTGTATGAACGCTAATCAGTTTTTTTTTTTTTTTTTTTTTTTTTTTTTTTTTGGGGGGGGGGTCACAAAACTGGGCCTTTATTTTGAAATCAGCAAATATAATTACCTTTATTTAAAGGGAGCAGAATTTTTTAATTTAATTTGAGGATAAATATTGCGGTACCCCCGAATTTCGAGGACAAAAGGACTAAATCAATTTAGATTGCAAAATTTTAGTGATTTTTATGTATGAAGTACCTGAAAGTACTTAATTTAACTTATTTGTTATGATATAATAAATTATTATGGTGAACCATTAATAACTTTATAACCGGTGTCCCCAAATGTGTTCTAATTTTTTGGGGACGACGCGCGACGGGTAGTTTTCGGGTTTTGAGGACATCTGGTCACCCTACCTTTATTACGAATTCTCAAATTCAATCGCAAGACGAAAACTCATGAAAAATTCAAATTTTATACTGCTTTTTGTTTGTAGTTGATTCTGTAATTGAGATATAAAAAAATAAATAAACAGATGGGTTCCATTATAAATAAGAAAAGTATAGTAAAAAAAATTGGAGGTTTAAAATAATTTAGAATTGACATGGAGCATTTTTAAATTGGGCATTATTTTTTATTCATTTCTCCATATAAGAGGCCTTTCATCTTTAGAATTACTTTTTATTCTTTAAAACATGCTTTATGCATAAAAATGATAGATTTGGTATTAGTAGTACTGTCGCTAACAAAAGTGTCCGAACACTAAGACTAAGAACATGATTCGACAAGGATTTATTTAACAAAACAGTATTAACTCTACTTTTTTTATATAGGAATTTTCGCTAGTGTTCGGACACTTTTGTTAGCAACTGTGCATGATTAAGAAGCGCTAGAATGTAAAACAAAAATAATAATTTCAGTGTCCCTGATATTTTTAAGTACCGGGTGTCCCATAAGTCTGTGGACATTTAAAAAAATCCATAAAAATTGAAGAAATTTGTAGAATTGAACGTGGTTTACGAAAAAAATATTCTTGTGAGGAGGGGAGGGGGGGATTTTTAGTAAAGAAAAAATAATTGTTAAAATTTTCGTCGATAGAGAGCGCTGTACTTGAGGAAAAAATCATACATTTCAATGAAAAACTATATATATTTGCAGGCAAATGTTTACAGGCATGTAACTTCAATTCTATGTGTCCGTCATCACCACAAATTACAGTTTGCAAACCAGTTACAACACCCTAACTGTAGCTTCAGTTGGTGATTCGTAGCTGAAAAAAAACATCTTCACCAATAACGCTTTATCCAGCATTGCAATTAAAACATTATGTACACACAAGTTGGAGGCGAAATGAGAAATAAGTTGTGTTAATCGTAAAACTGCCCTCTATCCACGAAAAATTTAACTATTATTTTTTCCTCCCCCCCCCCCCTCCACAAAAGAAAAAAAAAACCCTCTTTACGAGAATAACTTTTTTTCAAACCGCATTCAATTCTACAAAGTCCTTTTATTTGTATGAATTTTTAAAATGTCTACAGACTTAAGGGACATCCGGTATAAGGAAACGAATTTCGACTCTAAAATGAGTTATGGTAACTTGTTCTTTCTCATGTCCGACTTTTTTTTAAAGACTTTTTCTTATACCCGCTCTGTCTGTCACCGGCGTTTGTCCGAATGTGTCCCATCTTGCTTATATCTCAGCAATCAGACCACCTAAAGACTTCGGGTTTTCAATAAAATATTAGTCATGTTTGACACTACAATTTAACACAAAATTTTTTTTAAACATAATTGATTAGTTTTCTTTTAATTAATAAAAATATGAAAATAATAAGCTAATAATAGCAAGAAATTAGCCATTTAAATTTTATCCATAATTTAATTGTTGCCAAAAAAATTTACGAGTTCATTTTTTTTTTTTTTTTTCCGACAGGAAAAACACACACACACATACATTTATCTAAACGTGAACAATTAAAAATTAAAAAAAAAAAAAAAAAAATTATGCATCTCACAAAAATTGACGTCATTGTCACTTAATTTTTCGGACATTGATAAAGTGCTAATATATTTTACGATGCAAATATATGGTGTACTAAAATCAGTTTTATTTATAGATCCTCCGGGGCGATTTTTTAAAACTTTGCGTTGAAATACACCGAACATTTTTCTCCAAGAAATTTAGTTTAGCAACAGCGATTTTAATCTAGGTAGCGCATCAAAAATATAAAAATAAAAAAATGTTACAAAAATAAAAAATAAAATAAAAAAGTAACACTTATTAAAAAAAAAAGTAAAATGACCTTTTCTTAATGCACTAAAAAGAACAAAATAACTTTTTCAGCTTAGTATCACCGATCGATACTTGCATTTTACTACTATTCCAATAAAATTGCACCTGAAACGAAGAAAAGGGCGGCTCAAACTATTTTATACCAAAATTTCTAATCTAGCTAATTTCAGCTCATATTTTCATAAATCCATAATAATTTTTTTAACTTAAATTAGTTTTAAATTATTATGGATTTATGAAAATATGAGCTGAAATTAGATAGATTGTAAATTTTGGTGTAAAATGGTTTGAGCCGCCCTTTTCTTCGTTTGAGGTGCAGTTTTATTGGAATAGTATTAAAATGCAAGTATCCAGATCGGCGGTACTGAGCTGAAAAAATTATTTTGTTCTTTTTAGTGCATTAAGAAAAGGGCATTTTATATTTTTTAAATAAGTGTTATTTTTTTTAAATAAGTGTTTTTTTTTTTTTTTAAAAGGCTTATTGAAATTGACTATTAAGGAAACTTATTGTGACTCTGATATGTGTTATGATTTCTCATTATTACCCATGTGGGGGTTATTTTTATTAATTTATTTTTAAAAATATTTAACAATTCTGTCAAAAAATAAATATGTATTTGTACAGCTGACGAACAGATAAATCACGTTCTACTTGAAGATGTCTTATTATAAGTCATAGGATATTGAAAGTAGTTAATCAATTTCCCTCGAAAAATTATTATTTTTTTGTGATCATAAACAATATTCTTCACGCAAACAAATAAAATGAAATAAAGGGTAATCAACTATTGAAAACAAAACAATAGTTTTGAGGAAACTGTTTTAATGAATTCCTTTAAAACTATAAAACTGACTAATTAAATGGAACACGGAAGTTTTCATTATCAGATGGTATTTTTAAAGGTGAATATAATAAAGTTGACCTTCTAAAAAATGTACGGTTTTCTTCAGCCAAATTCTCAAAGAAATGAATTTATGAGTTATGCTGATTATTTTTCATTTGTCAAACAATGAGCGAAAAAGGAAAAACCTTGATGGGATAATTATTGGTAATTTAGAATAATATTCTATTTGTTATGTGAAAAAAGGACTACACTGTTTTGTTTTTAAAGAAATCTGTGTTATAATTTAAACTGAAAATAATAACTATAATTTTTAGAAACAATATAAATTATTCAAGGCTTTTGAAGAATTAGTCATTGACGTTTAACTGTTGTAGTAGATACCGATACCATTAGGATAGTAATATTTTTAACAAGTTATGTTAAGCAAGAAATAAAAACAGTTTTTTTTAAAATAATCCGACATCATCAAAAAATTTTTTTGAAATTTGCTGCATTTTCTCTTGTATTCCTTATTTGTTTCCTCTCTTCGGCAGATGGGAAAAACAAGATAACAAATGAGGAAGAGATAGATGTGCACATACAGAGTTATAAAATGAAATTAATAATGGACAATTTGTTTTATAGGTTCTAATATTAAAAATACTTATATCAACACTATATTTCTAAAGTAATTTCACATCACAAACATACTTAAACATCCGTATTTTTCTTCTGTACTCAAGGTTTCTTTTCTCTCGAACCGATGAAAAAAAAACAAGATAAGAAATAAGGAAGAGATACACATGTCACATATCGAATCATCATAAGAAAGTGGCATTGCGACAATGTGTTTTATTGGCAAAAATATTGGAAATATAATATAATGTTCATACCGAAAAAATTCTGGTTTTGATGCTGTAAATATTACGACTCTACACCAATACAGAAGGTCACTTGCACGTCGATTGCCGTTTAATGAAATTAGTTCATTAATTGGAAAAGATATTAGAAACAGGAGTAAAATAAATCTCGTTTTATAAAATACCTATAAAATAATATGAGGAATCCATTATGGGTATTATCGCTTTCGGTTTGTCAAAAGAACACTTAGATAAATGAAAATCCACGAACACTGAATGAATGTAACTGAAATTAGTTGGTAAACGGAACAATAGATGTAAAATAAAAATTAACACAACATTGTTACCAAAAAATTACGTTTATGGAAGATTCAAGCTAGGACTTATACTTAAGAATCAAAATTCAAGATTGCAAGATACAAGCAAATTGCTGCAAGGATAAGTAAGTTTAACCTTCATACGTAAAAATTAATTTTCAAAATCGTTTCCATAAAATCTATTACGAAAACGTTGAAATTATCAGGAAAATAATGGAATGGAAACATTGTAACACTAGTACTGAGAATTTCAGCTTAATCTTAAATCGCAAATTAAAAATTCTCTATAGAAGGGCTTGTAAGATGCTTTACAACATTTATTTTACAGTCGGCAGCAAAATTATTGAAGCATACATCCACATTTTTCATATATATATATATAGATATATTTTAGTTTGATCGCTAATTTTTATCATCAACTTACTTTTTTAGAAACAGCATAGGACTAAGATCATGACTCGACAAATATTTACTTAACAAAACAGCATTAGGTGCATTTCTTTTAAAAATTATTGCTAACGATTCAATAATTTTGCTGCCGACTGTACAAATACACATAGTCAAGTTGCCGGCCTGGTGGTTTGTTCGGTAGGGCGATACCTTCTGGATCCTCAAGTTCCGGGTTGGAATCCCGGTGCGGTCATGGATGCTTGTGATATCC
This sequence comes from Salticus scenicus, assembly GCA_963930645.1. Taxonomy (NCBI): domain Eukaryota; kingdom Metazoa; phylum Arthropoda; class Arachnida; order Araneae; family Salticidae; genus Salticus; species Salticus scenicus. The sequence goes on along the minus strand of OZ005650.1, from coordinate 303,340,770 downwards.
TATGTCTAAAAATGTTGTTGTGCACTTGTTTATGTACATTTCTGTAATATGGATAAATCCAGACAAAAGTCATTGTAACTATAAGTCTCAAAGATGTCAAATGATATAGCCAAGTTTGGTAAACAATATTAGTTATAAATTCCCCAGCAATAAAGATTTCAGTAATAAAAGTAATATTATAAGATATTTATATAGTATTAAGCCAAAAATGGTTTATCATGGTAACTGAATTACATTTTAATTTTATGTCACATTCAGTGAAGGCAATATGTTCGTATTGAACATTTTGAATAAGTCTTTTAAGTTTTCATGTATCCCTGCTTGTGATTCATTTATCCAAGCGGAACACAATACAAAAGGTAATATCAAAAACTAATCAACTCTCATATGAAAACAGATTCCCATTAACGTATTTAAAAAAAAGTAAGTAATTAAAAATAAAACTTTGAATCTAATACTTTTCATGTATTGGAATAATGCGTTTATTTATTGAGATTGTCTTCTTCATATAAAAGTAAGCTTTTTTAATTTCACGAGCTTGAAACTATCCATCTAGCATGAATTATGGTAAATATTCGAATATCTTTGAATCTAATACGTTTCGAAATATAGTGTATTTATTGAGATTGTCTTCTTCATATAGAAGCAAGCCTTCTCTCTAATTAAATGAACCTGAAACTATCAATAGAGTATGAATTATGTTAATATTTGTACGACTTTGAATCTTACAACTTCCATATATTGAAATAACGTATTTATTGAGATTCTCTTCTTCATATAGAAGTAGGCTTTTTTCCATAATTAAATGAGCTTGAGATATATTGATAAGTTATGAGAATTATGATAAATATTCGCATATCTTTGAATTTAATACGTTTCATATGTTGAAATAAAGTATTTATTGCGATTTTTTAGTTCCCTTTCATACTATAGGTATGGGGAACTTAGGTAATCGTGAAAATTTTCGACCTCGGTTTTTTGACTTTTCTACACGTTTTCAGGTGTGAGGAATCCGAAAATGACAAAATTTGTATGGTATCCGTCTGTAGCATGTCTGTTAGTCCGTTAGTTAGTTTGTTAGTCTGTGTACACGGTATCTCAAGAACAAATAGTCGCAGAGAAGTCAGATCAATTTTAAAATATTACTTTCGACACTGGAAAGAACCCTATTCATTTGCAACATTCGAATTTAAAAACTTCGAAAGTTATTAGAAATTTACGATTTTCTTAACATGGGAGAATAGGGCAAAACTTTACTTAAACGTGCATTTAATGGAAAATTTTTAATGTTAAAATGTCAGACCAGTTTTAAAATATCAGTTTTGAATTCGGAATGAACATCATTAATTATAAACATTCTACTTTGAAAATTTCGCAAGTTATTGGAAATTTACGAATTTCTTAAGAAGGCAGAATAGGCCAAAATTTCACATAAACGTCAATTTTGAGGGTTTTTTTCATCGTAAAGATGTCAGACCACTTTTGAAATATTATTTAGGATACTGGCATGAATATCATCGACTATAAATTTTCCAATATTAAAATTTCGTAAGTTATTGAACATTTACGAATTTCTTAACATGGCAGAATAGGGCAAAATTTCACATAGACGTCAATCTTGAGGGATATTTTCATCGTAAAGATGTCAGACCACTTTTAAAATATTATTTAGGATACTGGCATGCATATCATTTAGTACTATGAATTTTCCAATTTAAAAAATTCGTAAGTTATTCGGAATTTACGATTTAATTAACATGGCAGAATAAGGCAAAAGTGAGCATAAACGTCCATTTTGAGGATCATCAATATATCAGACAACTTCAACATAACATTTATGATACTTGTTTGAACATGATTGACTACAAATATTCTAAAAGGAAAACTTCGTAAGTTATTCGGAATTTAAGATTTTATCAACACAGCAAAATTGAAAAACTTCCATATAAATATGCATTTTGAAGATTGTTACATTGGAAATAGTAGCATGGAAATTAAACTACGAAATTGTCCCTAATAAAATAAGTTAATAGATTAGAAATAAGATAAATAAATATATCGAAATGAACGGTGGATAGCCTTATTAGGCGGGATTTCATTCTGTCACTGTGTCAAGCGTTTAGTTAAATTCATTTTTCTTAGCATGATTATAATATGTTTTGCACTAGAGATTTATGAGAACTTGTATATTATGGGGAACTGAGTAGAGTCCACCTATGCCAGATAGTTTCTTCATATAGAAATAAGCATTTTCCTTAATTAAAATGAATTTGAAACTAGCAATAAAGCATCATGAATTATGGTAAATATTTTCATATCTTTGAATCTAATACGTTTCATACATTGAAATGATGTATTTATTGACACTATATTCTTCACGTATGGAAAAGCTTTTCCCTTAACTAAATGAGCTTGAAACTATCAATAGAGCATGAATTATGGTAAATTTTCACATAACTCTGCAAAATATCAATAATAACAGAATGGCTTTTTCAAAAGCGTGTGCGAACATTTTTTTTTTTTTTTTTTTTGTATGTGTATTTTGTATAAACCACAGTGATAACTGAACATTTGTAAATGTTCAATCGTTCAATCTTAGTAAAAAAAAAAAAAGGAAAAAAGAAAGAAAGAAAGAAGAAAGAAATGAAAAGAGAGAGATAAAAGCGAAAAGAACTGTTAACAAGTAAAGGTTATAAAAAATAGTGGGCACAAATGCAACCTGACAGACGTAACAAATTAGGGTAAGATTTTTTGATAAACTTTTCAATACCTTTTTAAATTATATTGAGTAAAAATGGTCACATAATTCAGAATAAAACTAATTTGTCATTGAAATGCATTAAAATTACATAGAAGGAACATTTATGGTGATTGCATAATTTAGCTTTGCTACTTGAACACGCTGCATTCGTGATCTTTTTCGCGTTTGATGAAGGGTCAAGAAGGCGAGAAGTATTTCGATCCGAAATACTTCTCGCATGCTTTGAGATTTATCATTCGGTTTTAAACGTTCTTATCAAGTAAAAATTAGCATAAAATCAGTAAAAATTAGAAAAAATAAGAAATAGTTGGCTTTTGATTTTACAACGGAACTACATGATTAAAATCATATTTATAAAAATCAGTAATATTTCTTTTTGTATGCAGAATTATAACTTAGTCTTTGAATACTATATCAAACCAAAATTATATCTAGAAATTTGAAATGATTGCAAGATGCAAAAACCATTTCGTACCGTTTCAATGATGCAAGAACCGTTTCGAAAGGTGTTAATACATTTATCTAGCATCATAACACTGTAAAGAAGATGAAAGTACACAGCATTTAAACAACAACAACAACAACCAAAAAAAAAAAAAAAAAAAAAAAAAAGAATCTGGTGTGAAGCAATCACACGACTTCCATTACCCAGAATTACACGTATTATATGCAATTCTTAGAAATAATGTGATCAGAAAACATAAAACTGACCTAACGAAGTAGACACCTAACAAATTACCTATAAGGGAAAGCTGATATATATACATATATGTAAAGAGATGTAAAACAGAGTTTACACAGCGAGTTATTAAAAGAAAAATGAGTTATTTTTTGAAACACCAATTTCCAAGATCTAAAACTGACCAACCTAATTCGGACGACTGTTAATTTTCCTGTAATAACCACGCAATACATGAGAAGGGATATCTAAAATGGATTTATGTAACAATTTTCAAGAAATTCGTTACAGCCGTTTTTGTACCAAAACTTGGCATACTCAATTATTGACCGGAAAACGATAATTACACACAAAGGATATTTAAAAAAGAGTTAATACGGTGAGTTAAAAAAAAAAAAAAAAAAAAAAAAAATCCGTACAGCCGTTTTTAAAGAAACGCACTTATTAATTTCAGAGATATGATAGCCATAAAATTTTCCACACACACACACACACTGACCAATGGACAATTTGCACACATGGGGGATTTGAACAAAATCTTATTTTTATGGTAGTTTTAGGCTCATAAATTTCAAAAAGTTTATTAAAAATGCAAAAAAAAGTCCTCATTAATTTCAAAAATAACTTTAAAATTAACCAAAAATCATGTGACTCCAAAACGTTTGTCTGATGTCACACTTTATGATGCTTCAATGCTTACATTTTGTTAGCCTAGTTAGCAAGCAGCAATTCGTTTTAACTTTCGTAATTATCAACCATTTATGTGATTTCTGAGCATTTCTTTTTCATTTTATAATCATTTAATACCATTATCATCATTTTTCCTTATCATTATTGTCAATTGTTTTCTTTTCATGGCGGTTGTCCAATGTTTTCGTTTAATAGGATCCTTTGGAATGCTAAAGAATAGCTTTTGAGAAGCATTTAGCCGTTGTATTAGTGCAGAGTGGTACAATACAATAATTATATTATGATTTTTTACTATCCGTCATTATTATAAAATACAAAACCTATTTCACTGATTCAAGAAGCAAAGCAAAGCACAAAATCGAATGTAAACAACGATTACTCCCGTTTGTTGTCATAAAGAGTGACGTCACGATATTTTATACTGTGTTTTCTCGATAGAGTAAATAGTGCGATGTTAAAATTGTTATAAATCAGTAATTAGATTTCAAATAAAGGAAATGTTTGTATTTATTTTCTTACCTTTTCATATTCTATTATATAAGAACGAAATCAGAAAACGCGCAAATTCTCTATTGCTAAAAACTACTTTTTTGGACTCAGGATGTCTTAAAACGTGTAAATCAGGTGAAAACTCAGCATCGAATTTTTAGACCGAATACAATACTTCCGTTACTTTAATGCCTGGTAGTCGGGAAGTGAAAGTATACTTTGAATGAAACTGGGAATCATTTGGTCGGGCTCAGTTGCTTGGAAAGGCCAAGGTTGATGGTAGACTGGAGAGTTGCTAATGACATACTAGCTGTCAATCAATTTTTTCAACTTTCCTGCCATTCTTCCATACTTTTACATTAAAATATTCAGCATGGTTAGCTTTTATAATCCATCAAAATGTGAAAGTATTTTTTTTTAAACTTATGTTAGCAGATAAAAATAAAATAAAACAAAATAAAATAAACTGACAGCAAAATCTATCCATATTTTTCTCCCTTTTTTATAACGAAATCTGACAGGTATAATTTGATAAAATATTTATTTTGTGTCACAGCGATTTGATTTGAAAAGCAATGTTGAGGGTCTTCTTTTAAGAAAACAAATCTTTCATCTATAATTCGTACCTTGAATTGTCTGTCTGTATTGATAAGCTAAAGTTTTCGCAGCACTCTTTCAAAGCGTGTTCAAAGTTCCAACTAATGATTTTGACAACATTAACATAAAATTAAAATGCTTGATGATTTAATAATGTATTAGACCGTTAATTGAATTTTGATTTAAAGTTATATAGCTCTTAATATAAATATAGCTAGCTATTCTCTTTTAAAACATATTTATTACGCCAAGAAACTTCCCTACAGATAGATATTAGATTGCATTGCGGATTAATGGAAATATAGATATATACATTATATATTTATATATGAAAGGGATAAAAATAAATAGTTTTAAATTATTAAAAAACCCAATTTAAAAGCGTGAAAATCACTAATCGAAATTATAATCGTGAATAATTCGTAATTGCCTCTTTAAAGATTGTTTCCTAGCAGAAGACTTTATAACTCAGAAATCAGAAAATGAACGAAATTATAAGTCGAAATTCGCTGACATTAGTGCAATTTGCAAGTGTCGCTGCATTGAGCTGCATATTAATTAATCCCAGAAATTCCCTTTAAGAGCCCAGACGATCTAGAGAACCAATCAGCAGCTCAGAAAATTAGGTATAAAAGCCCAAACATTAAACAAACGGGGCCTCTTGCAACGATTTTGACTTGTTAAACACTTTCACGCTGCAGCCTTCCTCCCAAATTATGTAGGTCCTACAGGCCTCCCCAGATTCGGCGGCCCGGGACGTCGCGTGAACCGCCGACCCTGGATCGGCAAAGCGTCGGATTATGACTCCATTCGCCTTACCCTGTCCCGACTTTGAAATGCTGAAGCAATAAAGATGTTTCCTGAAATAATGCCTAGTCGTCATTGTGTTCTGCGCCTGTCATCTCTCTCTTATCCAGTAATTAATCCATCACATATATATATAGGGGAATGTCTCCTGTTGTGGGCATTCTTCGGTTATGTGCACCCACCATATCTTTTTAACAAAAGCAAGATGGTGGATTTGAGAATTGTCAAACATGTATTGTGACAGTACGTAGTTTTTGTGCTAACACCGAAGTGAATAGATGCATTTTCTTAGTAAATGCAAGCATGGAAAAAAAAAAAAAAAAAAAAAATCTGAGAAAAAGCAACACAAAAGTGATTTGTGAATATTTTCAGAATGCGATAAATCGAAATGAATCAATTCAAAAATGTAAATGCAAGGTATATTTATGCAGTAAATTCTTTACATTTTGTGATACAATATCGAATTCAGCCAAAATGTGGACCGAAAATTGCTTTTTCTGCCATTATAAAAATGGCTGCAATTCCCGGTTGTGGACAACTTCACTGAGAAAAAATTCTGTAACTGACATCTAGAATCTAAATTGTGGCTCTAGAAAAAATAGTTCCATGTCATTCTTATAAATTCTAGTGTCCTTAGAAAGCGAGTTCTAGAAACCCCTATTAGAATTCTAGAGAGTTTGTCTATATTATCGAGGGCAAACCTATTTGAAAATATCTCCAAATAAATGCGAACACAAGAGGTGAGTTTCAGCAACTATAATCTTGGTTTATGATCTAATTCTAGCTAATCAAGCGAAAATTTCTCGCCATACAAATGATTCAGAATATTCAGAATATTGTTTCACCATCTAGAAATGTGTAGACTAGGAATTCTCGATCATTTCGTCTATTCAGTTTATTAGCGTGCCTTATGCGCATAGCTCAGAAATCTATATTTCTAGTTAAGGAATTTAGAAAATGGCCACTTATTCATTCTAAATGAAGGTGGCATTAATTTTTTCTCAGTGTTCATGTAACCGGTTGTGGGATCACTTGTTTTTTTCATTTAAGACGTGTGTTTGACTTACAAAATGTCAAATATGGTCGTTTATGTCAAAATAACATATTTTATTAGTGTTTTTATATATGTTTAGGCTTTCTTAGCAATGTCAACCCCGAAAAAGTCAAACGATCCAAAATAAATTTATTTTAATGATTTGGTTAAAGCCATTTAGGATTGCTTAGTGGATAAGAAATCCATAAAATCGACTGCCCGAGAATATGGTCATCCTTGCAGCATCTGAGTTCCTCCAGAAGAAGCTTGGAGAAAGTAAGGCAACTCCACCTTTCAAAGTGCCGGCCAAACGCGCTAAAAGTTGAAGTCTCAACAATCTGATGATGTCGACTTCTGTGTCATCTATTTGAAGTACCTGCCACTATGTCTAACAAGAGCCATCTCAATCAATTGCAACGCGCGTGATTGTCTGGTGCATTTGAAGTGTGCCAATATACATGCAAATTATTTTACTTGCAAGCATTGCACTTCTGATTCGGAGGACGAAGAAGATGACGAATAAAATTGGAAAAATGAAATTTTCTGTTATTATTTCGGCCACTGAATACTTACAAAATGAACAAATTTTGTTGTTTTCTGTATTTATTGTGGTTTTTCTTATTATTTTCCCATTTTTAGCGGATTTTTCAAGTGTGCCCACAATCGGATACAATTTTTTTTTGGCCAAAAATGACCACAAAATTGGTAATATATTTTTTTTCTGGTTGACGGAATCAATACAGTTACTTCATCAAACGTTAGCTAAGTGTTCTAGCTTTCCATTGATATTAATATCTTTGCACAATATCTACTCTAAAGTTATAAGCCGAAATAAAAACTGTGCCCACACCACAACCGGAGACATTCCATTATATATATATATATATATATATATATATATATATATATATATATATATATATATGTTATTCGTTTAGTTCAGTTTAATTTAGTAAATAAGTGAATTCATTTATTCGATTTTATTTAAAATTTTTATAGTGAATAATGCTATGAATTATCGAATAAAAATTATTTAAACAGTCTAATATTTTGTTCAAGAAACACTAAAATATGACTCTAGGAACCCAAAAACATTTTCTTCATTTGGAAATTACTATGTGTTCATTTATAAACGTACACAATGAAAACACCATTCGAAATCACCACAAATCATATCTACAATCTATAAATACAAAGAATACATATGAATTCATACAATACTAACTCACAGGAATTTTTAGTAAGAAATGTAAAATCGAATTCAAAAAGCCTAATAATAGACGCTTTTCAGGTCGAATATTACCAGATTTTTATTCTGAAAAATATTTTCCTTATCTTTTTAATATTAAAGGCCAAAGTTTCCCGAATCTAATGCTCGAAACTGATGTAATTGCTACAAAAATGTATTGAAATAAAATATAAAATAAGATAATTTTTATCGTTGGTTTGGAGAAATAAATAAAATAATGGAAGAAGAATGATTTAGCAGACAAAATGATGTCGCAATTGCAATAGTGTATTGAGAAAAAATAAGTTTTATCCGTGATTTGAAATAAATTAAATAAGTCTAAAAAATATAATTTAAAGGAATAAATGTTACGCTGTTAGGAGTTCTCCATTTGGTGATTTGGCAGTTTTTTTTCACGGCTTCAACTAAAACCCGCCAAATTATGGTTCAAACATTAAGCTAAATTACAGGAAAAAATTAAAAAAAAAAAAAAAAAAAAAAAAAAAAAAAGTTAATTTGATAATATTAAATAATAAAATAATAACATTTGAAAATATCAACCGTCCCACAAGTTCCTATATAGTAACTTAAAAAAGAAGACTGTACTAAATAAGTGATTAATTAGTAAGCAAAAAAATATTGTTGAAATAGGATGCATTTTTCATACATAAATGTACTATCTTTGTAAGCACAGATTTTTTCTCAAGACTAATGAATTGTCTGAGGATTTCTGAAAATTAATTTTTCTTTGGCAAGCTTTTAACTTTTTTAACGTAACACATTTTTTTTCCCTTGTCATTTTTAAGCTATAAAAGTACATATGCATGTGCAGAACTTGTTAATCTCTATTAGAGGTTAAAGAAATTTTCTCGTCGAAGGTGTGTGTGTATTTGTGTTGTGGGTTAATGGCAACTGTCTACACTACAAGGGGTCTAGGCATAAATGAAATTGGGATGTTTCAGTTTGGGGGGAGGGGGGGTCTTTTTGAGTTTGTATTTAATCTAGTTTCAGAGAAAACCGTGGAAAACTCCGAGCGGCTAGTCCTACGAGCGATATCTGGGATTGAACCCGGTACGTCCCGATTGCCAGCTTCGTGAGTAAAAGCCTTCGATGAAGGAGACACTATTTAAAATATCTCGTAGAAAAAATACTTTTGCGTCCAAATTACGATATCGCTAAGAGGACGAGTTAACTAATAAGTAACAAAAATTCTCGAAAAGACATATTTATTATAAGAAGATCCAAGATATATCTATAATCCTTCTAAATCGAGCAGCTTCAAAGACTGAATAAAATCCGATTTTTTACCTATATATATATATATAATATTATGTATATAATTAATAAAATTTTTTATATTATATATATATAACATTACATATGGTACAATGGGGGTAAATCAGTGGAAAATTTATTATTATTTTTTTTTAAGTGATGCTCGTACTCTCAACTCTTTTCCCATTATAAAAATGGCTACAGCAGGGAAGTTCATTAATGTATCACGCCGAGATGGTTTTATAATAATAATAATAAAAAAAAATAAAATACCCAAAAAAATAAAATAAAATAAAATAAAAGTTACCTCCAATTTACCCAACTGGGTTAAATTGGAGATATGGCTATAAAAAATATGGGGTAAAATAGTGTTCAAACAACAATAACAATTAAAACCTTTCAGAAAATATACTTTCATTAATAATAATAATAATAATAATAATAATAATAATAAGGCTTCAAAAAATGTGGTTTAAAATAAAAATAGGCAGTTCTGATCATTTTGGTTTTGTGCAGGCCTGCTCATCAAAGACATAAAGTAAATAATCGATACTGCAATAAGTTATTAACTAGTATTACTAGTTATTAACTAGTTTTAACGGGGATTACCCCCCCGTTTTCTATTTATAAACTTTTACAGAATTTTTATAAGAAGCGTATAAATTTTTTTAAAAAATCGATGTTTTTGTGCCTGAACAAACTAAGTAAAGTTATTACTTTAAAATTAAGAAATGTACTTATAAGAAAAGAATAACTTAAAAAATACAATGTTAGACCATGTGTTAAATCTATATAAACTCTAAAACAAATATCCCAGCTGTTCACATTTGTTATACAATAATGTCTTTACTTTACTGTAGCCCTCTTCAGTAAGACCGCTGTGCGTAGAACTGACTTGATGTATGTCCAAATTAAGTTAAGGGATGAAAGGAAATGCCGCAAGTCATTTATAACATTTTGAAATAAAATAATTCTAAACAAAAATAATTTGAAAGAAAGAAAATAAATAAATAAAAGGTTCCACCAATTTCTCCACATGGGGTAATTTGGAGGTAAAATTTTCAGCCCCCAACCCCCCTGTACTCTGTAATATAAAAAAATAATTGCCTATAGATAATTATTGCTTAGGATATCCTTTTGTATGTCGTAACATAATTCACCAATTTTTTCAAAATCTGTGTGATCTAGGGGAAAAAAAAAAAAAAAGAAAAAACGGATACAAACTTTTCATTTTTTCTATTTCTATATGTAATAGAAATTTAAACACAAATACTTTTTTATTATTAAGAAAGGTATAAACAACGTTTTGGCATTATTAAAATTTATTTAAAAAATTATAAAAAGGGTTAAACCGTTTTTTTTTTTCTTTTTACTTTCCGAACACTATAGTGAGGAAAGTATTGTAATCATGTCAAAAATCCGAATTCGAGATTTTGATGTTTCTATACGTTTTGAGGTCCCCTGAGTCCGTTTTCACTATTTTTACGATGATGTATGTATGTGTGTGTGTATGTCTGTGAGTGAACACGCTACCGTCTAAACGCTTTGTTCGAATAAGCTGAAAGTTGGTGCGCATATTGTAAGTCACCATAGTACGAACCCTATAGATTTTGGTGAATCTAGCACTTATAGGTTTTTTACAGGGACACAAAGAAAAATTCTTTATCATTATGGTCTATGGGACCAAAATCTTAAAAGTGCGATAGCATCTAAACGCCTTATTCAATTAAACAAAAAATTTATACACATATTATAGGTCACAGTCAATCAATCTGTATAGAGTTTGGAGAATCTGGCACTTACCGTTTTTTTACAGGGGCACAAAGAAAAATTCTTTACCATTATGGCCTATGGGGCTAAATTTTTAAAAGTGCGATAGCGTCTAAACGCTTATTTAATCTGAACAAAAAATTTGTACATATGTTATAGGTCACAGTTGCACGAACTGTATATATTTTGGTGAATTTAACACTTACAGTTTTTTACTGGGACACAAAGAAAAATTCTTTATCATTATGGCCTGTGGGACCAAATTTTTACTTTCTTCTATATTCAATAGAAGAAAGTATTGGATTCGTAAAAATTTTCGACCTCGGGTTTTTGATGGATTTACACGTTTTGAGAGCTGTAGAACACGATTTGACCATTTTTAGAAAATGTCTGTCTGTTTGTCTGTCAGTCTCTGTGAGTGTGTGTGACAAACTTTTGTGGCAACTGTATCTCAGGAACTACTTCACAGAATTTCAAACAAATTGGTATGTAGTTGCACCTTGATATAAATTAGTGCCTATCAACTTTTGGTAAAAATTGTCTTACAGGTTGCGTTTCCATCCTGCTTTTTCTAAATTTTTAACATGGTGGTATAGTACAAAATTTTGTATAAATGTGCATAAAGAGAATTATTTTTTAATAATTATTATGAAATTTACCAGAATTATTTATAATAGAGATAGTCAACTGGGAAAATTTTTTTGTATGTGTAGGAGCCTCGCCTTCTCCCCCCCCCCCTCGAGGGGAGTAAATTTTCATGATGGGTATCTTTCAAAACAGCTCGCCAGTACCTTTAAAACGAATGGTTGAACCATAGATCTGTGATAATTTAAAATGAAGTTATCGATTGTTTTTTCATTTTTAACAATATATATATATATATATATATATATATATTAATGTAATATTGAGAATAAAATTGACTTTTTTTGGATATTTAGTGTAATACTACTTCTTTAATATGGAAATCATCTGCATTATCATGGAAGATAATTTTTTTAAATAATAATTTTAATTAATTATTTTTACTGAGTGAATTTGTATAGGAAAATATAGAAGAAAGTCATGTGGTGGCCACAACATACTTGTTAAAATTGCGATATCATCTAAACGCCTTATTCAATTGAGCTGAAAATTTATATGAATATTATAAATCACTGTTGCTCTAACTATAAGCATTTTGGTGAATCTAGCATTTATAGGTTTTTTACAGGGACACAACGAAAATTCTTTATCATTATGATCTATGGGCTCAAAGTTCAGTAGCGTTAAATAAAACATCGTGTAATATATAGAGAAAAATACTCAAACACTGTATTATGGTTTTATCTCTTTTGTTTGTTTAACAACTCCTCTTTTTTACTTTATCTACAAAACTGTTAATTACTCAATGTTCGGAAAGTCGAGTGAAGTCACTCCAGCTTTTTTAATTTACCACTAATTTACCCCATCCTACCCTATACAAAATTTATAACTGTGTGGTATATATATATATATATTTTTTTTTTTCAGTTTTTCACACAATTGTATAATTTTGTTAAAAAAAAAAAACTGCATAATTGTGTATAGAATAAACTGTTAAAAATAGTAATTTACATAGTACCTATACAATAAGCATATATTTGTTAGCGTTCAGTGCTTTTAAATCAATAAATAATTGAAAAATATTATTTTTCCGTAATGCTGTAATTGCAGATTTCGTCGTCTACAGCTGGAGAAAGAATTTTATGCAAGGCGGGCTAGTGAAACAATCAACAGCTGCTACAGATTTAACAAAAGTTCTATTGGATGGAAAATAAACTTATTAATAATTTTTCATTTCTAAAGCAGATTCAGTTAAATTTAACTGGATGATAAACCAGATTAATAGAAATTGTATTCATCAAACCTGCGTGTCCTAGAGAAAGTGAGAGCGGATCTCACGTAGCCTGAGTTTTTCTCAAAAGACTATGTACGAGAATAGAAATAAAAAAATTATAGAACATTGAAAATTGAAATATGAAATGTTATCCTATCCTACAGAAACTCTAAAGAATTGTAGGGACTTTATTGAAGGTAAGATAACAGCTGCCATCTATCGGAAAACGTGTTAGATTTTTCTTTTTTGAATTTCTTAAATATCACGGTGTCACGCATACATTTTATTGAAATTGAAAAAGGAAACAAAGTCTATTTAATATCGAATTTCAGAATTATCATTAGTTTTTAATATTAATTTTTGATAAAAATTATGGGCTTTAAAATTGTTATTACAGATTTAATCAAATTAAACATAATTTATATGTCTCATTAATATATTAAAACCAATTTAACATTTAAAATAAGATAAAGAATACAAAAATTTAAAACTTTAAAAATACATTAAATACATTAAAATACACGACAGACGTTTTGGCTAGAACACTAGCCCTCCTCAGTGTCAAACATACAAGCACAACATTTACAAAAATTCATAATACGTCATAACAAGATTAAATATTCAGGAGGAATAGCTTTAGCCTCGTTCAAAGCAGAATTTTGCATTTTAGTAAAAGTGCCGTCTAGAAAAATACGGGATTCATATATATTTACATTAGAAGCTAAAATTTTAAAGTTTTCGAAATCTGGAATATGATCACTATTGAGAGAATGGATTACGAGTTTTGATCTTAAATCTCCTGTTTTATATGAGCGTTTATGTTCCTTTAATCTAATTTCACCTGTTCTGCCAGTTTCACTAATATGAAAAATAGAACTCTTCTTTATAAATTCTTTTAATAAAGCGAGGGGGGTAACCATTATTTTTTAAATCAGAAAAATATTTGGATAGTTCAATATTTAATCATTCGGAATTGATCCAAAAATGCTTTGCACGGTGTAAAATAGTACGAATGACGGCAAGTTTATGCGATAAAGGATTAGCTGAATTGAAGTTAAGATATTGACCAGAGAAGGTGGGTTTTCTATAAACTGAAGTTGAAAAATGTAAAAAATCATTGACAGTTTTATGAATTATAAGGATGTCCAGAAAGGGTAGTTTATTATTAATTTCAGTTTCAAGGGTAAACTGGATGGCAGGACATAAAGAGTTAGCAAACTCTAAATCCTTTATCGCATAAACTTGCAGTCATTCGCACTCTTTTACATTGTGCAAAGCATTATTGTAGTAATTCCGAATTATTAAATACATAACTATCCAATTTTTTTTCTGATTTAAAAAATAATGGTTACACCCCTCGTTTTATTAAAAGAATTTATAAGGAAGAGTTCTATTTTTCATATGAATCAGTTTATCCTAAAGTGAAAAATTCCACTTATCGTACTACTATCCCTTATTATAAAGGCATTTCCGAAAATATCTTTCGAAAGTAACTTTCTCTCAAACTTTAAACCCGCTGTCCCCCCTCTTAAACGTCTAGGTGTAATCTATAGTATCCCTTGTAAAAATTGTGATTCTACATATATGGTGAAACTGGCAGAACAGGTGAAATTAGATTAAAGGAACTTAACTAAACGCTCATATAAAACAGGAGATTTAAGATCAAAACTCGTAATCCATTCTCTCTATAGTGATCATATTCCGGATTTTAAAAAATTTAATCTTGTTATGATGTATTATGAATTTTCGTAAATGTTGTTCTTGTATTTTTGACACTGAGGAGGGCTAGTGTTCTAGCCGAAACGTCTGTCGTGTATTTTAATGTATTTAATGTATTTTTAAAGTTTTTAATTTTTGTATTCTTTATCTCATTTTAAATGTTACATTGGTTTTGTTATTACAGATGTTTTGGAACATTGTTAACGGAGAGCCAGACAGACACTATTTTTTTTAAAGTAACTGTCTCTTTATATTAATGAAGAATGTCTGTCAATTATAAGTTGAAAATAAATGCTAAAAAATAGTTGTGATAGCGTGCTTCGGCCTCGGCCTTAATCAGGTTCTGAAAGAAAATACAAAATGTAAAACTACTGTTCTTGTTAGATAATGAAAACTATTTTTTTAATAGAAATAAATAAATCATGGTATGTAACATCCACTCGGCTTCCATTAGCCACTCTAAATTTACACACATTATATACTCTTTTTGGAGAAAATGCGGTCAGAAATAAAATTGACTTAACAAATCATACAATTAACTATTTTTCTGTAATATAGCAAACTAATATATATGTCGTAAAGACATATAAACAGACAAATAACAAGTTAAAAAAAAAAAAAAAAAAACGGTGAAGGAGTTTTTTGAAACTCCAATTTTGGAGATCAAAAAGTGACCTACGTGATCAAGGGGACTTTGAATTTTTCTGTAGTAACCAAAATCAGTAGAGTCGTTTTTGATACACCGATTTTCGGTTCTATATCCGATTTACACTAAAACTTGGCAAACTCACCGGAAACCGACGATTATATGTGAAGGATATCTAAATATAAGTTAATATGGCAAGTTAATATGAGTTAATATGACAAGAAAATGCGTAGAATCATTTATTAAAGAACACACTTGCAAGACTTAAAATTGATTTATTTATGCAGAAAGGCTATCAATTTTCCTGAATTAGCCAACTAATACAGGCGAAAGAGCATCTAATAAGGTCCTTAAAGCAACTTTGAAAAGAAAATCGTTAGAGGTAATTTTGAGATACAGACTTATTATCTTACTTCTGATTTTCTAATTTTCATCAAAAATTGGAAAGCCATAAAAACCATTTACACACTAGACCAGTCTTAATTATCAAGTTTCTTCGTTCTATCTTTATTCGTTTTGGAGATATGATAGTCAGAAGATTTCCCACGCACATACATACATACACACATACACACTGACTAATAGCCATAAAACCAATTTTTTGGACTCAGACGACCTTAAAACGTATAAATCAGATTAAACTAGGTATCGAAATATTTCACCGATTACAATACTTCCATTATTTATGGTAGTAAGTAACGGAAGTAATTAATGAGTGTACACTGAAAAATATTTTTAAAATGTTTAGTTGCAAACTAAAACAGTAACAATATTAACAACAGATATGAAAAGTAATTTTTTTCTTAACTAACCATTAAGAGTAATACAATAATAATAATAATAACAAAAACATAAATTATTTAGTGAGACACAATTTTTTTTTTTAATTTATTTGAAAGCTTACATTATGCCATTAAGTAGGAAAATAATATCGTTCATGTGAGCATCACGACTTCTCTGTACATACCGCATTCTGTCAACCCAATTTTCCATCACTCTTTCACATAAATTTGGTATTATTTCACGAATAACACGTTCAGTGTTGGTTTTTAATTGCTCAATTGTTATTGGATTATCAGCATAAACTTGTGACTTAACATACTCCCAAAGAAAAAAATCACAATCCATCGAGTCGATTAACTGAATAATGTCATCCATGAATTCTTCTCAAATTTCTCTCAGTATTCACAGATGAACACTGATTTTGATAAAACAATTTAATAATTTCGAAACGTTGTTCAAGCGTGTATCTTTGCATGATTAAATGGCATAACATACTAAGCACAAATAACATAAGAAATGTCAAAAAATAATACGCAGTGTTGCCATTCTAACCATTTAAAATTGTATAATTCCTATTGGAAAAGCCTTTATTTGGTTAAAATTTGAATTATAAAATACATATTGTTTTCCAGATAAGGCGAATGATTTTACATTATATCATATTTAGAAGAAGAAAAAAAGAAATATTCGGGTCTTTATCATTTCTAGGGCAATATGTCATGTGTACATTTTATAGGTTTACATAAATAAGTACGTATATTCAAAATGATAATAATGATAATAATAATAAAAATAACGGCATAAACAAAGTTGAATTTCATGGGTTTACTGGTTTAAACCGAAAGATGTGTCACATGGTTATCACAGATAAATTAAGTTGTAAATATACTGTAAAATGTTAAAAGTTCTGAATAAATTCAAAGAGGCGCTGCCAAACGCATCAGAACTTTCTAGTCTAGATTTTTTTTGGGACATATATATATAAATCTATATGGTTCTTGCGATGATAACATATAACATGTCTACCAATTAATATCTTAATCTCTATAGTCTGCAATGATAAATAATTTTTCTTTTTGTCCTTGTAAAAAAAAAAAAAAAACACTTTAAGTCACACAATCATCAAAATCTGTACAGTCAATGCGACGGTGACATATAACATCCTACCAACTTTCAGCACAATCGAAGACAGCATTTGCACGTTAAGGTGTTCATTTACATGCATACTCACACGCACATACACCACCATGAAAATAGCAAAAATGAACTCAGGAGACATAGCGAGTCAAAATATAGTGACTATCGTATAAACAGTCAAAAATATCCTAACTGAATTGTTCATGATTACTATATTTTCCTTGCATAATGTATGCTCGGAAAGTAAAAATAAACTAGTGTGCATAGGTGGTTCCCCATCATATTTATGTTCTCATTTTCTAGTGCGAGACATATTATAATAATGTTAAAAGAAATGAATTTGACCAAAGCTTGATACAGTGACAGAATGAAATCCCCGCCTAATAGGCTATCCACCGTTCACATGCTACTATTTCCAACGCAATAATCCTCAAAATTCATATTTATATGAAAAATTTACAATTTCGCTATGTTGATAAAATCGTAAATTACGAATAATTTACGAAATTTTCCTATTAGAATATTTGTATTCAATCATGTTCAAACAAATATCATAAATGTAATTTTGAAGTTGTCTAATGTATTTAGGATCCTCAAAATGGAAGTTTATGATTAATTTTGCCTTATTCTGACATGTTAAGTGAATCGTAAATTCCAAATAACTTACGAATTTTTTAAATTGGAAAAATCATAGTCTATGATATTCATGCCAGTATCCGAAATAATATTTCGAAAGTGGTTTGACATCCTTACGATGAAAATATCCCTCAAGATTGACGTTTATGTGAAATTTTGCTCTATTCTGCCATGTTAAGAAATTCGTAAATTTCCAATAACTTACGAAATTTTTATATTGGAAAATTCATAGTCATTAATATTCATGCCAGTGTCCTAAATAATATTTCAAAAGTAGTCTGACATCTTTACGATGAAAATATCTCTAAAAATTGACGTTTATGTGAAATTTTCCCCTAATTCTGCCATGTTAAGAAATTCGTAAATTTCCAATAACTTGCGAAATTTTCAAAGTAGCATATTTATAGTTACTGACGTTCATTCCGGCATCAAAACTGATATTTTAAAACTGGTCTGACATTTTTATAGTCAAAAGTTTCTATTTAATGCACGTTTAAGTGAATTTTTGTCCTATTCTCCCATGTAAAGAAAATCGTAAATTTCTAATAACTTACGAAGTTTTTTAATTCGAATGTTGCAAATGAATAGGGTTCTTGCCAGTATCGAAAGTAATATTTTAAAACTGATCTGATCTCTCTACGACAATTTGTTCTTGAGACATCGTGTACACAGACTAACAAACTAACGGACTAACACACTAACACACTAACAGACACCCTACAGACAGACACCATACAAATTTTGTCATTTTCGGATTCCTCACGCCTGAAAACGTGTAAAAAAGTAAAAAAAAAAAAACCGAGGTCGAAAATTTTCACGATTACCTAAATTCCCCATACCTATAGTATGATTTGGTGGTCCGACAACCAGGTGTGTTATTAAAGTTATCCAAACCTCCCAATACCTATAGTATAATGGGGAACTAAAAAATTTAAAGTATGGATTCATTTCATGTGAAATGCTAATGAAACGAGAAATCGGTATTTATTTGGCATTTATTTAAATAAATGCCGATAAAACGCGAAGTCTGTTGAAATTATCAGGTTATTTATTCATATACTGGTTACTGTAACGAGAATTTGCGACGAACACTGTGACACATGTGCATAGAAAGTGGATTGCAATGGCACAATTTCTTTTAAATAGATGTTGATAACAAGTAAAATCCGCTGATTTATTTTTATTTTTTATTTTTAACTGTGGAACATTTTACCCGAAATTTAAATTCCATCTTCTTTCCTATTTCAAATCAAGGCGATAATCGTTTGGCACAACTTAATGTCCATTCCGAATGTTTGCTATGAAATGTTATTGCCCTTTCCAGAATATTTTCCAGTATTTGTTTAGTACGTTACATCGATCTCAGTGACCAATTATGTGAGTCTAGGGATTAAAAATAGGGTCAGATGGAAAACGTTGAGTGTCACGCTATAGATGTATTTAGTTTGACTTGTAGCTTTTATTTATTAGATTTTCTGGATATGTTTGAATTTCCGGTTGAACTAATTTTTTGATTTTCTAGCTCAGCTCTCTGTAATCACATGCAGGTTGTTATTATGAATGCAGATAATATACATTATTCAAACACTTTAAAACTATTTTTTATGTAGTTCAATCTGAAAAAAATTAGAAAATAAATAAATAAATAAATAAAAGTTTATGAGTTCAATATATATATATATATTTCTTTCAGTCTGCCACTTTGCTTGGTTCTCGAATTTGCACTTGAGCTTGAAAGAATTTAGATTTCTACCAATTTGAATTTAGACAAGCTTTTCTACTTGATTTTTGGGAAAAATAAATAAATAAATAAAGATGTTTCATCCGAGATTTTTTTTTTTTTTGTTAAAAATGTAAAAAATTGATAACTTTATTTTAAATTATCGCAGATCAGTGGTTAAACCATTCGTTTTAAATGTATTGGCGAGTTCTTTTGAAAGATACACATCATGAAAATTTACTCCCCTCGAGGGGGAGAGGCGAGGCTCCTACATACACACAATTTTTTTCCCAGTTGACTATCTCTATTACAAAAACTATATATTCGTTTCATTTTATTTAGTGCAGTCTATAGATGTTAAACTCTACTTACCTGCAATTTTCCCCATAGACGTAATGTATTTGAATACTTTTGAGTGTCCCTGTACACGAACCATTTGCTTCATCTCAACGAAAAGCTTAGTGTAGCATCCCTATATGATACACATTTAGCATACCGAGTTTGGAATTTCTGCTACTATTTGTTCTTGAGATATGTTGATAACACACACACAGTCAGATACACAGACCATTCGCTAAAAGCATGATTTTCACATTCAGGGGACCTCAGAACATGTAAATATAACAAAAACTCACTTTCGAAAATTTGACCCTAAAACAATACTTTCTCGACCCTATGGGTAAGGAGAAAGTAAAAATGTAAAAAATCCATATAGAATAACATGGGGTTTCGCTGATGAGACAGGAATTTTACAGGAGGTAGAAAGGAGCCTTAATACTAATTTATCTTAATTAAAACGCTATATACAACTGTATATCTATCTCCCTTAGGAGCCACGTTTTAAAAGAGCAGATTTTTTCTTTGGTATGACCAGACCACTGTGTCCAGCATATAACTGGAGTTAATTTCTATATGAGTAAATCTGTGTGTAGAGAGAGAGAGAGAGAGGAAAAAAAAAGAGTAAGTGAGAAAACGCCCTACTTCTGAATGTGAATAATTTGAAATGAATTTTAAGCATGGTAAGATAAATTTTATATTACACCATTACTTAGCTGATAATTTAAATGCAACAACCTCTAAGTGGATAATGTTGACTTAAATTCAAATGGCAAATAAAAGAAAGTTTAGTGGGCATTTATAGATTAACGGAGACCACTTTTCTGCTCAAAAATGATGTGAAGCTGATATATTGTTCTGATATATATATATATTATTTTTTTTGAAGTAAAATTTCGTGTTAAAAACCTTTCAAAATTTAAAATAGTAATAATAATAATAAATTTTATTATTATTAGAAAGCCATTAAGGTAAATTTGAATGATTAAAACCAATTTATTTGCAGAATTTATTGCTTGAGTTAAGATTTTCTGAATGATTTTTATTAAAATGTCACTACTCTAAAGGACCAATATTCTACCGTACGGGGAGAAGCCCTCTTACAAAAGTTCCCCTGTATGTCAAAGACGACTTTTTTTTTTTTTTTTTTTTTTTTTTTTGCGCGTGCGCGCGTGTGTGTGTGTGTGTGTGGGGGGGGGGGTGAGGAAGGTGTTGATAATTCTTGAAAGAGAATTCCAGTATGTTGAAGATAATATCGACTTTAATTGTCAAATGAATTGCAAGAAAAAAAGGTGTAAAAACGTTTTTATTAAAGTTTTAAAGTTATCAATAATTTTTGTTGATCTCTGAAGTGTATATATAGTCAGAATCGTTTAAATATATGTGATTGGTTTAAAGAATATATATACATTAATTTTTTTATGTATTTAAGTTTTCCTTTTCTAATTGAACTTCTTTATTGCTGCCTAAAATAATAATAATAAAATCTGTGTTATTTTTAATCGTCTATTTATATATTTGTTTAAAAAAAAAATCATGTGTGTGGTAAATAATTCTTTTTCAATAACGTACTAACACGAAATTTAAGTTAGTAAGATATATTTACCAAAGCCTTTACATTTTTTAAAATTTCTTATTTAAATCTCATTTTCATTTAAAAATGAAAAGCGTATTTTTAACTTCTTACGTTTAACTGTATTTCTTACGTTTTTAAAGATTTTTTGCCCCCTCTACTCTAGTTCGATGACCAGCAATAACTTCCGGCTATAAAAATACATTTCTAAATACAGCCTTTTAATCTCTTGGGAAAACCTTTTATTTACTTCCTTTGCCTTTAATTTGTCCAGGTCTTTGTGTCATCAAATCTTAACATAGGACACTAATCTAAAATTGGGTCGTACTTTGTACATCGTCTAACACGCAAGGAGAATTTTATTTTACTACAGAATTGCGGTGGAATAGAATCTTACAGCATAGGAAATATAAGAACTAATAAATGTTCAATTAAAAATATAATACAAGCGTTGAATTATAAATATAGATTTAATTAATAAAAAAATCTTTTGATTCATGGACTCTTATTGTTAAATATACATGGTTCATTTTGACAAAACCAGTTATAGTAAAATCTAATACTTTAAAGTTTAATAGTAACTTCTAAATTTTAATGCATATTTCAGTTCATAACATACAATAATAATAATAATAATAATAATAATTTTAAATGATTCGAAATGACTAGTTATCACATAAGATTATAATCGAAATGATTATGAACTATTAAAAAATGAAACAATCCGTTTAAAAGAAAGCAACTGTTTTCTAAGTCATAAGCCGAAGAATAATTTACGTGTGTTACTTTTTTTCTGCTTTATATGTTTATTTGCAAAACCCCTAAAACATAATTTTTAAACACATATTTTAGACCCACCCATTTAAGATCCGTTACTAATTCATAGTGCGATGAATAAAAATGTTTAAATGGAAACATGCATTTTGATTTTCATTATCTTATCAACATGGCTGAAATTCAAAACAGCAGGCATTCCCTGCCCACATTTTTTTTTTTTTTTTCTAAACAGAATAATAAAAAAAAAATATATAATTGGTTCTTTTCGGGATTTTATAAGCCATAACAACCTACCTAAATGTCTTCTATCATGGGGGTCCTTAAATGGATTTCTTAGTGAATCGGCCTGGTAGAGAGAGAGAGTGGAAACCGATGCCAGAAAATACATTGTTGCGACTGCCATCGTTGAATGCTCCACCTGACCAATTTTAAGTTAAAGATTACATTATGAAATTCTTGCAGATACATTTTTTTCGCTGATTGTGTGCGTTGCTTACAGGATGCAATAGAGGAATGAAACATTAATTTTTTTCTTTGTTATCTATTAATTGCTTATTCTTGTCAATTCTTAGCATAGTCATGATTTGCATTTGGAAGTTTTGCACGTATTTCATTCAAATTCTTAACTACGTAGATTACTAAAGTGCCAAATTTCACACTATTTTAAATTCTGGAAATAATATTTTTTGATAGACTGAATTACAGATGCCTCTAAGAGATGTCAGTAAAAAAAAAAAAAAAAAAAAAACTCTGTAATTTAAAAACAAACTAAATAACTACAACAACAACAACAACAACAAAAAACAATAATTTGAGATATATTTTCTTTCATAAATATTCTTTCCCATTTGTAGTATACCTGGAAATTTTAATCGAATTTAATTTTACTGTATAGAATTGTGGAATTGTTTGTATGATTTTTTTTTTTTTTTTTTTTAAATTCTTAAAAATATATGTGTTTTGATCGCAATATATAAAAAAAATTATTAATTTTTTAGGGTTTGAGTACATTTTTCAAAATATTGCGGAATATGTAAATCAACTTTTTGTTAAGTAAATTTCGTCTAACTTTCTCCTTCACATTAATTTTTTTTCTTGTTTCTAGACGCAAAAAATAGAGAGAAATGTTGCCTTAAGATCATCCAAAAATATTATGTATCTATATATCAAAAAGTAATGATTAAAATGAACTTTAAACTTTCATATCCACTTTTTTTTATGATTGTTATTAGTTTTATGCAAAAATTAATGTAGGTCATAATACATAATATTAATAGTCTCAGAATTTAATCTCTGATAACTCTACAAAATTTTAAGTAAAAGTGTTTAACCAATATGTTTTTTCGTTCTGCACGATTCCAGGCATTCAAAGATAAAGGGAAAGTAGATTATTGCTATTGAAAATAATCAAAGTTTGTCTACTTTTTAATGTGCAACTTTAATGAAAAATTTTACTTTTTTTTTCTCTAAAAATATACATAATTCCCGAAGAAAAGATATTTATTACATTATTCTCTGTTTGTTAATAATGAAGTAAAGCAAAACTGGCTGATGTCCTTTCTTATTTTATTTTTTTTTTCGTTTTTATATACTTAAAACATACTTTAGATTAACATCTTTTTCGGTAATCACGTGACGTTTTAAACATCAAAATCAGATATAATTCGATTGAATTGAAATGTAAACTTACTAGTAATGAAACGAAAGAATACTGGACAAACAATCTCAAATAATAAGAATAAAACGAAAATTTCATCGCAAATAAATCCCATAGCTCCCAACTTAAACATCTTTTTGCTACCGGAATTTTTTAATGGAATTTTTTAAAAAGTGTTTTAGCAGATTTTTGTGATTAAAGTTGATAAGATTTTTTTCAAAGAAATACTTGTGTTAAAAAACCGTACAAATCGGCATCTATGAAATCCTCTTAAAATATATTTGAAAGGAATACTTAAAATACATATTTATACATACATACATACACACACACACACACACACACACATATATATATAAATACATATACATATATATACTTAATATTTTTTAAATAGAAATTGTTTTGTCAATCACATTTATAATGTTTAGTATTTACCAATTGCTAATGTACTTCATTTTTGTATTATCGTTGTTCGCTTTATTATAAAATTGTAATTATATTCTGTTAGATTATTTTACCTTTTACCTTTTATTCTTTATTTATAGCAATATTAGAAGTTGTGAGTAAAATAGCGACCAATCACCGTTAGATTTAAATATAAATAAATAAATAAATAAATAGATAAATATTTTACTCAAAAATTAACGTTATAAATTATTTATTGATTTTTATGTACAGTAATGCATTTTTAGAATTCCAAACATTCAATACACCCATATAGATGTTTTCTCATATAGCAAAACATTTTTCAATTTTAATTACTAATTTCTCCACGCTTCTCTAAATCCAAAGATTTTTATTTAGAGCCCCTCGACCCCCCCCCCTCCTTAAAAAAAAAAAAAAAAGTAGAATTATTTTAGATTTTCTTACAATTAAGACATTAATTTTAAAAAAAGCAAAAATAAGTAATTGATAAACATCATACGTAAGTTTAAAAAACAACTGCCTTTAACTTATTTACGAAAATTCTTTTATAAACGCTTTTATTATTATTATTGTTATTGTTATTATTATAGTCAGAAAACAAGCAGCATAGTAATCATTTTAAACGGGATAAAACAATGCTAATTATGGAAATTTATGAAATAAAGTCACTTGATCAGTAGTGGCACCAGAAATTCTCCGACGGGGGGGGGGGGGGGGGACACCACCTCCCCGACAAAGGGGCACTACATAAAGAGAGTTTATTATATAAGTACTTATCAAAAACTGCAATACTGTTAATAATATTACTGTTAATATTTGTACCATTCCATTTGTTAGTACTCCAGATGGTTTTGGAGATCATCGTGCCACAGACAGACATTTTCTAAAAATATTGTGGTCAAAATGATTTCTTGACCTTTCAAAACGTGTATATTCATGGAAAACTGAAAGCTAAAAATTTTTACGAATCCAATACTTTCTTCTATTGAATATAGAATGGAAAAACTGGAATGCTCCAAATTTGTACAAGGAAAGAAAAATGCTGTCAAAAGTAGAAAAACTGAAAATTTTGTATCTTTTCCCCCGAGAGGTTTTAGGAGTATGCCCCGATGGGGGGTCACAGACTCCCCGACGGGGGGCCTGTGCCCCCCAGGCCCCCTAGCTGGCGCCACCTCTACTTGATTTAATTTATTATATAAATATAAGGAAAAAATAAGACAATTGTTTTTTTATTTTATTGATAGAGTTATCGTCGAAAGATGGCGTTAGTTGTTTTTGTAGTTTTTATCATCGCAATTTCTGCTTGTTTTTCTTATTTCAAAGATATATTTCAAGATTTCATTGAATTTACTGCCTTAAGAACTAAGTAATTTAAGAATATATGGGTTAGTGAAATTTCCTTTCGGATTTCCCAATGTTCTCTACACGGAAAATGTTAAATTTCCTCTGAGTAAAATTTCCTATATTCTCTCTACTAAAAGTTTTATCCAGGATTCCAGGATGAGATAACAGAAAAAATAAAAATTTATACAAATTAGGAAATACTTTTCATTCTTTCATTATATTTGGGGGGAAAAAAAAAGAAGAAGAAGAAGAAATTTGTTAATCTATATCAACGATTAAAACATCTGCATCTTTTCGTTTATTTTTAATGATATACGAGGGGGAGGGAGGCATCGTAAAGATTTAATTATTAATTAGATATAACGAAGATACTGAATAAAATGTATTTTTTATGTTAGTTGATACTTACGCACAATATGCCCAGAATGTCGCAAATTATAGTTATTAATATCGATGTACTTTGTTTCAGGAAGCCTTTTATTGAAGTAACTGATTAAACTTCTTCATACTTTCATACGAGGGTTCAAGAAATAATCGATGTATCTGGATAAATGCATATTTTGTATATTAATTGATCCTTATGTGCATGATGTTGCAAATTACAAATATTAATGTTGATTTGTTTTATTTTAGGAAGCCGTAGATTAAAATAGCCCCCTTTTTGACGCAATCTGTTTAATTTTTACATTGATGGTCTTTGAAGGTTATTAAATGTTAGAAGTATGGTATAACATGTGATTGTGACTAGTGGGTAGTGAAGTCTTGAGAATAACAAACAAAAATTGAGTTTCTGTTTCGATTATTTTTTAAGTATTAATTAAAACTTTACGATATTCCTATGTACTGTTAATTATAAGGAAATTTACAACTTTAATTATAATGTATTTTTAAGTAATTATTACAACATTTAGTGTCAAGAGGCAGTTTAAGTGTTGTTAGTCAATATTTTGGCAGGGAAAATTATTTTTATTTTAATCAAGTCTAACAAATTATATACAAGTGGAACTTACATGTATTTGAATTTGCAGTAAATGAACTTTAGCATGAGCAAAGAACCCTCCTATATGCATTCTCAGCGTAGCGGAGAAGGTGATGTAACAAAATTATGTATAATTATCGACTCTCACATGATCTTATGGAAGTACATAACTAAAAATGTAGATTAAACTGTTATAATTAAATAGAGTAAAGATTAATTATAATAGTTTAATATTGGCATATCGGTATTTAAAAAAGTAATTATTGGCTAATGTGTAATATTTGTTCTACTTTGTTGCAATTTATTTTAAGCATATACAAATATACATTTCATATTTGTGAAAATTAAGAAATATTTTATAACCTGAGTGGTAATATGTTTAGAATATATTTTCCAGTTCTTAGGAATTAAGACTGGTAATAAATGAAATAATCAGAAAAACATAAGGTTAAATCTAAGTTGTCACTTAATTACTTTTGTCGCCTGATGAAGAGTAATGCTGTTATTTTGATTCGAAACAACAGTTGTGAGCTTTTGAAATTCATAGATCATGCCTGTAAAGCTTTATTCAAAACAATTCAACAATAGTTCTTTAGTGAATTTTACTCAAAATGGCATTGTTATTACAAAAAAAAAAAAAAGAACATTGACAAAGCATTATTGAAACGATAGCCCGTTTCGGTGTTTTAGTACTCTTGCGACCCTAAGATCCAAAATCATCGACTGTACTTACAAAAAAGAAGAAAAAAATGATGGTAAATGAAGTATAATAAAAACTAGTTGGCATAGGTGGACTCTGCTCAGTTCCCCATCATATTTATGTTCTCATAAATTTCTAGTGGGAGACATATTATAATCATGTTAAAAGAAATGAATTTGACCAAAGCTTGATACAGTGACAGAATGAAATTCCCGCCTAATAGGCTATCCACCGTTCACTTCGATATATTTATCTTATTCTAATCTATTAATTTATTTTATCAGGGTCAATTTTGTTGTTTAGTTTTCATGCTACTATTTTCAATGCAATAATCCTCAAAATTCATATTTATATGAAAAATTTACAATTTCGCTATGTTGATAAAATCGTAAATTACGAATAATTTACGAAATTTTCCTATTAGAATATTTGTATTCAATCATGTTCAAACAAATATCATAAATGCACTTTTGAAGTTGTCTAATGTATTTATGATCCTCAAAATGGAAGTTTATGCTGAATTTTGCCTTATTCTGCCATTTTAAGTAAATCGTAAATTCCAAATAACTTACGAATTTTTTTAAATTGGAAAAATCATAGTTTATGATATTCATGTCAGTATCCAAAATAATATTTAAAAAGTGGTTTGACACCTTTACGATGAAAATATCCCTCAAGATTGACGTTTATGTGAAATTTTGCTCTATTCTGCCATGTTAAGAAATTCGTAATTTTCCAATAACTTACGAAATTTTTATATTGGAAAATTCATAGTCATTAATATTCATGCCAGTGTTCTAAATAATATTTCAAAAGTAGTCTGACATCTTTACGATGGAAATATCTCTCAAAATTGACGTTTATATGAAATTTTGCCATATACTGCAATGTTAAGAAATTCGTAAATCTCCAATAACTTGCGAAATTTTCAAAGTAGCATATTTATAGTTACTGATGTTCATTCCGGCATCAAAACTGATATTTTAAAACTGGTCCGACATTTTTACAGTAAAAAGTTTCCATTTAATGCATGTTTAAGTGAAATTTTGTCCTATTCTCCCATGTTAAGAAAATCGTAAATTTCTCATAACTTACGAGGTTTTTTAATTCGAATGTTGCAAATGAATTTGCCATTATGGAAAGTAATATTATTAAACTGATCTGACCTCTCTGCGATCATTTGTTCGTGAGATATCGTGTTAACAGACTAACAAACTAACGGACTAACGGACTGGCACACTAACAGACACCCTACACACAGACACCATACAAATTTTGTCATTTTCGGATTCCTCACACCTGAAAACGTATAAAAAAGTCAAAAAACCGAGGTCGAAATTTTTCACGATTGCCTAAGTTCCCCATACCTATACTATGATGGGGAACTAATAAGATATGTTATAATATAATAAAATGTATGTATGTGTATTTATTTTTTAAAATTTGTGTAATGTTTTTTGTGTGCATACACATAACTTTATCTCATAAACTCACGTTATGCTTGAAAAATTATCAATTTTTTTCGTCATTTGATTACATTTTATGCATAAGATTAGTGATTACCTACGTTTCGAAATTTTGTGCATTTCTAAATGCTTTGAAAAGTTTCATATTACCTTGGATGTTAAGCGTTTTAGACTTTTGGGCGTATTTTTGCTCCTTTATATTCAATATTTTGCTCTTTTATATTCAATATTTTGCTCTTTTATATTCTATATTATGTGAAGTTTATCATCCTCTGTTTGTTATTCCGTCTAGATATCATTAAGTAAGTATAATTTTCAAGTGAGAATTTCGATTATTGTTATGTTTAACACTTTCGCTTTAAATTTTTCTTGACAATGGTCTTGTGGATTTATACCTGGAATTTGAATTGTTATTTCATTTTTAGAGATAAAGTGTAAGATTGATTTTTTTGTTCTTTTTTACAATGTGAAAAATGTCAGAACCGGAAATCGACCCTGGGTTCTCCGCTTCCCGTGCGGATATTCTACTATTGGCCCCTGGCTGATTATCCCTTCAGCATTTTTCACATAACGTCAAATGGCAAAATCACTGTGTTTGCAATCTCAGATGTAACAGTGAGCATAACTTTCATGACATCCTATAGACCACGTAAATTACTTAGATTTTTTTTTTTTTTTTTTTTTTTTTTTAATGACAACTATGTGAAAAATGTTAGAATGAATGTTGTTTCATGCATTGCTTGTATTACATAGATAACTATATAAAACAGTGTGTATTTTATTTTAAAATGGGTGTATGTGTGTATTAAAATGTCTACGGGTGGTTAAATTAAAAAATGTTTTTGTGTACATATTTTATTTTAAAATGCACGCATGGGTAATAAATTGAAATTATTGAGGGTGTACATATATTAAAAATGCGCTTACTATGTGTTATGTACTACGTGATATTAGTGTGTAAAGGCTTACATATTTTTGTTATCATTATGTATACAAATTTGTACAGAATTACTGGCATATTACCTAATAACATGCCGAATTTGCTTACTGTTTGTGACAATCATTGACGATATATCAACGGAGTCTGTAGACCTAATTACCAATGTTTCGTTAAATCTGAAAACTAAAAATATAGCAAACAAATTCTTTTATTGGAGCAACGACTGACGATTTTTTAGAAATTTTGATAAAAATATTTTATTAGACAACGCACTATCGTATTTGTACACAAAAGAAATTATTTGATGCGTATGACATCATATGAAAATTACTTTCACGAAATAAAAGTATTTTAATCAACGGTTAGAGTAAAGAAATAAGATTAATGATATCAAATTTCTACGATTAAAAACAAATTGCTAAAAATATTTCCTGATTTGAATTTATTTAATTTTTTTATTTATTTGGTAGATTCTGAAGTGTATTCTAAAATAAAAACATTTACTTGAAACATCATTTTCATTATTAGAAATGAGATTTTGAAAAATAAACAGGAAATCAAAAACAGAAATATTTGTTTAAATTTCAAAAACATCAATTTTACAGGAATATATTAAATTTTATAAAAATTAGAATTTTTTTTCGTAAGCCTTTTTTTTTTTTTTTTTTTTTTTTTTTTTTTTTCCCGAAAAAAACACATCAAAAAGCCTTTTCGCAGTATTTTTTGAAAATATCTTGACTCTTCAGACAGAAAGTTTTAGGAATTTTTATTTATTTATTATTATTATTATTATTATTATTTTTTTTTTTTGACATACATTGATTACGTATTAATTACTCGATAGAAATTTTACTTTATTTCAAATTAAATAATTTTTCTAGTAATAAGCCGGTTAATTATTTCCTTTCATTTATTACAGCAATAAACATTTTAACTTCTTTCTCATGTAAAGTTTTCAGTTTGAAATCTGTTCTTGACCCATATCTTTTCAAGCAAATAATAGAACTTTCAATGTACTTCATTTCTGATCTGCCCCGGTACATTTTGGGAAATGAGTTCAAACACGAAGTTCTTCAAAATGAGCTTGTCGCATAGCTACTTACATTACACAACGATATGCCAAACACTTTGAAAAAATTAATTTATTTCCTCTGCATTTCCACATTTTTGAGAATAACAGAAGTAACAAAAGAGGATAATTGTTCATTGACTTGAGTAGATTTTGTAAGATACTGCAAAAGCATTTATTTATGTGAATTCAAAATGTAAGACATGGCTTTGTATTCAGCGTATGTAATTATGTACTATCAAAGCCCACGGCTTTGAAAGAGCTTCTTAACTATGTACATTACACTGAGCCTTCAAAAGTCAAGGTACAACCTGTTTTCTCGATTTTTTTCCCCGCTGTAATTTAGAAACAAATGAACATATAAATATAAAATTTGAATGGCACATTAAATATCAAATTATTAATCGAATTTCATATAACTTTAAGAAAATTTTTTAACTGCCATAACTTCCAATTAAAAAAAAAAGTAAGAATTGGAAGAACTGAAAAATTTAAACAATTTTAGTAAAGAAAGTGAGAAAGGATGTCAAGTTGAAGGTACACATGCCTCCAAATGTTAAAATAAAATAGGATTTAAAAAAAAAAAAAAAAAAAAATACCGAGAAAATAAGTTCTACCATAACTTTTGGAGGCTCAGTGTAAGAAGTTTTTCTGTGCTCTTTAAAATAAGATGAAAATCATATTGTTATTCACAGATTAAAAAAAAAAAACAACAACTATATAATAATAAAATGTTTGTTTCTTTAAAGTAATAAAATTTTAACTGTCTTTATCATTTTTTAACTAACGCATAAATAGCTAAAGTTTTTTTTACAAATCTTTATAGCACCTGGATGACTGAATTTCACTCAGAATCACTGTAAAAATCGTTTGCCAAAAATAAAAAGATTTATTTTCGAAAATGCTCTTTATAGACAATTTTTTTAATGATTGAATTTTTGACTTTGTTTACTTATATTTCATGTCTACTTCCTAATAATTATGATAATTGAGATCAAATTATCATCTCAAAAATCCTCTAATTTAAATTTTTTTATCGGTTGTACAGTTTTCACGAAATTCTAGTTTCTGCCAGTTTTTGCCCCATGTGGGTCGTGAATTACCAATGAACGTTAATTTTTCTGAGGAAGAAGGTGATTAAGATCGAATTATCTTCTTAAACTCTAAATATTTATCAAAATCCTTGGAGCAGTTTCCAAAAAATTTGGATTCTCTGCTGATATACTGCTGTTAGTTATTCTGATAATACTCATACGTCCACCTATATTCATAAGACATCTAAATCACATCCAATGATCCATAAAAGGTACAGATTATCTAGAGAATTTCCACTAAAATACCTGGATATCCTGTACTATAATTATAGATATGTATTAGATGTTACAATATAGACGAAATTTAGACGTGCCGTTTTCGACGTCTAATAGATGTAACATGATAAATCAAAACAAGATTCAGATATTTTCAGTATTTATTAGATCTAACAAGTCCTGGATATTTGTAGGTTATTACTGGATGTTTGTAGATTTACTGGATATGTAACAGACATCTAATGGATGTAAAAAAGAGCGACATTTGTCGTGTTAATAGATATCTGTAGGATATTTAGAGAAGTTTAATGGATAATTTTTTTAACCTTTATACATGTTTATAGAAGTGTTATTGATGTAAGTGGCTGTGTGGGTAATCGCACAGGCACACGGACTTACAAATACAAAGAGAGACAGGCAGAAGACAAGACAGATAACAGTTATAGATAGACAGATACACAAACAAAATGCTAAAAACTTCACTTTCTTATTCAGAGACACCTCAAAATGTACATTTATAACCAAATACAGCCTCAAAAATTCGACCCCAAAACAATATATTATTCTCCAGTACATATGTGTAAGAGAAGTTCTTTTTAAAATGCATTATAGAACGTAATGAAATGTTATGTAATTAAATTTCATAATCAAAATTTTTAAACCATAGCTGTTAACCTTTAGAAATTTTAAATCAAATTTATCATCACTGTTTTTAAAAAGAAATCTGCCATATTTATTTTAAGCAGTGAAATAAACTGAAATGAATAATAAAAAATTCCTGGTATGAAGTCTTTCTTGAAAAATAGAAACGTTGGTAGCTATGTTAAACATATCGTTCTACGGAATACAGCCTGTCAGATAATAAATACCCAATTAAATCCTTCCCGTAGTATAGGAAATTAGCCCGAACATACAGAAAGACAATAATTACAACCCTTTGAATAAATACCATAAATAGAAACTTTAGTCAAAGTTTTGTAATTATTACTTTAAAGCGCCAGTTCTATGGTGCATTCTTATTATGCAGAGATACACTTTTCTGAGATTTCTTTTTATTCCAATATTCAGGGTATTCCAAAAATATTAAAACGCGATTTAATTATTTACCTAGAGATAAGTGAGACAGCAGGCACATAAATTGCAGTACGTACAACTGTGTTTCTTCAATAAATGAAAGAAATAATGACCATTCTATTGCAAGAATAATCTTGTAGAATCTTAATGTTTAAATAAGTCATCA
Organism: Salticus scenicus; assembly: GCA_963930645.1. Taxonomy (NCBI): domain Eukaryota; kingdom Metazoa; phylum Arthropoda; class Arachnida; order Araneae; family Salticidae; genus Salticus; species Salticus scenicus. Next base: position 303,307,122 of record OZ005650.1, on the reverse strand, counting down.
GTTTTTTTAATATATACATAGCTGCCAAGTTTTTTAATTTATTCCGGAATGCTGTTAGTCCCGCCCCTTTTTCACACCGTAATCTTTTTAGAGTAATTCTTCATATTTAATCATAATTATATATTGAAGAAAATTTTTCTACAAAGATTACGGTGTGAAGGAAGGGCGGGGCTAACAGCATTCTGGAATAAATTAAAAAACTTGGCAGCTATGTATATATATCCAACACATTTTTTTTTAATTCTTTATTTTTAAACAAATAAAGATAGCCGCTACGTTGTTGTTAATATTTTTATGAATATTATGAATAATCTCAGAATTAAAAAAATAATATATATATATGAATTTGTATTTTTAGGTAGAAAAATAGGAAACAATTTAAAACGATGACTTTTATAGCGAATACACGAAACTTTGGTCAATGTACTTAATGGCTTTTCGCTCGTACAAATGCTAAACCTGTTTCAGAATAAATAAAAAAAAAAATAGATATTTTGTTTATTGACAGTTGATCTTGACCCTAATTTTGCTTTCAATTCCTTTAAAAGTGACAAATGAAGCCTGTTTGTTATTTTTTAAATTCACATTTGAATGGACAATACGAGGGGGGTCAAAGGTAAAACTGTTTACATTTAAACGAACGTCATTCATCATAACAGTTCACTTCTTTTTACGCGTAGATTTTTTGATGAAGTGCCAATTAATATTGATGGTACAAATTCTTTTTGACAAAGTTCAAAATGATTTTAGTGGCAATGTCGAGAGTAAAGGAAAAGCATCGCAAAATAATGTTAAAGAAAACACATTAATTAGGTTCCTAATGATTATATTACTTGATACCAATTTTTTGGAAATGTTTATAGATATTTTCAACCATATTTTCATCTAAATATTTCTTTAGGCTTAGGTATGGAAGACTGTAGATAAAAATATGTAAATCGATCCAATATACTGACCTTCAAAAGTTTTTTAAAGATACAAATAATTGTTTTGTGTCTTAAACTGTAAGCAAACGACGTATAAAAACATGAAATTTGAGAAAATTATACAACGTAAAAAATAAAATGGTACGTTTCATCAAGGAAATGGTTCCAATTTAGCTGCAACCAATATTTTAGTACTAAGTTTCATTATTTAAAGAGTGATCTCTACGAAAATAGATCCATTAAAATGGTGAAAATTAGCACCAAATTGTTGGTTGCAGCTAAATTGGAACCATTTTCCTGATGAAATATACCATTTTATTTTTGACAGTGTACATGAAACAATTATTTTAGTGTTTTGCCAGATTTCACTTTGAATTTTAATTGAATTATCTTGATCCCATTTATTGCTTTTATTTATTTATTTATTTGTTAGCATTGGGATACCTTTTCATATTGTCTTTTTTACCTTGTAATTCCGTGATTCTCACTTTTTAATGAGATGATTACTTCTTTATTACTTCCTTATATGTTTGAAAATAATACACACATACACACACGCATATATATGTACAGTCGGTAACAAAAGTGTCCGAACACTAGCAAAAATTCCTATGTAAAAAAAGTACACTTCATACGGTTTTGTTAAATAAATCCTTCTCGAATCCTGTTCTTATTCAGTGTAAGAGCATGATTCGATAAGGATTTATTTAACAAAATCGTATGAAGTGTACTTTTTTATATAGGAATTTTTGCTAGCGTTCGGACACTTTTGTTACCGACTGTATATATAAGAAATGTTTTTCTTCCTAAAAAATATATTTGTGTCTCTATACTGCATATTAAATTGTCAAGCATCGAACCAAGAAGCAGTGATCAAGTACGAAATAATACAATGATTTTTCCACATCAGTCAACCATTGATTCTGGCCGAAACTTTTGACAAGGATTGTGCCGTCTGTAACCGGCTTAGTACGATTCTTTTTCATACTGAATTTTCGTATTCAAACTGATTTCGACCACAGTATAAACATTTATTTCAGAATTTATTCATGTGTGTGAATTTGGTGCTATTGTATACCATATAATAATAAATGAAGCAAATAAATAAACAAATAAATAAATTAAATTAGGAATATCAATAACAATTTTCAGCTCTTTTTTTTTAATACATTCAGTGACGTTTTCCGTTATAATATATTCTTAGCATTTTTCTTAGTTTTTTCTCAGGATTTTGTAATGTAGATACTAACAGAAATATTTACGTTTATTTTCCATAGTTACAGTTTTTATTTACACAACACAGGTAAATTTAAAATCAATTTGTCGTCATAAAAAAGACATTTGCTCTAAATTTGTAGTATAAAGTAAAAGTAAGTAGTATAGTAGTATATATAGTAGTATATAGTAGTATATGTTTGTAGTATGAAGTAACTATGGGGAAAGAAAGCCTTTTGCTAATGTAATACATTTGTAATAAACTATAATTTAATCTGAAAAGAATGTTAATTGAAATTAAGGAGCAACATTTTAAAACAATTTTTGTTGCAATTGAAAGTATATAGATATAATTCCCCATTAAATTACACCTTTTTGAAAAACCTTTGTTTGTGAATTTGATTAAGAGGCATTTGGCCTCCCACCCCACCCAAACTCACCCCGCCTACAGATGTAAAATTTGTTATAAAATGCTTTTCATGAAAGTAAACGTGAAAGTAAGGTAGTTCATAAAAATTTGAAATTCTTCCTAGTGATATTATAATAATTAATGTGAATAAAATTACGAGAAATAACCAAGGTTTCAAACTAATTTTCCACTTATTGCTTCTTAAGGGGATTAGCGTTATTTAAAATACAATTAGAAAACGTTAAACTCTGTACCATTAAATATCACAGATGTTTTAGAAATAGCTTTAGTACGCAATTTTTCGAAAATTATTGTTGGAAATTTGTAAAATACATAAAATTTCCATATATCTAATAATGATAATAAGTCTTTTTCAGCATTTTAATATATATATATATATATATATATATATATATATACATTTAACTTTATTTTTAACAATTTACAGCAAAATTTGAGAAATATTTATAATCTGGCGCTTCTGTCTGCTTAAGCACACTCTTATTTCCGTAGTTTAAGAAAATCTTGAAACTGTTGTATGTTATTTAAATTAATAAAACTATGTTTTCCATTGTAAGAGATGTAAATAGCTTAAATGGTTTGTGTACATTGATTCATGAAAGAATTCGGATACATTACGGGCTGTGAGAGGTATTTCTTTTAAACATGTTTCAATATATTAATGTTGCATAAAATATAATGAAATTATTATTAATCATTCATATGAAATAAAAAAGCATGTTTCTTATAGAATATGATACGATTAGTATTTATCATTGGTTTCCAGAACCACCCAAAATTTCAGATACATTTTAGAGTATAGGTGGAAATGGATTGGTATGTGATGGTGTGGTGGTCAGTACTAATTACTAATTGCTTACAAGAGGAACCTAGGCATTTCTAAAGGACCCTAGCTCCTATTTACGTTAGAAAATGGAACGAAACGCATTTTCAGTTGTGTTATTATTATTATTATTATTTACTTTAATATATTTTTATGAGATTATATGGTGTGAATGCAAATTTTAAACAATACATAAAGCTGCATGAAAATGATTATATTTTGCCTTTAAAAGTAAAGTTTTAAAGATGATATATGTTGCAATGCTAATATATGGTGCGCATGCAATGTTGAGATAAAATGTAGGGGTGTACAAAAGCTATCTATTTTATGGTTACTCTTAAATATAAAGGTGAAAGCAGCTTTTTGTGAGAGATTTATTCATCCTTAGTTAAAACAAAATATGTTTTAATGTGACACACCACAGAAGATAAATGCAACGAAGTTTAAACGATATAATAGATAAGAAGAATTCGAAAGTATCTTATAATCTATGAGATATGCATGATTTTTCTTTCTTTCTTGTAGAATTCTGAATAATTTTCGAAAAGAAAAGATGCATTATTATTCTCTGTTCTGTACTATTTATTAACATATTTCCATGTCATTAGTATGTGGTTGTTAAGAATATGATCATTAAAAAAATAATCTCATGAAGACCATTCTCGAAACAGGATAGATGCTTATAAAGCTTCTTATGAGAAAAAACAATTCAGAATTTTTTTTTTCTCAAGGCCAATAATCAGAGAAAATCGCCTGAAGATATTTCTGCATTTTGTAAGACGAATAAATTCATTTCCTTCTGTCAGAAGTTTTAGGACATAATTCAGAAAAGGGCTTACGTGCCTACCATTTACGTTACGTCGAATGGACACGCTGAATTAAAGGGTAATTAACTTTTCAAAGTTTGTTACGCACAGTAGTTAAGGTGAAATTATATTATTTAGGATTTACTGCATTAAAAAAAAATAATTATAAAAGGAAAGAAAACTGGGGTGACTCCACACGACTTTCCGAACGTTAATTAATTAACGGTTGTATATAAACAAAAGTGAAATTTTTAATAAGGTATTTAAGTATTTTTCTCCATTGTTTAATTTTATGCTATTGCACTTCAAATAATTTGAGCCTGTAGATCATAATCATAAATAGTTTTTCATTGCGTCCCTGTAAAATAAGGGCTAGATTCACCAAAATCTATACAATTTGTGCGACGGTGATCTATATCATGCGTATAATTTTTCAGCTCAATCGAATAAGGCGTTTAGACGCTATCACATTTTTAAAAATCTGGAGTGATTTCCCTCGACTTTCCGAACATTAAGTAATTAACGGTTATATAGATAAAGTAAAGTAAGCAAATTCATTAATATATATATATATATAATTGAGTGTCCCAGTATTTTTCTCCATATGATATGATGTTTAATTTAACGCTATTGTACTTTAAATAATACGAGCCCACAATGAGAAAAAATATATACCGTCTTCATATAAAACGAATAAGTAGTCATTTTCTGAAACCCTAAACCAGAAATACATATTTACGAGCTATGCGTATAAGGTAAACAAATAACATGAATGGACGAATTCTAGTCTATACTTTTCTAGATAGTGAAAAATTATTATGAATATTATGGAGATTACGAGTCCTTTGTATTGTGAGAAATTCTCGCTTGATTTCTTAGAATTCGGCCATAAACCAAGATTATAGTTATGAAAATTCGCCTCTTGAGTTCGCATTTATTTGCAGAGATTTTTAAATAAGTTTGACCACAATAATACAGGAAAACGCTCTAGAATTCTAAATAAAGACTTTTAGAACTCGCTAACAAACAGAACTAGATTTTATAAGGATGACATGCAACTACATTTACTGGAACCACAATTTAGTTTCTAGATGTCAGACACAGAATTTTTCGCACTGCTTAGATCACAATGATAATGAAATTTTCATTGTGTCTCTGTAAAAATCTATAAATGCTAGATTCACCTAAATTCGATACAGTTCGTACGATAGTGACTTGTAACATGTATATAAATTTCCAGCTACATCGGATAAGATATTTAGACGCCATCACATTTTAAATATTGAGCCTATAAATCATTATGATAAAGAAATTCTCGTTATGTCCCTGTAGAAAGAATTCTAAGTGCTAGATTATCTAAAAATCATGCATTTCGTGTGACGGTTTCGTGTGACATGTATAACAATTTCCAGTTTATTTGAATAAGGTGTTTAGACGCTATATCGCACTTTAACTAATTTTAGCCTATAGGACATAATGATAAAAGATTTTTCTTTCTGTCCCTGTAAAAATTTATAAGGGCTAGAGTCACCAAAATCTAAACAGTTCGTGCGATTGTGACCTATAATATGTATATAATTTTTCAGCTTAAACGTATAAAGCATTTAGATGCTATCGCACTTTAAATAATCTCAGCCCATAGGTTATAATGGTACAGAATTTTTTGTTGTATTCCTGTAAAAGAAACTATAAGTGCTAAATTCACCAAACTCTATACAGCTCGTACGTCCATCACCTATAATAACATGTGTATATATTTTCAATATACACATGTTTGTATATATTTTCAATATATACAAATCTGTGTATAAGCTTTTGCTTAGTTTAATAAGTCATTTAGACACTATCGTACTTTAAATAATTTGAGTCGATAGACCATACTGATAAAGAATTTTTCTTTGTGTCCCTGTAAAAAAAACTATAAGTGCTAGATTCACCAAAATCAATAGGGTTTGTACTACAGAGAGTTACAAAATATGTACCAACTTTGAGCTCATTCGAATTATTTAGACGTTAGGATGTTCACTTTCACACATACATACACACACATACATACGTCACCGCAAAAATAGCGTAAACGAACTCAGATGACCTCTAAACGTATACATACATAAAAATCTCAAAGTTGAATTTTTGACACGATTACAATGTTTTCTTTACACAGTATATTCGGAAAATAACTCAAGGGACTTCAAAACATATAGATACATCAAAATATCAAAGTCGAATTTTTGACATGATTACTTTCTGATTACTATTACAATACTTTCCTTACACAGTATGTTCTTAAAGTAAAAATTTGGACCCATAGGCCATAATGATAATTAATATTTCTTTGCGTCCTTGTAAAAATGCTGTAAGTGCCAGATTCACCAAAATCTAGACAGTTCGTGCGACGATGACTTATAATTCAGATACAAAGCGTTCAGACGCTACCACTCTTTAAAAAATTTGAGTCCGTAGGCCATATTGATAAAGAATTTTTCTTTGTGTTTCTGTAAAAGAACTATATCACCTAGATTAAGCAAAATCAATAGGATACGTACTATAGTGATCCATAATATACATACCAGCTTTCAGCTCATCCGAACAAAGCGTTTAGGCGCTATCATATTCATTCATACACATACACAGATACATACACAATCGTAAAAATAGTAAAAGTGAACTCAGGGGACCTTAAAACTTATAGAAACACCAAAATCTCGAAGTCGGATTTTTGGCATGATTACAATACTTTCCTTACATATGTATGTTCGGAAAGTAGAAAGAGTGAAAAATTGTATGATATAAATATTAACTTGCCTTCGGAGCTTATCATACATTGGCTTTCTATTTCTGTTAATTTCTGTGCTTTTTTACTTCCATTACCCTACTACCGTAGGGTAATGGAAGTATTGTATTCGGTCCAAAAATTCGATATCGAAATTTCACCTGATTTACACGTTTTAAGGTCCCCCTGAGTCCAAAAGGGGTTTTTGGCAATTGGTCAGTGTGTGTGTGTATGTATGTATGTATGTGTGCATGTATGGAATTTTCTGGCTATCATATCTCCGAAACTAATAAAGACAAAACTACAAAACTTCAGAATTGAGGCAGGTCTGGTGTACAGATGAATTTTCCAAATTTTGGTGAAAATTGAAAAACCGGAAGTGGGACATCGGGAACCGGAAGTGGGACGGTAAGTCCGTATCTCAAAAACGTCTCTAACGATTTTCTTTGCTATCTAAACACTCTATTAGATGTCCTTTCGAATGATATAGTTGGTTAGTTCAGGAAAATTGATAGGCGTCCTGTATAAATAGCTCAATTTCAGGTCTCGGAAGCGCGATTCTTTAAAAACGGCTGTACGGATTTCTAACTCACCATATTAACTCACTTTTAAATATCCTTTTAAAAGAAATTATTGGTTTCTGGTCCTTAATTGAGTTTTGGTAAAAGTTGGTATCTCAAAAATGATTCTAACGATTTTCATGAAAATTATTATCCATTCCTTTCTTATGTATTACGTGGTTATTAGAGGAAAATTAACAGTCATTCTGCTTGGGTAGGTCAGATTTAGATCTCGGAAATTGGTGTTTTAAAAAATAACTCTATCATTCTTCTCATTATTTTTTTTTATGTAAGCTTCGTTTTTTATGTCTTGATATGTGTATAAAGTTTCTTTTACCGGAAAACGTTTTGGTTCCTATTACTTCTTTAGCTCACTTTTCTGTCTTCTGATCACATTATCTCCAAAAAATGCATATAATACGTGTAATAGTGAGTAATGGAAGTCGTGTAGCTGTTTCACACCAGATTTTTTCTGTTAATTTTGCGCGAGTATAGAAACAGATAGCATTAATCATTATTAAAGCCTCAATGACGATATATTCCAGAACAGAGATGCGACATCAAGTACCATTAAATTCATAATATTATGTATGGCGTGCCATTAAATGAAAATATAAAATACTAATCACAATCATTATTCTCTAAATAATAAAAGTCCGAGTTTTCCGGGAATTACGCTCGAAAATGACGTTATAGCTACAAAAATGTATTGAAAAAAAAAAAAAAAAAACTTTGGTTAGAGGAATGAATAAAATAATGATAGAATAATGATTTAGCAAAGGGGAGGGGGAATGACGTCCCAATTGCAACAACGTATTGAGAAAAAATAAACTTCATCCGTGACTTAAAACAAATAAGTCTTGCTTTGGCGCTTTTCTTTCTTGGCTCCCGCTACAAACCACCAAATTACGGTAAAAAATAATTAGTCAAATTAGAGGAAAATGTAAACAAATGGTTAAAAATGATTATAAAAAACAATTAAAATTTTAATAATGTTAATAATATTAATAATATTAAAAAGTAATACAAATTATAATAACTTAAAAAAATTTTTTTTTTGTTATTATAATCGGATTAAGTGTGTGTGTGTGTGTGTGTGTGAGAGAGAGAGAGAGAGAGAGAGAGAGAGAGAGTAATAAATTTGGGGTATTTAGATATTATCCTTCACACAAATAAACTAACGAAGATTTTAATGAATTTGCGCTGATATTCGTAAATATTTAAAATTAAATAACAATTAATTTTCCGAATGCCTTTATCTTGACAAAAAATATGGTTAAACTGTAAATAATCGATTATTATTATTATTAATATTATTATTGTGTATGGCTATTTATCACGATATTTGGCCACTGATTTTGATTCGACGAACATGGCGAAATTGAAAAAAAATTGTTTCGGAAATATCGACCGTTAGGCGGGTGATAGCTGACTACACTGAAAAAAAGTAAAAGAAGAAAAAATACTCAAAAACGAGTAAAATTGTATCAAGTTTGAGTACGTGACATACTCAAAATAGCTCCGAAACAAATAAACCCAGTTGAACAAATATACCCATGTACATACGAGCGATTAATAAATTAAGATCGTGTAGTCACTAAAATTATCATTTTTTCTATACATGGAATATAAAATATTTCTAGACATACATTTTGTGCATTCCCGATAAAAATATAGAAACGAATGACAAATTTATTTTCATTCAACTGAATGGTTTAGTAGAGAAAAAAGGAATGAGAGAGATCCAAATCTATAAGTGTTATCTGGCGTTTGTAATATCTGTATTTTTAGACCCTCTTCAAGATATAAATAAAGTCTATCTTTAACCCTTAAATTCATAATTTTTTAATTTTGACGAATAATAATAATAATAAAAAATCTTTTACATGTAGATTATTATATAGGCTTAAGCAAACTACGATAATAATAGTAATTAGTATCTAGATTTTAATTATTATAATTATTATTATTATTGTGTGTGTTTAAAAAATGGTCCGCCTAGCAGTACAAACATAAATTTTATTTTTTAATTTCTAAGAAAAAAGTATGCATGTGTTTAATACCTTATTATTATGAAATAGAGAAAAACAGCTTGAATTTTTGAAATAAATATCCAAAAAATTAAATTTTGTTGTCACTCCTAACTTTCACGAATTTCTTCAGACGTAATTATATTTACTGAATTTACTTTCTTAATTATATTTACTATTTGTTTACCCAGAGCGGAGTGCGGGTTACCATTTAAAGATAATTTTCCTTTAGATAAGAAAAATTCAAATCGAATTATTATATCAAATCTCTAACTATAATTTGTTATCAAAATCGTTCAAGCAGTTTTTTAGAAGACAAGATTTCATCTATATATTCTTCTAGGGCAGTGACGGCTAATTTTTCTGATGAATAAGATAAGTGAGGGCTGGGTATTTCATCTAAATTGTAACCTCTAAACATTTCTTTTTTTTTTTTAAATCGTTCAAGCGATTTCCAAGAAAAAAAAAAAAAGCTAATGCCGTATTTTTCCCGAATGGTGTGCGGGTTACCAGTGAATGCTAATTAAAATAAAGTTTGAATTTAAAGATTATTTCAGATCAAAATGTCATCTCAAAAATACACCAACTTTAAACGTTTATGAGAATCATTCGAGTACTTAAAAAAAAAAAAAAAATAAAAAAAAATAAATAAAAAACGAAATTCTTTTTATTTTTTTCTGGGGGAAGAACGCATTACTGATAAACGCTAAATATCTTTTTTTTTTTTTTTTTTTTTTTTTTTGTGCTTACAATTCAACTGTAAACTCAAAAATTCCCTAAATTAAAATTTTTATCAAAATCATTCAAATAGTTTCTAAGAAAATCTTGTCTCTGCCATATTTTGCCACATGCGAAATAAAGGTTAACAGTGAACTCTAATTTTCATAAGGATTAAAATAAATCAGACGAGTTTTTCCTCTCTCAAAAAACCTTTTATTTTTATTTTTTTCCAAAAACGTTAGAGCCATTTACTAGAAAATTTCTGCCCTAGTTTTGCAATGGGCGGAGTAGGATAATTTTTACAGCTAATTTTCCTGAAGATGAGGAAAATTTCCTTTGAATTGTTATCTAAAAAACCTCCAAACCTTAAATATTTATCAAAATCGTTCGAGCAGTTTTTAAGAAAACCAAATTCTAGCCATATTTTGCCACGGTGGAGTGAGCGTTAACACAGCAGTGAACACTAATAACACTAATTTTTCTCCAGTCGCAAATATGTCAGACAGGCTTCTCATTAAAATAAATACATAAATAAATAAAAATAAATATTTCTATGCTTTTATTAAAGTTGTTCGATTTATTTTAGGAAAAAAAAAAAAAAAAAAAAAAAACAAGTTTCTGCCATATTTTACAGAGGACGGAAAACAATTAACAGTGAACACTAATTTTTGTGACGATAAGCTTAACCCAGATTGATTTGTGGAAAACACTTAAGTTTCTACCAAAATCGTTAGAGCCATTTCCTAGACAACCAAGTGTCAGTCATATTTTTCAGCAGGAGGAATAAGGGTTAACAACGGAAGTTAATTCACCAGAAGATGAAGGTAAATCAGATGGATTTTTTGTCTGAAAGCAGCTTTATTTCTAAGTTTTTATCAGAATTCTTTGAACAATTCTCGAGAAAACCTTACGCAAACCCAACTTCAACCCCATTTTTAAACAGTTGGAGTGAGGGTTTACAATGAACGCTAATTTTCTTAAAGATAAGGGTTAGTCAAATAGGTTTGTTTTCTAAAAAAAAAAAAAAAAACTAGTATGTTGTGGCCACCACATGACTTTCTTCTATCTTTTCCTATACAAATTCACTCAGCAACAATAATTAAAAAAAAAAAGTGAAACTTTGACAAAATTTTGGGTAAAATATGAAAATTATTCTAAGTTTGTCAAAACACGGAAACCGTGGGAGTTTGATAAAATTAAGGGGAGAGGAAAAAAAAAAAAAAAAAAAAAAAAAGTGGGACTTTAACAAATTTTCACATTTTACCCAAAATTTTGTCAAAGTCCCACTTCTTTTTTTTTTTTTCCTCTCCCCTTAATTCTATCAAACTCCCACGGTTTCCGTGTTCTGACAAACTTAAACAAATTTTTGCATTTTCCCCCCAATTTTGTCAAAGTCCCACGGTTTCCGTGTTTTGACAAATTTAGAATAATTTTCACATTTTACCTAAAATTTTGTCAAAGTTTGTCAAAACACGGAAACATTGGAACTTTGACAAAATTAGGGGAAAAATGCAAAAATATGTTCAAGTTTGTCAAGACACGGAAACCGTAGGACTTTGACAAAATTAGGGGAAAAAAGCAAAAATTAGTTTAAGTTTGTCAGAACACGGAAACCGTGGGAGTTTGATAAAATTAAGGGGAGAGAAAAAAAAAAAAAAATCGATAACTTTGTTTTAAATTATCACAGATTTATAGTTCAACCATTCGTTTTAAAGGTACTGACGAGACCTTTCGAAAGATACCCATCTTGAAAATTTTTGCCTTTATCACCCTGTTGAAAATGTAGAAAAAGCGGGATGGCAACGCAACCTGTAAGACGATTTTTACCAAAAGTTGATAGGCACTAATTTATGTCAAGGTGCAACTACATACCAATTTGTATGAAATTCTGTGCAGTAGTTCCAGAGATACAGTTGCCACAAAATTTTGTCACACACACACACACAGACAGACAGACAGACAGACAGACATTTTCTAAAAATGGTAAAATCGTGTTCTACATGTCTCAAAACGTGTAAATCCATCAAAAACCCGAAATCGAAAAAAAAAAAAAAAAAAAAAAAAAAAAAAAAAAAAAAGGCAAGTTTTTTTAAAAAATCGTTATACCATTTCCTAATAAAAACAAAATCTCTCATATTTTTCAACCGGCGGGTGAAAAATTAGCACCAAATGCGAATTTTACTGAAGATGGGGATAAGTCCAATCAATTTTTCAACACATATATCCCTTATCAACCAATCTTTCCTGAAAGTCATTATATGTATTACCGAGTAAAATCAATTTCTGCCATATATTTCAACAGGGAGATAAGGGATTAAGAGAAAACGCGAATTTTACTAATATGAGAATGAATCTAAACGATTTTTCATTTCAAAACACCGTTAACCCTAAACTTTCATTAAAAATCGTTATATTAATTTTCGAGTAAATCCAATTTCGGATATATTTTGCAACCAGCGCATAAAGGATTAACAGCGGACACATGATTTTCTGAAAATGAGGATAAAGATAATTAATTATTCCTCCCAAACAATTTTGAATTCCATACCTACATCAAAATCGTTGTATTCATTTCCAAGTAAACCCGATTTCTACCACATGGTGTAACTGGTCGATAAGGTTTAACAGCTAATGCGTGTTTTCAGGAAGATGAGGATATGTCTAATCAATTGAGTTCCTTTACATAAAAACTCTTAAGCTCAAACTTTCATCAAAATCTTTATATCCATTTCCGAATAAACCCATTTTCTGCCATATGGTGCAACTGGCCGATAAAGATCTAACAGCGAAAGCGAATTTTACTAAAGATGAGGATATGTCCAATCGATTTAGCTCCCTAAAAAGTACTTAATCCTAAACTTTCATCAAAATATTTATATCCATTTCCGAGTAAACTCATTTTCTGCCATATGTTGCAACTGGTTAATAAAAGGTTAAAAGATAATGCGAATTTAAGTGCAGAAGTTTTTTCTACCGAAAAACCCTAAACGGAAATTTTCATCAAAATCTTTACAGCTGTTTTCGAGATCCCCAAGACAAATATATATATATATATATATATATCAGAAGTCACACGATTTACTCGTTTAACATAAGAGAAGAAATATCATAGAAATACCAGAAATAGTTTTGTAATTTATGCATAACATATAATTTTTATTTCCCGTTTTCCTACCTTCCTTTTTTTTAATTTTTTAATTTAATTTAATTTTTATTTCGTTCATGAATTAGTAAAATATGCCTACTATTTTACAAAGTTTTAGAAGCTTTTTATCTTTAGTATACTTATCTATAAAACAAACTGTATTTTGAAGTCTCATTCATATGTCATGACACGTTTCAGTGTAATAGTTTTTGCAAAACAAATTAAAAACATCCCCTTTATTAACATGGAATTTAACTTATCTTTTCTAAAAAAAAAAAAAAAAAAAGGATAATAATAATGATTTCTGTAGTTTTTTATGGTATGTTTGTGAATGTTTTGTTCAGCAAAAAACCTTAATTTATTTGTTACAGTAAAACTTCATTCGAATCACGTAGAAATGAAAACTGCCTTTAACTTGTCCTTCTATAAACTTTTATATCATTTGTTTTTATCTTTAGGCAAGTGACAAAAGTTATCAGCGAATTTTTTATTTGTTTATTTATTTATTTTTTGATATATTTACATCATAAGGAAAAAAAGTTGGTATTGAATTTTCAAACGTAATGACCTCGTACATTTAATGATTTTTTGTCGGAGATAAATGATTTTTAATTAAAAATAACTTATTTAACTGTACAGCAGATCAACGCTTATAATTTTCCTTTTTAAAAATCAAATTAATGCATATTGATTCATTAAAGAAGACAGATCTCTTATAATTCAGTACGTACATAAACACCGCAATTAAATATATTTTTTTGTAGAATTTTCCTGTCTTTAACAGTCTGTAATATTTTTCTCTCAATTATGTTTATGATAATCATGATAACCTTAGGAAGTAGATATTGCTTTTTTTTTTCTCTTCTGTTTTCTGAGAAAAGAATTAATAAGCGGCAAATTGATTTTCAAAGAAATTTAAAAAATAATCATATCATCGTAAAGACAAACATTAAATTTTCGCAAGATCAAAAGAATGCCATAAAATTACAATGAAGGTATGCCTTTAAAAAGAAAAACATTTAAATAATTTTATCATATTTGTTAATTAAGGATATAAAAGTTCAAGTTAAAAAAGAAATATTTCCTGCAGAACTTAAAAGGCTTTATAATTTTGAATATATGCAATTTAATGTTAAAAAATATATGATGATTATCAAACTTTAAAATGTTAATGAGGATGATTTAAAGGAGTTATTTACTAAAAATGGTCTTTACAACTTTTCCTTCCAATTCTTTTGTTGGGGCGGACAAATGTATTCGAAAATTGCAACGTAATAGTAGAAAATCGGAAAAACATGTTTATGTTGATCGCAATATAAATTCCAAAACTAATTAATGCTTACGAAAATTAGACTTAAAAGAAGAAATTAAAATTGTTTATGTAAAACAGAAATAATTCATTAATGAATAATGATGTAGAATTTTTTTTTTTTTATTCAAAATTTAGTAAAGCGTTCTAACTATCAGCTTTCAAATATGATTATTTCGTAAAACTTTCGGATGATTAAATTACATTTGAATTGCTTTATAGAAATTACTGATTGGTGATGATTTTTTTTAGAATTTTAACTTTTCTTGCAATACCAGAGTTGCCAACGTTTAAATTTATTTAGCCCTTTGTTTATTTCATATAATTTTTTTTTTAGAGTAATTTTTTCTTATGTTATCGTAATTATACAATGGAGAAAATTTTTCTGTAAATTAAGTAGTTCGAAATAATGTCGTTGCTAAAAGGGCTGTGGTTGGTTGGTTGGGTTTTACGTCGCACTAGTGCTGCGCAATAGGCCTGGCGACGGTCTGGGACTCACCCCTAGAGGTAGTCTGGATGAATGCCATCACAATTTTGATCCTCCACGGAAGAGATGGCTCTCCTGTTTCGGTGACCCCCCAGAGGTATAATTTTGATGGGAACATGGAGGACATTGCGGCCACGACAGATTTTACGTGCACCAGCCACCATTAGTGTACCCGACGGTCTTTGGCCGGCTGGAGTACCGAGGCCCAGAAGTGCTCCGGATTAAATTAAAATGTTAGAAACTATATAAAACCATTTAAGGTAATTGAACACTGTAAAAAACAAATGTGTATAGTTACACCAAAAACTTGCACTGTAAAAGAATGTGTAACGTTGCACAAAAATCTTGAAGCATCATAACTACCTCAAACTTTTAGTACAATGATACACAAATATGGCGTAATGTTACTTTTGGTGTAACGTTATAACTTTTTTTATGATTACGTAACTTACACCAAAAATAGTATGACTCTACACAATATCTGTGTAACCTTTGTTAAAGTAACACCACATCTTTTACCCCATTGAGTATATACCACATCGGTACATATACATCGTAACGTTACACATTTACGTACATAAACAATATAAGTAGAAATGTATTTGTGTATAGACTTTTTTTGATTTTAGAAGTCTACAATTTATTTCGTTCACCATTCTATTTATGGTATTAAGAAATCAAGTTTTTTTTTCTTCGGTTTCTCTAAGTTGGCTTTTTCTAATAACGGGTTCTTACAAATTACAGTAAAATTGAACTGTTCAGTAGAAATATGGACGACTGACAACTATAGTTCACGTTAACATTTTCCGTAAATCCATTTTACTTAGGCTTGAACAATTTTGAGCTAGGATGTATTCCTCGAATTAAATTTTCTTCAATTTTACATGATAATTATAATTCTTAAAACAAATTGGACAGTTATCTGCATAAAAGTGTGGAATAATTAAACTCAATATGTTTGACAATGAAGTTGAAAATAAAATTTTATAAATTTATTAAACTTCACTAAAGAAAAGTAAAATTTTACGTTCTATGAAACTTGATGAGGGTCCTAAATAACATAAATGTTTGCCCCATATAAACAAAGACTAGAAATTTCTGAATGTGTGATAGGAAACTTTCTAAAAATGGTCCAATTTCTAGAACAAAGGATAAGTAAAATAATAATAATAATAATAATTAGTATAGTATAATAACCCCACAAAATCAAATATATATAGTATTTAAATTTTTGTATTATCAATAATAAAATTCTTAAAAAAAAAAAGAATTTAAAGAAGTTTGTTGACTTTGGATAAAAGAACATAGCAGAATCGTAAACAAACAAATAATTAAAAAAAAATTAAGTTGATTAAAATATTTATTCATTTATATATAAAGAGCAGAAATAATTAGGCTTAATGTTTCGCTGTAAAATTTTTATATTTGTTAAATTTTAAGGTATTTAAAATTCCACTAGCATTTTCCCGTTATTTTAAATTATGCACTTCTTTTAAAATTGAAAAATATACAATTAAATGCTATCTATACATTCATAGTTTCTAGTAAATATTTAAAATATGTTATAAATTTTTGCATATTAATATTTTCTCCCTCAAAAATAAAGCACAAATGCCACTTTGTTAAATAATTGTTGTATCCATATATTGTTCGTATCTGATAACTTTTGTACCATTCCATTTAATTTTCTTAGTACATAATTTCCATCAAAATACTCTTTTTACTTTCTCTTACCCATAAGGTAGAGAAAGTATTGTTTTAGGGTCAAATTTTCGAACGTGAGTTTTTGTTATATTTACACGTTTTAAAGTCCCCTGAATACGAACATAATGTTTTTAGCGAATGGTCTGTGTGTCTGTCTGTCTGTCAGTGTGTGTGTTATCAGCATAGCTCAAGAAAAAAAGTAGCAAAAAGGCCAAACTTGGTATTCTAAATGTGTATGATATAAGGATGCTACACTAATCATTTCGTTGAGATGAAGCAAATGGTTCGTGTACAGGGACACCCAAGAGAATTCAAATACATTACGTCTATGGGGGAAAGTACTGATTAGTAGAGTTTAACTTCTATACACCGCACTAAACCAAACGAAACGAATATATATTTTTTATATGTGTAAAAATATGTCTCATGTAGAATATGATAGGGAAATCATACACTGTTCGTTTACAGGGCTACACAAAATAACTAGATAGAAGTGCGACAATAGTTGCAAATTGACGGAGGTGTAATTCAGGCTGGGCCATGTATTATTACTATAGGATTATATTTAGATGTACCATGCGGTCTGTATATAATCTTCGAAAGATATACACTGTTGAAAATATTTAAGCGATAACATTCTTTTTTGTTGTTAGTAGATGTGCTTTACTAATAATATTTTACCATTTCCGGGAAAGCTGTACGGGAATTGAAATGAATTCCTCATAAAGATATGGTAAATAATGTATGTTTTTAAGCTGAATATTCATCGCTTGTTTTTTGTATATTTACACGTTATGAGGCTTCCTGATTACCGTAGCCAAGTTTTATAACGTTTGATCTTTTTCTGTGTCTCTTAGAGTGACTTAAAAATGAATAATTTTAGGAGATCCAAATGATGTATTTTGAAGTTAATATAAGTTTGTTGCTGGAAAAGTTTGATCAAGATTGATAAGTTTGAGTGAAAGTTGTCTGAATAATTTTAAGTGAACTTTTATTTTGATAACAGATTTGAATTCTATGTAAATATAGGTGCAGTAATGAAAAGGGGGGGGGGAGGGTTAGGGGGCGGTAGCCCCCCTCACACAGAACTAATTACCATACAAAACTCTCCAGAAGCCTAATTTGAATTGTTTAACACAGATTTACGTAATATCTTACCTCATAATCTCCAATCTATATTTATTGTATTAAATTTCAGGTTAAGAGAAAGTCGTATGATTGACACACGAGATTATTTATTTTCTTTGTTTGTTAATATTTTAAAAAACTAATAATTTTGTTTTAAAATATTATAAATATACGGTTCAACTACTCGTCTAGAAGTTATTGATGAGTCCCTTTGAAGAAATTTCATATGAAGCATTTACATCCTTGAGCGGAACATCCAGCGGAGAAACGAAGTTCTTACATATATAGAAAGTTTGTTGTTGTTGAGGTCCAGGAGGTCGTCGATCATCATAAAGTCATAAACAATAAGAAGTGTAGTTATAAAGGCTGGTTTCCACTAGGGTTGAAGCTTCGAGGTTCAAAAAACCATTAATCACGCTTCCGACACAAAGAGCCAAATATCTTGTCATCAGTTGTAACCTTTTTTTATCAGATTGCGCAGTTACTTCAAAGGAAAGCATGCAAAATTGACAATGATATCTGCCTCTGCCCCCTAAATTATCTCAGCACGGGGTTAGGGCCAGGGACTTCTCCCTGACAACCAACCACGTCGAACCACGTCCAACCACTTGACCACATCAAAGGATTCTGAATAGTACCGCTCGAACAAACCGTAGTGGATACTGCGCTTAAGGTCTTCATGCAAGAGCCCCATGCAGTGGAGGAGATGTTCTGGGGAGGCTCCTGCTGACTTGCACTTGGTGATCTCACATTAAAATTTCTGTCCATCAAAATATGTTAGGCTCCCAATATGTCCACTCATGAGCCTGCTGATGGCGGTCTGGACAGCTCTATCACTCCCAATTGTGAGGGCATTACGAAGAGTTTTCCCAGAATACCAAGAGTGGGACGGAGGAATCCTCCATATTTTCTGATTTGTAATCTTAATATAGAATAAAAATCTTAATAAAAAGTTTTATGCTGGTTGACTATTACCACTATAAACAAAATCTTTATTTTACTCAAAGATTAAATAAAAAATATTTATCATTGTGTACATTTGTAGGAAATTTTGTTATAAACTGCTGCCGTATTAAAAAAAAAAAAAGAAAAGACGACATGTACTCCCTGCTGAGCAATATACATCAACATTTCACAGACACCACCCTAACAGCACACTTATCCATAGTACATCCTGAGGATGTACCTTGGATGTACTTCCATCCATAGTGTTTCCTAAGGATGTCTTGTGGATGAGATGTGCTGTTAGGGATGAGCTAAATATAAAATTTCATGCAATTCTGTGCAATAATTTTTATACAAAGTTGTCTCTCATACACAAACAAAGTGACACAGATGCACAGACATCCTTCGCACAAAAACATGTTTAGGGCTTCTCAAATGGTAAAAAACTGTCAAAAATCAAAAATAGAACATTTTTAAGATCGTATTTTTTTTTCTAATGAATATAGACGAGAGTGGTTCTGTGTTTTGAGAAGAGATTGAAATATTTTCACGACAATGCATTAATCCATTTGACCTTCATACAATGTTCTGTAATGTTCATTTTGAAAGAGTGATAAAATGAGCTTATTCTGTGCTTAAATCATTATATCGCTTAATATATTCATAACTATGTGAAATTTCAAGTCATTTCAGCTCATATATAAGAATAACAATTGCATCTAAAAGTCATTATTACATTCTTATTTTCATATAATTGTTCTTTATGCTTGGCATTAATTAACTTTATGGAAATTTCCATTTAGGCATGTTGCCAAAGTACACTGATGAAAATAAGCTTCAACAGTTGTGTCCTTCTAAACACATTGTCGCAGCCCTTAAAAGCTTTTTGTCACGCAAATTTGTTAAATAAATGGAACGTATCACGTTGGGAAATGCCCTAAAATAATATTTGAAAAACACAGATCATAATGCATTTGTAATAATATTTCTAGTTTAGTGTGGCCACTTGCATTTCACTTCTTAATTTAGATAAATTTTTCGCTGAGAAGAATCGACTGTTTACAACTCCACTCCACTTATTTAATATGCTGATCAACGCACGCATAATATAATGAGGAGAAATTTCTAGAAGATTTTTTCAATAACACTTGTTACTTAAGTAAGGGGATAGGGTTGTCTATGATTACCATTCTTAGATCCCGACATATTACTTTGTTTTTTAAGCTGATTTTATTTCTTAGTTTTTTTATTTTTTTTTTCATTACTAAATCATTAACTAAATTAGCAGATGCTGTTTCTAATCTCTATATGCATAGAACTTTTGAACATGCAGGTGGTCAACAAAATAATGAAGGTATTTTTGTTTTTACCTGTTTTAAGGAACATCGTGGAAAATATCTGATACGTAATCTTCAACTATCTATTCTAGTTTGTTGAACATTGGAAATGTTTACCAGCTACGAAAATAGTTAGGGTTACAAACAACAAATTAAATAAAATAAGAAAATTTGCGATTATCCTGGTGCATGGAAGAGTGTCGATACATCTGAAACTTTTTCATACATTTAAAAATTTCAGATTTTAGATCTGTATTCTTGAAAGAATATTTCGCGAATATTTAAAGAGTTATAAATATTTTATTAAAAACTGCCAAATTTTTCGCAAATTTTTACCTTTGTTTTTCTTTCAAGGTTTTTATCCAAATTTCCCGGAACTCCCATAAAGCATGATAATGTACGCAGAAATTATTATGCTAAAGTTTAAACAAATATATTCAACATTAAAAAAAAAAATAATAATAAATAAATAAAAAATAAATAAATAAATAAAAAAAAATAAAAAATAAATAAATAAAAAAATAAATAAATAAAAAGTAGATAATTTTAAAGTTCTTTCAAGATGTTCGATTAAACGTGTGAAATCGAAATTATTTTGTCCGTTATCTGTATCATGACTTTGATGAAATAAGGTAATTAATATATCCAATTGAAGTATAGGATAAATTAAAGCTTAGGAAATTCCATATACAAACAGAGCGTGCTCTTTTGTTTTACAATCTACGGACGACGATAAAAATCAAAATGTAACATTTTGACCATGAAAAGAGATAAACATATTTTAGAAACATTTATATCCATTCACTAAGGCGTTTTCTCTTTATTTTTCTTCTATATAGGGAGATTATCTCATTGATTGACAACATGGTACTAATTCCTCATTTAAGCATAAAAATCTAATAAATTAAGAATAAACGTGTGAATGTCCAAATCTAATTGGTTTAATACACGACTAACATCTAATAAAATACTCTGTTACAATTCATAACAGCAACTGATGTTTTGATTCGATGTTAACATATGAAAGAATTAAAAAATTGTCCACTTAGCTCAAAGTAAATATTAGTATTAGCCAGGTGTTATGAGATACATAATTTAATCTTAAAGCATTGAGGTATGCAGGACATTTCTATTTATTTTAAATAATTAAACGTGTTTTTATTAATAAATTAATTCTTTTTTATTGGAATTTAAAGGGTGGTCTATTACTATGTATATAAAATATTTGACAGCTTTTAGACCTATAGTTACAACGACCTTTGTCTCGATTGATCCATGTTACAGAAATTCACAGAAGCAAGTGCACACAGTATTCTGTAGACATAGGACATCACAAACATCTATGCCCGCACCGAGATTCGAACCCGGGACCTGAAAATCCAGAAAGTAGCGCCCTACCGACCAAACCACCAGGCCGGCAATATATAAAATATTATCAGTACTAAAGAAATGACCAAACTGATCAACTACTGAATTTCTGTTTATTTTCAAGTTCCCATTTTAAAACAAAGTTAACATAAAAGATTTTTATCTGCATGTCACTATTAACTTACATTTAATAATAATAATAATAAAAACTTTCCAATAATTGGCTAATGTGATTAATTACCAAATATATGAGATATTTCAATTAAGTTTCAGCAGCGGATTTCTGAGCTTGCGAAGATTTCTAGCGTTCGAATTTGATAGTGTGTTTAGATCCGATAGATTAAGTGGTTTAGAGGTGGAGACATTTTTGCACAAAATTAGTTTGCAGCAGGGATGGGGTTGATTAGTAAGTAATATATTTTATTTTACGTTGAACTATATAATTTTACCAAAAGCTTTTAATTAAAAAAATTTTTAATCTGAAATATTAAAATGGCCACTTACTAATATGATTAAGATCATTTGCTGGATGTAAGTGGTGAATCACTAGAAAAAATTTTTTGTTCATATAATTCAGCCATATTACTGTAAATAACGCAAATTGTAAACAAAATAAAGACATTATTCTCAATTATTAATTCTCATATATTGGTTATTACTTAGAAAAATTTACAAAAATATTGTCAATGATTAGAAAATATCATAAATTTTTTAAGAAATTTCCACTACAGTGGGAGATCAAATTATTAGTTTGCCATTTTTTTTCTAATAATATATTGAGTGAAATGGCCTGTAAATTCAGACATGCAAAGAACATTTGCAAACTTACATTTTTCACTATCGATTTAAACCAGAGAGCAACTAGGGTAGGCTGACCATATGTTTTCGAATCTCGAGGAGAGTCCCCGAAAACAACCTTCGTCCCCAAAAAATTACAACACATTTGGGGACGCTGATTATAAAGTTATTAATGTTTCATTATAATAATTTATTGTATGTATAATAAATAAGCTGAAATAAGTTCTTTTAGGTGCTTAATACATAAAGTTACTAAAATTTTACAATTTAAGGTGATTTAATTGTTTATTTATTTTTTGTCCACGAAATTCGAGGACTCCACTATATTTGTCCTCGAATTTAATGAAAAAAATATGGTCACTCTAAACTAGGGGACCAACCAGAAATTGAAAAAAAAAAAAAAAAAAGCGCAAATACTTTGGATCCTCTTAATGACCAGTAACTTTAACACATTGTTGTATATACTAGGTAATTTTTTTTTTTTTGTGAGACTTGCACAATTATTTTCTCAGATATAATTTTTTTTTTTTTTTCGGCAAATTTAATTAGAACGGATTTCCGTAAAATTTTACGAAACTTGAAGAAAAATTGACCAAACATCAGAGAAACATTATTCGCAAACATAAAATTCACATACGTAATATTTGCTGAGCTATAAGTATTTATTGTAGCGCATGCGCGAAAGGAATACAGAAAATTTTTTATTACGTTGGTTGAAGTCTAGATATATTGGGCAGCTTTTGTCAAATGTTCATTTGAATAGAGTAAAAATTAAGCAAATTATCTGCAAAAGAACAAGTTAGATTTTAGATATTTTCTAGAGCTGAAATTTCATAAGAGGTTTTTCATATGCCGCGTGTTTAATTTGAAGATCCAGTTATTTCAATCACGTTGCAAAAGTTCTTTTCTGTGAAAAACCCCTTATAAACTCACAAACCTTAGTAAATAAATACAAATATGTTAGAGTTGAAAGGCTATAACGCGTTTCTCTCCCTCTTTCTCTCTCTCTCACACACACGCACACACACAAAAGAACTTTTGCAACGTGGTTGAAGTAATTGAATCTGCAAATTAAATACGCAGCGTGTGAAAAACCTCTTATGAAATTTTAACTCTGGAAAATACCTAAAATCTAGTTCGTTGTTTTGCCGACAATTTGCTTAATTTTAATTCTATTCAAATGAACTTTTGAAAAAAGTTGTCAAATATATCTAGCTTTCAACCTAGACAATAAAAAATGTTTCTACCTTTCGCGCATGCGCAGTAAAAAAATATTTATTATAAATATTCATATCTCAGCGAATATTAAGCATGTGAATTTTAGGTTTTAGAATAATTTTTCTGCATGTTTCGTAAAATTTTAAATCTGTTCTAGTTATAAGCAAAAAACTTGCCAAAAAAAATTAATAATTTTTGAAAAAACTTTTTATATCTGCCTAAATAATCGTGCAATTCCCATAAAAAAAATATACAGATATTGTACATAGTATTGTGCAACAAAGTTACAAGTCATTTGTAGCTTTTTATGATGTAGAGTAATCGAAAGTATTTGCGCTGTTCTTCAATTTGTAGTTGGTCCCCTAATTGAACTCTGGACTAAATCGATAGTGAAAAGAATTTTTTGGTTTTAAATGTTTTTTGCATGTTTTAAGTTCCAGATCATTTCATCCAGTATTTTTTTTTTAGAAAATCGAAAAAATGTCAAAAAAAAAAAAAAAAATAATAATCTGGTGTGTCACTCACACGACTTTCTCTTACCCTGAAATTTAATACTATAAATACAGGTTGCAGATTAATAGGTAAGATAACGAGTACTGTTATGTAAACCTGTGTTAAACAATTCAAATTAGGCTTCGGAAGAGTTTTATGTGATAATTAGTTCTGTGTGAGGGGGGCTACCGCCCCTCTCAACCCCCGTTTCATTAATGCACCTACATTTATATAGAATTTAATTCGGCTATTAAAAACTAATTCTGTTTATTAAAATTATTATTTAAAAAAATTATATTTTATGATAATGCAGACGACTTTCATATTAGAGAAGTAGTATAACACTAAATATCCAAAAAAAAGTACAAAGTATCCAAAAAAAGTACTTTGTTTTAAATTATCGCAGATCGATGGTTCAACCATTCGTTTTAAAGGAATTGGCGAGCTCTTTTGAAAGATACCCATCATGAAAATTTACTCCCCTCGAGGGCGAGGCTCCTACATACACAATTTTTTCCCCTGTTGACTATCTCTATTACAAAAAATACATATTCGTTTCATTTGGTTTAGTGCAGCCTATAGACGTTAAACTCTACTTACCTGCAATTTCCCCCATAGACGTAATGTATTAGAATTCTCTTGATTGTCCCTGTACACGAACCATTTGCTTGATCTTAACGAAAAGCTTACTGTAGCATCCCTATATGATACACATTTAGAATACCAAGTTTGAACTTTCTGCCATAATTTGTTTTTGAGATATGCTGATAACAGACTGACACACAGACACACACACAGACATACAGACACACTGACATACACACAGGCCATTTGCTAAAAACATGATTTTCGTATTCAGCGGACCCCAAAACGTGTAAATATAACAAAATCTGACCCAAAAAATTTGAACCAAAAACAATACTTTACAATACTTTCTCTACCTTATGGGTAAGAGAAAGTAAAAAATAATCTAGTTAAAAAACGCGATTGAATTGTATATAAAACATAATTTAAACAGGGGAAACGATTATAATATAGTAAAAATATTTGTATTTGATATATTAAAAGATATAGAGACAACAACTAGTATGTTGTGGCCACCACAAGACTTTCTTCTATATTTTCCTATACAAATTCACTCAATAACAATAAAAAAAAAAAAAAAAAAAAAAAGAAAAAAAAAAATTCCAAGTTTTTTTTTGTTAAAAATAAAAATAATAATCTGGTGTGTCACTCACACGACTTTCTCTTACCCTGAAATTTAATACCATAAATACAGGTTGCAGATTAATAGGTAAGATAACGTGTACTGTTATGTAAACCTATGTTAAACAATTCATATTAGACTTCTGAAGAGTTTTATATGATAATTAGTTCTGTGTGAGGGGGCTACCGCCCCCCTCAACCCCCCGTTTCATTAATGCACCTACATTTATATAGAATTTAATTCGGTTATGAAAAAAATTTTCTCTTTTTAAAAAATAATTTATTAAAATCATTATTTAAAAAAATTATCTTTTATGATAAGGCAAACGATTTCCATATTAGAGAAGTAGTATAACACCAAATATAAAAAAAAGTCCATTTTATTCTCAATATTAGAAAAAAAAAAAAAAAAGTACGATTTTTTTTCAAAGTTTTTTTTTTCGTTAAAAGTAAAAAAAATCGATAACTTTGTTTTAAATTATCGCAGATCGATGGTTCAACCATTTGTTTTAAAGGTATTGGCGAGCTCTTTTGAAAGATACCCATCATGAAAATTTACTCCCCTCGAGGGGGGACTCCCCTACCAGGGGGGGAGGCGAGGCTCCTACATACACAAAAAAATTTTCCCAGTTAACTGTCTCTATTACAAAAAATATATATTTGTTTCATTTGGTTTAGTGCAGTCTATAGACGTTAAACTCTATTTTCCTGCAATTTCCCCCATAGACGTAATGTATTAGAATTCTCTTGATTGTCCCTGTACACGAACCATTTGCTTGATCTTAACGAAAAGCTTACTTTAGCATCCCTATATGATACACATTTAGAATACCAAGTTGAACTTTCTGCCATAATTTGTTTTTGAGATATGCTGATAACAGACAGACACACAGACACACACACAGACACACACACAGACACACACACACACAGACACACACACAGACACACACACACAGACGCACACACAGACACACAGACCATTTGCTAAAAACATGATTTTCGTATTCAGGGGACCTCAAAAGGTGTAAATATAACAAAATCTCGCGTTCGAAAATTTGAGCCAAAAACAATACTTTCTCTACCTTATGGGTAAGAGAAAGTAAAAAAAAAAAAAAAAAAAAAAAAAAAATCTAATAACTTGATCACCCATTGTAGTGGCCAATAATTGGTCAGTTACCCTGCATTAGAAGAAACTATTATATTCGCAAAAATTTTCTTTTTCGTTAGGATGCGATTAATTTACTCATTTTGAGATGTAATTAACAAGATTCGCTCATTTTAGAAAATGTCTGTTAGTCTGTCTGCACTTATGTCTTATGTTATAAACTTTATGTAATTTATCAAAATTTTGTGGGTACTTTACCTCACGAAATAATTTATGCAAGAATGCCTACACTAAAGTCACACGGAGAACATGTATTATCACGGAAAACTTAAACATTTCTTTTTTTTATCATATCAACACTTTTTAAACAGTATTTGACAGGTTCGAAGCAATTGTTACGTGATTTTGCTACTTATGTTGTTTGTTTACAAATCTTTTATTTATCATTTATATAACTGTTAATAAACATTATTGAAACCCAAGGATAAATTTACAGTAAAATCTAGCTAATTATAAAAGTAGTAGTCTATCTTTCTATGCATAATTGCGAATTCATAATACACGTAATTAGTAAACTTTTCTACAAGATATCAAAATGATTATTATTAAAAAATACATAATTATTTTTCTCTTTTATTTCAGAGGTTTTTTAATAGATGAGGAAAACAGAAAATATTTATTAATTTTGACATATATGAAAATTGTTGTCTAAGTTTTCTCTTTCGAAAGGTTAAGGAAAAAAATAACACATTTCCTTATTGTTTTTGAGAAGGGAATGTTTTGAAAGCATATCTATCCATTATTGTTTAACATATGATATGGAATATAAAAGTATTATTTTCCTTTGTAATTGCTTAGGTTCTCTTTTAATCCTTTCACAACTATATACAATAAAAGTCAAGTAAGGTTTTTGAGACGTATTTATAAAAAAGAAAAACATGTATTGTTTACTTATTAAATTTACTAATTAACAAGTTGAAAACATGTTTTTGGTAGTAACTTCTAAACAATTTATGGTGTTTGGAACTCATACAATCAATTAGTAATAAATGATATTATTTATATTTAAATAATACATTTACCTGTTTATGAAACATGAACATGTTAATTTTTTGATACATATCGTTAATTCTTGCGATTTTCTGGAAGAGTAAATATAGTTTTTTACAAAATTATTGATGAATATGATAAAAGGAGAAAATTATATGAGTACCTAATTTACCCCGTGCAGGACCTATCCTTCATTTATGTTTTCATACACTGTATATGAATACATGGATATGTAGGTAGCGTATATTTAAATAGGCATTTCATAAGCATATCGGTGATACAGGCTTCTCTCAAAACTTTCGTAGACGCCATGTGGATGTATAGAAGCGACCATAAGTACAATTCTACTGAAATAAGGATGTTTATCTTTAATCTAGAGTAGTACATTTCGTAAGTTATGTTAACTTTTTGGGGACAACTATAGTATTTCCCCACAGCTGAATTTGGCGATTTATTTTTAGGGATTATGGCTAAATCATAAATCATATATCATAAATGATAAAATCATAAGTTAAATTATAAATCATAAATCATAAAATCATAAATCCAAAATAAATAGCATGCAGGCTGCCATATTATATCGCAAACAGTCCAGAACGACATCGTTATCGTTCAAATCGGCGCCAAAGAAAAATCGCCAAATTCAGCTGTGGGGAAATACTATAGTTGTACCACTTTTTGCAAGACACAGAAAAATTGGAAGCATTTTATAAACATACTAGTTATGCTGACTTACCCCAAAGTTTTAGACTCCATTTGAATGCGTAGAAGCGATCATAAGTATAATGCTAGTAAAATAGCGATATCTGTTTTTAACCTAATGTAGCACATTTCCTAAGTTATGTTAACATTTTATGCAGCACATTAAAAAAAAAAAAAAAAAAAAAAAAAAAAATTAGAAGCATTGCTTAAATATACCAGCTATACTAGCTTCTCTCAAATCTTTCTTAGACTCCATATGGATATGTAGAAATGATCTTTAGTACAATACTACTGAAACAGTGATATCTGTTTGTAACCTACTTGTACCATATTTCTTAAGTTATGTTAACTTTTTATACAACACATATAAAAGAAGAACGAAAAATCATGCGGTGTGCATTGATTATTAACACTTTATAACTGTACGTACTTGCTGTATCGTATAACTTTCAATGTTCTTTGTCTATGTTATCACACAATGGACAGACAGAAGGACTGAAAATCATATATAGATAGAGTAGTTGAATCCAGAATAGTTCTTAAATATCGTTGTAAATTGTTAAAAATGCTTAACGCAAAAGCAAATGCAGCCCTTAGATTCTAATTGAAGCCCTTAATGTATCTGAATATTTTAATGTAACCCTGTAAATTTGAAATTTAACTATATCTTATTATAAACAGTACATTATTAAATTAAATATAATAATGAGCATCATCTGTCAGGAACAGTTCCGGTTAGACCACTTCAAAACAGAAACTTTTGGCAGCCATTTTTTTTTCCGTTTGTTAAACTCACTGAGCTGGTTCAACTTGCGGAAACATACATATAATATGTTTTGTATCGCGCGTATTCTTATTTATTTCCTCTAAAACATTAAAAAACTATTTAATTGCAATGTTTAAAGATCTAAATTAAATATAACGGATCACTGGCTATTATAAACATAAACATAAACATGAACCAAATAAAAACAAACCAAAAGTGTTGCCATTCAGAAAATACAAATTCCAAATGGACAACTCTTTAATTCCGAATGAACGACTCTCTGACCGTTTCATTAAAAAACGCTTAAAATATTTCTAAAACATATTAAAGCCTTAAAACTCTTAAAATATTTTTAAAAACATATTAAAGCCTTTAAATATTTTTATCAATCTTCATTGTTTGTTTACATTGTAAGGTATGATTGGCGTCGAGTTTAGTACGTAAATGTCGCCAGTTGATTTTAGTTTTGAAATTAGTGTAAAGTGATAGTTAGAATAGAATGTTTGGTTTGGCAAGTAAAGGTCACCAGTTGAAATGAGTATTGAAAGTAGAGTAGTCTAAAGTGATAATGTCGAGTCAAGGTAAAATATTCGGTTGAGAATGAGAAAGTCCCTAGCTGGATCCTGAATATTTTGACGATGTTGTGGGTGAGATAGCTGGTTGGAGGTATCGAGTAGAGGTGAATTTGGGTTAGCATGGAGAGTCTGTAGTTATTGGATAGTTAGTCACAAAATTTGAAAACAGGATCTTTTTATATGATAGTCTTAAAAAAAAGTATTTTGGTAAAATGAAGTACATCATTTTTTCTTATTATGAGGACTTTAAATAGAGCACTCAATGGAACACTGGGATGTGTTGTTGTTGTTGTGTTGTCGGACCTATATTTTTTGTCAACTAGCAGTTTTTTTTATTGTCATTCATAGTTATTTATCGGGTAGAATTTTTTTAATTTCAGAACGAAAATTATAAAATATCGAAACACATTTGGTTTATAAACAAAAATTGAAAATTTATTTAAATGATCACGTGGTAATCTTCATGATCTAAACATTGTTTTCGAGATTTATTGTTTCACGTTCCGTCATTTTTGACGGGTTATATACTAGTTTAAGCATATTGACAATAAATGGCAATTTTTTAAAAATAAATTTTGAAGTAGAAAGTTATTTAAATGTATTTTTTTTTTTTATGTCTGCCAGGGCAATGCATTGGCACTTTTTGAGTGTCCCTGTACACAAACCAGTTCTGCAGGACCTATTATTGTCATTTTAAATAGGAAACATTCCATAGTGAACATAATTAACATATATAACTTAACATAAATAATTGTTTAAAAATTCTGAAAATATTTATGGACGTTGGAGACGGGCAGACGGACAGATAGACAAATGAACAGTCGGACAGACAAATACTCAAACTCAAATCATAATCCTACTTTAAAAATGTTATAAACTGTTAAAAACGTTTAATGTAAAGGAAAATGCAATTCCAGGAAATTTCCAATAATATCCCTTAATATAAATGAACATTTTCATGTGAACCTCTAAATCTTAATGTGAATCATACTATATTCTATAGAAAGCATTTTCATCGGTAAAATTGTTTAAAATTAATGCTTATTTATTAAGCAAGTGGTTGAAAATGATATAATTTCCCCACGTTTATAAGAAAATATTTTAATTAAATAGATCAAGTTACTTACTTATTTTTCTCCCGTTAAATGTTCTTTATTGATTTGCATGCTAACATATGTCCTTGGAATTCCACATTTATGGTTTAATAGGACATTCATTTAAAATATGTCATAAAATTTTATAAAGAGGGTGACATTAATGAAGTTAAAATAGCTTCTCATTTCCATTTATTTTTTTATTTTTTCGCTAAAATTTCAATAACGAGATTTCACCTGGTTTATGTTTTAAAACTCCCCGAGTCCAGAAAAAAAAAAAAAAAAGTCTGTAATTGGTCAAAATACATATGTGTGTATGTGCATATATGTATGTGTGTAGGGAATTTTTGACTATCATATCTCCAAAAAGAATAAATATAGAACTACGAAACATCAGAATTAAAACAGGTCTAATGTGTGGATGATTTTGACAACTTTTGGTGAAAATTGGAAAACTGGAAATGGGATCGTAAGCCTGTATCTCAAAAAAGACTTTAACGATTTTCTTCAGAGTTGCTACATAAAAATCCACCGTGATGTCCTTTTGTATGTATTGGTTGGTTAGTGCAGAAAAATTGATAGGCTTCGTATATAATTAGGTCAATTTTAGGTCGTTTAAGTGCGTTCCTTTAAAAGCTGCTCTACAGATATTGACTCCCTTTTAGATATCCTTCGTATGCAATTGTTTTTTTCTGGTGAACAAATCAGTTTGCCAAATTTTGGTGAAAATCAGCAGTGGGACCGAAAATTGTTATCTCAAAAACGGCTCTCACAATTTTCTTCAAATTTGCTACACGTGCTATTTCGCATGCATTATTTAGTTACTACAGGATAATTGCAAGCTCCTGATTAGGTTGAATTGATTTAGATATGAAAAATTGGTATTTCAGTAAACGGCTCCACCTTTTTTTTTTTTTTTTTTTTTTTTAACTCGCTATGTAAACTCTTTTTTATGTGTCTTTAGGAGGTATGTATTAGTTCGCTCTTACAGGAACATCACTAGGAGTCTAATTTGAGAAATGAATTTCATGTCTTCTGATGATGCTATTTCCAAAATGAGTATATAATATGTGAAGCAGTGGGTAATGAATTTCGTGTGGTTGTTACACATCAGACTTTTAAAAATTAATGAGTTTTAAAATAGTTAGAATAGTTCGAAGAAACAAAATGGCATTCTAGTTTAAAATATAAAAATATTTATTATTTCATAAATTCCAGGATGAGTAATTCCAAAATGAGTATATAATATGTGCAGCAGTGGGTAACGAATTTCGTGTGGTTGTTACACATCAGATTTTTAAAAATCAAATAAGTTTTAAAATAGTTAGAACAGTTCGAAGAAACAAAATGGCATTCTAGTTTAAAATATAAAAATATTAATTATTCCATAAATTCCACGAACATTTAGAATTTAAATTAAAGAATTGTGGACATATAAACGTATGAAGGAAACACATTTTGTTCCCGTTAAATTTTTTGATAAATTATGTTACAGAAGCAAAAATAAAAGAAGCAATCATTATTATTACTATGATAATTTATTGAAAAACGATGCCTCAGGTGTCTTATATCTTTTAAAATGATTTTGTGAAAGTGAAATATGGGTATTTCTCAATTGATCACAAGTTTTTAAATTCTATAGTTAAAATTTCGCCTTTCAGAGTTTGAAAAATTGTAAAATTGACAATCTTCAGTAATTTCAATAAAATATGTTGCATAGTTATTAATATGACAAAAATTTCTAGTGTTGTTTCACGATGTGTAAGACAACTTAATTTAGAATTTACATATTATACTATAAAAAAAAATTTAACACTTTTTTCCGGTCAATGACCGTAAAAATGAAGTTATGCCCGTGAAACAGTCAAGACTTTTTCTCAAAGAAGGAAAGGGAGCTTTATTTAACTCTCTGATGTTTACAGCAATTTGTTAAAATACATTCAAACTAAAAAAAAAAAAAAAAAAAAAAAAAAAAAAAAAAATTACTCACAAAATTATGGTCAGTGACTGCAAAAAGTGTTGCAGTCACTGATAGTGTAAAAATAAAGTCATGTCTGTAAAGCTGTAATGATTTCTTTTTTCCCCCCGGAAGCAGGACCTTTTTTAAATGGTCAACATTCTGTATTTTGCATTAATTTGTTACAAATACTGGAACTGAACATGTTTTTCGAAGAAGGGGACTGGGCGTATAATTTAACGATCATCTCTCAGAATTTAGCTGAAATGTACAGTCGGTAACAAATGTGTCAGAACAACTAGCGAAAATTCCTATGTAAAAAAAGTACACTACATGCGGTTTTGTTAAATAAATCCTTGTCGAATCCTGTTCTTAGTCAGTGTAAGAACATGATTCGATAAGGATTTCTTTAACAAAACCGTATAAAGTGTACTTTTTTTACATAGGAATTTTTGCTAGTGTTCGGACACTTTTGTTACCGACTGTAATAGTGTGTACTGAACCTTTTCCCCAAAGAATGGAGCTGGCTATGCAATTTAACTGTGTAAACTTTCCAAAATTTAGTGAAATTTCTTAGAGTGTAACACAGACCTCCACTCAAAATATTGTCCAAAACAGCATTCTTTAGAATGAATTAATACTTTTAAGATATTTAAATATATTAAGGACAAATTAATTACAAATTTCATGCATTTTTGTATTTTTCAAATTTGTACGATATTTTTCAATACCCAAGAGATTCTTTTACAACTAAGTCATCCTTTATCATTAATATGTTTATAATAATTTATAGTTAATTCATAAAGACGCATTAGTAGTTGAATATTTTGTTTTTTACGTCATGTTGGTTAAAAAGTACACAATGTATTGCTTAGAAATCAGAACGGAATAAAAAATTCATCATTAGAGACATATGAAACAAAACATTTATATTTGGTGTGAACATAGACCTTATATATATAGACTACGCCACCAATAGGACTTCCCATTATAGTGAATATGTCTTCAACATGAGGGTGTAATCTGAAACCTTCATCCTTTGCGGTCAGCACCGTATGTCACGTGACATGGAGTTGAGGGCGATTTTTCCATAAGAAAGCACTTATTTTTGTAAGAATTCAAACAAAAAATTCTCCCCTTCAGAATGGTTTCTCCCAAAAGAACTTTTTTTTATAATTAATCTATGACATTTTAGCTTTTCAACGATGCGTAAATCTAAAGGCTTAAATAAAAAGTATGTGTACAATACAGAAATTAAAAAACTCTAAACTACTTTCTTTCCTATGTAAAAATCACATAATATTCATTCTCGTCTCTCTCTCCTGGTCTACATCACGTGATAATTTCGCTGGGGAAGCTACTTCATGTCGCAGACAGATAATGAGGAGGGATGCGTGATATATTATATAAGGTCTATTGGTGTGAAATTTTGGGGTCAGAAAATTACGAAAAAACAGAACCACAGCCAGGTTGGCTCATGGTATAAATAATCTAAGTTTGTTATAGGTATTCTTATGTAAAGTAAGCAGTGACGTATAAATGCTAATCTGCTTGACCCTTTAAATTGCCATTATGTGTCACAAGAATGTCTTTTTAGTCATAAATCTAATAAAACTTTCACAAGTTATACAATTTGCGTAACGTAAATAAACTATATGGAGGAGATTAATTAGAAATAGATGCATATAAAAGTAATTTATTATAAATTATGTACATTATATTTCCCAAATTATATATATTTTTGTTTGATTTATAGCTTTAATTATTGACCAGGTTGTATTTTAAATGAAACCTCTTTTTCCAATCATGGTATGCTTCAAACTTGATATTTATAAACCTTAAGGTAGCCCCCAAAAGTGTAATTCCATCCATGTTAAAAAGTTAAGAAAAAGATTTTAGTAGAAAAAATAAATAGCAAATTTAGAAATAATGTATAGCAAATATATTGACATATATTGGTGATATGCCAATGAATATCTCTAAATGCTTATTTTGTTTATTTTATTTTATTTTTTACAGGAATGTCTCAGAAATAGGAAAACTAAAGCTTTGGATTTAGATAATCTTATTATATAGGGAAGGGTAAGTTATTTTATGCTAGATGTTTCGTTGGAAAATATTCAGTTTGTTTTAATTTATGTTTTTGTCTCGATATTTATGGCAAATAAATTGTTCTTTTATTATGATATTCCAAAAATATTTCGTTGACTGAGAAATGGAATTAAAAGTTTTTCAATATTTAAGACTTTTATGCTAAAATATTACTTAATATTGAATATACAAACAACAAACTATTTTATTTTATTTTTTCACATTTGTAAAATTTTAC
Organism: Salticus scenicus; assembly: GCA_963930645.1. Lineage (NCBI taxonomy): Eukaryota > Metazoa > Arthropoda > Arachnida > Araneae > Salticidae > Salticus > Salticus scenicus. The sequence goes on along the minus strand of OZ005650.1, from coordinate 303,272,121 downwards.
AAGCATTTCCCCACCCATTTTCAAAAATTTCCAAGTATAAAAATTCGAAGATAGCGATTGTCTGTAGAGAATAGTAGTTTCTTTCAAAGTCATTTCAAAGAGAAATAACTACATTTCTTCTTTAATATTTTTCTCCAGCAAACTGTCACTCACAACGTACGCGATAACACGATTTAATTTCCTAATTCTGTGTTTTTATTTTTATTTATTTATTTATTTTTAGGAGGTAAATAATATTGCAGATCTGTAATAACAACTTAATTCTTGAAGCAAAGCTATTACTTTAAATTATTGTTGAATTGTGTTATACGTTGTTTTATTTGCTATAATATTTCAGAGAATGATTCCTAATATAGGTTTGATTACTGTCTTGATATTCTTAAATACAAATTAGAAATCTAAAAAAAAAAAAGTTAAAGTATACTTTATAAACTTCTTTTTAACACTTTCCAATAAGGTTGAAAAGTGTTAATGATTTCAGTTTGTCTGTCTGTCCGCGCTCTAAAAGCTCAAGTTTAAGTTTTTTCAAGATGACAGAAAAAGCTAGCAGGATGATAAAAATGTGACCAACTTAATGAAATTGCACTCTTAAAAAAGTGAAATATTCTTCATACATTATGGTACAGAAGTGCATAACTGTTCAAGAAGTAGGACAAATTTTCATGCTCAATGGATCAATTAATTCGAAATAAAACATGGACATTATAAAAGTGGCGCCTGGCCGACAATTTTTGAAGCATCTCAGACTTTTCCGCAATATACATTTCAAGATGATAATGCATGTTGCTACAGGGCGTCTATATTATGTTTGTTTGCTTCAAATTATCAAATAAATAGTTTTATTGCATATATTAAAATATAAAGTATTCATTTCATATAATAAAACATGATACAATATAAAGTATATGTTCATTACATTAGGTTTAAAAAGAAAAAAATTATGGTACTATAATCGCAATAACAGCCGAAAAAAATCCCGTAATTGACTTGCAAATTAATACACATGTTTAAGAACCAAAGGGAAATAGATGTACAATTTTTTGTGTTTATATTGTTTATTGATAGTGTACAGGGGCGCACCAAATTTTTTCTTATCATTACGGCTCATGGGCAGAATTTCGTTTAAACACATTTTAACATGATTGCATTGCATTCAAATAAATGAGATCAACATACCTCATTGAGATTCTTAAAAGTATATTTTTTGTAAAAAAATATGTGCTTTGATATAATAATTAATGTACAGGACCTTACAAAAAGGACCTTACCTTCGAAAATGAAACGTAATCATTTCAATTAGGTCAAATTTTGAGCAATTTTTCAGGAACTACATAGAATAAGTTGTATAGTTTTTACTGGTGTATATGATGTTTAGAGCTCGTTTACAGGAACAAGCAAAAATATTTCGAGACATTACAGCCTATGGGCAGGGTTCTATATAATCGTGTTTTAACGCGTTTATGATGCATTCAACATTATAAAATTAACATACATTATTAAGATTCTTAAAAGCATGTTTTTCTAGAAAAAAAGGGTATGTATAGACTAAATAATTTATTTACAGCATCGTATAAAAGAATTCCAATGACATTCTGTAGTCATCTAAAGATGTTAAATTTGGTTTAAATACTAATGAGATACAACGAATTAGTCGTCTACTTTTTATTACTGTACATAATTATTGTGTAGAGGGGCACAAAAGAATTTTTCACCATTATGGTTAATAGACCATATATATAAACTATAAGTGCATTTTAACATGGTTACTCTCCATTAAACACAATGAAATAAGTATATGTGATTGAAATTTTTAAAATCAGGCTTTCTGTGCGAAATAGTAGTCATAGAGTTGGTAATATGTTTACAGGGCGACACATAATAATTCCTGTACGTTAGTTATTCTGCACCAAATTTGGTACAAGTATTTATTAGTTGCATAGAATTAACACAAGGCTATAAGTGACAAGAAAATAATATATATAAGTATAGGGAGATAGATATAGACAGATAGATACAATGGGGGTTGAGGGGGCGGCAGTCCCCCTCAGAAACGTATATGGCTATGTAATGAGTTGATAATAATATTAAAACAACAACAACAATAATAATAATGTATATATATATATATATAATTTTTTTAGGACTGAGGGCCTATTAGTCTCAATCTGGGATTTTTGCATTGTCGATTTCGATAGTTGGACATTTGTCGAAATCTAAAATTTATCGAAAATATAATTTAATAATTTGAAAGCGATGTTATAATTTGAAAAAAGAAAAAAAAAAAAAAAACTAATAGTCTTTTGTCCTAAACTAAATTCTGCTTTTGCCAGAATTTCATCAAAATCTTTTTATTATTATTATTATTGAAAGAAAAAGAAAAGAAAATTAATAATAATCAGTATCGTTACAAGCGATATCGAAAAAGTTTTATTTAATAATTTTGAATTAGGAAATAAAAAGTGTGCGTGAAATAATATGAAATAAAAATAAGTAAAAAAAATGAATTTAATGATTTAATGTTTTTGTTTTTCGGGGGCTGCTCATGCATATAAAAAATGCGTATTAAAACGAGTCGAAGAAAGAAGCGAAATAAGTATTGAGTTATATTACGATAAATACGATATATAATATGATACGATATATTAGACCTATCGTCCAGGGTTAGTAGGCATTTTCGTTGAAAGAAATAGTTTGTTCGTTCGGTGAAACTTGCACATTAGTCCCGTGAGGTACAACTTTCACATTAGTCCCTTGAGGTACAACTTTCACTTTAGTCCCGTCAGGTACAACTTGCACATTAGTCCCCTTTTTATTTATTTATTTATTTATTTATTGTAGATGCTTATACGCAGGGTTGTTTAATCATCTCAACCTACTAAATAACCAATATAAGTCTAAATTAAATAGTTAATTATACTGATTTTTTTTAATAATGTGGAAGGTGCAAATAGCACGTTAGGACGTTGAGACTCCTGACATGCAAATCCACTAGTTTAAAACGAAATTTTATTAAAAAATAAAATAAAGTAAAATAAAATAACACTTTAAATCAATTTCATTTTTCAAAAAATGTTTATACGTTTTAACTGTTATATATAGGAATCTATATAGAAAAAGTCTTGAGTGTTCTATGTTTGCATTTTTATTTTATTTTATTTATTTATTTTTATTTTAACCCCAATTCAAATTAATATTGCAGAAATTAATTGCGTAAATTAATATTGCAAAAGTATTTATCATACAAAAGTGCTACATTTTTCAGCTGATTTCATTAAACTTTTTCGTGTGTCTATTAATCAAACACTGCATTGGAAACAAAATAAAAATATTATATTCATGTAATAAATAAATAAGTAAAATCAATGAATAAGTAAAATCAATGAATAATTCTCGAAAAATAAAATATTTACAGACTGAGTGAAAAATTTCTCAAATAAAGGATGTTAGGATTAAATTTTCGTTATCAATAGCATAATGTAACTCTGACAGTTGAGCAAATCGCCACGAAATTTGGTATGTGAATTATTATGGTGATGCACTCAGGCACCGAAAAAGACTTATTAGTGCAAAATTTGTCCACCAGGTGGTGTTTTACAAGTAAAATTGCAAATTGTCAAATAAAATAACCTTCACGAGATCAATATCTAATCAATAAATGTTCAAATTGTTTATGCATTATGAATAAGTCATTTACTTTTGTATATTTTCATATTTTCTATTTGAAGCGCCCTCTAGTGAACATTATTGAACTTTTTTTTTTTTCAAATTTTTGAGCGCATCTCACGACTGACATGTCAATATACCAAATTTGCTAGCAATTCGCTGGAAGCAGGATGTTGTTTATAACAGATTTTCAATTATAACTATCCTGGACATCTTTCATCCTGTGTTTCTTGCTATTTGTCCTGAACATTTAATATTTCAGCAGCTATTGCAATTGAGATAGGATTTTTTCCTCCCAATTATTTTTCTTCCTTATTTAGTTATACATAAATGTTTCACAAATATACACACGATTTTTTTTTTTTTTTTTTTTTTTTAAAGTAACATTTTTTATTGTTTCGAAGAATATTTTTGCATAAATTTGTTAGAAGCGTCTGTTATCAAGACAGTATCAAGAACGGTACCAAGGACGAAACTGTATTCGTTTAACCATGAGATTTATTGTTGGTTCGAAAATTAAAACTGAAATGCATACTTGAGTCATATCAGGTTTATCATTTTACCTTTCGCATGCTAACAGTAATAATCAGGAAATTTGACGTCTGATAATTATGCTGATCACATTTAACACTTCAGGGACTTTTATTCGTGTATGATGTCTTATAAAAATTCAAGGCGCTTTCTATATTATCGCGTGCAATCAGACCTACCATCCTCCAAACTTTACAGCGAATAGATTTTTAAGAACGGAAATTAAAGTCGTTGCTCTGACATAACCTTCGCAGGAATATATTGCTACGTTATGGCACACATATTTGTTATATAACAGGTTTTATTGTGAAAGATTAGAAGATTTTCAAGTTTTTATTGCTGTATTTTAAGATTTATGAAATTCCAATATGTAATATAAGTTTTTTTTTTTTTTTTTTTTTTTTTTTTTGACGAAAAGTCAATATTGACAAGATATTGTGCTTTTCTCATTTAATTGAATATTTTATTAAAAACATAATCAGTGCATTTGAAGCATTTACCAAGTAAATCTTCATTTCAATATATTGGTACGTAATGACACGTATATTTGTTATGTAACTGTTTATGTTGGGAAAGGTCACAAGATTTTGAGATATTATTTCTGTATTTTAGGATCTGTGAAATTCTAATAATACATGCGATATTTGTATTTATTTAATAATAAACCGATATTAACTTAACATTTCATAGTACATTATTAAAAATAACAGTTCAACGTTTCAAAATAATTGTAATAAATTGCCAGTTAGGCCAATTTAGTTGTACCAATATTTCGGTACTAAATTTCCTAATTTTAAAGGTGTTAATTACAAAATAATATTATCTATATATATAAAAGAGTAAACTCACTGATTCACTGATTCACTGATTCACTGACTCAACACGGTTGTGGCGATCCTATGGGAGATAGAGACACAATTTTTGGTGAGCAGGTTGATTTCAGGACCCTGACGATCACTAAGACGGGATTTTGCGAAATACCCCCCCTCGTTCCCCCCCGGGGGGGCAGAAGGCAAAAATCACCTTTATAAGCATATCTCGGCTCCAAATTGCTTCACGATGAAGAAACTGCAGATGGGGAGACTAGACTTGAATACAAAAAAATCATTTTCTGCGATTTTGGAATTTTGGATTTTTAAGGGGGGTAGGGGGTAAAAATGAGATTTTCGGGGGCGCATAAGGCAAAAACACATTTATAAGTACAACTCGGCACCAAATTACTTCACAGGGAAGAAATTGCAGATGGGGAGACTAGGCTTGAATACGAAAAAATCATTTTCTGCGATTTTGGAATTTTTGATTTTTAAGGGGGGAAGGTGGTGAAAATGGTTTTCGTAGTTGCTGAAGACAAAAACACATTTATAAACATAACTCGGCTCCAAATTGCTTCACGAGGAAGATATTGCAGATGGGGAGACTAGACTTGAATACAAAAAAAATTATTTTCTGCGATTTTGGATTTTTGGATTTTTAAGGGGGAAAAGGGGTAAAAATGATTTTCGGAGGCGCAGGAGGCAAAAACACTTTTATAAGCATAACTCAGCTCCAAATTACTTCATGATGAAAAAATCGCAGATGGGGAGACTAGACTTAAATACAAAAAAATCATTTTCTGCGATTTTGGAATTTTGGATTTTTAAGGGGGGAAGGGGTATAAATGATTTTCGGAGGAGCATAAGGCAAAAACACATTTATAAGTATAACTCGGCTCCAAATTACTTCACAGTGAAGAAATTGCAGATGGGGAGACTAGACTTGAATATGAAAAAATCATTTCCTGCGATTTTGGAATTTTGGATTTTTAACGGGAGAAAGGGGGGATAAATGATTTTCGGAGGCAAATTTAGAAAAATACGGATTTTCAAGTAAAAATAATAGCTCAAAAATGTAAAAAAAAAAAAAAAAAAAAACGCCAAGCGTCTTCTTGAAAATATTTCCAAAAACTCATTTTTTGATTTTTTCCGATTTTTTTTTTTTTGGGGGGGGGGGAGGGTTAGGGGGGGGGCAAAAAAATAAAAATAGTGTCAGATCGTTCAAAATTTGTACATAGAGGTTTTCGATACTTACAAATCGATTGCGGATATTTTCGAAATTGTAAAATTATTAGAAGGGATGGGAAGGGGGTGCAGTATGGGGGGCTATGGGCAAAAACAAATAGAAATATAGTTAGGCCGTTCAAAATTGGTACAGATAGGTTTTAAAGGCCTGAAAGTCGAATGGGGATATTTTCGAAAGTTTAAAGTTATTAGGAGGGGCGAGAAGGGGGAGGGAAGAGGGGGGGCAAAAAAATAAAAATAGAGTTAGATCGTTCAAAATTGGTATATAGAGGTTTTCGATACTTACAAATCGATTGCGGATATTTTCGAATTTGTAAAAGTATTAGGATGGGCGGGAAGGGGGTGTGTGGGCAAAAACAAATAGAAATACAGTTAGGCCGTTCAAAATTGGTACAGATAGGTTTTAGAGGCCAGCAAGTCGAATGGGGATATTTTCGAAAGTGTAAAGTTATTAGGAGGGCCGGGAAGGGGGGGGGGGCTGAGGGGCAAAAAAAATAGAATAGAGTTAGAGCATTCAAAATTGGTATATAGAGGTTTTCGATAACTACAAATCGATTGCGGATATTTTCGAATTTTTAAAATTATTAGGATAGACGGGAGGGGGGGGGCGAAGGGGGAAAATAATAGAAATAAGAGTTAGAGCATTTTGGGAATTTTTTCCGAAGGCAGTGAGAACCCGGTGCGACATTTTTCCTAATAAGATTTTTTTTTTCTGTTTTTTTTTTTTTTTTTTTTTTTTCACGCGATAAAAATTAATGCAATTTTGAGAATTCAGTAATTATAGCGATTCATTTAAAAATAGGGACCAGCGAAGAGGGCGTTGCCTGCTAGTATATATATATATATTGAACGAAATGTAGATTTTTAATTTTGACAGTGTATCACTTAAATGGATTTCTTATTAAAAATGTATTAGGAATATGATCAATACAACTAAAATAGTTACTATGAAAACACTCGTGTGACTAATATTGCAACGTAATAACTCATACATTTGTTTTAGAATTTCTGTTATAAGAGATTAGAGGTTTGGGGGATTTTATTGCTGAATTTTTTACAGGAAATTATATTTATTACATGCATTTTGAAACCTTTCGAGATAAAAATTGGATAATTTAGCAAATTTAGAACAAAGATAGCTAAATATTGAGAGCAGATTTGAAATTCAAAGCTATAACTATATCATATATGAACTTACAGTAAAAATTTTATTTAAAAAATGATACATTTATTTGCTTTTAAATCCAAAAAACATTAATTTATATGTTGCGAGCATGAGTGATTTCGAATTTAAAATTCCTATTAACAATTAGTGTATTTTACAACAAAATATTAAAATAATAAAAATAATAAAAATCAATTAAACAATGATTAGTGTTTGCGCCAGACAAATAGTGCTCCACGAAACACTAGTTAGTGGACCTCTAGATTAAAACAGCGAACAATACAATACAGAATTTACAAATTGTAATTAGGAAAAAGTTGAAAAGAACACATCTGATATTATGCAGAGAGTTGAATATCATTTGCAAAATAAGGATGAGAATAAAGCCGGAGGTATATACAAATTAAAAATGAAAAGTTACACTGCGCTTCAAAAAAAAAAAAAAAAAAAAAAAAAAAAAAAAAAAAATCGAGCCCTGATACCGTTCTTGTTGATTCTTATGTAGAATGACCTCTTCAATCCGAATATGAACCCCATTTTGCCTGATCACCCCCGGTTTTCTCGGGACGCCATCCCCTTCCCCAATTTTTATCCCTGTTCGGTCATTTTATGGCTATGAATTTGATTTGGAGAATAGAAAAAAAATATTTTAACACTTAAAAACAAAAAATATAATCTATAATAAATTATAATAGTAGATGATTAATAAAATGCACTAAATGTAATATATAATTTCAGAGGCAAATCCCCTCCCCCTAAATTTTCCCCTTGCTGCAAATGTTCATGTTTTAGAATTTTCCAACTCTGTAGACCCTCAGAGGATATTTAACAATTAAAATAATCCCCCCCCCCTACAACTCATATTTATAGCCATAAAATTAACGAAAAGTGGTAAAAATAGAGGTGCGTACCTAAAAGACGGTGAGTGATAGGGGAAAATGAGCGCCATATTCGGCTTCAGGAGGTCATTTTGCATAAGAATTTGCAAAAATGGTGTTGGGGCCGACTTTTATGCAGAGCAGTGTTATGCCGCACAGATATATTAAAATTTATGAACTGTACGGACTCTTTGCATCATTTAATATTCAACGTACTTAACCTACGTGGTAACACAACGCACAAACAAAAGAACAGAAAAACAGATAGACTAGTTGAATTCATAATCCTTTTTAAGCATTGTTGGAAAGCGTAAAAACACTTAACGCAAACAGAAATGTGTTTCCAGCAATATCTGCCGTAGCCCTTAATATATCTGAATATTTTAGTGTAGCTTTGCAAATCTGAACGCTAAACATACCATATTCAATAGATTTTTTTTTTCATTTTTTTTTTTGCTATATGAATAATAAAAGTCAATTATAATTTGAATATTAAAAAGTTATTAAAATATGACTTACAAATTCAATAATAATGCAATGCATTAGCATTATTTTAAGTGTCCCTATACACAAAACAGTTGTGCTATTTATATAATTTTAAATGGGGGAATGGAAAAGAGAACTTGAAAAATATCTATTACTTTGAAGAAATTGACGCGATGGGCGGGCAGATAAATAAACAGAAAGACGGATAAATAGACTAATTTAAATCATAATCATTCTTAAACATTATTAGAAAGTGTTAAAACGTTTATAAGAAGAAAAATGCAATTTTGCCAATTTCTGATTATGGCTCTTAATGTATTTGAATATTTTTGCATGGCCATATAAACCTTATACTACGCATACTACATTCTATAGATTCTATACCATAGATAGATACTATAAATAGATACTATATTCTATTATTCATACTATATTCTATTTGTGCATCTGTATTATTAATGTAAATTTCATTATAGCGGACCTCTGCATTAAAACATGGAGCAATACAAAATATAATTTACAAATTGCAATTAAGAAAAAGTTGAAAAAAATACAGCTGATACTATGCAGAGAGTTAAATATAATTTGTAACATAAGGATGTGAATAAAGCCGGATGTATATAAAAACAAAAATAAAAAATTACACTGCACAGAAAAAAAAAAAAAAAAAAAAAATCGAGCCCTGGTACAATTCTTGCTAATTAGTATGTAAAATGACCACCTGAATCCAAATATGAACCCCAATCACTCACCGTTTTCTTGGGACACCATCCCCTCCCCCAATTTTCTCCCTGTTCGGTAATTTTATGACCATGAATTTGATTTGTATATGATTTGTTCAAAATAGACATATTAAAACATGATTTATAGAAATAGCTCTCATAGAACGCAATGCTTTGGAATCCTTTTAGTCCAGGCAACGAAGGCCAAAATTTGACGAATAGAGGAAAAAAATCGTGTAGTTTTGAAATTTTACATACTCATAGCCGAGAGGGTCCTGAACAACATACTAAAAGTCCCCGCCCGTGGGGGGTGAGCGGGGGGCAGGGGGGCATTTAAGGGGGGCAATTTTCAGTTTTTATTAAATATCTTAAAAACTATCGCATTTAGAGAAACAATGTCAGTTACAAAATTAATCTACGTAAAATTTCCTACAAAAATGTACATTACATTTTGTTTGTACGATCATTAGTTTAGAAGATATAGGGAGATGAAATAACACATTTTCTTGAAAAATTCTTTTTTGCAATAGTAAAATCAACTAAAGTGTGCAATTAAAAAGGTTCTTGTCAAATATTTTCTAATGTAAAAAACAAATATATACATAGGGAATATGCAAGGATAATACAGCATGTTTTGTAAGTTTTAAATAATTTTAAGGCTAGTAGGCGCAGGTGGCGGTTTGAGTAAAAATCTGGATAAGTCCAGTCAAAATAGGAAAAATAGAAAAAAAAAATCGTGTAGTTTTGAAGTTCGGCACACTCATAGCCGAGAGGGTCCTGAACAACATACTAAAAGTCCCCGCCCGTGGGGGGTGAGCGGGGGGCAGGGGGCATTTAAGGGGGGAAATTTTCAGTTTTTATTACATATCTTAAAAACTATCGCATTTAGAGAAAAAATGTCAATTACAAAATTAATCTACGCAAAATTTCCTACAAAAATGTATGCTACATTTTGTTTCTACGATCATTAGTTTAGAAGATATAGGGAGATGAAATAACACATTTTCTTGAAAAATTCTTTTTTGCAATAGTAAAATCAACTAAAGTGTGCAATTAAAAGAGTTCTTGTCAAATATTTTCTAATGTAAAAAACAAATATATACATAGGGAATATGCAAGGATAATACAGCATGTTTTGTAAGTTTTAAATAATTTTAAGGCTAGCAGGTGCAAGTGGCGGTTTGAGTAAAAATCTAGATAACGAAGACACAAAACCGATCAACATAAAAAAAAAATATCGTGTAGCTTAGAAATTGAGCACAGTTATAAAGTTAAGTGCCCTGAATAACATACTAAAAGTCCCTAACCATGGGGGGGGGGGCATTTAAAGGGGGCACATTTCAGTTTTTATTAAGTATCTTGAAAACTATCGCATTTAGAGAGAAAAAATCTCAAAGCTATAAGATTTTTTTTAATGTTGATCGGTTTTGGGTCTTCGTTATCTGGATTTTTACCTAAACACCACTTGCGCCTACTAACCTTAAAATTATTTAAAACGTACAAAACATGCTGTATTATCCTTACATATTCCCTATGCATATATTTGTTTTATACATTAGAAAATATTTTATCAGAACCCTTTTAATTCCACAATTTAATTGTTTTTACAATTGCAAAAAAAAAAAAAAAAAAAAAAGACTTTTCCAAGAAAATGTGTTATTTAGTTCCCCTATATCTTCTAAACTATTGATCATACAAACAAAATAGAATATACAATTTTTTTAAGAAATTTCACCTAGATTAATTTTGCAATTGAGATTTTTTTTTCTCTAAATGCGATAGTTTTCAAGATACTTAATAAAAATTGCAATGTGCTCCCTTTAAATGCCCCCCTCCCCGTGGTTAGGGATTTTTAGTATGTTATTCAGGGCACTTAATTTTATAACTGTGCTCAATTTCTAAGCTACACGATTTTTTTTTTTTTAATGTTGATCGGTTTTGGGTCTTCGTTATCTAGATTTTTACTCAAACCGCCACTTGCGCCTGCTAGCCTTAAAATTATTTAAAACTTACAAAACATGCTGTATTATCCTTGCATATTCCCTATGTATATATTTGTTTTTTACATTAAAAAGTATTTGACAAGAACCCTTTTAATTGCACACTTTAGTTGATTTTACTATTGCAAAAAAGAATTTTTAAAGAAAATGTGTTATTTCATCTACCTATATCTTCTAAACTAATGATCGTACAAACAAAATGTAGCATACATTTTTGTAGGAAATTTTGCGTAGATTAATTTTGTAATTGACAATTTGTCTCTAAATGCGATAGTTTTTAAGATATTTAATAAAAACTGAAAATTGCCCCCCCTTTAATGCCCCCCTGCCCCCCGCTCACCCCCCAATGGGCGGGGACTTTTAGTATGTTGTTCAGGACCCTCTCGGCTATGAGTATGCAAAATTTCAAAACTACACGATTTTTTTCTTCTATTTTTCCTATTTTGACTATATTTCGGGTGTCTTTGTACACAAATCAGTGGTTATATTATCTCCATTTTCAATAGGGAGCATCCTACTGTGAACTTGAATAACGTATATCAGTTTTAAGAAATTCCATGATTATTTACAGGAGTTAGAACGACAAACGGACAGACAACTCTAAATCTTAAATACTTTTTAACTTTGTCTGAAAGATTTTTTTTTTTTTTTTTTTTTTTTTTTTTTTTTATGTAAATAAAATAAAATCTTTTCTGTCAGCCTATATTTTATAGAGCTAAGTATGTATAACGTAAATCGTCTACTGTTAATAAATAAAACGAATTATTTCAACAAAATTGTTTGCTTTCTAAGAGAGAAAAAACGATTTCTATGGTTTGTGCAAATTTTTATAAACAACATACTACTTTTTCTCTTTCAATCTCCATTAGTTTTTTAATTTTTTAATTTTTTAATTTTTTAATTTCCGAATTTTTTTTTTTCTATACTTTTGAACTTATTTTTACTTACATTTATTTATGAAAAATCTTAAATTCTGTGGGGCAAAATTTGCTCGAGCATGAAAATCTATCCGATAAAAATCTCTTATTATTTTTTACTTTCTCTTACCAATAGGGTCGAGAAAGTATTGTTTTAGGGTCAAATTTTCGAACGTGAGTTTTTGTTATATTTACATGTTCTGAGGTTCCCTGAATACGAAAATCATGGTTTTAGCGAATGGTCTGTATGACTGTCTGTTATCAGCATATCTCAAGAAAAAATAGTAGCAGAAATTCCAAACTCGGTATTCTAAATGTGTATCATATAGGGATGCTACACTAAGCTTTTCGTTGAGATGAAGAAAATCGTTCGTGTACAGGGACACTCAAAAGTATTCAAATACATTACGTCTATGGGGGAAATTGCAGGTAAGTAGAGTTTAACATCTATAGACTGCACTAAACCAAATAAAACGAATATATATTTTTTGTAATAGAGGTAGTCAACTGGGAAAAAAAAATGTGTATGTAGGAGCCTCGCCTCTTCCTCTCGAGGTGAGTAAATTTTCATGATGGGTATCTTTTAAAAGAGCTCGCCAATACCTTTAAAACGAATGGTTGAACCATCGATCTGCGATAATTTATAAATCGATAATCGATAATATATAAATAAATAATCGATAAATAAAGTTATCGATTTTTTTTTTTTTTTTAACAAATATATATATACATACATACATACACACACACACACACACACACATATATATATATATATATATATATTTATTATTATTTTTTTTAATGTAATATTGAGAATAAATTCAACTTTCTTTTGGATATTTAGTGTTATAATACTTCTCTAATATGGAAATCGTCTGCATTATCATAAAAGATAATTGGTTTAAATCATAATTTTAATAAATTATTTTTTAAAAACCGAATTAAATTCTATATAAATGTGGGTGCATTAATGAAACGGGGGGTTGAGGGGGCGGTAGCCCCCCTCACACAGAACTAACTATCATATAAAACTCTTCCGAAGCCTAATTTGAATTGTTTAACATAGGTTTACATAACAGTACTCGTTATCTTACCTCTTAATCTCCAACCTGTATTTATAGTATTAAATTTCAGGGCAAGAGAAAGTTGTGTGAGTGACACACCAGATTATTTAATTAAAAATAATATATTACGATATTTTATAAAAACATCTATTACTTATCATTTATATATATATATATATATATATATATATATATATATATATATTTGAATTAAACCTTGCAATTTTTAAAACTTTAACAAAAATGGATTTAGATTTAACCCATGGGAACTAGAATTTCAATTAATCATAAATTCAACTCCTTTTCCTACCTTTCTTATTCAAAAGTGCTTCTAGTTGTCTCAGCAATAATTAGGCTTTGAATTAGCTGCATAACAGCGTTAGCAATTTTGGAAGTTGGATACTGGAGATTATTCTTGAGCATGAAAATTTGACTAATAAAATATCACATTATTTTATCCTTAAAAATAATTCATTATGAGAGTTTGTAAAAACACCCATTACTTATCTCTTGTATCTTCTTGTATCATAGAATCTTCTTGTATCATAGAAATTTTTTTTTAATAAGACAAAGAAAAATTTTACTTTATTAAAAGTAAGCGGATCCTTTTCTAGACATCATGATGAATTCAGTTTATCACGCCTATTGCGGAATTATGCATCACGATGATGTTGATTGATTAGCCAAGTAATAAATCAGTTTCTAAATGTATTCAAAAAATGTATCAGATGATGGATTATCTGTTCATCTCGTTTCAAACGTGAAGCAACGTCCACTTGTGGGAACAGCCAACGACCGTAGATGATATATATGAAGATCATACATGATCATAGCCTGATTCACGAGTTTAGTAAATTTGTATAGAAACTTTCATTCCCCTAGATTATGCACAAGATTGAGAAGAAAATGTTCTAACATTTTCAAGGATGTTCATAAGATTAAAATAATTAAGAATGCATAAATACTGAATGTAGATATTCTTTAATATTATCATTCATGCGAGCGTGTTGACAATTGTTGCCAGTTTAGAAAAAAAATATTACGAAAATCCCATGAACGTACTTTATATTTTAAAAAAAAAGTACTAAATTTATATATTTACTAGTTCGTTGTAAGGCGAGTAAGACGCCCGTTGAAAAATGACCATTTTGTTTTATTTACTTAATTTTATTTATCAAATAATTCATTTGCTAGCAAGCTTGCGCGAAATTTTCGCACTTTATTTATCTCTTCATTACCTTTAAAATTTAAAATTATTATCATTATTTTATAGACATCAATTTTTCATATGCATGAGCAAATTTAATGTTTAATATATATATATATATATATATATATATATATTTATATATATATTTCATAAAAGCATATTTCATTTTATGCTGAAAAAAATTTGGCAACAATTAAAAATTTAAATGTCTATTTTAAAGCTATGTCTGTTTTCATATTTTAATTAATTTTAAAAAATCCAATCAAAAATTCGTTACAAATAAGGCACCAAATGAAAGGGGCAATTTTTCTGAATCCGCCGGATTAAACAGCTTATCGATCGGACAATTAGATTTTTTAAAACTAACTAAAGTATGAAAATTAGGTGGCAACTTGCGTTCACACATAGACAGAGTCCAAGGAAATCTCTTAGTATTTTTAAGCGTGACAGAGTCAGTCAGTGATGAGCGTAACTATATATGCTGATATTTACAAAATGTGAGCAAAAAAATCTTTTTAGAATTCAGAACACACGAATGCAAAACAATTTTCTAATCCCAACTTTCATTGTTTGCTTGATAAATATGTTTGTAGCTCAATTGTCGACTTAAAGTCTCGTAGCTACATTTATTTATTCATTTATTTATTTATTTATTTATTGAATTTTTGACTGATGAAAAGTCCTAATTAAACAATTACTTTGTGTTTTTGCAGTTTTATTATTTCCTTAATTCGTTCATCTTTTAACGCCAGATTTTTGGTATATTTTACTGCATGTTGTTAAAAATTTGTCTCTCATAATTTAGATATTTAAATTAATTACTGAAACTAAATTTCTACTTTTACAGTAATTTATATTAGTGAAACTAAAAACATAAGCAACTTGTGTTTAGAATATCTTAAAGTGTTTGTGGTGAAAGCAATATGTTAGGGAAAAATAACTCCGCATGTTCGTATAATATATCTTTCATTTTATAAGAACAGTTTGGAGGATATTTTTAACACTTTACAACAAATTTTACAAGCGTTTAGGACTGGAACTTGTCTGTCTGTCGGCATTACCATTACCATTTTTAAATTCCATAAAATACTTTCTAAACTGATTTACATATCACATCATACATACATAAGTCAAAAATATTTTTCAACATCTTTCACTAAAGAAAATGATTTCTCAAAAATAAGCAAAATATCAATTTTGAATATGTCACATGCTCAAAATAGCTCCAAAACAAACATACACAAATTTGAAATTCCCATGTATTCATTACTGAGTATGATAACCGGCTTAAAATTAGCATCGACGATCGTGAATCCCACTATTGCAAAGATAGATTCTCATACACTAGTATAAAACCGCCATGAAATACAGTTCTAGAGATTTGAGTAGAAAAAAAAATGTTTTTGAAAACTTTTTTTGTTTAAATATATAAAATTTCTATTAAAGAACTTTAAATTCAGCATATTTATAACCAATTTTAAGATTAGCAACTACCCATAAAAAAAAAAAAAAAAAAAAAACTGAGACAGGCATGATTTTTTTTTTTTTTCTCAAACAAAACCATTTATTTCAAAATGAGCAGATGTCCGCTTACTAATTTTTGAGCACTTAATTTTTAACAGTGTTGGAAATTGTCGTAAACGCCTAATAAAACTGGAAATTCACCTCCAGCGATTTCCCATAACGAATCTGAATATTTTTGTAATAACCTATAAATGAATCATTAAGGTTAATCAAACTATTTTCTTAGGAAACATTCTTGATTGCATTTTCAAAATGTGTATTTATTTCACATGTTTATCACGATGCAAATGTATTTAAATCTGCTGAATGGGATGGTGGAAGTTCCTGTAAAAAAAAAGTGCTAAATTCACCAAAATTTATACAGTTTATGTGACGAAAACTTTTAGTACGTATATAAGTTTTTCGTTCATTTGAATGACGCGTTTAGGCGATATCGCAATAATTTGAGCTCAGAGGCTATAACGATAAAGAATTTTTTGTTGTGTCCCTGTAAAAAAAACTATAAGTACCAAATTCACCAAAATCTGTACATTTTGTGCTACGGTGATCTACGACATACCTATTAATTTTCAACTCCTTCAAACAAAGTGTTTAGACGCTATCGTGTTCACTCTCACTCACACATATTTGCACTCAGATATACATCACGAAAAATCGTGTAAAATCGTACATATCTGTAAAAGAGGTGTTCGTGTCAAGATTAAAGTTGGATGTATACAACTAGGCATCATGAGTCACAAATATAAATTTGCAACATTCTACGACCTCTGCTTTTTAAACTATGCGAGATACAAAATCAATTTTGCAAATCATGATTACAATACTTTCCTTACTACCTAATGTTCGGAAAGCAAAGTAGAAAGAACGTTTTTAAACGAACGTCATTTATGTAGCAGGTGAAAAACATTGTTTACATGAATAATTAATAAATTAATCAATAATATGAAAGAGATCCTTAACTTTGTCGAACGGTAATATGCGAACTAGGTGTTTTAATCAATTCCGATTACATTAACACTGGTAGTCTTATCGTCTTCAACATCCTGCCATCTCAATTACCATGTAAAATTCCAAAAAAAAAAAAAAAAAAAGAAAAATTTCACTATGTGATAAAAATATTAGACATGAACGTGAACCACATGCGATTAACCTTTCTGTAAAGATGCACGTGTCTCAATAAAAAGATAAACTTTTAACTTTCTATTTTTTGTTCTGGAGCTTTCTTCTCGGCCCCCGGTTTTCTTTGTTTATGACCTTCCGACAGGTAAATCCAGATCTTGGGACTATCAAACATTCCACCAGTTGGTAGAATAACCTCCAATGACGTCAATTGAATTGCCCGTGTGATGGTGATGCATCACTTGCTAGCCAAAGGGAAACGGTCTTTAGTGGAAAGTCCAAGCCCAATCAATTGCGTCAACTATAAACTTTTGGTTAATAATTTTCAGCACTTGCGGGTAAATTTATGTTATGATGTGCTGAAGTATAGTAATTATAAATAAATATTTAGTACGTAGTTACGGCATCGGTTCTCAAGAACTCTGACCCAAGGTTTTATTATTTTTTAAGAACATTTTTCATTTTTCTAAGAAATAGAAGAAATTATTAGCTACTTTATTTTAATATTTAAAAGCTAGACGTTTTTAATGATGAATATACATATATATATATCATAGGCTAGATAGCGATTACAATTGTAAAAGGGGAAAAAAAATGCTTTTCGTTTTGAGTGTGAAATTGACAATTATCAAAGAATATTTTTCAGAAGAAGTGCGTTTATATGCGGTTTTCTCTAAACATGCATAAAGTATAAAAATTTTAATAAATATATTTTCAAGCTTATAAATGATACGCATTCTGACGTACGCATATATACATCTGACGCATATATACATCTGACACTTCTATCAACAGTATTAAAAATAAATGAATCAACGAGTATACAATGAGTATAAATTTAGACTATTTTATACTTTTAAACTTATTTTTACTACAGTCCCATATTACTTATCGATAATTTTCTTTAGAAAACAAAACATTTAAATTAATAATGATTTTCACCCAGAAAAAAAAATAGTATTTTGATATTTAAAACTATTCTGTTAACATATTAAAATAATAATAATAATAATAATAATAATAATAAAATCAATATGGAAACATACTATAAATGTTCAATATAATTATATTAATGTAAGAGTTGCAGAAGAAGTTGTGTCTACAGACACTGTGTATTAGTAAAAATCTATACATGATAGAGAAAAACTGGCATCAGTTTCGATTTCAGCACACCAAGAAACATAAAGATCAGCCAAAATTATCAAATCAAAATTTTAGATGCAAACCTGTGAAATTACATGCATTTTGGTTACTTATTGGTAGCTTATTCTGATTCTTCTTTTAGGGATGTGAATATTTCGGAATTTATTTGCACGATTGTAGGACAGAAGACAACTGGCGCAGACTTTAATCTCTGATATGAGGGAAAAAAAAAAGCAATGAAAATTTATCCTTTTGCTTTTTCGGTACATACTACCTTTTATTATTTTACTGTGAAGAAAAGGAGGAGTTTTGTCGTATAAATATCATATTAAACATATTAACGCACATTTTCTAATTACTAGTTTAGGGCGAAAATAAAGATGCGGGCCCGTTTGTACTAAATTCTAAACAATCTCGCTCGTTTATTTTGGAAGCAATATATTAAACTATTGATAAAAATAAATAAAAATATATTGCACTTTTCAATACTTTTTTTTTTTTTTTTTTTTTTTTTTTTTTTTTTTTTTAACCCCTAGTAATAATAATAATTATAACAATTTGACTTTCCTGTCTATGACCATACGATGGATTTGGTTTGGTTTTGTTGATCTGCGGTCATTTTCTTGCGCATTCGGGCTAATTAGACAAGGATCAATAACTTAAAGTGGGTTCCGAATAGTTATAAATATGCTTGAATCGATAATTAATCCCGGCGCTTGGTAATTAAACAGCACAGCGATGATAATTATTCTACCATGATAAGGGCATAGTTACCCCCCAAAAATTATCTTGTATGATAATTTAGTGTTGTAGTTTTGAATTAGAATGGTAATAAATTTCATAAAATACTTCTGAGCAGCGTAATTATTTTTTTTTCCCCTTTCTGCTCTCTTTCAAAATATCTCTTAAAATCTCAAATTTTTTATCATTAGTTTATGTAGTAGTCATAGAGAATTATAAAAAAAAGAAAAAAAAAAAAAAAAAAAAAGATTTAAAAGAAAAGTTTTTAAACGTTTTAATTCAGTTGATCGGAAAAATGAAAGAGAGAAAAAGAGGTGGTGGGAGTGGCAGAGAGAAACAGGGATAATTTAATCTTAAGAAAAATACTTTACATATAAAATATTCTGGTGTGGCACTCACATGACTTTCTCTTACCCTAAAATTCAATACTATAAATATAGATTAGAGATTAAGGGGTAAGATAACGAACACTGTTATATAAACCTACGTTAAAAACAATTGAAATTAGGCTTCGAAACAGAATGATGCTTGAGATTGTTTGTTTTTAAGTTACTCTGATAAGAGACATAGACGAAGATCAAACGTTAAAAATTTCACTTCAGTATTCAGGGAACCTCGAAACTTGTAAATACAGAAAAACAATCGCTGAATATTTTGTTTAAGAAATACCATATAAGAAATTAATTTTAATTCCTGAGCAGTTTTCCTGGACATGGTAAAACACTAAAGCACTTCCATTAAGTACATTCAATAAAAAAGAATGTTTTCGCCTTCTGGCAGACCTGTATATTTTCTAAAAATTATATATACACCACACTGTGGCTTACACATAATCCTACATTAATAACACTCATCACAACCTGAAATGCACTTACATCAATTTCCAAGTATTGTCCCATTATATTCTAGTTCTTTTATGTAGCCCTGTAAACGAGCGGTGAAAAGTGTTCATACTATATTCTACATGAAACATGCTTTTATGCATATAATATATATATATATATATATATATATATATATTAATTTCATTTGGTTTAGTGCAAGCTCTACTTACCTACAATTTCACCTATAGACGTAATGTATTTGAATATTTTTGGATGTCTCTGTACACGAACCATTGTCTTGATCTCGACGAAATGTTTAGCGTAATATCCTTACATGATACAGATTAGGAGTACCGAATTTGAATTCCCTGCTGTTATTTGTTCTTGAAATATGCTGATAACAGACAGACATACAGATAAACACACACAGGCCAACCGCTAAAAATATGTTTTTTTTTGGAATCAGAGAACCTTAAAGCGTGTAACTATAACAAAAATTCAGTTTCAAAAATTTGATACCAAAACAATACTTTTTCTACCATATATATGGGCAAGAGAAAGTAAAAAAAAAAAAAAAAAAAAAAAAAAAAAAAAATTATACTACTTTGAGAGAGAGGGAAAAAAAAAAAAAAAAAAAAAAATATATATATATATATATATATATATTAGTTTCTGATGGCTGAGTTTTAAAATAACTATTGTAATTTTAATGTACTCTAATCAGTCAATTGAAAATTTTAAATTGATAAAATGTGCCTTATTAATATGAACAGATTTTTCAAAATGTCCTTGCTACAATTTATAGAAAACGTCATGTTGATAAATTTTTAAATTTCTCGATTAATATGATGCTTATATCATTTGTTTTTTAAAACGTATCATTATAAATTTGTTATTTATATTTTGAAAGTCTTTTCATGAATGTCTAGTAAAATACCATTATCTACATCTACATCTACATCTGTGGTATATCATCACTCTACTGTGCAGCAAAGTCGGCAGAAACCCTTACTTCTATATTGTCTGGAGAACAAAATCATTATTTAAATTTCATGCAAAAGATCGAAAAACTTTCCTGTCCAAAGAATGGTTTTCGATGGAAACTTTCGTAAACAAAAGATTGCTTCAAAAATTTTGCAAGAAACGCCTAAACTTTACTTTCCGCCATTTCGTGTCTTCTGAAGAATCTGATAACTCTTGACATATTCTGTAAAAACATACGTGGTAGGGTCATTGCCGCTAGATGCATTGTGTAGATGGAAAAAAAAAAAGAAAAAAAAAGGTGATATTATCGGTCAAATGAGTATAGTTTTCAACAGGTAGGTTCATGACCTCTCGATGAAAGTGATTATCTAGAAGAAAACCTATAATAAAGGTAGTTAATTTTGTTTTCTTCTGTTTTCTCAAAAAGAGATCTTGCAGCCAAATTTTCTGGGAATTCGGGTGCCGGCATCTTCTTCTTGTGTTTCAACTATAGCAATATATCTCTTTTTTTTTTTTCGTTTGTTACTTTTTTGCGCATTAACTACAAAAGTACTCGTAATTATGTTTAAATTTTACAGCATTGCTATAAATTTAACAGCAAAAAGAGCTGACACCAGATTTGTCAGCAGATCTTTTTTTTTATTTTTATTTTTTAATTTCTCTATTATTATTTTTTAATATATATGACGATTTGAAAAAATTATCAGTTAAAAATGAGGAGATCTGTGATTTAAAATTTTTAAAAAGAATTACAGTGGAATAAATATAAAATCCAAAAATGTCCAAAAAAGTATTTTTTAAAAACTATATTGTATTATATTGACATGCGTCTTCCTGCAAAACATAAACAACAATTTATGAAAGTAAATATCTAATTTTTATATCTTCTATGCAATAAATCTGTGTATGTATAGGAGTAAACTCACCCACTTATTCACTGAGGGGGAGAGGTAGTTAGCAAAAATGTGTTTGTAAGCTTAACTTGGCTCCAAATTACTTCACGGAGAAGAAACTGCACATGGCAAGACTAGACTTGAATAAAAAAAAAAAAAAAAAAAGTAAAGCGATTTATAAATTTTTTATTTTTTAAGGAAGGAAAGGGGGAAAAACGATTTTCGTAGGGAAATTTTGCAAAATCCGGATTTTCGAGTAGAACTTTGCCAATAGTAGCACAAAGATGTTGAAAACAGCCGTGTGTCTTCTTGAGCATATTTTCAAAAACCCATTTTTGGTTTTTTGCTATTTTCGATTAAACGGGGAGAGTTTCAAAAGGGCATATTCGAGACACCCTCCTTTAAGCGCTAAATTCGTCCGGAGACATCTATAGATGCTGAGGTCTTGAATTTTGATGTGTGAGTTGTTTATGTGTATCCGTCTCCCACTGTAACGGAATTCTGCAGAATTTCTCCTTTCTACCTTTGTGGACGGGGGCAATAAACACGTTTCCAAGCAAATAAAATAATAATAATAATAATAATAATAATAATAATATATTCAATTTTTTGAAAATGATAACAAATTTAACAATTGTGAATTTTCTGATTGTGAAAACTGAATACGTAAATGCATATTAGTTGAGGAGTTGTAATGAGGTGAAATTCCCCGTAGAATAACATTGGCTTTGGCTTCTAGCGACGATAAGTAGAGAAAACCCTTAAGATAATTAAAAGATAATAAATAGTACTACCTTAAAAAATGCTGTAATGAGGTTTTTATCAAGGTAATTAGTTTTTGTCTTTTTGTTTACGGTCTGGTCTGAAGGTGCTAAAATATTGAATTAACATATTTATAAAATACTAAATAAGGCAGAAAAAAGTGTTATTTTGTTATCACATGTAAAGAAACCTTCATTTATTTTCTCGAAATCTCAAATATTCAGGGGAGAAAATGAATTTCCTCTCATAATTGATATGCTATGAATTACCAAGCACCTTGTTTGTCATAAAAGTTTCTTAATTGATGGACTTTCCTTAATTTTATTCTTCATTTCCGTCGTCTTCTAGAAACCAAAAACACGAAATACTTGTCACGTTAGAGAATAATTATAATAATTAAGTTCTGAAAGGTTAGAACGACACTATAATACAATTATTCTAAATAAAGGAACTAATATTTGAGTAATATTTGTTAATGAATTCAGAGGAATTTCTACAGAAACATATTTTTTCCTTTTATCTATTTGTTCTTGCATGTGACTAATTCTGTACCTCGGACGTAAAGGACACCGTGTCACAAAAATGTATTTTTTAAAGAATTATGCTCTAATGAAATTAATTAATTGAATTTCTCTTGAATAAAGAAAATGGACATGATTTTATGTCCTACTGTCCTACCTTCTTTATAGTAACTGCGCAGAGTGCTTAATGTCTCTATATCAAACAAAAAAGACACACCAAGAACATGATGCTACTTCTTTTCACAAAATGGACATGGTGTCATTTACTTCCGGGGTACAGAATTTTTAAATAAACCTATATTCTGCTTTTCAAAATAATCTGGTGTGTCACACACACAACTTTCTCTTACTCTGAAATTTAATACTATAAATATAGGTTGGAGATTAAAGGGTAAGATAACGAGTTCTGTTATGTAAACCTATGTTAAAACAATTCAAATTAGGCTTCGAAATAGTTTTATATGATAATTAGTTCTGTGTGAGGAGGGCTACTACCCCCCTCAACCCCCTGTTTCATTACTGCACCTACATATATATAGAATTTAAATCTGTTATTAAAATTAAAAGTTCACTTAGAATTATTCAAACAACTTTCTGTGTATGTATAGGAGTAATCTGTGTATGTATAGGAGTATCTGTGTCTCTGTGTATGTATCTGTGTATGTATAGGAGTAAACTCACCCACTTATTCACTGAGGGGGAGAGGTAGTTAGCAAAAATGTGTTTGTAAGCTTAACTTGGCTCCAAATTACTTCACGGAGAAGAAACTGCACATGGGAAGACTAGACTTGAGTAAAAAAAAAAAAAAAAAGTAAAGCGATTTATAAATTTTTTATTTTTTAAGGAAGGAAAGGGGGAAAAACGATTTTCGTAGGGAAATTTTGCAAAATCCGGATTTTCGAGTAGAACTTTGCCAATAGTAGCACAAAGATGTTGAAAACAGCCGTGTGTCTTCTTGAGCATATTTTCAAAAACCCATTTTTGGTTTTTTGCTATTTTCGATTAAACGGGGAGAGTTTCAAAGGGGCATATTCGAGACACCCTCCTTTAAGCGCTAAATTCGTCCGGAGACATCTATAGATGCTGTTGCTGAGGTCTTGAATTTTGGTGTGTGAGTTGTTTATGTGTATCCGTCTCCCACTGTAACGGAATTCTGCAGAATTTCTCCTTTCTACCTTTGTGGACGGGGGCAATAAACACGTTTCCAAGCAAATAAAATAATAATAATAATAATAATAATAATAATAATAATATATTCAATTTTTTGAAAATGATAACAAATTTAACAATTGTGAATTTTCTGATTGTGAAAACTGAATACGTAAATGCATATTAGTTGAGGAGTTGTAATGAGGTGAAATTCCCCGTAGAATAACATTGGCTTTGGCTTCTAGCGACGATAAGTAGAGAAAACCCTTAAGCTAATTAAAAGATAATAAATAGTACTACCTTAAAAAATGCTGTAATGAGGTTTTTATCAAGGTAATTAGTTTTTGTCTTTTTGTTTACGGTCTGGTCTGAAGGTGCTAAAATATTGAATTACCATATTTATAAAATACTAAATAAGGCAGAAAAAAGTGTTATTTTGTTATCACATGTAAAGAAACCTTCATTTATTTTCTCGAAATCTCAAATATTCAGGGGAGAAAATGAATTTCCTCTCATAATTGATATGCTATGAATTACCAAGCACCTTGTTTGTCATAAAAGTTTCTTAATTGATGGACTTTCCTTAATTTTATTCTTCATTTCCGTCGTCTTCTAGAAACCAAAAACACGAAATACTTGTCACGTTAGAGAATAATTATAATAATTAAGTTCTGAAAGGTTAGAACGACACTATAATACAATTATTCTAAATAAAGGAACTAATATTTGAGTAATATTTGTTAATGAATTCAGAGGAATTTCTACAGAAACATATTTTTTCCTTTTATCTATTTGTTCTTGCATGTGACTAATTCTGTACCTCGGACGTAAAGGACACCGTGTCACAAAAATGTATTTTTTAAAGAATTATGCTCTAATGAAATTAATTAATTGAATTTGTCTTGAATAAAGAAAATGGACATGATTTTATGTCCTACTGTCCTACCTTCTTTATAGTAACTGCGCAGAGTGCTTAATGTCTCTATATCAAACAAAAAAGACACACCAAGAACATGATGCTACTTCTTTTCACAAAATGGACATGGTGTCATTTACTTCCGGGGTACAGAATTTTTAAATAAACCTATATTCTGCTTTTCAAAATAATCTGGTGTGTCACACACACAACTTTCTCTTACTCTGAAATTTAATACTATAAATATAGGTTGGAGATTAAAGGGTAAGATAACGAGTTCTGTTATGTAAACCTATGTTAAAACAATTCAAATTAGGCTTCGAAATAGTTTTATATGATAATTAGTTCTGTGTGAGGAGGGCTACTACCCCCCTCAACCCCCTGTTTCATTACTGCACCTACATATATATAGAATTTAAATCTGTTATTAAAATTAAAAGTTCACTTAGAATTATTCAAACAACTTTCACACGCAGCATTCTTTGAAGCTTATGAGTCTTGATCAAACTTTTGCAGCAACAAACGTATATTAACTTCAAAATACAACTTTTGGATCTCCTGAAATTATTCGTTTTTAAGTTACTCTAAGAGACATAAAATAAAGATCAAAGGTTAAAAAACTTGACTTCGGTAATCCGGAAACCTCAAAACGTGCGTAAATATACAAAAAACAAGCTATGAATATTAATCTTAAAAACATACATAATTTAGCATATGTCTATGAGGAATTAATTTCAATTCCTGAGCAGCTTTCCTGGACATGGTAAAATATTATAGTAAAACACTTCCATTGACAATAAAAAAGAATGTTATCAATTAAATATTTGCAGCCCTGTAGACCATTCGAAGATTATATACAGACCATATGGTGCACCTAAATATAATCCTATAGTAATAATACAGGGAACATTCTGAAATACACGTCCTTCAATATTTAACTAAAGTCGCACTATAATCTAGTTCTTTTGTGTAGCCCTACAATCGAAAAGTGAATGATTTCCCTAACATATTCTACATGAGGCATGTTTTTACGCATGTAAAAAATATATATTCATTTCATTTGGTTTAGTGCAGTCTATAGATGTTTAAACTCTACTTACCTGCAATTTCCCCCATAGACGTAAAGTATTTGAATTCTCATGGGTGTCCCTGTACACGAATCGTTTGCTTCATCTCAACAAAAAGCTTAGTGTAGCATTCTTATATGATACAAATTTGGAATATCAAGTTTGGACTTTCTGCTATAATTTGTTTTTGAGATATGTTGGTAACAGACATAGGCACATAAACACATATAATAGAATTCCACAATAGAACATTTAAGAACGATATCTGGAATCCCATTACTTAATACTTTAATTAAAAAGAAGAACAATTACAATAACTATATAAATTTCTATGTACATATTTACATCTTTTTCGCAATAAAAGAACAGAATATAACTAAATTGACGATACATCAGTCAGGTCACAGATGTATGTTCCGCGACATCGTACAACTACGGTCTCTGACTTCTGCTTCTGACAGACTACTGAAATTAAAATGTTTTCACTTCACTTTATAGATTGTCAAAATATCATTAGATATTTTGCCAAGAATGGTGACATCGCCGTCTATATTGTTTTAAATGATAGGGAAGATGGTTCAATATCGAAAGGCTATATAACGTATTCGTACATGTTTGAACCTACCGCATTACACACAGACACACACACACAGAGCAACCACTAAAAACATGATTTTTGGATTCAGGGGACCTCAAAACGCGTAAATATGACAAAAACTCAATTTCGAAAATTTGACTTAACAATACTTTCTCTACCTTATGGGTAAGAGAAAATAAAAAGGGCATTAGTATAATTAGATAATGCTAAAATAGAAAAATACGATTATAATATGAAAGCTCATAATTTATAATGGTATTATTATAGTGATAAATGATGCTTCATGTTATCGCACAAGAATTCGATATATTCTGGAATGAAAAGTTTGCAGAAGACCCATGCACATGCACAGTTTAAATGGCCGACTCATCATAATATTCAAATTATTGAAACAAACAATCATGGATTTTCTATTATGCAAAATGTATTTTTTGTTTGTATATTTGTATGTTTCACGAATTATGTTATGTTTACTTTTAGTCATATGCCAATTTTGATTATTTAATTTTTTTTCACTTGTAAAATAATCGGTGCTTATGCATATTAATAAGCAATCCTCACATTCTGACTTTTAAAATACATAAATACAAATTTCTAAGGCCGTAATTTTTAGAAGAAAAACTTTGAGAATTAAAGTAACATTTCAGGATGTTGGAAAAATGTTGTAATGGTGAAAAATCTTTGTTTTGGTTAAAACTATTAGCAGTTAATAAAAAAAAAATTATTATTAAAGATATTTTATTATGATTTCAGAGCTTATTACAATATTATAACAAAGAAAAAAAGTCTTATATTTCGAATCTTTTAAAGTGATAGCTATAATTTATTATAAATTTTAGATTGCTCACTATGGAATGACACTATATTAAATTTAACTTCTTTTGTCAAATTTTCAGATTTTTTTTTTTTTTTTTTTTTTTTTTTTTTTTTTTTTTTACATTGTTAAAATAAAATAATAATAATAACAACAACAACTTGCTTTGTATAAAGGAAAAAAAAAGTGTTTAAAAAAACCTTTGCATTAGTATAAAATTTAAAAAGCGAAAGATTAGTTTTCGGTTTCGAAATAAATCTTAGTTTCTTTCTTTCTTTGCCTCATTGCTCTTTTTAATTGACGGTTTTCCCACGGCTTCATTCTTTATTTATATTCTTTTATAGAAACAAAGCTTGTGTGATCAAAACTTGAAATAAACGAAGGTTTCTTTTCTTTCTTTCTCTCTCTCTCTCTTTTTTAAAATAATAACAATAATAATAATCTCCATAAACGCTAATCCCCACTTTTTACTTTCTCTTACCCATAAGGTAAAGAAAGTATTGTTTTTGGATCAAATTTTCGAACGCGAGATTTTGTTATATTTACACGTTTTGAGGTCCCCTGAATACGAAAATCATGTTTTTAGCAAATGGTCTGTGTGTCTGCGTGTGCGTCTGTGTGTCTGTCTGTTATCAGCATATCTCAAAAAAAAAAAAAAATTATGGCAGAAAGTTCAAACTTGGTATTCTAAATGTGTATCATATAGGGATGCTGCAGTAAGCTTTTCGTTAAGATCAAGCAAATGGTTCGTGTACAGGGACAATCAAGAGAATTCTAATACATTACGTCTATGGGGGAAAATGCAGGTAAGTAGAGTTTAACGTCTATAAACTGCACTAAACCAAATGAAACGAATATATATTGTTTGTAATAGAGATAGTCTACTGGGAAAAATTTTTTGTGTATGTAGGAGCCTCGCCCCCCCCCCTGGGGGGGAGTCCCCCCTCGAGGGGAGTAAATTTTCATAATGGGTATCTTTCAAAAGAGCTCGCCAGTACCTTTAAAACGAATGGTTGAACTATCGATCTGCGATTATTTAAAACAAAGTTATCGATTTTTTTCACTTTTAACGAAAAAAAAACTTTTTTTTTTTTTTATATTGAGAATAAAATGGACAGTTTTTAGATATTTAGTGTGATAATACTTCTCTAATATGGAAATCGTCTGCATTATTATAAAAAGTAATTTTTTTAAATAATAGTTTTTATAAATTATTTTTAAAAAACAGAATTATTTTTTAATAAACGAATTAAATTCTATATAAATGTGGGTGCGCTGATGAAACGGGGGGTTGAGGGGGGCGGTGTAGCCCCCCTCACACAGAATTAATTATCATACAAAACTCTTCCGAAGCCTAATTTGAATTGTTTAACATAGGTTTACATAACATCGTTATCTTACGTCTTAATCTCCAACCTGTATTTATAGTATTAAATTTCAGGGTAAGAGAAAGTCGTGTGAGTGACACACCAGATTATTTTCTTTCTTTCACCTTCTTGTCCTTAACATGACACTAAATTATTGTTCAAGAAATAATTACAATATTTTCTTTTTACTTTCTCTTACCCATAAGGTAGAGAAAGTATTGTTTTTGGGTCAAATTTTCGACAGTGAGTTTTTGTTATATTTACACGTTTTGAGGTCCCCTGAATCCAAAACTCATGTTTTTAACGGTTAGTCTCTGTGTGTGTCTGTTATCAGCATATCTCTAAAACAAACTGTAGCAGAAAGTCCAAACTTGGTATTCTAAATGTGTATGATATAGGGATGTTACCCTAAACTTTTCTTTGAGATCAAGCAAATGGTTCGCGTACAGGAATACCCAAGAAAATTCAAATACATAACGTCTAAAATTGCAGGGGAAATTGCAGGTAAGTAGAGTTTAACATCTATAGACTGCACTAAACCAAATGAAACGAATATATATATATATATATTATATGCGTAAAAACATGTCTCATGTAGAATATGGTACGGAAATCATTCACTGTGCGTTTACAGGGCTACACAAAAGAACTAGATAAAAGTGCGACTATAGTTGCAAATTCATCGAAGTGTATTTCCGGCTGGGCCGTGTATAATTACTAGAGGATTATATTTAGGTGCACCATGTGGTCTGTACGTAATCTTCAAAAGATATACAGGGCTGCAAATATTTAAGCGATAACATTCTCTTTTGTTGTTAGTGGATGTACTTTACTATAATATTTTACCATTTCCAAGAAAACTGTTCAGGAATTGAAATGAATTCCTGACAGAGATATGGTAAATAATGTATGCTTTTAAGCTAAATATTCATCGCTTTTTTTTTGCACATTTACATGTTTTGAGGCTTCCTGATTAACGATGTCAAATTTTTTGACGTTTGGTTTTTGTGTCTCTTAGAGTAACTTAAAAACGAGTAATTTTAGGAGATCCAAATGTTGTACTTTAAAATTAATATAAGTTTGCTGCTGGAAAAGTTTGATCAAGATTGATAAGTTTCAAGGAATGTTGCGTGTGAAAGTTGTCTGAATAATTTTAAGTGAACTTTTAATTTTAATAACAGATTTAAGTTCTATATGAATGTAGGTGCAGTAATGAAACAGGGGGTTGAGGGGGTGGTAGCCCGCCTCACACAGAACTAATTATCATATAATACTCTTCCGAAGCCTAATTTGAATTGTTTCAACATAGGTTTACATAACAGAACTCGTTATTATACCCCTTAATCTCCAACCTGTATTTATAGTATTAAATTTCAGGGTAAGGGAAAGTCGTGTGGGTGACACACCAGATTATTCAAATTTGATAAGTAACATTTATGCGAGATTTTTAAAAGACTAGAAAGAATAAAATGTAAAATTAAATATACAATGAAAAATTAGTATATTGTAGCCATCACAAAACTTTATTTTATATATTTTTTTAAACAAATTATTTATTAAAATTATTTACTAAAATTAGTTTCTCTGAGGAATGAAAACGATTTTCATCTGGAAGAAACATAGTATTAAATGTCGAAAGAAAATGAGTTCTGTGCCCTATACTGTGCCCATTTGAGCTGATACCTCTCTGATATCGCAGAGCTATAAAACTTCACAGATAGGTTGCTGGGACCCTGCATGTGTGCACTTCATCGAGATTTTTTAAAATTTCGAATTTGAAATTTTTTTAAATTAATTTTGTTTTCGATTTATCCTTTGACATGTCTGTTCTATTTTCTAAAATTTATTCTTTCATTTCAATCGTCTGTGCATCTTAGTAATGGCTATTACACTATTTATTTTTTGTTTAATTCATTCATTAGAAAGCGAAATCTTTCTTTTCTTCTTCTTTTTCTTCTTCTTTTTTTTTTATAATACATTATAGTTATTGAAATCAAATGGTAAAACAGTAGGAAAAATTAAACATATATATATATATATAAATATTTATAACACTTATGCGTATGTATAATTTTTATAATGTAACAACTTTTTGTCTTTCATTTATTCAATTAACGCCTTTTAAAGGGATTATTTTATTTTATTTTATTTTATTTTTAGTTCATTGTATTTATCGGAAAAAATGGTAATATTGTACAAAGGAATAATCTTATTAAAATTTAGTTAAAAATTGTTATTTTTTCCTTATTATATTAATTAAATTATTTTTTTCCTTATTTCATATTATTTAATCCCTTTTGAAGGAAAATCTACTTTTTTCTTTTAATTAGTATATTGGTCAGAATCACATGGTAATATAGTTATAAAATACATGGTTCAAAAACTAAAATATTTAATACAGTATGACCATCATTAAACTTGGTCTATTCAGCTGCAACTAAAATGCGGATTGAGTTCAAAATATGTATATAGACATTTAAAATAATGCGCTCTAAAGTTCTAGGGGGGGGGGGGGAATTAAATTAAAAAAATTTCGCTCTGACGGGACATACATCAAAATACAAAAAAGCATTACAGGAAAAAATGCTTGAAAAGTTACGTAATAAATAACTGTGGTCTATTTTAACATTTTAAAACCATACGACATTTAAAACTGTTATTTTTTCATTTTGGCATAGGTTTTTGGTTGGAAAATTTTACAGATGACAGATGTGATTTAGATTATCACATATTATAAAATTATATTTTTCTCATTAAAGGATAGGTAAATTCTCTAAATATATAAAATTATAAATTAAATTCTTTAATCTAAATCAATTATTTAAAGTATAATGGAATAACTGTTTTTAACCTATAAATAATAAATTTTACATTATGCGTTTTCTAATTTTTATATCTTCCCTTTCATCCCTTTTTCAATGTAGCTGAAACAAAAATCTTTGATCTGTTCCCAGTATTCACTTAACATGTTTAACGTACTGAAAATTCTTTTCGCTCTGTAAATGATAATGTTTTGACTTATTTCTATCCTTTTGCTTTGTGAAACCAGAAAATAATTAATTCGGTGTCTTCTAATCTTACATCGAAGCAGCCTCTCGTCGCCCAATTTTACATCAACGATCAAATAAAATATGTGCTTAGTTAGTTATTTTCCCATGGGTCTAAATCTTGGCGAAATCATGCCAACATTCCCTAACAACGGTCAATAAGTTACTCGTCACTTTTTAAAAAATGTACATGTGAATATTCTTATAAGTAATGCAACCATTCTCTTTCATAGAACTTTGGACTTGGCGTATAATTCAACGCCAAAGGAATTGTCATTCATTTTGCTTCAGTTTAGGAGCGAACACTTTCTTACTGTTTGCTGACTACGAAAGATGTAAAAACCTCAAGAGCGATTCGGGCCTAGGGCCCGGCCTGATTCTCCGTACTGTTTCCCCACTCCATGTTTTTAAAATTCGTACTGTTAACTCCTCTATGGTCACGCCATAAAATTGCTTCATTGGAATTTATAATAAATCTACCTGAAATAATATATTGCCTCTTGGATGCGTTCTTGGGTGAACAGTTTTCATCTTTAATTAATTAAACTTAACTTTTTTTCAGCTCAATCTGAAGTGCCTAAATCATCACTAATATTTCATGAACTGCAACTATTCATCGTCAGATATCAATTAACAATACAACATACTGGTGCCTAAACCTTAAAGAGGCATTTTTAATTTAATTGTGTGGAGTGGGGGTGCCAACTTGCTTTGCAATTTATTACTTTATATCATTCAAAAGTTTTTTCTATGTGGATTTTTTTCACCAGCAAGATGACTCTATTGATATTATGCTAGATAAAAATTCTACTTTTAAACATGGACAGCAAACAATCTTGCATCGAGGTCGAAATAAATAATTTGTGGATTTAAGGAAGAAGAGAAATGATTTTAGCAATACTATTTTGCATAAACAGTTTACCGACCGTTATCAAGAACATTTATCATATTTGTTAAATATGTGAACAGTATACTGGAAGTGTTTTGTCTCGATCAACATTTATCTTGCTGCGAATTGTGTTAATTGACTATCTCTTTTGTTAAATATGAAATCGTGCACGAATGAATAGCATATGCCTAAACATTAAAGCATATAAAAGGAAAGGAAAAGAAACTTTTTTTATAAAGCTCGAATAAATCTAATGATAAAAAGCAGTTATCGAAGTCAACAGTGAACGAATATTAAAAACCAGCTGATTCACAAATCTGTAAAGAAAAGAAGTCAGCACTCTAGTGTGGTTCTATTATAATCGGCGGCGGATGAAATTATGAGTAATATTCATACTCAACTGCATTTACTCAAATATACGATTATATATACTCAAATATACCGCAAGAAACCTCTTGCATGAATTTCAAGTTACATCTTTTTAGAAGATGCATGAACCGCTGTGATTTTAAAGAAGATATGCTTATTCGTGAATTTTAAGCGGTGTTCTTTTTCGACTAAAAATAAAGAAATAAATCTTTTCTTATGCTGGTATCTTCATATTATTTACAAGGAAGACTCATTTTTGCTGTTCTTGTGTTAACCGCAAAGAGCTTTCAATCTAATTAACTATTTTGATACAGTGTGCATATAGATTTTTCTAAAAATTCTTTATTCAAGTTTTATCTTTAAAACGTTTACGAACTGAGCATACAATTTTGTATAGTCAATATGATATTTCGTATGGAATATATTGCGATTTAATTTGATGCCTGATTTATTTTTTTCACTGCACATTTATATGTTAAATGTGAAACTCATTTTGAATAGTCAGTTAAGCTTATCTGAAAAGAGATTAATGTATCGGAGGAGATAAATAGCAGATAAAAAAAAATATATATATATATAAATATAAAAATAAAAAAAAATAAGATTTTTATGTCATCTCATTATACATCATGAATCGGTAAGTGATTTTTTTGTTTTTCATTTTTGTTTCTGGTAATTTATTAAAATTTAACTAAGATCTTTAATAATAAATGTAATGTGCATTAATGTTTACTCATTATTCGTTTGCATGATTTTTTCTTTATTTTTTAATGAGCATAATATAGAGAAAAATACATTTTTGGCTCATCATAACATTATTAATGTTATACATATATTATTAATGTTACATTAATAATAATAATTTAATTATTATTCATATTTTAAAATACACTTTTCTCTTTATAATATTTTTTAGTATCCTATTACATGGTTTTTGTATATAATTTACTATATATATGTACTTTTAAAAATTTGAATAATGTTTGGAAATTCTTTAGGTGAGTAAATCGGGAAAATATAAATTTAAGATCAATCATCCTGCATTTTCATCTACATGTGGATCTTTCAAAATGCATATTGAAAGTAAACGGAAGTCTTTCAACAGTACATTTTTGGAAAATCCCAATAATAGTTTGTTTACATCATAATTTTTACAATTTCCTAAATTATTTACATTCACACACATATGCTACATTACCGCACATTTTTTTCATAAAAAAAAAAAAAAAAAAAAAAAAGAGGTTTATTCATTTCAGATATTTATTTCTATTAAGGTTATTTTTTTTTCGTTATTTATCTCTTGTTGGATTGCACGTTCTTATAGATTTTTCTCATTTTTTATTAATCGAAATTATTTCGATTTTCATTGTTGTCAACGTTCAAACATCACATTGATGATATGTGTTTTCTATCAAGAGGTTAAACAAAATTTTTTTTATTTACAAACTTTCATTTATGTATCACACGTACATAATTTTATATGTATATTTTTCTTTGCTCTTGTTATCTGGATGTTTCACAAGTGATTTATATACACAACTTATTCACTTTTATACATGCACATGATTTTTACAGATACAAACTCAACATGTATTCTCCGGTAATTTGGTGATTTTGTTAAAAAAAAAAAAAAAAAAAAAAGGTACATAATTTAGTGTACTTATTCATAAGATAATTCATAATTTTACATATCTTGTTTAGCCACATGATAACATTTATTGTTATGGGTAGTCGTTGATACTCAAAAACAATGCCTACAACATATTTTTTCCATTGTTACGTTACAAATACACTTTAAAATTTACTTAAATATTTTAAATAATCTGAAGGTGCATGTGTCTTTTGGGAATGTTTGAATTGTCATAGTTATTAATCACTCTTGTCAAAGATATTTGCCGTCATAGATGTCATAGTTTTACTCTTTCTTGCATTCTTGTATGGGACACATAATCCGTCCTTCAAAATTGATACATTTTAAATTATCTACACATTTATTTATTTTCTATATACACATCTTGGTTTCATTTTTTTATAATTGGTGCACAGATTAAATTATTAGGTGGAAGGTCATAATTAGTTTAATATGTATATCTATAATTTTCTTACAGAAGTTTTTTTATTAAGATAAATAATTTACACCTATCTGTTTTTGCTGTGATGAGTGTTTTGCAGTATAACATGCATGTTTTTACGTATACGCTTTTATTTTCAGTCAGACCTTCATGTTTTTTAACTGTTTTTGGGGCGCAGTTAAATAACAAATTTTCCAATAGTTTTCTTTTTCTCCTACACATACACATTCACACATTTTTCTCAGTAATCTATGTTATGATAATAGATTCACGACCTATTAATCAGGCATAGTATGTAACTGAGTTTACACATTTTTCTTATCTGACTTGAAAGTTAGCAGAACATGTATAACATCATGTTTGGGGCAAGATACTTATCATACGTTTTAAGCCTTCCAAGTAATAGAAATAATAATAATAAAAGATTAATTATTTAATGTAAACAAATTTCAAGTACATCTTTTTGTATATGGTTCACATGGCTTACTTTCCTTTCACATATATAAAAAAAAAATTATTGATATACAAATAAAATTGATAGAAATAGATAAGTGAAATACAGTTAAAATAAAGTTTTCATTTATTGGTGAAATAAAATGCTTTTTATATGTGTACTAATGACCAATGCTACTTTTTGCTAATAAGTTATTTTGACATTTTACTTTATGCAATTAAAACAATTTAATTTCATTGACCCATTCGATTGATATTTTTGTTAATTTCTAAACTTTATATACTTTTATAATGACATTTAAAAATGTTTAAATAATTAAAATTATATTTTTGAGTATACAGGAATATTTAATAATGATTTTTCTCAGTTACTCTGAAAAATATTTATATACATTATATGTATACGTACACAATTATTTTAGATGTGTAATATTTGATCACATTCTAGTTTGATAGCAATCTTGTGCAGTATCAACAGTTAGTATTTATATACAGTGTTTACTTATCTCTATTTCTTGAAAATGAGAGAATTTTTAAAATCCAATTACACACACGCACACACACATATAGGTATTGACTTCACTCATTTGAGAATTACTTCAGTTTTTATTGTTTTTTCTGCAACCATAAATATTTTTAAATATTCAGTTATTTACACATTACTCATTGTTATAGTTTAATCATTATTTTGTTTTGCATTTCTTTACATTTATGACACATTGCTGCATATTTCACACATGAATAGTGTCACTGAAATGTAGTATCTATATTTATATATTTCAAAATTTCAACTATATTTCATTTTTACAATGACTTTTTTCAGACATGTTTTTACAGGTATTAATCTTACAAACACAATTATTTATATAATAATTAGAATTAAAAAAAAAAAAAAAAAAAAAGGTAAATTTTTTTCTGAACATTTACATATCAACATATTTACAGTGTTTACATATATGAGATACTTCACGTTATTTTATCATATTTTCAGGTATTTGTCAATGTTTGTTTGCTATTACATGCTATTTTGATAATTTGCTGAGAGTTTTCACTTGCGTTTCTACTATAACAAACATGTTACTTTTCACATTGTCCTCTACAACTCATTATAATATTTTATACATTTCACACATATATTTCTTATATATTGATATTTAAAAAAAAAAAAAAAAAAAAATTAAGATTTCTCGAAGCAATGCTTAGTATTGTAATACTTATAAGTTACTTCCGGCAGGGCTTTTCCACTCTACACACATTTATACACACACAATTTTACAAATATTTTCTCACACATTGTATTGAAAAAAAAAAAAAAAAAAAAAAAAAGGAACCTAACAAATATGTTGAGGTAAATCTTCGATCAATCATAAATTTACATGATTGATTTGCCTTGCACAGTAACTGTAAGAAATATTTACTTCTGACTTTTGCATATGAGATAATCTTTGTTTTTCTTAAACATACAGACACACTTTCATATACATACATCATACATAAAATAATTTTGTTTTTGAAGCTGATTATAATAAACATTGATAACATTGAAATTGAATACAATAAATATTATAAACATTTTTTTTAATTGGATAAATAAAGATATTTTATGATATTTTGTGCACTTAGCAACATTTTTTCAATAATGCTACAAATATTCTATATCTACATATTTTCTCTTACATACACATTGCTTTATATTCGTCTGAATTATATATCTAAATGATATTTTAATTCCGACAATACATTCACATACATTCACATTCATATTTTGTCAAATATGTAAAAGATAATTTTACATCTTAAGATAATTAATATTCACATTAATAATAAAAAATAAATAAAAAATAAAATAAAATAAAAATAAAAATGCAGTTCATCATGTTTTTCATTTTAATGTAGATTTATGCCCTACATTTGTGTTGTGGAGCGCTCCAATGCATTTGTGGTAATTTTGTCATGCATGTTGTTATCCTTGCATTTGAATATCTGGCCAATTTTTCTTTTGTGGGGTGGTAGCATGTATGGCATTAAGTGCATGAATTTACTTTTCACATTAATTTCCAGAATACATAATGTGATTTAATATACAGATATGATCTGAATTAACAACAACAACAACAAAAAAAAAAAAGGAATGATGAATCTTGTATCTGCAAAATAGAATTACACCACATTTCTTATTTATATAACATGTTTTTACTCTTTTTACACAATTTTTGTTTGAATTTTATGATATACTAATATTACATTTTTCATAAACAAACACACACATTAAAACAAAAAAAAGAATATATAAATAAGTTATTACATTTTACGTAAAAAAAAAAAAAAAAAAAAAAAGGAGCATTACATGTTATGCACACAAAAGTTTACTTGTATATTTATTTCAATTTTATGGTATTATACACAAACATACACATTCTTTTCTGTCTTTACAAATAAATAAAGAAATGTTGCTTAAAAAAAAAAAAAAAAAAAAAAAAAAAAACGAAGTTGTATACTTTCCAAAAATACACATTAATACATAAATTTAATAACAATCAATTAAATGCAATTAAATTCACTGTATGTTTATGTAATTTTCTATTCTGTTTGCACTTTGAATTGCTATCATTGATAATGTACATCCTCATTGTGTCAGAGAAATGGAGTAAAGATTTTTCTCCACATTCATCACGGATATGTCTTTTACTACTGCTTGCAAATATTCTAAGTAAAATTTTAGAATTTGTTGCTTAAGATACATATGAAAAATATATTGGTTGCTAATGTAATGTTTTGTATTACATGAAATTTGATACTGCAGTTTAAAAATAAAGAAATAAATAAATGGTGATGAGCATAAATATACCTAGCTAAAATAAAGCTATGGTTTTATTCATTTTTAGCAACCTTATGGCTCATCAAGACGTCTTTTAAATAATTTTTTGTCATGACCTATATTGAAAAGTGCACTTATAGATACATAAATAAATAAAAAGGAGATCTCACAAAATATATATGCTTGACCTGATAAGCAATGGACTTTATGAAACAAATAAAATTATCTGTTATTGACATGTCATTTTAAGTATAGCTTTTTATAATCATTGCTTGCTTATTATTGAATTGTATTTGTGTTTGCGTGACCATAGATCCCTTTTACTCATTTATTATATAATTACATATATGCTTATTTCATTATTTTAGTGTGTTATATTTTATTATATTAGTGTGTTATTTTACTATACTGCATTGTTTATTTGTGTCAATTACGTTCCTATACATTTGTTAATTTAGAAAGAGCATGGTTGCAATTTTTGTAGCAAGGGGGAGAAAGTATGTGATATAGATTATCACATATTATAAAATTATATTTTTCTCATTAAAGGATAGGTAAATTCTCTAAATATATAAAATTATAAATTAAATTCTTTAATCTAAATCAATTATTTAAAGTATAATGGAATAACTGTTTTTAACCTATAAATAATAAATTTTACATTATGCGTTTTCTAATTTTTATATCTTCCCTTTCATCCCTTTTTCAATGTAGCTGAAACAAAAATCTTTGATCTGTTCCCAGTATTCACTTAACATGTTTAACGTACTGAAAATTCTTTTCGCTCTGTAAATGATAATGTTTTGACTTATTTCTATCCTTTTGCTTTGTGAAACCAGAAAATAATTAATTCGGTGTCTTCTAATCTTACATCGAAGCAGCCTCTCGTCGCCCAATTTTACATCAACGATCAAATAAAATATGTGCTTAGTTAGTTATTTTCCCATGGGTCTAAATCTTGGCGAAATCATGCCAACATTCCCTAACAACGGTCAATAAGTTACTCGTCACTTTTTAAAAAATGTACATGTGAATATTCTTATAAGTAATGCAACCATTCTCTTTCATAGAACTTTGGACTTGGCGTATAATTCAACGCCAAAGGAATTGTCATTCATTTTGCTTCAGTTTAGGAGCGAACACTTTCTTACTGTTTGCTGACTACGAAAGATGTAAAAACCTCAAGAGCGATTCGGGCCTAGGGCCCGGCCTGATTCTCCGTACTGTTTCCCCACTCCATGTTTTTAAAATTCGTACTGTTAACTCCTCTATGGTCACGCCATAAAATTGCTTCATTGGAATTTATAATAAATCTACCTGAAATAATATATTGCCTCTTGGATGCGTTCTTGGGTGAACAGTTTTCATCTTTAATTAATTAAACTTAACTTTTTTTCAGCTCAATCTGAAGTGCCTAAATCATCACTAATATTTCGTGAACTGCAACTATTCATCGTCAGATATCAATTAACAATACAACAACAGAATGAATACCGGTTAATTTTCCACTCCTTGGCCGGCCTGTTCCCCCGATCTTAGTCTATGAGATTTTCTGTTGTAAGGTCATTTAATGAGTTTGGTTTTTAAAAGAAATTTTGTAACTTCGGCTGACTTGAAGGCCTGTATAACGTTGCATTGCTCTGAATAGGATCAAGTTTAATTATGGCCATTCTGTAGATGCTGAGATACAGTCATCTTTGAAATCGTAGTTCTTAAATAATAGTAGCTCCACCTGCCGTCGATAAATACCCAAATTGAAATGTCCAGGAAAGATCTTTTTGCGGGCAGTGGGAACCTCGACTCGATGCAGTGCGGGCGGGAAAAGAGCAGAGGGCACAGCGGGTACCCGAAGCGAGATTTAGAGCGATTTCAATGTATATTTTTTATTTATAAAGTAATATGAAAAATAGTGATTCAATTCTTTCGAAAATTCATTTAAACATAGTGATGAGTGAAGCGGACGTGGCCTGCTAGTAATAAATAATTATTTTCAACTTCACAATGATTCGTTAAAAATAATTCTCAGTTTGCTAAGTCGTATGAAATTTTGTCCAATACTGTCATATTAAAAATTATGAAAAAGAGGGATCATAAACGCCACCTTTTGTGCGGTTCTTACCAAATGTTGATAGGCGCTAATTTATATCAAGGAGTAACTATATATAAATTTTTATGAAATTCTGTGCATTAGTTCTTGAACGAGAGCTGCTACAAACACATAGACGAATAATTTTTAAAAATGGTAAGATCATATTTTGGAACTCTTAAAACGAGTAAATCCCCCAAAAACCGAAGCCGGAAGTTTTTACGAATGCAATATTTTCTAATACTGAATATAGAAGAAAGTAATAATTCTTCACTTTTTAACGTTGAACTGCTTTTAAAAGGGAAATTCAAACTTTTAAATATCACATTTTTCTTCTTTTGAAACTGACAGTATTAAAATAAGGAAAGAAAATCACAACAATCTCTGTCTCCCTCTCTCTTTGTCTTTCTTTCTGCCTCCCCCCTCCCACACACACACCTTCTCTTTCTTTTAATATAGGTTTATTTATTAACAAACAAAACCTAATAAATTTATTTTATAAAAAAAAAAAAATATATATATATATATATATTTCTGCGTTACAGAATTAAAAAGAAAAAAAATCTATATAATATTTCTCTAACGTGGACCAGTTTCAACCATTTTTTGTCGAAACGATACGATACGCGAGGATAAAAAAATAATATTTATACATAAACAATAATTAAACACGCGGACTTAGCTCAATGGACTAATAAGGAAATATGACGACATTTGTTTGATGAGATTATTTTACGAAAAAAATGTATTTTTAGCATTTATCTCTTCAGAATCTTTGCAAGCGTCATTTTAAACCTAGCAATATTTTAAAGATAGATACAGAATGAACTTTTGTGTCATAAATTGACTAAAAAACACAATCATCTATATTAATAAAATCAGACTTTTGTCTGTAAATTTGTCGGAATCAAAAAATTTTGCGATATCTTCACGTTTCACACCCCATGAAAGCCGAAAATGACTTCAGAAAATGTTGCCTGTGTGTGTGTGTGTGTGTCATCGTGTCTGTATGTCACTTTTTTTTGTCCGGGCATCACTTGAGAACGGCTGGGCGGAATTCAACGGCGCTTGGCAGGAATTTTGGACTTCGCCCAACCTAAAATTATACCTATCAACTTTTCAGAAAATTCCCCCCGTTCCCCCCCCCCTGGGGGGTAAAAGACTAAAAACTTAGGTCTTCACCCAACTTAAAATTATATCTATAGAAATTTTCAAAATTATGATTAGTGTTTAAATTGTGGGTAAAAAACACCTGCGCATGCGCCATAAATATTTTTTCACTAAAACGCTTTGAATGGAAAAATAAAATATAAAAATAAATTTTTAAGTTAAAGACTTTTTTATTCGCGTGATTCGCAGTACAAATTATGCAAAGATTGAAATGAAGTGTTGCCATCTAAGTTTCATACTTCAGTTAATTTTAAAAAATCTAATAGTCGTATCGAAAAACTATTTACACCCCAGGATTCAGAAAAATCACCCCTTTCATTTGGTACTGAATTTGTAACGATAGGTCTGATAGTTCTAATTTATTTTTCCCTTTTTCCGTTTTTCCGTTGCCACTTAAAGTTCATACTTTAGTTATTTTTTAAAAATCTAATTGTCGCATCGAAAAACTGTTTGCACCCCTAGATTCAGAAAAATCGCCCCTTTCATTTGGTATGAAATTTATAAATATAGGTCTGATATTTCTAATTTATTTTACCCTTTTTCCGTTTTTAACCCAGATTCGTAAAAGGTTTTATATTTATATATAGGCATTTATATATATTTTTATTTTCCAGAAATAAAATGAAATATTTTTAATTTCACGTGAATAATAATAAAAATTAGAGAGAAAAACACCTACAAAAGTCGGTGATTTTTTTTTTTTTTTATGAGGAATTTGCACGTGGATAAATATTTTCATAGAGATATTTGGCATTAATAAAGAAGCACCACAAAACTGGCGTTGTAAAAATTATTACTTACAAACTTTGAATAAACACCATAAAATGCAATAAACTCGCTAACAATAAAAAGAAATAGGAAACACTCTCAAAATTACTTACGCGATGCTAAAAGCCCAAAAAAACAATAAATCTAATAAAGAAGCACCACAAAACTGGCGTTGTAAAAATTATTACTTACAAACTTTGAATAAACACCATAAAATGCAATAAACTCGCAAGCGAGTTTATTGCATTTTATTGCATATTAAACAAGCGAGCATATTAAACGAGCTTCTTTATTAAATTTATTACTTTTTTGGGCTTTTAGCATCGAGTAAGTAATTTTGAGAGTGTTTCCTATTTCTTTTTATTGTTAGCGAGTTTATTGCATTTTATGGTGTTTATTCAAAGTTTGTAAGTAATAATATTTGGCATTAGTTTAATATTTTTATTTAATTAAGCAGTACTTTTTTTTCCTGCAGTAAAACAAATTTTTTTGTTGTTATTATGTACCTTATGAGTTTTTTTTTTTTTTTTATGTTCTCCCCTTAATTGTAAATGATTATAATTTGGATTTTATTAAGATTTTTTATTTTTATTTTGTAAATTTTCAGAAAAGAGTTTTTGTTTTATTTAATTATTTTAATTATTTATTTATTTTGTGTATGGAACAACTTTAGTACATGATCCCTTTGGCAAAATTTGAAATTCGGCACCGAAGTAGCTCGGACGTTTCTCGCCAAGATATTTAATTGCACAATTGAGATAGCCAATTCAGTTCATCGCAAAAATGGCTTAAAATATTTAAAGTCACCAAAGGGGTCCCATACTAAAGCTGT
Organism: Salticus scenicus; assembly: GCA_963930645.1. Taxonomy (NCBI): domain Eukaryota; kingdom Metazoa; phylum Arthropoda; class Arachnida; order Araneae; family Salticidae; genus Salticus; species Salticus scenicus. Next base: position 303,228,499 of record OZ005650.1, on the reverse strand, counting down.
GCTTTTTGTATTTATTTATTTATAATATTTTCTATTAAAGACTTCTGTGGTCACGAAATTTGGTGCGTAAATAATTATTTGTATGCATTCGGCACTTATTGTAACTGGATATCACGAAATTCGAACCCCCCCCCCCCTCAGTGTCGGAGTCGGAGGGCAATAAACGGTATAACTTCAGTATAAGCCCACAGCTGAATTTGGCGTTTTTGTTTTGGCGCCGTTTTGAAGGATAACGATGTCATTCTGGACTGTTTGCGATGTAATATGGCAGCCTAATATGTTGTTTATTTTGGATTTATGATTTTATGTTTTATGATTTATGATTTAGATTATGATTTTATCATTTATCATATATGATTTATGATTTAGCCGTAATCGCCAACAAAAAACTAGCCAAATATCGTTGTGTGGTTATACTGAAGTTGTTTCCAATAAACATGTGTAAAAACATGTTTCTCCGTTTGAATTCGCTTTGAATTATCTTAGAATGGCGATTTTTGGTGTGCGGATATTGATTAAGTGTACGCATTATGTACATTAGTGGGATTTTGCAAAACTTCGAACTCACCCGCTGAGGAAGGGGAAGTAAGAAATGGGTAAGTTGTGCCGAAGGCAGTGGAGACCCAGACTGGATATTGATTAAGTGTACGCATTATGTACATTAGTGTGATTTTGCAAAACTTCGAACTCACCCGCTGAGGAAGGGGAAGTAAGAAGTGGGTAAGTTGTGCCGAAGACAGTGGAGACCCAGACTCCTCACTTTGCGAGCGAGAAAACCTCTACCAATCACAGTGAGAACTTAGGTTATTAATAAAGATGTGGGATTTTGACAACTCATTTAAGTTTAATGTCCAGCGAAGCGGGCAAAGCCTGCTAGTATAAAATATAATCAAAACAAGAATTATTTTATTTTATTTTATTTATTTATTTATTTAAAAATAATAATAATAACAAAATTAATAAAAAGTCATCGCCAAAATGACGACAAAAATTTAAAAAGCGTCGTGGGAGTCCTATATTAAAATTGTACTGCCTGTGAAAGTACGAAAATTGGGTCGTGAACCAGGAATTTTATTTGGAAACCTTTCTATGAATGATTTTGGTTTCACTGTTGTACAATATTAGTTTGGTTTTATTAATAATTTGGCTTCTGATAAATTAAAATTTTAATTAGGTGGTGAAATTTGTATAACATTTATGAGTTTCAAATTTTAAAGTTAAATAAGAAAAGAAATAAAATGCGAATATTTCGCACTTGTTTGCTAGTATATATATATTATTATTCAAAAGTACTAAGATTTTTTAATTATGATATATGGAGAAAAATCTAAAATTTTCATTGTTTCTTTCAATGTAGTTTAAACTTTTTAAAGATATTAATTCACAAGCTCTCAAGCTCCATTAATGGTCGAGAGGATCTGCTTTCGGGCTGGTAGAGGAGAAGTGCCTTATTCAAACCCAGGTCCAGTTTTTTGGCTTAGCGGTTCGAGTTTTCTGCAGTTTTATCTGAAATTTACGGGAATGTTGGCTAGAATCACTTAGAAAGTCCTTCCACAGAGGGCATTGCACCCAGGTGTAGTGAATTGAACTTAATTCCTCCATCACACCACCACCAGAAGGTTTCGTAAAATTATTTTTTTTAATCAAAATGATACATTTACAAAATTGTTAATTATTATAATATGGTTTAAAGAAAAAAAAATATATTTTTTTCTTTAAAACAAAGACTTTCTGCAGAAGAAATAAACGGAAAACACGTCACTTTTTTATGGAATGTTTTTTGCCTTAAACTTTTCCTTCTTTCGAAAATTTGTGGTTTTAATAAGGACAAGAAACTTATTCCTGTGAAATTAATGAATAAATACAAGAAGAATGTCAAAAAATGACTGTAAGAGTGTTTTATTTTATGAGAAATTATTTCCTGCTGCAAGACGGCCTTGATTTTGTTTCATCCTCTCTATTCAATTTGCGAGTTTTATTATTATTATTATTATTATTATTATTATTATTATTATTATCATCATCATTTATTTTTTTATTTTATTTTTTTATTCATTTATTTTTAAGAAAATGGTAGGTGTTCTAGAGATATTTTTAATGATATATTTATCGTGGATAATACCTGTGTAATGAACTGGTTGAAATGACTTCTAGAAATGTAGAAATGTTTCTCGTTTCTAATTTCATTTTCATAACAAAAAAAAGAAAGAAAGGAAGAAACAGCTCAGTTCATCTTGCAACGCCTACCTTTTACAGATTTTCTAGCATATTTTACCTCTCTTTTCTTCTTTTTTTTTTTTAAGTGATAATAATTTCACGCAATTAGTTACAAAAAATAATATTTCTCGGAAATACTGGTAACTGAGAGTATTGGAAAATTAAAAATAATAAAGCTGTAGAAACTAGTAATACTAGAAGTGGCTGTTTTATTTAGTCCTCACAAACTTCTTACCAAAAAATGGAAACAAGAAGATAATTTCTAACTTTTTTTTTTTTTTTTTTTTTTCACACAGTGACAAAATATAAGTTATAATTTCACACGATGGTTACATTGCGTGATAATTAAACAATAAAACATTCCTTAAAAGTCAACATAAAGTTAAACAAGAAAATTTAAACCTTATTAATATTTATTGAATAAACGGGAAAACTAATGGTACATAAAATATATGTATAATGGAGAATATTTACACAGATTTATTGATTATATAAAGTATAGGATTTATTGTTATACGAGCAGTGAACATAAATTTGCTTTAATCTTATTGCATTACCTTTCCATAAATGACTGGATACTTTCGATTTTGAAAGTTTTGTCAAACATCTCAAAAAATACCAGATAAATTATCTGGAAACTTCAGGAGTGTGAAGAACATGTTATATCTTATATATTTCAGTGAAAGTTTTTCCCCGAAAGCAAAAGGGGGACCAGTAAAAAATTAAAGAAAATTGAAAATGTTTCGGATCAGCCTGTAAAAAGTAAATAGTTGAAATGCATTCTGGCTGTAGCATGTGATTTTCAGGGTTCTACTTATTATCTGAATATATTTTGATGAGACTTCTACATATATTCATGGATATGTAACGATTTCTTAAAAAAAAAAAAAAAAAAAAAAAAAAAGGGAAAAGAAAGAAAGAAAGCAAAAACAAAAAAGAGATAAGGCCACTTTTTGTAAGTGTAATACGCAAGATACTAAACCCAGTCCAAATCCATTTTAAGGAAACTTGATATACTATATTAGATACAGCACACTGCAACCAGAATGCAAAAATATTAAATATCTAATAAAATATGAGCATTTTTATTAAATAAGTCTTAACTGCGCATGAGCAAGCTTTAGCGAAATTATAGCCAAAAGTATTGAGGTACTTTTTTAAAAGTGTGTAAATTTAAAAAGTTGTACGCGATAGAAGGAAACTGCTATTCAGTTCCTCTCGGGGAAAAAAAAAAAGTTAAACTGTAAAAGGTTTTACACACACTTTTATTTTGTTTCTCAGTAGTAATACGGTGTTCGTTCAATGTAAGTAACTATTGATAAAACCCCTTATCATTTCCCTTATTTTTGAGAAGAACTAAAATTCAGTTCGTATAAGTAGCTTAATACTGTTGGCTATTACATTGCAAATGGAATTTTGCTAAAGCTTGCGCATGCGTAGTTAAAATTTATGTAGTAAAAATGCTCATATTGCTTTAGATATTTAATATTTTTGTATTCTTATTGCCGTATGCTAATATAGTTTGTCAAGTTTCCCAAAGATGGCTGTACACAGTGTTTTAATACATTACGTGTTATAGTTTAAAAAGTAGCAGCTTTTTTTTTTTTTTTTTTTTTTTTTTTTTTATAGGACTGAGGGCCTATTAGTCTCAATCTGGGATTTTTTGCGTTGTCGATTTCAATAGTTGGACATTTGTCGAAATCTAAAATTTATCGAAAATATAATTGAATAATTTGAAAGCGATGTTATAATTTGAAAAAAAAAAAAAAAAAAAAAAAAAAAACTAATAGTCCTCCGTTCTAAACTAAATTCTGCTTTTGCCAGAATTTCACCAAAATCTTTATTATTATTATTATTATTATTATTATTATTGAAAGAAAAAGAAAAGAAAATTAATAATAATCAGTATCGTTACAAGCGATATCAAAAAAGTTTTTTTGAATAATTTTGAATTAGGAAATAAAAAGTGCGCGTGAAATAATATGAAATAAAAATAAGTAAAATAATGAATTTAATGATTTAATGTTTTTGTTTTTCGGGGGCTGCTCATGCATATAAAAAATGCGTATTAAAACGAGTCGAAGAAGGAAGCGAAATAAGTATTGAGTTATATTACGATAAATACGATATATAATATGATACGGTATATTAGACCTATCGTCCAGGGTTAGTAGGCATTTTCGTTGAAAGAAATAGTTTGTTCGTTCGGTGCAACTTGCACATTAGTCCCGTGAGGTACAACTTTCACATTAGTCTCTTGAGGTACAACTTTCACTTTAGTCCCGTCAGGTACAACTTGCACATTAGTCCCCTTTAAATATAGTGACCAGCGAAGCTGGCAAAGCATTCGTTGATTCACTACCTCAATTGATTTTTTTTTTTTTTCTTTTACGATGACATTTATCTTTTACATTAGAGCATCTTTGTCATAAAGCTAAGTCTAAATCTGCTTAGCCCTAAGATATGTTGATTTTTTTTTTTTTTTTTTGTCTTCAAAATGCAGACAAACATTTTAAAAATTCATACAGCAAATAAATGGACACAAAACAGGAAAAAATCGATGCTTTAAAGTATTCATAGTGGTAGTCAACTTGGTTTTTACATCGTCCACTAGCGGACATTCCCGCTTTTATGCCGGGCGGTAGAGGTTGTTTCTGTAACTGAAGCACTTTCTTTTTTTTTTTTTTTTTTTTTTTTTTTTTTTTTTTTAATACATTTTTAAAAGAAACATTTACATCTGCATAAATACATGTGGTAGTTTCGTAAAAATTTATGTAGAGAATAGGAAGAAGCTTCATAATCACATGATACAACTAGAATGCATTTCGAATATTACTTTTTACGGACTGATCCCAAACATTTTCCCAAACATATATATATATATATATATATATATATATATATATATATTGCCTTCATCTAGAACGAAGAAGTGGCCATTTTCTAAATCCTTAAACTGGAAATATAGATTTCCAAGCTATGCGTATAAGTCACGCCAATAAACTGAAAGACGAAATGATCGAAAATTTCTAGCCTATACATTTCTCGATAGTGAAACAATATTTTGAATATTCTGAATCCTTTGTATTGCAAAAAATTCTCGCTTGACTTCTAGAATTGGGCCATAAGCCAATATTATCGTTGCTAAAACCCGTCTTCTGTATTCACATTTATTTGCAAAGATTTTTAAATACATTTGATTCCTCGATAATATAGGCAAAAGCTCTATAATCCTAATAGGGGTTTCTAGAACTTGCTTTCAAAGGGGACTAGAATTTATAAAGACGGATGGAGCTATTTTTACTACAGCCATAATTTACATTCTAGATGTCAGTTATAGGATTTTTTCTCAGTGTAGAATGTGTCTGATCATTTATGGAAAGATAGTGTATATTTTTTAATTTCGTGAGTGTTCCTTCTTATTAACAAAGAAATGCATGTTTTGAATGAATTGTGTCCAATAAAGAAAATCTGCTACTCTCTCAAGCAAACTGATTTACATGGACACAAAACCTGCCAGCAACCATAAGCAGGCCTCTTAGATTAAATTAAAGCCTCGTTAATAACAAGATTAAAAATATTAAAGACGCGGACGCAAATTAAATACGTTTTTAAAAGCAATCTAAAAATTTACTGCGAAAATTGGTCCCAAATTTAATATATATATATGCAGTGTATCTCAAAATTATATTGAGACAGATGATTTTCCTGAAATAACAGTTCAAAAAATAAAGCATGCGATAATCGCGAAAAAAAAAAAAAAAAAAAAAAAAAAAAATGTAATCAGAATATAAGTATATTACAACAAAGAAATACAAAATGGCTTTTGTAGAATTTTTGTAAAGAAATCAAAGTCTAAATATGCTGTCTCAAAAATATAAAGACTTTTTGAGTATTTAGTATTTAAATTCAAATTTTGTATCCATTCCTTTGCGTTATCTTAAAAATTATATCACATCGTTTGGAGAACGTGCGGCTGTAGTACCAACTCTGTTCTACTTGTTGCTTTAAATTCTGTATAATCAAAAACTGTAGACCATGGGCCTACACCTCTCATTCAAGTAGTCCTTCAAAGGTTTTCAATTAGATTTAGGTGTGAACTGATGTCTTGCGAGTCTATAACAGCCATTTGATGCATCGTGCTGTTGGAATTTTCCGTTTTCACATCACCTAAGATATTTTACACTGGGAATAACTTACTTTTGAAGACATTTTAATAATCCTTAGAGTAATGCCGGCCATTGAGAAAAGCAATATCAGCAATATTCGTTGTTCTGTTGAAACAGAACGTGCCCCACCATGAGCGGACCTTCCATTTTTGTTGATAAAAGAACTCATGAAATTCTCGTCATTGGACGGTTGAATGGTTAAAGGTTTTCTTCATTGACGAAAAAATATTCAATTTGATTGGCTCTAATGGTTAGGCATACAATTTTCATGATCTACTACGAGAATCTCATGAGTTCTTTTGTCAACAAAAAGAAGGGATTTCTGATGGTGTGGGGTGCGTTCTGTTTTAATAGAACAAAGGTTATTGCGGATATTGCTTTTCTTAATGGTCAACATTGCCCTGAAGATTATTAAAATGCCCTGAAAAAAATCTACTTCCAGTTGGGAAACATCTTGGGGGCAGGAGAACTGGAAATTCTATTAGGACGATGCGTCGTTTCACACTTCCATCTCAACAGCTTGGCTTATGCCCACTAAGATAAAATTCCGTAACTGACACCTAGAATCTAAAGTGAGGCTCTAGAAAAAATAGTTCCATGTCATCCTTATAAATTCTAGTCCCCTTTGAAAGCGAGTTCTAGAAACCCCTCTCAGAATTCTGGAGCGTTTGACTATATTATCGAGGGCGAAGTTATTTAAAAATCTCTGCAAATAAATGTGAACCCAAGAGGCGGGTTTCAGAAACTATAATCTTGGTTTATGACCCAATTCTAGAAAATAAAGCGAGAATTTCTCGCAATACAAAAAATTCGGAATATTTAGAATATATTTTTTTTTAGTGCCGAAGAATCAAGTTACTGTTATAGACTGTCAATCCATCAATCCAGACCTAAATCCAATTGAGAACCTTTGGGGAGTACTTGTACCAGAGGTTACATTCTTATGGTCTATAGTTTTCAACTATTCATAGTAATTAAAGCAACAAGTAGCGCAGAGTTAGTACTTATGTTAGCCACACATTCTCCAAACTCTAATTTTTAGCATGCCTGACAGGATTTTCAAGATAATTCAAAGGAATGACCACAAAATTTGAATTTAATTACAAAATATTCGAAAAGTTTTTATACTTTTGAGACAAAATATTTATTTATTTATTTTTTATTTTTTACAAAAGCTATTCTTTGTTGTAATACACTTATATTCTGATTCAATATGCTTGTTATGTTTTTTGTGATCATTGCTTTATTTTTTGAACAGTTATTTAAAAAAACTTCGAAGAGTTATTTCAAAAAATCACCTGTTTCTATTATTTGGAGATGCACTTTATATATATATATATATATATATATATATATATATAATGGGCTAAAAATGAAGTGTAAATGCAATAGATAATATTTTGTAGTTACATAATGAAAGGAACTAAATATTATTAAAATTTAGAGAAATAATTTAAAATAATAATAATAATAATATTTGTTTTCAATATTACTGTTATTATTTTTCTGCCTTTTGGATTTACCACATACATTTTTATAAAAATTTTACTAGTTAAATAAATAAATGATAATTTTAATACTCTGTTGCTCAGTGATTTCAAAATCTTTAATCTAACCTACAAATTACTTACTACGTATATTTTGAAATCTTTAGGAGACCCTTTGGATTGCCTCATTTTAATAAAAAGGGCTTCCGTATAACTGTATCATGCTTTACACAAAGTATGTTCTTCTCATATTTGACTACCCTAACCCTTAACGGCCCTCTTCACTTATACTGTCGCCGGAAGCTCGAGCCAATGTCATTCTATGGGGAAATTTTCTTTATAAATAACTTATTAACTAATACATATTTTTAAATTCTATTTTCACATTCAGAAAATTACTAACTGTTAAATTGACGGACCTTTTTTAAAAATGTATTTTTTTTATTTTTAATATTTTATTTTGAAATTGCAAAATGAAAAAATTTCACATATTGAAAATTCGTATGTTGCAACTTCAAAATAAAATATAAAAAATTAAAAAAATAATTTAAAAAAAAAAGTCCGTCAATTTATTATCTGGGAATTTTCAGAATGTGAAAACAGAATTTAAAAATATGTATTAGTTAATAAGTTATTTGTAAAGAAAAATTTCCCATAGAATAACATTAGCTTCGGCATCCGGCGGTGGTGAGTGAAGAGGGCCCTTAAATGCATAGCGATGTAGATCTACATCGTATGTTTAAAATATCATATCTCTTTATGTAACAACCTTTACTTTGCATAGTTTATTTTATTTTATTTTATTTATTTTTATTTTTTTCAATTTTAACAAAAGTATTTTATCGTTTCCGAACGCAACTAGAATCTTTGACAATTTATTTCTTTATCTGTGACAATTTCCATTCATTGGCGACAATTTCGGAATGCAATTTCATTTCGGCGGGTGTTACGAATTGCGATTATATGTATTTTTTTTTTTTTTTTTTTTTTGATAATGATGCAGAAATCCACATTTTTTTTTTTTTTTTTTTTTTTTTCCCAGAAAAATCTCATGTGATTTTTTTTTTTTTTTTTTTTTTTTTTTTTAAATGATTAACTACACCTATTTCCTGATTGGTTTCAAATATCATTTATTAAAAATAAAAATTCATGCATTTAAGGGTTAAGCATTTGACATTCAGCATTAATTGAGTTATTAAAACATTCAATGCCATAGTATTATTTCCTTATTATTTCCTTATGATTTTATTTTCCTACATGCGATAATTATGTTGATAAACAGTAATTTACTTTCAAGAATATTTTCATTAATTTCTTCAATATAACAGTTAAATAAATTAATTTTACCAAAAGTATTTTATCGTTTCCGAACGCAACTAGAATCTTTGACAGTTATTTCTTTTTCTGTGACAATTTCCATTTGTTGGCGATAATTTCGGAGTACAATTTCATTTCGGCGGGTGTTACGAATCACGATTATTTATATAGAAAGTAATAGACACATACTGGAAAAATTGTTTTCGTATAAAAACAAGGTAAAAGTAACGAATAACATTTATACTTTTGCATATACTGATAAATTTATGCAAGAAATACGTAGCTTTTTTTTTTTTTTTTTTTTTTTTTGATAATATAGAAATACATCACTATGCATTTTTGCAGAAAAATCTTCTGTGAAATTTTTTTTTTTTCGCATCAACCACACCCATTTCCCGGTTGAATTAAAATATCATTTATTAAAAATAAAAATTCATGCATTTAAGGGTTAAGCATTTGACATTCAGCATTAATTGAGTTATTAAAACATACAATGCCATAGTATTTCCTTTTACGATTTTATTTCCCTACATCAGATAATTACGTTGATAAGCAGTAATTTACATCCAGGAATATTTTCACTAATTTCTTCAATATAAAAGTTAAATAGATTTGACATTATGGGAGGTTAGTCACTTAATTATTTTCGCAGAAGATCATTTCATTTTTATCCTGGTAAGAATTAAGTGGAGCAAGGGAGAAAGAATGACATTAAATGGTATCCTCCGCCGCCGCAGAATAATTATTAAACTTGCATTTGCATATGATTGGTATGATTGATGGCAAGAGCAATAAATCGCGGAATATTAGACTGACCATGACATTTTGATTTTCCATTGAAATTAAGAATATTTAAATGTAATTTCAGTTTACAAAATGAATGATTAAAAAAAAAAAAAAAAAAAAAAAAAGATTAAAATAATACGGACTTATAATATTATTTTTAGAACTCAATACATAATAATTTTTCAACAAAAATAAATAATTTAAAGATTAAAATAAATAAATAAATAAATATATAAATATATATATATATTTAACAAAGAAAAAATACTTTTTAATTACATATGTAAATAAATTGTGATTCACCAGTAACATACAAATTTTTTCAATTTTTAATTAAGAAATTGTAATTTTCAAGATTAATTTACTGATAAAACCTATAAAACACCACAAACTTGCTCTCTGTATTATAATTTATTTTTATAGCAAAATTGCATTATTTTTAGCAGAGTTTTAAATACAAATTTGGTCCACTTTTATCTGATAGAATTCGAGAAACAACGTGCGTATTGAGGGATTTAATAGTGTCATTCAAAATAAACTGAGTTTTAGTTTTACATATTATATACCAAATTGAGTTGCAATCCCTACTATAAAGTCTAAGATGTATATATATCAGGAAAAGAGAGTAATATAGCATCACCACTTTCCAATTAGTATCCCATGAAAACAGCACAGTTTATGACATTAGATCCTCTATCTTTAGTATTTAATGCAACTTTATTTTATAAAAATAGATATATAATCATCATAGAAACTAGTATGTTGTAGCCATCACTAAATTTTTTTCTGTTTTTGCCATAAAAATTCACGCCGTGCAAATTATTTAGTAAAATTATTATTTATCAAAATTATTTTCCATGGTGAGTGCAGACGATTTTCATCGCAGAAAAATATAAACACTAAACTTTGAAAGAAAATCAATTTTGTGCTATATAAACAACATGTTAAAAATTGCATTTTTTCATTTCATTTATTTATTTTTTCGTAAAATTAAATCGAGAATTTTTTTTATAAATTATCAAACATGGTTCAACCATTCATTTTAAAGATATTCACGATCTCTTTTAAAATACTCATATTGAAATTTTACAAATCTCCCCGCTCTCCTGAGGAGAAGCGACGCTTCTATATGTAGGGGAAACTAGGAAGGCTTGACCCAGTTTTTGGTTTTTAATTTTTCAAATATTTTGTAAAACAGTTTGAGCTGAATAAAAAATATGAGCAAATAGTCTGTTATTTTGAACATACTGTGGCTAAAAATGATAGCATAGTTCGCACTAGAAATGGTTAAAAAAAAAAAAAAAAAATCCTCAAGTCAGCACATGGGTCAAGTGTCCCTAAGCCTAGGGAGACTTGACCCCTACTTAGGTAGACATGACCCCCCCCTCATGAAAGTGAGAAAACTCATAGGTATTAAAAGGAAAAACATAGGTTTTGTGATTTAAACGTTTTCTAGTTTCATTTTGTAGAAGATTTTAGTAAATACAAAAAAATGTTTATTGTTTTCTTTTGTTTTTTTCATATTTTGCACTTTTTACTTTAAGAGACTTTTTTGCCTTTCTTTTGTCAACTTTTTTTTTTTATATATATTTTCTTCTTTCTGCCTCTTTCTTTCTTCTATTTCTCTTCTGTTTAGTGTAACAGTAGCTAACATATTCTTATCTTTCTTCTTTTCAGTTTTTTATTATGTAACAATTCATTGGGCTCAGTGATTAAAAGTATTTTAGTTATTTCTTAAATAAAAATAATTCATTATGCCTAAATTTTCACAATGTTTTACTTATTTCTTAAAAAAAAAAAAAAAAAAAAAAAAAAAAATCATTAGGCCTGGCTTAAGTCACAATATTTTAATTATTCACAGGATAAAAATCAATTAAATCAAACAAAGAGCATTAACCCTTTGCGGCGCAAGACAATTCGGATCATTTAAATTATACTGCCACCGGAATTCATGAACTAAATTAAACTAAAAGAAATTTAAAATTTTAAGGTTAAAAAAACTGGCCTTTTCTGATATGTTATAAACGTAAATTTTTGCTAAAAAATTTCCGGGATGATTTTTTGCAGCTGAATCTTAAATTTTGCGTCCTCGCAGCGAGGACGCCGCGCGTTAAGGGGTTAAATAACCACTTTTATTAAATCTGTAACTCCGCCAGTGGGCGTTTCTTTCGCAATTTGTGTGATAATTATTTCTTAAGAATATAGCCAACATTTATATTTGTACAATTAATATACTATGGATACAACTATTTTGGTTAGAAAGAATATAACTATAATGTATATCCATTTGTGATATAAATGTGAATACAGAAAATTTTGTAACTTGGGAGTATAACGCCCACAGCCGGCCTTACTGTCAACAAGACAAGCGCATGCGGTCGCGAAAGTGTTAATCCTCCTTAGGGTCAAGTCTCCTTAGTTTGCTGAAGGAGACTTGACTTAAGGCTCAAGTCTCCTTAAGTTGCGTTACTTTGTTAATCCTAATTTTGTAGCAACCTGCATTACAGTTATATGAAGCTGCTATATACCGATATGTAGCTAAGACAGTGACTGAAACAACTGTACTTTAAAAATTGACTTGCCTGAAAACTGGAAGTTCAAAAAGTCCAAGGTCTCCAAAATTTACTTGAAAGCTGCAGTATCAATCAACACTAAATTGCTAGAAAACCACTGATGATTCTGCAATGGTTGTTCCCTGAAAAATGCTGTTGTATGATTAGTCAATCAGTATAATGACTAACATTTTCCTAAAGTTTCCCTAAAAACCCTCATGGGTCAAGTCTCCCTGTAGGTAGGTCAAACCACCCTAGTTTCCCCTACACAAATTTTATTCTGGTTAACTATTAGTATTATTAATAATTATTCTTTTCCGATTTCCCAAGTTCTCATTAGAATCGATTATTATTTGGATGTATTATTATATTATATCCTTTATGCTGCTTTTTAAAACCAAATTCTCATTACATTTACCTAGAAATGAATTTATCTGATTTCTAAATAACTCCGTTACCTTGCTTTGCCTACCTTTTGAAAGCGTAATTTATCTAATACTGAAGTTAAGTTAGAAAATGAAGCTAACATTCGACTCTAATTTCGTGTCTTCAACCTGCAAGTTCAAGGCCACTGAAATATAATTTAAGTCTACTTTCCGTATAATTACACCAAGGACACTTGCACTAAAATTGAGAAATTTAACGTTTTTTCTTCCCTCATTTTTTTGACCTCATTTACAATAAAACCACAGAATGTTGAGGCATTTGAACCTCAATGACGAAACTGAATCCATCTTCTTGGGAAAAGTGATTCCGGTGAAAGTGATTTGGGGAACAGGGAATTTCCGATAGAAAGTAATACGTTGAATGCTGTAAACACAGGGAATTCCCCCTGTGGCATAAATAAACCGATGTTGAGAGTAATGGTATTCTTAAAACTTCGTGTTAACGCAACGGCCCTCTCTTCGCTTACCGTCGCCGGAAGACCGAGTCAATGTTATTCTATGGGGAAATTTTCTTTACAAATAACTTATTAACTAATACATATTTTTTAAATTCTGTTTTCACATTCAGAAAATTCCCAACTGTTAAATTGACGGACCTTTTTTAAAAATGTATTTTTTTAAATTTTTAATATTTTATTTTTAAATTGCAAAATGAAAAAAATTCACATATTGAAAATTCGTATTTTGCAGCTTCAAAATAAAATATAAAAAATTAAAAAAATATTTTTATAAAAAAAGGTCCGTAAATTTAACAGGGAATTTTCAGAATGTGAAAACAGAATTTAAAAATATGTATTAGTTAATAAGTTATTTGTAAAGAAAAATTTCCCATAGAATAGCTTCGGCTTCCGGCGGCGGTGAGTGAAGAGGGTCCTTAATATAAAGTATAATATATATATATATATATATAATTTAAATTTCAAGCGACATAAGGAAAAAAAATATCAAAGGTTTTCTAAGTGTTTAAGAATAGTAAATTAAAGTTTTATTTATTTATTTATTTATTTATTTATTTATTTTTGTAAAAGTTTTAAATTGTATAAAAAAAAATAATAATAACTGTAAAAATAGCATGCAAAAGATTAAGAAAAATATTATTTTGTTAGAATCAATGTTAAAAAATTAATACATAAATTTAAATGACTGAAAAAATACCAGTTCCTGCACAACGTATTCATAAATTACATTATGAAAGGTTAACAAAAAATATGTGCAATTTAGATAAAATAAATATTGAAAAGATTGATGAATTAAATTTTTTTGCTAATTTCAATCTCTGATATGAATTACAAATGCATTATCCTCAGATACATTAAGGTAAAAACTGACATTGAGAGCTCCATACGTTATGCTATAGTAATAGTGTATAATTATGATATAGTAATTAGTGTAGAAATAAGATTAATTTTAATTCAGAATTCAAGGCGTCACATATATATAAACACAGTTTCCTCTGCATTTAAATCATGTAAAATCCCTCAAAAAAAAAAAAAAAAATGATTAATGTAGAAAAGAAATAGCTTTCAATTTCTTCTACATATCTAAATTATAATATAATGATATTAATATTAAAATTATAATGATTAATGACATTGAGTTAAATAGCCTTCTACATTATAATCTTAAAACCGTATATTAATACTTTTCAAAATGAGACACATTTTTATCAGAATTCCAAATGACACGAATAAATGATAGACTTTCTAATGCATCAAACATATTGGGGTGTCAATTAGAGCATTTTTTTTAAATGGTTGTATTAAAAGATAGTATGTATGGTGGTATAATTGAACAAAACAATTTTTTCAATAATTATGCTTCTTCGTATGGATAATAACATTTAATTCCACGAAGCTTTATGAATGTTTTGAATACACATGCATAGATGAAGAGAAATGCATAACGCTTATTGTAATCAATTTTATTTGGAACATTACATCACAAAATATGTTGCATCGCTCCATAGGCGGGCGGGAGGGAGGGGGATTTTTTAACATGGATATCTTTCAAAAGAACTTGTCAATACCTTAAAGAGAAAAAAAAATGAACAATAGATTTACGATAATTTGGAATAAAGTTGTTAATTTTTTCTATTTAAAAAAAAAAAAAAAAGGAGCCTATTTCGTCTGTTGTTAGAACAAAATAGACTCGCTTTCAACATTCAGTGTTCCATTTCTTTGAGATGAAAATCATCTGATTCATCATGGAAAATAATTTTAATAAATAATTTGTACGAGGGGAAATTTTTATAGGAAAATATAGAAAAAAGTGTATTAGGTTAAATCATTTTAATTAATATATGTATATGTGTTTGTTTTTCATCTTATGACGTTTTTCTTGAATAATTATTTGATTTAAAAATATTTGATTTTTAACTTATATGATAAATAATTCTCGGGAATGTTAAGCTCTTGCTTATTTTCTTTTAGCATGATGACAAAGAAAGCCATATATGTGTATATATATATATATATATATATATATATATATATATATATATATATTGATTAAGGAAAAAAATAAATAAATAAAAGGACTAAATGTTTAATATATTTGAATTTGTATGAATTAACGTTAATACTTTGAAATATTTTATATTTCAAAATATTAACATTATTTAGCATATTCACATATTTAAATTTACTTTAACATTTAATATTTTGAGATATGTCTCAAAATCAAATAATGAGGTTTTACTTGAATAATAATAATAATAACAATAATAATAATAATAATAATAATAATAGATACTCCATACACTCGAAATTGAACGAATTAACATTAATAATGACCATTTTTAATATACAGCATGCAAGGCGAGAACTTAAGTATAAAATCCAGAAAAATTGTATCTAGAGCAATTAAAAACAAACAAATAAACATAACATGCATTTGAGAAGATAAGGAAAATAATATTTGTAAGGATGAGGATAAAATGAGTATAATTTAACTAATTTTCAAAAAAGAATAATTATGATTTTCTTAAAATAAATAAATAAATAAATAAATAAATCTTTTTCATATATATATATATGTGTGTGTATGTGTGTGTGTGTGTGTGTGTGACTTTTTATCTGACTTTGTTAATATATCCGAATGGGAATACAATTTATTAAAATAACTTTTAATTAAGTTTAGTATGCTTTCCCAGTTGAGAGAGTTTCTTTACGGTTCAACTTACTTTTAAAAAAAGGCAAGTACTAATTGGTTAAAAGATCTAACAACAAAGTAAAAAAAACTTTACGTTTTTTTTTTTTTTTTCTTTTCTGTTGGAATATATCTTAATACTTATTGAGAACAAAGCAATTATTGATCAATTTGTTAAATTTAACGTTTGTAGTTTGTATTAGTTCCAAAACTATTCTAGGTTCTTAGATTGAAAAGCAATATCGTTTGAAAGAAATCTACATGTGTGTTTGATTATGTTACATTTATTGTTATAATAAATACAGTGTAATGGAAATCACTAATCTAAATTTAGTGCCTGATTTTTATTTATTTATTTATTTTTAACTGACTAACAATTACGTTCAAAAAGAAAATTATTTTTTAAGACTGAATTGAAAAATTTAAAGTATAAATATTTGATATATACAAGCATTATTTAAAAATAAAATTTAATTGCTGATGTTTAAACATATTTAATGCGATGGGAAGATAATTTGTCCTATAAACCACTATTTTTGTGATTTGTACTATTTTAAAATTAATATTGTAAGAAACGGTTTTCTTCCTGTAAGATATTTGCTAAAAACTATATAAGCTATTTTTATCATTAATTTTTTATATAAGTGTGTAATATGTATAATATTATAGTTTTAAAAAAAATTAAAGAACATGATTTTATAGAAATGTGAACTAAAAAGCACAAAATATCTATCTTAGTATTAAAATGCAGGGTAAGAGAAAATCGTGTGAGTGACACACCATAATATTTATATACATTTAAATCTTTAATTAAAATATTTTAGAATTAAACAAAACCATTTTTAAAAAATCTCCCCTGACTGGGTTCGAAGCGCGGTGCTTTACCTCACGACTACAGCGTTCACATAGGGAAATCTTTTTTTACAATATAGATTTTTGTTTGTTCCCAGAGCGGTTACAATCATACAAACAAACATACATACAGGTGAAGCTAATAAAAGCGTGTTAATTATGCTATCATACAAAACTAATATAATGGTTATATTACATACATAAATTTTCGAACCAGTTTATCTTTGATGTTTTCATGGAATTAATGATACATCGAACTACGTGCCACTGGTTAGCATAATTAGTAATCAATAAAGTTAACTTTATTTGGCAGCCTAACCCCGTGTTATTTTATAGGGAAACTAGCCAAGCAAATTGTTCTTTAGGTAATGTATCTTTTAAAATTGCATTTTTCCATTTAAACAATTCACATTTGAATATCGTTTTCCAAAAAAGGACTTTAAAATTTTTAATGTTTCATTTTGTGCTATAAAGTGCAAAAAATGCATTTAGTTCATTTTTAGAGCTTTAAAGCGAAATATTAAAAAAATCAATTTTTAATAAATGAGATCTAATTTAACGGTTGTGGATTTTCTGAATATGAAAACTAATTCAAAAAATACGTTAGGAAACGAGTAATTTGCATAACTAATTTTGCTATAGAATAAGATGGAATTAGCTCGCCTGCCACGTTAGGTGGAGTATCTTCTTAAAAGAAAATAAATTTTACTAAAAATATAATATCATTAAACAATTTTTAAACTTCACAGCTCACTTTAGTTTATTTTTTGTGTTCTTTCTATCTTTTCCTCACATGTCGTACTTTATAAGCCACTGAATGAGTATGTATTGCTTAAAGATCACATGTTACCATAATTGGAAAAATAACAGGTAACATTTGAATTTAAACACAGCAGCAATGAAATGATTACGCATCGAATGTAAAATTACTAAATTTTTTAAACAATAAATAAATATCCGATTAGTATTTTCTTTCATTTTTTCCCCCTTAATCAAAATAGGGTAGGTGCTCTAGTGATCGACATGTTCCAATAATTGACATCTATCCCGAAATAATTAATAAATAAGAAAAATAATAAAATCGTACATTTTACATATAAGAATTTTAACATTTTATGTCAAACACTGGAGCATTGGGCGCTAATAACTGGTAAAATGAATAACTAGCAGTGTCAAACACTGGAACATAGGGGGACAATTACTGATAAAATGAAAAACTGGCAGTGTCAATTACTGGAACACTATGTGGGTGTCAAATAAAAATTCATAAAAAAAACATAATTGTTATCAAATGTATATATTTTAACATGTATGTGGTTCTGAATGTCTTTCATGCCATATGTACTAACTTAAGATTTCTAAAAATATTTTCTGATGACTAGAACATTAAAAACATAAGAGATTGCTCTAAACGTATCAATCACTCGTACACTTAACCTAACATTATTTTATTTAAGCAGCTGAATTTGTTGCTAAAAATAATTTTAATACTGAAAAATTTTTTTTAGTGGTTGTTTAATTTAATCATAATAAAAAAAAGTCCACCCTGATAAACAATCTTGTCAGAAAACGCATAATTTTTAAACTGAACTACTTTGGGGCAATTATGATGTAATGATATTAGCCAAAATGTTTGAAAAGTTTTTTTGAAATATTTTATTTTTCTTTAACAATTTTTTTTAACAAAATTCGACTTAAAAGAAAGAAAGAAAGAAAAAAAAAAAAAACTTTTTGGCGTAACTAAGTACAAATCCATTATTTTAAATGCTATGAACACGGAAAACACCTTTTTCTGCAAATTAAATAAAAAGGCGTCTCATTAAATTCGACTCCCTGTTGACTGAAAGAGTAACTTGTCGAACAGGCACAAATCTAGGTGATCACTTTCATGCTTTCTGATGCCTGCCGTTTTATCACAAAATTCGAATTGATGATTACCCTCTCGTTTCAAGTTGGTTAACGGAGCACATCGACACATAATTGTACAGATTTTCTACGACTTGAAAACAGGGTGTGAAAATTTTGGAATACTTTCATATGAAATAGCAAAATTGAGATAGGATTTTTATTTTTAAATAGCTCCGTGATTCATTTACGAAATTTAATATGGTTTAGTTAGTAACTCAAAATCACATAATTTTAAGTATTTAAAAAATACAAATGTGTTTAATCGGAAAAAAAAATTAAAGAAAGTTTACATACTAATATCAGGTTTTAGGAATCACCGGTACTTTATTCGAAAAATAAATAAATAAAGGAATAAACAAATTAAAAATAAATGAATAAAGTTTAAAAAAAGAAAAAAAAACATTTATTACAAAGAAATCTTACAAAATTTATATCCTCAAAAAAGTATAACATCTATGCAGTATATTTAAAAAAAAATTCATCAGTTTTTACTAAAAAAAAAAAAAAAAAAAAAAAATGGCCGACTTATATCAAAAGCAATTGAATGGTATCGTGTTGTGAAACTTCGCAACGTAATATCTTTAAATCTAATAACTTGATGTATATATGTGTCTTCACAAAAAATGAACAGTTTTTAGAGCTCTTTTAAAAAGTATAACATCTATGCAGTATCTTAAAAAAAAATTCATCAGTTTTTACTAAAAAAATGGCCGACTGTCATCACCAAAGTAGTTAAATTTTGACCAATCAAAAATAGGAGTTGTCCGCCCGGACGTGTTCTGCCGACAACCTCTTTGCTTTATTTATATAGATGAATATCGTAATGATAAGCACTATTGATTTTGCCATTCTTTTACTCATTTCAACGCTTATATAGATATTTTAATTAATATTACATGTATGTGATTATATACACATTAATTATATTGCACATTGGGATTATTAATATTAAACTGATTTTCAGATTCTTTTAAACATTTTGTTCGTGTCTTTGTTGGAAGTAGTAATGAAGAATTACCGATGGGAATTTTT
Source organism: Salticus scenicus (assembly GCA_963930645.1). Taxonomy (NCBI): domain Eukaryota; kingdom Metazoa; phylum Arthropoda; class Arachnida; order Araneae; family Salticidae; genus Salticus; species Salticus scenicus. The sequence goes on along the minus strand of OZ005650.1, from coordinate 303,208,586 downwards.
ATATCATAAAATATTTTAAAATATTTTGAAATTTGTGGTTTTGATTTGGAGTAACGTATCAGGTGCGACTGGAATAACTGGAATACATTATGTAGTTTTTTAAAGATTGTTGTACTGAGTTACGTTCTAAAACCGATACATCGTATGCATAAAAATGTCATATTCGCAACCGTTAATACATCACAGTTATGCTATGACGTTTTGGAACTTGAAATTTCGATTTTGTTAAAACAGAAAATCTATTTTTTATGTAGTCTTTCCGTTCTCTATAGCTGTACTTAGTAAAAGTTGACACTAAAATCTTAATAAACGTAACACTAAAAGTTTTACTTCATAATCAATAAATCTACTAATTATAAACTGCAGATTTTTTTAAAAAATTCGTAATTAATTGGACATTCGCGTTTTAGTCTCTTTTGGATAGTCTCTTCTTTTGTTTCATGCCATCGAATTATATTAACATGTTTATATTTTATGCATTAAATTAATGCTTCTATGCATGTGCGTATTTCATGATGTCCTACGAAATCTCCTTTCAAGCTAACACGCATCCATTTATGACATTTAAAAGTATACAGACGGTAATTTATTATATTTTGGTAAATAAAATATGAATTCATATTATTTAGAAAGTATTCCATAATTTTTTAATTGACATGTTTTACCTATTTTGCTCAGTTTTGAGCTTTGAATTCTTAAATTTTAAGTTTTGCCATTGGGGAATACTGCGATTATTTTCACTGTATCCGCATGTTTACTGACTTTGGATATCAGTAATTGTAAATGATTAACTATTGATAAATAAACAGAGTTTTAATTTACATTTTTTAGATAATAGAGGACTTTCTGATGTGTATTTATAAATTAATTTTAGCTCTTTTGTTCCTAAAATTTTTAAACATCCCAGTTTAACTTCAAAACCATAATCCATATTGTCCTGTAAATGGGGTACTAATTAAAATAGACGTAATTGCATATTTATAACTATTTAACAATATCCCACATAACATATACCATCGCTCCAGCGTAATTTGAAGATGTCTTGAGGATGTCCTGTCCACCCCAAGACTTATCATTAAGTCCTGGGCAGAAAGTGCGCAACTAGTATTATAAAATACGATTTGAAATTATTGGTACTTTTTTTTTTGGTGGTGGGGGGGGGGGGGATATAACTGACGGGAGGGATGATTTTAGAATTTATATTCTGAAAGTATATTTTAAACAGGCTTCAATATGTATATATATATTCAAAAGGGTCTGTCCAGACTTTTCACACAGGGTCCTGTTTTTGTGAAATTGTGAAAAATTCTACACGTAATTTTGTGAATCTAAATTTAGTGTGAAAATAAAGTTCTTCCGAACTTTTTGGCTAGGGTCCTCTTTTTGTGAAATTGTGAAAAATGTAATTTTGCAAAATAAAATACAATTAAGGTTTCATTTTAGAGAATGACAGTTCACTTTTACACAACTAAACTCACATATATGCATAGAAGCCCTTAATAAATTAGAAATTGAATATCAGCTTTTCAGGAGAAATACAACAAAACACGTACGATTATTCAGGCAGTCTGTTCATTACATTGAAGATTAGTTTTGAAAATGAAAAAGATTTATCAAAGGTCTGTTTTAAAGGAGAAAAATTTTGTGAAGGGTCCTGTTTTAGGATAAAAATTTTGTGAAGGGTCCTGTTTTAGGATAAATAATTTTGTGAAGGGTCCTGTTTTAGGATAAATAATTTTGTGAAGGGTCCTGTTTTAGAATAAATAATTTTGTGAAGGGTCCTTTAATGGACCCAGATTTGTCTCTGGACATATCCCTGTCATATCTTTATTCCAAATCTGAAAACAGGTATAACTCTACTCTGTAAGATCTGAATAAAGGTACCTATAAATTTTATACAGTCAATGATGAAAAATAATTCTTATAACTGTCAAAATGTTTTTAAAACAGCAACATTATGGACTTTTAACAAGTTGTTTTTTTTATAGTTATAACTTGTTCAGCCGCTTAGCATAACATTATTCTGCTTAACTGAGCTGAAGATGCAATGACATTGGTGTTTAATAAACAACTGTTTACAAGTTTGCTTTAATATCGCTCTTATCCCGAGAGTTTCCTATGGGATTGGTTTTCATTCTGGAAAGAACATAATATTATAACTCATTCTCAAGTTGCATTTCGTGTTTTGCGACGAGGAAGTCACGTGCTGGCCTTGGGCAGGTCTGACCATCGGACTGCGAGAGGCTGATAAAATGTCGAGACAGAATAAGCACTGTAAGCGGTAAAAGAAAATAATTCCTTATCCTTAGTTTTAGTTTTCCTCAAACTGAAGGTAAATATTTTTTTTTTTTTTCATAACTTTTTTTTTTCTTCAAAATCAAAACATGTCATTGAAATTTTATTAGAGGACGTATCATGTACCTATTTTTGTATCGGTGATTTACTCCTTTTTACCTTTAAAGTTGTAATTTGCATTGAAGTGGTTTTAAGCAGTAGATAATTATTAAGGTACTACTGACTTGTATTTTTATTGCCAACAAAGAATGGAAATGAAATATTATATCTTGTAGCTTAGATTTTTCAAATTTTTTATTTTTCCTAAAATTTTTAGCTTAGAGCCGACCAACAATATTTTTTCTCGGATTTAAGTTTTAATTCAAAACTAAATTAAAAATGTCTTTCAGTTTCACAACGGGAGTACTTGTGTGGGCCTGTATTAATAAAACCTCATTTTACGTTTAATACTTTGCTGAAATATTACAATTACCTTTTTTTCAAGAGAAAAAAAAAATGGCTAGGGCTAATTTCTATTACAAACTTTTAAAATTCATGAAAATAATTTTTAATATAGAAGTTAAAGAGAGATGCTCAGTAAAAAAAAAAAAAAAACTTGGTACAACAAAATTGTTTTTTTTTAAATATGTTTCAATAGAAATTTATTTATATTAACAAAATAATTTTAATGATTTGTTTTGTAGTTCTAACATTATATATCGTATTTACTTATTTATTCATTTATTTATTAGAAAAACCGTCTTTTAATTATTTATGTACAAAATAATAATAAATAAATAAATAAAAATAAAAGGTAAAATTTTGTAAATTTGTTAACAATATTTTTTGTGTTGTAACAAAACTATGGTTTAAAACAACAAAATAACTTTAACAAACACATATTGTAATTTCTGTCAAACTATTTATCATGTTGTTATATCCTAACAGCAGTAGTTTTCACATCAAAATTTTAAAATTTCACTGTTTGTTTATGCGTTTATTCATATAAACAGTGTTGTTTAAGATAAGGCAGGCTCAGCTTTCTAATTCAAAAACGTAAAACGAATTTTTAGACATGAAAATATGCTTTTATATCGTTATATATTACTTATTACTAATATTACTTATAGGAATTATCTTATACCTTTTTCAAGACCAACATTAATTATCTCTTTTGTCGCTTTTCAGTTCTTCGCAGAAGATATTATTTTCATATTTTATCTAGAGAGAAAAAAAGTAAAGTAAAAATATAGGCATTTTTCAAGTCATTTATTTATCTGTAACGTTTGTCGAATTACTTTTAAGAAGAGAAAGAAAGAGAAATTATTAGTATTCATCAATTTGGATAGTTTATACATGGACAAAGGTTAGTTTTAGATTTTATTTATCTAATTAATATTTAACTTTCCAGCAGGCACGGGTGCCTTAGGTATAGATTTAAGAGTATACATTACCTAATCTCGCCTATACTCAAAGCCTATGAGGGAAAATAGCTACTCATTAGTACCTAATAAATTTTCCGTTTTCACATTCAGAAAATTCATATTCGTTAAATTAATGCTCGTTTTTTGAAAAATTGATTTTTCACATTTTATTTTCTAGCTATGACAAAAGGAATGCAATTGGTTATATTTTTTTAACTGAAAAAAGAGAAAAAAAAGTTTTAAAAAACGAGTACTAATTTAACATTTAACGGTTATGAATTCTCTGAAAACAGAATTTATTAAAATTATTATTAAAAAAAAAAATATTTTTTATGATAATGCAGATAATTTCCGTATTAGAGAAGTAGTATAACACTAAATATATATATAAAAAAAAATTTGAGTTTATTCTCAATATTTTATTTAACAAAAAAAAAAAAAAAAAAAAAAAAAATCGATAACTTTATTTTAAATTATCGCAGATCGATGGTTCAACCATTCGTTTTAAAGGTATTGGCGAGCTCTTTTGAAAGATACCCATCATGAAAAATTACTCCCCTCGAGGGGGGGACCCCCCCTCCAGTGGGAGGAGGCTGGGCTCCTACATACACATTTTTTTCCCAGTTGACTATCTCTATTACGAAAAATATATATTCGTTTCATTTGTTTTAGTGCAGTCTATAGAAGTTAAACTCAACTTACCTGCAATTTCCCCCATAGACGTAATGTATTAGAATTTTCTTGATTGTCCTTGTACACGAACCAGTTGCTTGATCTTAATGAAAAGTTTAGTGTAGAATCCTTATATGATACACATTTAGAATACCAAGTTTGAACTTTCTGCCATAATTTTTTGAGATATGCTGATAACAGACACGCACACACAGACAGACAGACAGACACACACACAGACACACACACACAGAGACATACACAAGAACCAACCGCTAAAAACATGATTTTCGTATTCAGGAGACCTTAAAACGTGTAAATATAGCAAAATCTCACTTTCGAAAATTTGACCCAAAAACAATACTTTTTCTACTTTATGGGTAAGAGAAAGTAAAAAATACATTAAGTAATCAGTAATTGTGGAAACAAAATCTCTCATGTGATAACATGGGTCTTCACTGTCGGCTAGATTAGGTATTCTACGCTGATAAGATAAATTTCGCATTATGTTAAATTAGAATTGTTCAACTAATTGTACATGTTAGCACTTAATTTATTTAAAACGTAATTCTAATACATACTTTCTTGAAAGTTTACAATAGCGTTCCCAGCGTTGCCAGCTTAGAATCTTTTGGCTATCTGAAAATGTTAATAATTTTTTTTTTTTTTTTACTTAATCAGTGAAAACCGCTACGATTCGCTGATTAAATAAAATAAATATTTCTAATAAATTTTTCCGGTAGCCAAAAGATGCTAAGCTGGCAATTATGCCTAAAAAAATAGCCCGAATGTTCACGTTCATTGAATAGACGTGCCGACAGATAGTGAAAATGCAATTTTCAATTTCCAAAAGAATTTTTACGTATGAAAATCGCAAATAAGGTATTATTTATTGATAACAAACCGTGAAAACATTCTCTTTTTTTTTTTTTTTTTTTTTTTACTTTCCCTTTCAAATAAAATCTGCTTTACTTTTCTAAATTTGGAAGACATTTTCATGTTCTTCCAGAAGTCAGGGAAATTCCCAATTCTAATAATGGGAGCTGATAGCTTAATTTAAAATTGTGACATTAATTGTGTTACTGAAGGTTTTTTATGTTATAGTTTAAAGAAATGTCAGTATATTGCATTTTGTTTAAAATCATAATAAACCCCGGATTTCTAATACTATTCCAATTTAACATGAGTGCTTTATTTTATTTTATTTATTTATTCATGTCAATGTTTTAACCCCTGAGGAAAAAAATAAAATAAAAAGTGTTATAAATTTGTCTGCTACTTTTTCTTTGTATGTGTATATCTGTTTGTGGCACTGTAATCATAAAATGAATGGACCGATTTCAATGCATTTTATTATTATTATTATTATTATTATTATTATTATTATTATTATTGACGGTGGTGGTGGTGGTGTCTTTGTTATTTGAATGGTGATTAATCAGGATTGTTTTTAGCTATGCTTGACAAAAATCGATTTGATATATATATATATATACTTTTAATTAGTTAAAATGTGATGTTTTCAGATCACTTTTCGTTGAAATGTTAAAATTAGCAACCTGTGAATCTTTCAACTTTCAATTCGTATTAGAGGATAGGTCACATGTTTTTTTTAAGTAAAATATTAATATATTATTATTATTATTATTATTATTATTATTATTATTTAATTACGACTTTTTAACCGATTTTTAGAAAAATTAAAAATTTGTTATATATAGTGATTAAGTCCAAAAATTACTATATTCAACTGAATAATAATAATAATAATAATAATATATATATATATATATATATATATGAGTAGCAGGCGTTGCCCACTTCGCTCGTCACTGTATATAAATTAATTCTCAAAATTAGATAATTTATTAATATAAAAATCGTTTAAAAATAAATAAATAAAAGCTTAATTGAAATCGGTCAAATACGTCAGTCTTTTTGCCACCTTTTCTCCACCAAACATGGAGGGGTTCACAAAATTCCTTCATAGTGTATTGGGTACACATAACTAACCCACACATCAAAAAATCACATTCATGAGATAATTAAGAGCAGAGTTGCTATTGGAAATATGTCCCCCCCCCCCCGGATCCGAAAAGGGGAAGGGGATATTTTGCAAGGGTCATTTTATAATGCGTATCGGGTGTACATAGCCCACCCATACAACAAAAATTTGCTTTCCTGATATAATTTTAAATGGAATTATGCTTGAAAATGTGTTTTTTGTCCCCCCCCCCACAAAAAAAAAAAAAGGGAGAAAGGGAAAAAATTACGAAATCCATTTATAGAATGTTTTAGGCAGACTTAACCAAACAATACAACGAAAAATCCCCTTTCTGAGGTAAATTTAAAAAAAGTTATAATTGAAAACGTGTTCTTTATCCCTCCCCCCTCACACACACCAGCTCCAAAAGAGGAAGCGGGGCACTTTGCAAAATCCCTATATAGTGCGTGTTGATCACACAAGTACCAAACAAATATCGTCCTCCAATAATTTGGGGCAGAGTTATGCTTGGAAAATTGTTTCCCCTCTCCTGCTCCCATAAGGGGAAAAGGGGGAAATTTCGCAAAAGACTGTGAAAGTTGGAGCTTCATGGAAATAAACAAGCCACACACCAAAATTCATGAATTCAGCTCCCATAGATTCCCTAGGACAAATCTAATGTAAAAAGAGGGTTCTCGAATCTGTTCCGTCGTACACCCCCCCCCCCCAATCTCAAAAAAGAAAAAAGAAAATCACAAAACACCCAAAACGGTTTTTAGAAGTACACTTCAAAAGTTGAACAGCCAGTTTCAACTTCTATGTGCCAATTTTTGAAGAGTTCTACTGTAAAGTTCGGATTTTACAAATCCCCTCAAAAAAAAAAATCCTCTTTCCTCTTTAAAAATCGAAATTATTATTATTATTTAAATTTCGTCTCTCCATGTGCAATTTCTTCACTGTGAAACAAATTGGAGCCGAGTTATGCTTTCAAACATGTTTTTGCCGTACGCTACCAGGGTGAAAGGGGCGAATTATACAAAAAATCGTCTTAGTGTGTGTCAGGGTTCTAGAACCAACCTTCACAAAAGAATGTATGACCCAGTCCTACACAGGATCACGAGTGTTGACTCAATGGTGGGTGTACTATTTTATGTGTATAGATGAAGGGTTTTATGAAATCAAGTTTTACCCCCTCCCCCTCCCCCACATTGGGAGTCGAATTTCTAAAGTTCCAAAAACAGGTTTTTAGGTGTTTGTGTTTGCTATATCAAAAGGAAAAATCATACGGAAATCTATCTCTTTCTTTGAGATATGAAGGATTATGGGAAATACCTTTTTGGCCTGTGTGAATCTCCCCCACCCCCATATATCTAGGGTTCCGAATTGGTATTCGGAAATTTCAAAAACTGGTTTTTAGGTGTTTGTATTAGCCATATTTTAAAACAAGAATCTCTCTCTCACACACACATATCTATATATATAAAAGAACACTTCCTGAGGGGGTGATCTATCAACGCCCAGACCAAACCCCTGGACCTAGAAGCATGAAATTTTGTGACAATGTTCTTTCTATGACGTAGGCATCCACTAAGAAGCGATTTTACAAAATTCGCCCCCCAAGGGGGGAGGGGGGCAAAACGTGATTTCACAAAATCCTTCATATCTCAAACAAAAAACAGATATCCGTAAAATTTTTGCTTTAAAATATAGCTAATACAAATGCCAAAAAACTAATTTCTGGAATTTTCAAAATTCGGTCCCCAGGTGGGGCAGCAAGGGGGGGGGAGGGGGCTAAGGGGCAAAAACAAATAGAAATACAGTTAGGGCGTTCAAAATTGATACAGATAGGTTTTAGAGGCCTGCAAGTCGAACGAGGATATTTTCGATTGTGTAAAGTTATTAGGAGGGGCAGGTAGGGGGGGGGAGGGGAGAGGGGGGCAAAAAATAAAAATAGAGTTAGATCGTTCAAAATTGATATATAGAGGTTTTCGATACCTACAAATCGATTTCGGATATTTTCGAATTTGTAAAATTATTAGGAGGGGCGGGAAGGGGGTGGGGCGGCAAGGGGGGGGGCTATGGGGCAAAAACAAATAGAAATACAGTTAGGCCGTTCAAAATTGGTACAGATAGGTTTTAGATGCCTGCAAGTCGAATGGGGATATTTTCGAAAGTGTAAAGTTATTAGGAGGGCCGGGAAGGGGGGGCAGAGGGGCAAAAAAAAGAGTTAGATCATTCAAAATTGGTACATAGAGGTTTCCAATACTTACAAATCGATTGCGGATATTTTCGAATTTTTAAAATTATTGGGAGGGCGGGAAGGCGGGGGAGTAGAGCGGCAAAAAAATAAAAATAGAGATATATCGTTCAAAACTGGTGCATAGTGGTTTTTGATACTTACAAATCGATTGCGGATATTTTCAAATTTGTAAAATTATTAGGATAAACAGGAGGGGGGGGGCGAAGTGGGAAAATAATAGAAATAAGGGTTAGTGCATGTTGGGATTTTTTTCCGAAGGCAGTGAGAACCCGGTGCGACATTTTTCCTAATCCGATTTTGTTTCTCTTTTTTTTCACGTGATAAAAATTAATGCAATTTTGAGAATTCATTATAGTGATTCATTTAAAAATAGGGACCAGCGAAGCGGGCGTTGCCTGCTAGTATATATATATATACATGTATACGTATATATAAAGTGAAGAATTTAATAATGTTATAGAATTTAGCAATTAATATGATACATGAGAATACCAACAACACACACATAAAAATTATTTCAATTAAATTTAAATGTTAGCACTCATTATTTCTATGATTCATTTGCAGTATCAATTAATAGATAAATGCATTTTAAATTATTTACGCTAATATTAGCATTTAGGACCATAACACTAAGATCAACAAGGTGTGGTTATTGCGCAAAATTCAAGAAAGTTATCAAACGTAAACCAATAAATTTATGAAAAATATGAAAAAAGGTAACTGGAAAGGAGAATTGGAATAGGAAATGTTCAAAAATAGAAGTATTGACTCTTCAGGGAATATGTATTTCTACGAGCAGACAGATCGCAAGATTTCGCAAAACTGTATAGCTAATTCAAACCAAAAATACAGTTCATGCTTATATCTTGTGATAAAATCCAAATTTAAAAAGGAATGAATTAAATTTCAACCAATCATTAACACAACCCAACAATGAATCAAGATAATATATATATATATTATCTTGGGACCACCTCTAGGGGTGTGTCCCAGACCGTCGCCAGTTGCCCATTTGCGCAGCACTAGTGCGACGTAAAACCCAACTATCCATCCAACCATCCTATATTATCTTGATATATATAATATTTATCCACATGTCATGCGGACTCCAAACTCAGTGAGCAACACACAGCAAGTTGCCAACAGAACTATTCAAATAAGAAAAACTAATATCGAAACCAATCCCGATTAATCGATAAAGGTGTTACAAATGAACAATTTCATTAATAATTAAATTCGATATATTTTAATGTATTTTTAATTTAATAAATCTGAAATCTTTAAAGTTTTAAGAATTGGAGTTAAATTACATCTTTCAGTTGCACATTGTTTACTTTTATATTTCTATGTATTAGATGTGTGTTTGTGCCATCTGGCGTGAAAAAAGATAAATATTATAATTCAAATTAAGAGAATTTTGATAAAACCGGTTTATTTTATTTTTGTTTATATTTATTTATATTTCAGAGAAGAATTTTTTTTTCTTTTGAATCTTTTAGTATCAAAATCATTTAGTTTAACCCTGAGATAATAAATTTTTATTTTTATTAATTACAATAAATTATAGGATCTTATATTTCTTAGTCTCTAAGTGATAATCTTAAAATTTTCACGTGTTTTGATTAATTAATTTATATTTAATTGTTTTATTATATTTATTTTATTATATTTATTATTTTATTCAATATTATATATATATATATATATATATATATATTTATTTATTTATAAAAAATGGAAGTGGATAATTTGTACATATTAAACTTAAGAAACCACCAAAAGCTATTATGCATAAATCTAACGTGTGAAGAGTTAATCTTTCATAAAACAACCAAAACATTATGAAGTATCCTGTAATAGCAATACCCCCCCCCCTTTTTTTTTTAATTATTTAACTCATAAACCCTCCCAACCAACCATCAAACAAAACCACCCAACAACCTCCTTAATTTTTTTTTAGCTATAAAGAATTATGTGAAATCACGTTTTGCACATGTGAAATAACTCCCCCCCCCGCTACTTGGTCACTGGATTTCTAAAATTCCAGAAATTAGTTTTTAGTTATTTGTGTTAGCTATATTTTAAAGAAAAAACTTTACGGATATCTGTTTTTTTCTTTGAGATATAAAGGTTTTTGTAAAATCACCCCCCCTCCCTCCTTCTCTATCTTGGTGGGTAAATTTTGTAAAATCGCTTCTTAGTGGGTGCATACGTCACAGAAGGAATATCTTTACCTTTCATGTTACTAGGTATAAAGTTTTGGGCGGGGCGATGATGAATCCCTCACTCGCTCAGTCAGGACAAGCGATTTTATATATATAGTTTAAAAAATTGAATACCATAAAATGTTAATTAATTTCAATAATTAATTTAATAACAATTCATTAATTAATAAGGATTGATTATTTTACGTAAATGTATTCCACCTATTTTAAAATTTGTTATTCTTTAAAAAAATAATAATAAGTTTTTTAGTCCGAAGAGATCATTGATGCCGTGACAATTCATTTATCTTATACCATTGTCTTGTTTCTTGAATAACCATGTATAATAATAAATCTGCATGCATATTTTCGACATGTTAATGTGATATCACAATATTTTTCCTTGGTGGAATTTAAGATACTGTATTTTCTTTCTAATTTGCAGCTCTCCCCCCCCCCTCCCTCTCCAAAGAAAACTTACTTTTTTTAGTAACGGGAATTTTATTTCACTTTTATCATTTCTAAGCATTTCATCATGCAATAGGCACAAATTTATGATTATGATTGATAAAATCTATAGCTAGTACCTATTAACTTAATAGGTACCAGATATCGATTGTGACAGCAAGAAAATTTCAGATGACATTGGATAATATTTCTTTGTCGAATTTGCACAATTCAGTTCAAATTTAACTGCAAGATTTTCCTTGATAGGCCATAGAAACCCTGTAATTTGAAATATCTTAATATCATTTACGCATACATTTTGCATGAAATGTTTCCTCTAATAGCTTTTTTTTTTTTTTTTCCTCTTTCTTGAAGATGCATGTATTGTTTCGCATTGTATGAAATTTGATAGCCTTTAATTGCTTTAATTTTACAGGATGACGGTGACATTTTACATTTTTCCTCAGAGAAATAAGAAATTTGTGAATTTTTATGATGCTAGATGCAATCAATTATTTCGGGCTTTGATTTAAAGTACAGTTGACAGTTACTGACGAGAAAGGAAATTTATTTTTTGTGATTAAAACAATACATTAAAAAACTTAAGAATCGAAATATTTGTTTCGTGAGCAAAATGACAATGTTTTTCTTTTTATTTAGAATTGTTTTACAATAAATACTTAAATTTTACTGTTACTTTAAAATATTAGGTGATTTTTTTTTTTTTTTTTTTTTTGTATAAGGTGAAACATTTTATTTATAATATTATTTTTACTTCCTTCAATATTCATAAGAAAAAATATTGTATTCCCAAAAATTTCAAATCCTGGAACGTATTTGACTATTTTTGGAATGATAAGGGAGAGTGGGGATGAATGGGACATTTTTCATGTTTTTATTGATAACGTCGGCCATATGCAATTCAGAATTTTGCAACATTGCTCAGAAGTACACTTCTGTAATCAGTTACCTTTTTACATACTAACTTTAATAAAAAATTATCATTTTTAATTAATAATAATTTTTTTTTTACATGCATGTGCATTGTCCCATTCATCCCCATCTATGGGGATGAATGGGACAGGATTAGAGTTAGCAAAGAAAAGAAAACAAAATGGAAAGTAAATAAATTTTTTAAGTTAAATTTGTTCATGTGATTTTATTACATGCTATGAATTCACTGAAATTAACATAAACTGATGTATTGACTCAAATTAATATCAAAAGACAAAAGTCCTTTGGTTCGTGCAGTTCCTAGTGTTCTAGGCTTTGGTAATTTAATCTAATAAGACCTAATCTAAAAATAAATAAATAAGACACTAGAAAGAGATAAACCATTATAATAGAGTACAAATTATCCAGATAAATTTTTGTTTGTTTCCGACTAATCGGGAAAATCAACATTCTATTCTGTATTACATTAATAATCTCTAGAATTTATTTAATTAACTTGATTGAAATTGTGATTTCAATCTAATTATTATTAGTTAATTAATTAATTAATTAAATTATTGATTTAATTTGCATTGAATATTCTAACTTATAATTTTTTTAATCATAATTATTATAAACAAAAATCAGAACAATTAATTTCAATTTTTTTTCTAAGTCCACAAAATTAAGAATCCTGATAATCAATATGGCTAATTTACGTTTTAATATAATTCTTGTGAAAAATTTTAAATTAGTACATAGTGGGGAATGTCTCATTCATCCCCATTTGAACTGTCCCATTCATCCCAACCATCACATGATCATATAAAACAGGAAATAGGCTTAATGAACAATTGTCAATATTCTTCTTGAATATCATAAACACATTAAAAGATTATGCCTTTTCACCATATAAGAGTTATATTAACTTTAAGCAAATAGTTAATTTCTTAACTACTACTAAATGAATCAGTAAAAACTTACTTTGGCAGCTGAAAAAGATACATTAATTTTTTTCTGCCCTTCTATGAATAGCACAATTCTGAAACTACACTTGATGAATGACCTCAGTGCTGCCATATATCAGTTGTCAAAATAATAAAAATCCATATAAAAATTGTCAAGTTTCCGGTGCTTCCAAAACATAAAAAGTTTGCTATTGTCCAATTCATCTTGCGTATTCAACCCCACTCTCCCCTACTTCTTTCTGCCTGTGTGTGACAAAATTTTTGTAACTACAAGATAAATGAACTAATGCACACAATAAACATCTAGATCAAAAACTGATGCACACAATAAACGTCTAGATCAAAAACTAGTGCACAAACATCCATGAAATTTTGTATATAGTTGAACTTTGACTCAAATCGATGTCTATCAACTTTTAGTGTATTTCCTTCAATAGGTGTATGTTGCTCTTGTTCCGTTGTGAATATGTATATATATATATATATATATATATATATATATCAAAATAAAATAAAGACAAAATCCAAAAAACGTATCACCACATAACTATTTTCAACACTTTATCAGTGACGTATATTGAATTATATTAATAAGTAACGCATATATATACACCCAATTTACCTATAAAACAAACGAATTCTATTGAACTGATGAATAACTCTGTCACAATATATAATGGTAATGCAGTTAAATTCTGAAGATAGTGGGGAAAAAAATACAATTAAGTCCTCTGCTGAGAGAAACGAAATTACTTTCCGAACAACTCAATACGAGGTATAATATGTTCTTTATACTCCCAAAGTTTCAAGATGATTCGTGAAGAAGTTTTCTAGATATTTGACAAAATGTATAAATTTGAAAGTGTCCAAATGCTTATTGGTTGATAGTGTATTTATATTTGGGTTTATTTTTGGTGTGCGTACTTTTTGCAAGGATAAAGTGGTTAAAAACTTCAGGGTACTTGGATCTTTATATAAATTTTTAAATAATGCTGTATTAGACCGAGATTTCTTAATTCAAATCAAATACCAGTTGAAATGAGTTTAATATCTAACGCTAGTATTTCATTGGTTATTTCCCTTCAACTGTATTTACCCACCTTTTTGAAAGTCAGACATTATTGCAACTATTTGACTCCATTCTGGAATCAAACCGCAGACATTCTGAAAAGGATTGCTCGTTTCATTTTACCCACAGAAATCAGCTTCACCTTTCTCCTCAAACTTGTGACACCGATTATTCTTTTGGTAACAGGCAGTGGTTAAAACGTTTACCAAGATTTTGTGCATTAGAAAATCATTGGACCAGATTTTAGTTTAGCACAGTGACAACTACATAATTATATTATCATTAATTTTTATTTATTTGTATTTATATTAAAAAATATAATAATACTCATTCAAATATTTACAAAGATACTCTTATTTTTATTATAACAGTACTGTGTAATGATGGAAAGCGTTTTATAATGATGTATTAATATGTCTTAATGCGTGTTTGTCCCCTTTTCTTTTGGGTACACAGGACTATTTCTTTCAGGCAATAGAAACGCATTTTTGCCATTTTCCGACAGAAAACCACGAGAAAAATAATAGTAAAAATAATATGCCGAACTGGAAGAACTCGAGAGAATATAATGATAAAATTAATTGAAAAGTGCGAGCGATGACATCTTACATTTGTTTTACAGGATTACATGAATTTCGACGACTAAAAAAAAAAAAAAAAACATGTTTTCTCTCTATTTATTTTTATTTTTTTTTACTATAATAAATCAAAATTTTTAATTCAACATTTTGAATATACATATAAATAAATAAATAAATAAATAAATAAAAAATAAACACTATTTTATAACATTTTCATTAAAGAATTAAAGAAATTCTGCCGTTAGATCCTGGTTTCTGGAAATCTTTCAGAAAAGAGGTGGGCACGATTTCTCAAATAATAATACACCGATATTACTGAAATTCCACACACTTCTTCCAAATAAAATTAGTTAGCGCTTGAATGAAGGACTTTTCTTTCTTCTTCTTCTTTTTTTTTTTTTTTTTTTTTCGATTACAATTAATTTCAAAAGGCTGTACGTGGAGGTATAATGTACCGAAAATTGCAATGTTTCTACATATAGTTCTGCCAAAATTTCAAATTTCCTTTTTTTTTTTTTCGATTACAATTAATTTCAAAAGGCTGTACGTGGCGGTAAAATGTACCGAAAATTGCACTGTTTCTACATATAGTTCTGCCAAAATTTCAAATTTCCTTTTTTTTTTTTTTTTTTTTTTTTTTTAAGATTACAATTAATTTCAAAAGGCTGTACGTGGAGGTAAAATGTACCGAAAATTGCACTGTTTCTACATATAGTTCTGCCAGAATTTCAAATTTCCTTTTTTTTTTTTTTTTTTCGATTACAATTAATTTCAAAAGGCTGTACGTGGAGGTAAAATGTACCGAAAATTGCACTGTTTCTACATATAGTTCTGCCAAAATTTCAAATTTCCTTTTTTTTTTTCGATTACAATTAATTTCAAAAGGCTGTACGTGGAGGTAAAATGTACCGAAAATTGCACTGTTTCTACATATAGTTCTGCCAAAATTTCAAATTTCCTTTTTTTTTTTTCGATTACAATTAATTTCAAAAGGCTGTACGTGGCGGTAAAATGTACCGAAAATTGCACTGTTTCTACATATAGTTCTGCCAAAATTTCAAATTTCCTTTTTTTTTTTCGATTACAATTAATTTCAAAAGGCTGTACGTGGAGGTAAAATGTACCGAAAATTGCACTGTTTCTACATATAGTTCTGCCAAAATTTCAAATTTCCTTTTTCTTTTTTTTTTTTTTTTCCGATTACAATTAATTTCAAAAGGCTGTACGTGGAGGTAAAATGTACCGAAAATTGCAATGTTTCTACATATAGTTCTGCCAAAATTTCAAATTTCCTTTTTTTCTTTTTCTTTCTTTCTTTCTTTCTTTTTTTTTTTATCCTTCGTTCAATCATTAGTCAATTCTATTTTGAAGAAGTGTGCAAAACTTCAATGAGGTCAGTGCATTACTTTTTAAGAAATCGTGTCCACCTCGATTGTGAAGGGTATCTGGAAACTAAGACTTAAATGTTGTTCTTTTAAATGTTATAAAACTTTTTTTGCCACAAATATAGACGCAACATTTTATTTTCAAATTTAACAAATTTTCAAATTTCATTTTATCTTTTTTCTTTTTCTTTTAATTTCTTTTAATTTCTTTCTTTCTTTTTTTTTTTTTTTTTTAATGCTTCGTTCAAGCATTAGTCAATTCTATTTTGAAGAAGTGTGCAAAACTTCAATAAGGTCAGTGCATCACTTTTTAAGAAATCGTGTCCACCTCGATTGTGAAAGGTCTCTGGAAACTAAGATTTAAATGTTGTTCTTTTAAATGTTATAAAACTGTTTTGCCCCAAATATAGACAGAACATTTTATTTTCAAATTTAACAGATTTTCAATTTTCATTTTTTTTCTTTGTTTTTTTTTTCTTTATTTTTTAAATGCTTCGTTCAAACATTAGTCAATTTTATTTTGAAGAAGTGTGCAAAACTTCAATAAGGTCAGTGCATCACTTTTTAAGAAATCGTGTCCACCTCGATTGTGAAAGGTCTCTGGAAACTAAGATTTAAATGTTGTTCTTTTAAATGTTATAAAACTGTTTTGCCCCAAATATAGACAGAACATTTTATTTTCAAATTTAACAGATTTTCAATTTTCATTTTTTTTTGTTTGTTTTTTTTTTTCTTTATTTTTTAAATGCTTCGTTCAAACATTAGTCAATTTTATTTTGAAGAAGTGTGCAAAACTTCAATAAGGTCAGTGCATCACTTTTTAAGAAATCGTGTCCACCTCGATTGTGAAAGGTGTCTGGAAACTAAGATTTAAATGTTGTTCTTTTAAATGTTATAAAACCGTTTTGCCCCAAATATAGACAGAACATTTTATTTTCAAATTTAACAGATTTTCAATTTTCATTTTTTTTTCTTTGGTTTTTTTTTCTTTATTTTTTAAATGCTTCGTTCAAACATTAGTCAATTTTATTTTGAAGAAGTGTGCAAAACTTCAATAAGGTCAGTGCATCACTTTTTAAGAAATCGTGTCCACCTCGATTGTGAAAGGTGTCTGGAAACTAAGATTTAAATGTTGTTCTTTTAAATGTTATAAAACTGTTTTGCCCCGAATATAGACAGAACATTTTATTTATTTATTTATTTATAAATTTTGTAAAGGTTTTTTATTTTAAAGACTTTTTTTTAACCTTTATTATTATTATTATTATTATTATATTTCATACATTAAAATAAAACAATAATTATTTTGTTGCTTTTATTGTAGTATTCACATGTTTTATTTGAAAATAAATCTGTTATTAGGCCAACTAGTTGTTAGAGTAAATTTTCAAAGCGAAATAAGGAAAATAATTAATTTTCAATAAATAGTTTATTGCATGTATATACCCACTTATAACGAGTGCACAAAATTGTCTGCCTTCATTGACGACAAAAAATGTTAATTTTTACAGAAAGCAAAAGCAGTTTTTTAAACTGAACCATATAAAAGAAGTATTAACAATTAGTATTAACCTTATTAGGAATTAATATGAATACATTGCAACCTGAAAAGATTTGAAATTCATATAAAAAAAAAATTAAAAATATAACAATAAAAATCATTTTTCTTCCCCATTTTATGTTCTATTTCTGTTGTATAGATATTCAAATAGATAAATATAGAAAATAAAGTTTAATAATAAATTTTTCTTTGTTATTCTTTTTAAATATTATGTAATTAAATTTATATAAAGATAAATGCTTTGTTAATTTTTTTTTCTTTCATAAGAGTTTTGAAATTGAAAGAACATATTAATACTAAATTTAGATAAAAATATAACTTTAAATATTAATAAAAATTGGAATTTTTCCAAATATCAATTGACTGGTTCATTGCAAAATTTTCAAAATATCGAAGATTATATTTGCAGTTAAAAATGTAATTATTAAGAAATAAACTTTGATTGTCGGAATGTATGAATTTTGCTATACATGTTATATGTTACTCTTTCTTTAAACATAACTTGGAATTGCATGACGTGTTATCGTGCTTTCCTGTCAAGCCTGAGAACTTGTAAACAATATTGCAAGGATAAAAGAAAATATTTTGCAATTACTCTGGTTGAGATAATTGCGGTTACTACCGCTTAGTTTCGTCAAAGTTATGGTGAAAGTCTTTTAGCAGAAACGTTAAAGTTAATAAATGGTAGATAAATTATGAAATGATCAAAAACTAGACGAGGAAAAGGGCCTTTGTGAAACATCTCAGAACAAGTCCCGAAGACGTTTTCTTGAAATAGTTTTGTAACTTCAAATATTTTAATATGGAATACAAAGAATTTGAAATTGACAATCACAAACTAAAATATAGAGGTTAAAAAGATATTTTAGTAGTTGATTTTATCTAGGCTTTCGAGTGTCTAGGATTCGATACATTTTAATAGTTAATTAGTCATTTAATTCATTTTTCATTCAATTTATGCATGTACTGTACATTCATACGTATATAAAAATTATATACCTATCCATGCATTTTTTAACATACATATATTGCAAATACATATACAATAGACATATATAGTACCTACAATCCTGAAAACATAAATGTGAATAAAATATTTTTTTAAATCATAAATAATCAGTCTTGGGTTATGTTATGCTTCGAATGACGTTTAATAATTAGACTAATTTATTATGAAGTCTAATTTATTAGACTTAGACTTAAATGCTAAATAGCAATTTTTATTCTTAAAATTTCTTTGAAAGCACATGCCTTTGTGAACTTTCCTACAAAGTTGAAAAGTTTTTATGACTATTCGGTTTGTATGTCTGACTATTCGATCTCTAAATTGGGCAAATATTCTTAGAATGCTTTTAAAAGGATATATTTTATCGAAGTTTACTGTGGCATTTTCCCTGTTGAAAATGGTGTAACTTCATAGTTTGTGTACATTCACACCCAAGAGAATTTTAATACTTTATATTCTATCAGAGGTATTTTTATAAAGTATATTTTAATAATTTTATATTAGAGAAACCTTATGAAATTAACCTATAATATTTCATATGTAGAAAAGTATGTTTTTAATAGAATATGGTATGATTAGCATTAAGGATTAAGTTTACAGGGTCAAACAGAACTATTCAGATTCATCAGGAGCTATGATTGGGATTTGCTGGAAAATTTAGTTGAGTTCTAAATTTTTAGTATATTTCATCAAAATTTGAAAATATTAATGGCTTTGATTCGTCTATTCGTATGTCTATCTTTCTGTCATTTATCTCCCACTGTAACTTCTGTAAATATTTTTAGAATGCCTTGGAACTGCTGTATGTTGTTCAAGTTCATCATGTTCACTAGTCATGATTTAAAAAAAAAAAAAAAAAAAAAAAAAAAAAAAAAAAAACCAATTGGTTAGCACACACGGATTCACAAAAGATTTTTGAGGCATGAGAGTCTATTAAAGGTATATTTTAAAAGTATATTTTCGCGCATTTATTTTGCACACAATATGACGAAATTAATTTTTGTTATGAAAATACACAAACGCCTTTTTTTTGTAATTTACAAACTTACTAGAGTCTTAAAAAATGATTAGTATTCATTCTGAGACATTAATGGAAATTATATGGTGCATAAATATTAAAGGGAGACTTGGCGTGGGTTTATTAAAACAAAGCAAGCAAAAACGCTTAGAACGCCAAAGGAAAAATTGGAAAGCAGACAGCTGTTTCGGTAGCATTGCACTGAAGACGGTACGCTAAATGCTACCGAAACAGCTGTCTGCTTTCCAACTTTTTCTTTGGCGTTAAACAAGTTGTTGCTTACCTTGTTTTAATATATAATGCATATAGCGTATGGTGCATGGTACATAATGAAATTTTAGACGATACACAGAACTACATATTTTAATACTTTATTTTTGAAATAACACATTAGCGATTAAACAATGTAACAGTTAAATTCAGTTGGAAAGTATTTACAATCTGTGAGAACCGCATGTTTTTTCTTTCCTGATTAATGGTTACCTGTTTCATTGTTAAAATCCCCCCCCCCCCTCCTTTCGCTATAATTTTTAAATAAGAAGAGAAAAACGCTGTATACAGTTTAGAGGGAATTGTAATTACAATCGTGAAAATGTTTAATTTATTCAATAAGATGTGAAAATTTTTATTACGTGTCTATTTGAACTCAATTAATGCGTTAATGTAGTTAATGTGTTTTTCCCTGTCATATTTTGCTCAATAAATATATTATGCGCATCTTTGTTTTGTCAACTGGAATGGTGAAAAAACAAAAAATTGCTGCTGCTTTGTATGCATTTTCTTGTGCTAGAAATTTGCCTAATAATAATATAACCATTACTTTTCTTATGTCGCACCAGCGAGAAAAACATGCAATTATCTTTGTCCATAACACTGACGTCATATGTTTAATGAAATGTTTTTTACTTGGTCTGCAATAGAATTTTATCACGAAAAAATCCGCTCGAATTGATCTTTTAGAAAAAATCAATTTGTTTAATTTTACAAAAATATTTTTATTTAAATTACGGTAAAACTGGGGCTTCTATAGAGTGTATATTTATTAAAATGTAATGTACCTTATTATTATCATCGTATGCTATAATTATTTATAGTGTGTTTTAAAAACTTTGGCTTTTCATTCCTGAAATATATAACGCAAATTGCAAAGCTGCGTAAGATAGGATAAAGAAGTATATAATATTCATTACTTTTTTTTAAGAGAAACAATTTAAAAACTTATGAAAATAAAATTTTTATACAACCCATATGTGAAAAAAAAAAAAAAAAAAGCGTCATGTTATGAATGGCTAGCAGGCTACGCCCGCTTCGCTGGTCACTATTTTTAAATGAATCACTATAGTTAGTGAATTCTCAAAATTGCATTAATATTTATCATGCAAAAAAAAAAAAAAAAAGAGAGAAAAAATTCTCATTGGAAAAAAATGTCGTGCCGGGTCCCCACCCCACGCATTTATTTCGCTGCGCGCGCGCATTTATGTTCGACGTTCTTAAGGAATCACTATTTTATCACAAGGAAAAACATTAAAAAAAAAAAAAATCTTTTCCCATTGGTGGAATAATCAGTACGGGCCCTCACTTCCTGCGGCAGAGTATACAGGCACGCATGTTCCTTCCCCTACCATTTCCGCCCGTCCTAATTATTTTAGACTTTAAAAAATACTCGCAAAATCGTTCTCCCGGGCTTTAAAAACCTAATAATACTAATTTCCAACATTCTACCTGATTTCTATATTTTTACCCCTGTGCCCGCCTCTTTCTCGCCCCTCGTAATAATTCTGTACTTTCGAAAACATCCGCAATCGATTTATCGGACCTCAAAACCCAACAACACTAATTTTTAGTGCTCTAACTCCTATTTATATATTGCTGCATCTTTACCCCCTCCCCTTCCCGTCTATCCTAATAATTTTACAAATTCGAAAATATTTGCAATTGAATTCTAGGTATCAAAAACCTCCATGTACCAATTTTGAGCGACCTAACTCTATTTTTATATTTTTGGCCCTCCGCCCTCCCCTAATAACTTTACAAATTCGAAATATCGGCAATCGATTTGTAAGTATCAAAAGCCTCTCTGTACCAATTTTGAACAACGTAACTCTATTTTTATTTTTTGCTCCTCCACCCGCTTCCCGCCTCTCCTTATAATTTTACAATTTCAAAAATATCCGCTATCGATATGTCGGTATCAAAAACCTCTATGTACCAATTTTGAACGGTCTAACTCAATTTTTATTTTTTGGACCCTACGCCCCCCCCCCCTTTCTGACCCTCCTAATAACTTTACACTTTCGAAAATATCCTCATTCGACTTGCAAGCCTCTGAAACCTATCTGTACCAATTTCGAATGGTCTAACTGTATTTCTATTTTTTCTTTTTTGGCCCAATCTCCCCCTTTCCACACCTCCTAATAATTTTAAAATTTCGAAAATATCTGCAATCAGTTTGTAAGTATCAAAAACCTTTATGTACCAATTTTGAACGGTCTAACTTTATTTTTATTGTCTTGCTCCCACACTCCCCTCCCCTTTCTGACCTTCATAATAACTTTACACTTTCAAAAATATCCTGATTCGGCTTGCAGGCCTGTGAAACCTATCTGTACCAATTTTGAATGGTCTAACTGTATTTCTATTTTTTTGCTCCATAGCCCCCCCCCCCCCCTTTCCCGCCCCATCTGGGACGAATTTCTAAAATTAAAGAAATCAGTTTTCATGTATTTGTGGGAGCTATATTTTAGAACAAAAATCTCACATATATCTTTATTTCTGTTTACGATATAAAGGAATATTTCAAATCATTTTGTCCCCTCTTCCCCCTCTTGGGGGCTGAATTTCTAAAATTCCAGAAATTGGTTTTTAGGTATTTCTATTAGCCATATATTAGAGCAAAAAATTTCACGTATATCTGTTTTTTTTGTTTGAGATATATAGGAGTATGTGAAACCACGTTTTGCCCCCTTTCCCCCGTTGGGGACCGAATTTCTAAAATTCCAGAAATTGGTTTTTAGACATTTGTGTTAGCTATATTTTAAAGTAAAAACTTTACGAATATCTGTTTTTTTTCTTTAAGGTATGAAGGCTTTTGTGAAATTACATTTTGCTCCCTACTCCCCCTTTGGGGGCGAATTTCTCAAAATCGCTTCTTAGGGGATGCTTACACTATATGTTCTATAATCTGTCCCAGTTTTCCCAGTAGATTTTGCTGCGCGTTGGTGAGTCAGTGAGTGAGTGGAAGTACTCTTTTATATGTATAGATAAAACTTTTTAGAATAAGTTATATGAATTCTTGTGTTTCAAATGAAGTAGAAACTCGGTTTAAAAAAAAAAAAAAAAATGTCAAGTCAATGAGAAATAAATTTATTTATTGTTAAGTCTTATACACTATCTACCAATAAGTATTTGACACTTTTGAATTTAGACGCTTCGTAAAATATCTAGAAAATATTTTTTAGGAATTAT
Organism: Salticus scenicus; assembly: GCA_963930645.1. Taxonomy (NCBI): domain Eukaryota; kingdom Metazoa; phylum Arthropoda; class Arachnida; order Araneae; family Salticidae; genus Salticus; species Salticus scenicus. The sequence continues at coordinate 303,185,332 of OZ005650.1, read as the reverse complement.
CTTGGAACTTTGGAAGTTCAAAGAACCTGTCATACTTCATATATTCCAGCAAAATAGGGGGAAAAAAAAAAAGAGGAAAAGGGGACCTTTAAAATTAAACAAAAATCAAAATGTTTTGGGTCATCCTGTAGAAAGTAATGATTGAAATTCGTTTTGGCTCTAGTATGTAATTATGAAGATTTTTCTTATTATCTGTATAATTTTTTATCAGGCTACCACATATACTCATCGAGATATAACGATTTCTTTACAAAAATTCAAGTAAAATTGCCACTTTTTTATTTATGACACGTAAGGTATTAGACCCAGTGCTAAGCCATTTTTAAGAAACTTGGCATGCTAAATTAGAAACGCCATATTGCAATCAAAAGGAAAAAATGTTGAATATCTTATGAAATATGAGTATTTTAATAAATTTAACAAATAAATTTTAACTATGCATGCGCAAGATTTAAAAACGTTTCAATTGCATATTTTAATGGCCAAGGGTATTGAGTTACTTATGTAAAAAAAAATATATATATATATATATATCATATAAATTTAAAACGTTATGATAGAAAAGTAACAGAATTTCAGTTCCTCTTTAAAACAAGTTCGAAAAATCATGCGGTACGCATTGATTATTAACATTTTTTAAATGTATGTATTTGTTGTATCATATAAATTTCTATGTGCCTTACTTACGCCGCATCTTACTGTTTCCTTAACTGCACAACAGATCAACAGAAAGACTGCAAGGCCTACAAATAGACTGATTGTTTTCATAATCACTCTTAAAAGTTGTTGAAAAGTGTTAAAAATGTTTAACGCAAAAGAAAATGCAAACCTGAAATTGTAATTGTAGCCGTTAATGTACCTGGATATTTTAGTGTAGTCCTGTAAATCTGAAGGTTAATCATATCATGTTCAATACGAAACATTATTTTAGCATATTAACAATAAATGTCAGTTTCTTTATGATTTTTGCAGTAAAAAGTTATATAAATGTAATTTACAAAAATGACTTTCGTAAAACGTAATGCATTGGAATTTCTTTTGTATCCTTGTATACAAACCGTTTGTACAAGACATATTAATGCCGTTTTAGATAGGAAACATTTTATAGAGAACTTCACTTATAAATACCAATATTTAAAAATTCTGAAAATATTAAATCCGCTGTGGGCGGGCAGGCAGTCACATAGAAAAATGGGCAGTGGTACCGACAGATAAACAAATTGAAATCATATTCACAATTAAAATTTGTTAGAAAGTGTAAAAACATTCAATATAAAAGAAAAATGCAATTCCAGCGAATTTCCAATAGCCTTCAATTTATCTGAATATTTTTGTGTGGCCACTTACGTCCGATGCTAATCATACTATATTTTACAGAAAGCATTATTTTGTGCATATGAATAACGTATTTTAATTTTATTAGGATTTTTAAGAAGTAAAGATAGTAAAGTTCTGCTTGTAGAAATACCTCTCGTAGAACGCAATGTTTTGGAATACTTCAATGTGTCTCTGTGCACAAACCAGTATAGCTATTCCCTCCGTCTTCAACACTCATTCGGGAGCTTGAATAACATATATCAATTTCCATAAATTCCATGAGGATTTATGGGAGTTAGAGCGTGGACAGGCAGACAAACGGATGGACAGACAGGCTGACAGACAGACAGACAAACCGAAGTCATTAAAACTTTTCAACCTTGATGGAAAAAGTTAATAAAAAGGAAGAGGAAAAGGGATTTTATTAATATTTATTTACAATCAGCGAATATTGTATTATCATTGATTGAATCAAAATATCAAGAACGAAAAATCATGCGGTACGCATTAATTATTAACATTTTCCAACTGCATATACTCGTTCCAGTCTTGAAACGTCAATGTTCTTCGCTTATGCTATCACACAACGGACAGACAGAAGAACACAAAGACAGACAGACAAACTAATTAAACCCATAATCAATTTTAAACATTGTTTGAAAGTGTTGAAAATGCTTAACACGTACGAAAATGCAATTCTGGCGATTTCTAATGCAGTCTCGACAATGCATTTGAACGCGTCGGTTTTATTAATAAACTATTAAAATAAATAAAATATGCGTTCACATTAGAGAGCAGCTATACTATAGGATCTCATTGGCGAACTTTGAAATTACTTATACAAATGTGATAGCAGTGGCGGATTTAAGGGGGGTGGCTAGGGGGCTGAAGCCCCCCTCCCCCCAAAAAAGCACTAACATTTCCAATTGGATGTTACAACTGTAAATTTTTCATCGGTCTGGAATAGCATCATGAAAACTCTTGCCCCCCCCCCCCCCCCAAAAAAAAAAAAAAAAAAAAAAAAAAGGTAAGTTCTGGATTCGCCACTGTGTGATTGCTATTTTTATTCATCGTCAAAATGACAAAAAATGTTAGAAGTCACCGAGAGTTTCCTGTACTAAAGCTGTAACCACATTGCTTTTTGAAGGATGAAATAATAATAATAATAACAATAATAATAAAAAGAACATAAGACTTAATGAAATTAATATTTTAAATATAAATAAATAATATATATATATTTAAATGTTATGACGTCAGTTTTATCAGAAATTTTTGATGACAAGTTTAATTTTCTATTTATTTTTCGCGTGTAGAAAAATGTTTCTTTTTATGTTAGAAAAAATAAATGAAATAAAAAGTTGTAAAGTGTTTTATTTTATTAGCAATTTGTTGAAGTTACAACGCAAGATACGCACTTACGTAAGCAGCTAGAAAAGATTATCTTATAAGGAGGTCTCGTTCTTATGAGGAGGTTTCATTCTCTATGAAGAGGTTCTCGAATGTCGTCATTTTAAATTGACGCTAACGTTATTACAAAGTATCCTCATAATTACCCCATGACAAGAAATAAATATAGCTCGAAGGCTCAAATATCTTTCCCTCTATGTCGCCTCCTCGTTTCACCGCAGAGAATTGCATAGCCTTTAGAAATTTATTTTGACAGAATTTTTGTTTAAAAATTTAATAATATGGTATAGGAAGAAATAGCTATTTTTATTTTTTATTTTATTTATTTATTTATTGTATGTGTAATTATTTTTTGTTAAATCTTACTATCGAAATGTACGAGAATTTGAACCCATTTTGCTAATTTTTAAGAAGCTATGAAAGTTTTTCTCTTTTTCTTCTGTAAAAATTTTTATCATGGAATTTGCGTAAGTTTGTAATTACACTACATATCGATTCTTCTTTCTAATTATCTATATATATAAAAATGAATGTTTGTCTGTATGTTATTTATAAAATCGTAAACGGCTTGACCGATTTCGATCATTCTTTTTTTGTTTTTTTCCTTATAGGTCAGGGATGGTTTAGGAAAAAAAAAAAATTGAAAAAATCTTTAAAATTAATTAAAATATGAAAATAATAAACTTATTGACTTATATTGACTTAATATAAGCCATTTAAATTTTTAATTGTTGCCAAAAAAAGTTTACGAGATGTATTTATTTATTGTTTTCAGCATAAAATGAAATATGCTTTCACGCGAAAAATAAGAAATTACTAAATGTTAAATTGGTCGATGAGAAAATGACACTTTATAATTTTAAAATAAAATAGTAATATTACAAATCTAACATATTTCTTCTGAATTTTATTTCACAGCATTTTTTTATATACCTCAACTTCAGATTTTTTTTTTTTTTTTTTGTAGTATGGCGGATGAAACACGCTTTGCATAAACGCTAATTCAGCAATATATTAAAGGTATTTTCTTATTGATAATTCTTGACAATTTTTTATAATTTTGATGCTGAAGTAGATCGGACATTTTTCGCCAAGGAAAAGATAGAAAGAAATACGCAAGCGAAGTGATGACGTCACTGGCCGTTCGTGGATGCAAGAAAAATATTTCCTATGTTAAACGCCCATTGGATTTTTTGTAAAAAATTATTAAAAATCGAGGAAAAATAGTTCCCGATTTTAATCCCCGTATTTAGGTATAGATATGTATTAGTTATCATGTCCATGCATTAGATTAGATTTTGTAGTAAAATTGACAAAATTTGAATTTTTAATTTCAAAACTCTAGAAAAAAAAAAATGCCAAGCTTCCATATTCGATTGAAAACACAAACATTTCACTTCAAAGGATGATATTTACACAATATCCAACTAATATACTGATTGAAAGGGAAATGATAAATATTCTATCATAATTTGAAGTCAAATTTGTTTTCAAATGTCTAAATAAAGTATCTAATATAAGATACTACTATGTTGTAGCGGAATAGATTTGATATCGGTCATCCTTGGTAGAAAAATAAAATATCGCCAAATTATTTGGCGAACATAATTTAATTCCTTTCAAAAATCATGGTTATTTTAACAACTTATTTTAAGACAGTAATGAATAAGGTACAACTATAGTATTTCCCCTCAGCTGAATTTGGCGATTTTTCTTTGGCGCCGATTTGAACGATAACGATGTCGTTCTGGATTGTTTGCGATATAATATGGCAGCCTGCATGCTATTTATTTTGGATTTATGATTTTATGATTTATGATTTATTATTTAGCTTACGATTTTATCATTTATGCTATATGATTTATGATTTTTAGATTTATGATTTAGCCATAATCGCCAACGAAAAATCGCCAATTCTAGCTGAGGGGAAATACTATAGTTGTTCCATGAATAATATGAAACAATATTTCGTACAATGCATATTACGAAAATATACATCTGGCATGTATATTTTCGTATTACGTTTTTGATCACCAAATACAATAAGCGCCAAGAACGACAGAGTTTTGAAATTTAAAATTAAAATTTTGTCAATTTGACAGCAAAATAACTCAATCTAACACATGCACATGATAACTAAAACATATATGTACCCAAATATGGGAATTAAACTCGGGAAATAATTTTCTTCGATTTTTAATCATTTTTTACAAAACATCCAATGGGCGATTAACATAGGAAATCATTTCTTGCATCCACGGACGGTCAGTGACGTCACACTTCGCTTGCGTAGGAACAATAATCGCATAAATTATATTTTGGTCTAAAACGGCAACAAAAATTTAAAAGTCGCCAAGGGCATTAAGGCTGTACCATGATCAAGTTTACATATTAATTTATTTATTTTTCTATATACCAACTACTATTAACTAAGCATGAAGTAGATATAACCACAAAATAATAATAATTGTCTCATGCGATAGAAGTAGCCGATCATAGCATATTGTAATATTATATTTGGCTTGAAATTGCTGTCATTCTATGGTTGATCGATTAAATCAAATAAATATAGAGAATAACTTGAAAGCAAATATTATGTACATCACGTATAATGTTGCTCATATATAACTAGGATTCAAATATAAAGGGCTACTTCAAAATTTTCGATACTGTCCGTATCGAAATTGTCATATATGATAAGCACCTAAATGGAAGCCCACGGGTAAGTCATTGTCGCAGGCAATAGGGACAGGTATCGCAGGATGCGAGGACGAACAAGGCGCTGCCGAAGGTAGCGGGAACCCAAAGCGAACTTTTGAGCGATTTCAGTATTATTATTTTCTCTTTTTTTCATAAAACTATATAGAAAAGAGTTTCCTTTAAATATGGTGACCAGTGAAGCGGGCAAAGCCTGCTAGTATCAGTATAAAATGTATATTTATTTATTTTACTATCACAACTTTTTGAATTATTTATTTATTTATTTATTTATTTTTATTTATTTATTTATTTATTTTTATTTATTTATTTATTTATTTATTTATATTTATTTATTTATTTATTTATTTATTTTGTCGTTTTTAATAGTATAGATTTATAATTGTTTTGGAATTTTATCTTTATGAAACATTAAATTATCCACTTTTCGATAATTTTAAAAATTCTTTTTAAATTGATATTGCAGATTAAGAATTAGTTAAAAATTGTTGCAGATTGTACAATATTTTGCTGTACTAAGCTAAAGATAACGACCGTTATTAAGATACTTCCAACTCAGATTAAAAATTATAATGTTATGTTATTATTATTATTATTATTTTAATATAATGGAGCTGATTTAAGGGGGGGGGAATTGTTTCTGATTTTTTTTTCCCCTCCAAAAAGTTTCTTTTGATAAAGGAAAGTTTATAGAATTGTTGAAAATATGTATTTTTCGCCATTTATACGTGTTATATAACTGAAAAAAAATTATATAAAAGGAAAAAAAAGCTATTAAGATTTAATGAAAAATTCGTATTTAAAACTGAAACACAGAAATAAAATCTAAAATTGCCCCTATAAGTTAACTTTTTACCAGGAACACTATATAAGCATTGCAAAAAGCATAGTTTTAAATAAATGTTATAAAATGGGTTGTAGAAACAAATTATTATACATTTAGAAAGTCTAAAATCAGTATGCATCTTGTATTATGCAAACTGATGTAAACTTTTGCGTTATTATGAATTTTGTTTATGTATTTTTTTTATCAACATTTTTATTAAAATATCTCAATATTTTAAGAAGAAATCTTTTATTTTTTGGGAACATTTATAAAAAAAATTAAAGAAATTTGCAATAAATCTCTATGTATTAAAAAAAAAAAAAAAAGTTACTGTCGCTGGCGTCAAATTTTTTTGTCAGCGATCTCATCTCCTCGAGGAGGGCAGTGACCTTCCCGTCACGAGAGGTATCAATGTTTGCCGAATACTTTAAGGAAGATATTTTAGCTGCTTAGAAATTTCTATCGTTTTAATTAATGAAATTATTAATTCAAAACTTCGGGTTTATAAAAGTACTCTATTTGCCATTTATCAAAAAGTTTTATAAAAACGTCATTTTCCACAGGAAAATTCAAATGTGATACATGGTGTAAAAAATAAATAAATAAAATAAATGTCAATGTAACAAAGAAACTTTTCGTCTTTTTTTTTTTTTTTTTTTTTCCTCTTTTTTTTTTTAATTTTTGAAAATTAATTTTCTTACTGGTAATCTGATATGTTGTTTATAAAAAAATTTATAAGTTCTTTTTCGTTTCTATTCTTTTCTTTACTTTTCTTTCTTTTCTTTTTCTTTTTCTTTCTTTCTTTCTTTTTTTTTTTTTTTTTTTTTTTTTGTTAATAATGAAATGATGTTGTGTCTGTATAACTGACCTCATTTCTTTCCTTTCTTTTTTCTTCTTCTTTTTTTTTTTTTTGATATAGTTTGACATAAAAAAAATAGTCAAATTCAGACTCATTTATAAATCTTCTAATTTCGCAATGATAATTTTTTAACATTACAGAATTAGACATTCCTATGATACATTTCATATTTCTAATTACGGCAAGAAAAAAAAAAAAAAAAAAAAAATTCATCATCTAAAACTCTTATAGAGAATCGAGTACCTTATCCTTCATTGTTTTAAAAAGTAGGTAGGAAAAAATTATAAATTGAAGCTGTAAGAGATTTTTCTAATTAAAATAATAATATCAATAATAAACGTTTTTCTTTTCAGATATTTTTGAATGTTTAAAATTATTACCTAGCTGTACATTCGAAATATATATAAGCTATTATATATACTGCCCTAAATTAACTAAAAAATTCAATAGTAAAAAGTATAGGCATTAGAAAAAATAGGTACTAGATTTTTTTTTTTTTTTTAAACCAGTAATTATACCAAAAAATTCAATAAAAAGCTAAAGAGTAACACAAAATGGTCTAGATATTACGAATTTCTTTCTATTCTGATAAAATTACTGATTTTAAGCATAATATTCCATTAAAAAAAAAAAAAAAAATGGTATTAAATATTATGTATTTCAATCTGACACTGAATATGGGAATTCCATAACATTTTCTCCTTTTGTCTTATGTTATACCCTATTGATATTCCTATTCAGTGAAAGGCAAAGCAACGAATAGGCGGGAAGAGCCTCGCAGAGGTTAATAAGTGAAGCGAGCCGGGTGAAGGTGAAGTCTGCCTCGGTGGTTGGTGAATCGCGCGTGTAGATAGCAGAGCCCCCTAGTATCTTAAACAAATGAAATATTATATCTATCTAATGTCTTAGATTTAATATTATTGAAATCTCTTTCAAAAGTTTTATGCTTTTGCAACTGAAAATCAAAATTATAACGCAAAATTTGTAATGTTTTTTACGGTGACTGTGAAAGCATGTATTTCTTTTACCAGGAAAATATACTGTTATTTAAATAAAGAGAATATAATTACCTGTACATTTAAATCATTTTAATATATATATATATTTTTTTTTTGTGATAAGTTTATTTTATTTTTTAATTGTATCTAGTTATATAAGAGAGAAATATCGTGTTCCCTATTTAATGACAAAGAAAATCTAACCTTGAAACTACCGAGATAGGAATAATTTATTCTACTTATTATACTATTTCTGTTACCGCTTTCATTAACAATTAGAATGTAAGCGCCTAACATTTGTTAAAAAATAATAGACATTTATCACACTATGTATTCTTTCTTTTTTAATTAACGAGTAATTACAAATCGCCACTACTGTATGTTCTATTACCTACAGTGGACTGTGTCACTTATATATAAAAAAAAAAAGTTCATGTGATACTGAGTGACAGTGAATATTGATAGACAGCACCTTCCTTTAATTATCTCGAGATTTTGCTATAGCATTGTCTACGTATAATAACCTTGATTTAGCCTGCCACTTTAAACAAAGCTGTTTCTGTCTTTAATCGTTTTCTTTCTTTGTTTTTCCCCCCGAAACTTAGATTTCGTGACGTAACCGGACCGAAACCGGTTCCGACAAGTCTCGTGAGTGTTCAGGGGGAAAGGAAATTCGAAAGGGGGGAGAGAGTGAAAGAAAAAGTCGTTATCCATGGCGAACGGCGGTGAAAGAGTTACTACAAGACTCACCGTCATTCATTCTGCAACTATCAAGATTTAGGACACTTTCTGCCCAACAGCAAACCTTTCGTCGACGGTGATTCTGCGAGAAAGATAGCTTCTGTATTAAGTGATTTTTCAGAACCTCACGCGGGCCTTGTTGGCTTGCGATAGGGGGTAAAAAGGATTCACCTCACTCTCACTTTCTGTATGGACCTTCAACAAATGAGACCAAATTACTAAATTGTGCCAAAAGCGTGACTCTTTTTTGTTGGGAAGCAGCCATCACACTTCCGCAGAAAGTTTTTGTATTTTTTTATTTTACTTTCTGTGCCAGCCTTTTCCTCTAAAGATGCCGACCGGAACAGGTAAGCTGTTTACTTCCTTCAAAGAGTTTGTTCTCTTTTTCTTGATAGTTTAGTTGTTTTCCCCCGCATACTGAACTACTTAGTCTTCTAACTTCCGACGAGATGTCCCGATTTCATTCCACTATCATTTCAGAAAGTTTTGTGTTCACGGCTGAAAAGTTCCTCTTAAAAAAATTATCGATCTATGTTTGTTTGTGTTTTGCCTGCACACCGTCGCGCGTCCAGTATTGACCACATGGAAGAATATTGCGTGATGACCACTGTAAATTTCTAGAATGAATTTGTCACATGTGACGTCAATTTCGATATTCTCAATTCGATAAAGGTCGCTCCCAGTGTCCATGCGCAATTTTTTGTGCGGATATTATTATATCTTTCCACACTTGCGAAGTGGAGAGTGCTCGATATGTTATATCTTGTGCTTGAAAATGGAAAATACGCCAAAAAATACCATGGATTAACCCTGATTGAGCATCTTGTTTTGTGTAAAAGAAAGCTGAGAAATCCAATATGGACTCAGGTAAGGTTATTAAATTTATGCTATGTTGAGGGATAATCAGAACTATCACCGATCACACCTCTAAATTGTTAATTTTTTTTAAATAATTTATTAACATTACAAAACTATAGTTTTATAAGAATATTATTTATACTTGAATAAAATTTAACATGCAACACGCATAGTTCGCAGAAAACCTCAGCAATATTATTAAAGCCTCTGCAATCTATTTTCACCAGTTTGTGCTACAATACATCAAATCATCCAAATTTTTTAAATGATTAGAAAAATTTATATTTTTACTTTAAGTAATGTTAAGTTATTTAGTCCTTTAAATTATTCTTAACTATATTTTATATTACTTTTATTTGAATCATATAAAATGGTTTTTCAGACTGCCAAATTGATATTAAAAAAAAAAATCTTTAACTTTTTACAATGTTTGAAAATTTTAATTTCGAAATTGAATTAATATTATTACTGATAAAAGTAAATAAAGGTTACAGACGCCAGTTATTTCCAAAAGTTTGACTAGAGAAATTTGTATGGAATATTATCCTCAGAGAATTCATGTTACCATTAATATAATTGTAAATAATTTTTATTCTTAGGAAATGTATGGTTTTTATTCTTTAAGGGAATGGTGGACGTTATATATATATTGTAAATTATAGTCTAAAATAAATAAATAAATAACAGAAAAATAAAAACAGCATATATATGCATTGAAAAATAACAGTATTGAGCATGTTAAATTTCCTCGAAAACTATTTAAATTCAATAACACAAAATTTTAATTTCTAATAAATAAATAAATAATTAAATGCTCCTTGCTAACTAATTTTTTATTTTACTCCTCGATTTTACATTATTTAAGTTTAATAATATATTTTAAACATATCTGGGTATAACTTAGTGGATTCATTGATAAGTTAATTAACAAATATATCTGAACAGTAAAGTTTAATGAAAGTTTTTAACATTCAAACATAAAAATATTTTAAAATTTAACTTACCAACGAATCCACTAAGTAATACCCAAACACATTCAGAATATATTGTTTAACTATAATAATGTAAAATCCGGGAATAAAGGTTTTATTTTATTTTATTTATTTATTTATTTATTTAAGTTGTTATAATGGATTAAAAGAAAAAAAAATTAAATTTTGAAATTTATTTTTTGTTATTTGAATAGTTTTCTGGAAGTTTTAATATACCTAATATTTATATACTTCAACGAATTTCCATGCCCAATTCTGTAAATCTATGTTGTTAATTAAAATAAATAATAATAATAAAATTAAGAGGTCCACCCTTTCCTTAATATAAGATTATTCCTGTAAATTGCGTAAATTAGACTAAACGTAGTAATTTAATAAATAAGGACAGGCATATAAATTGATTAAGATTAAAAAGTAAAAGTATTTTTATTGAACAGTTTAATAAAGGGATTTGAACTTGTTTCTAGAAGCACAAAGATATTTTGCTATAAAATTGAGACTGTCTTAAGAAAGATTAAAATCATCAATTTAAACTTTAATTTGAATCATTGTAAAAATACTTCAAGTTATTAAAAATGGCAATTTTATGTAGAAACTATATTATCTGTAAATAAATATTATGCTCTATTTATTTATTTATTTATTTTAAGGAGATACGATCTATAATATGTTATAAATTATTTATAAATTTTTTTTTCATATGAATATTTTTAAATCATAAATAATAACGAATACATATATGTATATGTACACACACACACAAAATAATAATATTCATCATAATATTAGGATTCGGTACAAAGAAACAAGTAAAATTTAATGAAATAAAAGTTTAAAGTGGTAAAAAATAATTTACCTAAAAAAAAAAAAAAAAAAAAAAATTCTAAATATTAACACTAAGTAAAATTTAATGGGTTAAAATTTATTTAAACTTTAAAACTTCCTCACGCACCATAAAATTAAAAACAGCACAACCGGTTTCGAAAGGACTTCGCCTTTCTTCATCAGGTTAAAAAAAAAAAAAAAAAAAAAAAAAAAAAACGTGCTTTGGAGACAAAAGCAAGACTGCTTGCAAGACCAGTCTTGATTTTGCCTCCAAGGCAGTAGCACCTGCTTTTTTTTTTTTTTTTTTTTTCATCTGATGAAGAAAGGCCTCGTCCTTTCGAAACCGGCTGTACTCTCTAATTTTATGGGGTGTGAGGAAGTTTAAAAGTTTAAATATTGAGTATGCACCAGATTTTATTTAGTTTTGTAAAAACTTTTAATTGTAGAGAAATACTATTTTTCTTATAAATCATTGGAATTTTAAATACAAACAGATTCATTATCTATGTTTAACTATTACCTACCTTTGCTATTTTCTTACTTTTAGTTCTGCATAGAAACATATGTATATATAAAAGAGAGAGAAAAAAATAAATAAAAAGGAAAAGTATTACTTGTAAGCTGAAATGTTTTCATTTTGTTAATAACAGAGTTCAAAATATTTTAATTTTTCATATTAATATACAATTAAAATATCATAATTAGATTTTTTTTTGTTCGCAGATTACAACTATATTTAGAAATTAATAGTTTACAATCTTCAATTTTACCTGCTGTATATTAAAAAATATAATTATTTTAATTATTTAAGAATCTAATTTAATTTATTAAAAAAAAAATCTGCAGTTTTAGTGTTTTATTTTTAAATTTTATAGATGAGAGAATAAAATCGCACACTAATTTAAATACTTGTAATTTGTCTACCAGTACTTATTGCTAACATTCTACTTATAGTATCAGAAATATCATTACGAAAACACTCTAGAAATGCAATTTTCTTAATTAGAATTTCTTGAGTGATAAATATTTAATGTATATATTGGTAAAGTTTTATTTTTATTTTTTTTTCATATTTTATGATTCAACAGTTATAGAATTATCACATAAAGAAGAGGGTTTTTTTTTTTTTTAAATCTTATTAACTGAATTTTGCTTAAAGGCTTGGAAAAGATTAAAAAAAAAAAAAAAAAACCATAGAAAATTATACTAGATTGCGAATATAATTTAAACAATTGACTAAAATTTACCATTCTAAAGCAATGAATATTCTTTTTATATTCTTCAAAAATGTTTGGAGCAAAACCTGTATATTTCATTGCTTTAAAGTACAATTCAAAAAATACCACTTGAATGCTATTAAGAGGGCAAGGAATATGAGTAAAATGTAATAAACTTAATTATTCACATGTTAAAAGTTATATTTTAAATAATTTTGATCTACTAATCCTCCAAACATTTCTTGCACAATGACCCACATTTAATAGCTTTTTCGCATTAGGTTATTTTGTCTTTTCATTATCATAATCTTAACACATTACTTGGTATACGCACGTATCTTTCCCGTTATCCACTTTACATTAAAAAAAAAAAAAAAAAAAAAAAAAAACTTTCATAAGCATATTTTTAAATAGATTCTTTAAAAGATGTTTTTTGAAAAAAAAAAAAAAAAAAAAAAAAGTTATTAATTCTTTACAAAGTAGTTCTTTAAATGAAGTTCTTTCAAAAGCCCTTTTTCTAGTGTTTAAATTTTTCACTATTCCATAGGAGGATAGCTTCAAAATATATGCATAAAAGCGTTTTGTATAATATTTATTTTCTAATAGTTAAAAAATTTTAGTCATATTTATTAACGATTAGAAAACGTAATAGTAATAATATTTTAAATATAATAATTTTGCATTTACTTTTAATAGTTAAATAAAATATAAAGTTTCACCTATCAAAATTATTAATTCCTAAAGACCTATTTAGTTCAGAACTAATTTTTTCTAAATTATTTTCTCTGTCAATAAAAATAAAAACTGAAATAACTACTTTCCTATGCCATATTTGTCAAGTCTCCCAATTTAGACCGGGGACTTCATACCAGAGTTTTTCTTTAACTATTTTCACTTCATTTAATCGTGAAAAATTAATATGAAATATTTCTATAAGAGAAATACTGGCGACGAATCTGATTTAAAAATTATAAATAATGCAAATATCCTATGCTTTTCTGTCTTTAGTTTTTCTGATTCAAAGTAAACTATTAAACCTATGATGAACACAAATTCCCGTTAAAAGTAGAATCTTAATTGTAATATCAACATCATCTGAAGTTTATAAATTAAAAGTACTCATTGGTAAAAGATACATCATTTCAGTATTTCGAATTTCAAGGTAAAAATGCTTATTGTCTTTAGATCTGAATGTCAACATGATTCCAACTGTTGCAAACTTAATCGAGCAAACCTTTGTTTTCACCAGTACAATGCTACTTCCTACTCAAAGCTTTGTTCACTTTCTCTGCTCGTGCCTCTAGCAATCGATAGTGAATATCAAATGTCGCTTAAGATATCAAATGTATATCTTCCGCGTTCTTTTCATCGAACTATATTGTATTTTATATGAGACATATACAGATCTGATATCAGATCTTTATTTTGATAGAGATTTTCATTTTTTGGATAGTATAAACAAATCAAAAAATAGGGTTTGTTTTAAGTGCGGTCTTTGCATTGGGGTTGACTGTTTTTTTTTTTTTTTTTTTTTTTTTTTTTTTTTTTCAAATGTAATCTAACGTAATTTTAAGTCCTGAAAATATTCTGTATTGTAAATGGGGCTAGGGCCCCTTAGAAACACCCACAGACACACACACGGAGGACACTCCCCCACAGGCCTAGAATCCTAATGCAGTCAACAACACAACAGCCATAATGTAAATGATAATGAAGTGACGGCATTGTCAAGAAATTTAATTAGTAATATTAGGAAATAATTATAGGAATGGCAGAAATATTTGCTATTAAAATTCTTTGTAAGGTTTTGGTACATTGGCAGACATTACTAAATTGATTAAGTAACTATGATTTGTTACGCGTTATACAAAGATGTTGGCTAATTCTTCAATTGTAAAAAGATTCAGCTATCTCGTAGTTCCAATGTGAAGTCCGTTGGTGTTCACAATCTACTTTTACAATCAACAGCAAAATTATTATTATTATTATTATTGTTGTTGTTGTTGTTGTTGTTCTTGTTTAATACTAAGAAGAGAGGTCTGTTATAATGACCTGCTTTTCATGTAAAATATTCAATTTTTAAAATTAGGATCCATTTAATAATATAATATTTCACAAAAATAGTTTCTAAACTTATCCATTTTTTTTTTTTTACATTAACTGTGAAACATTATACTTGGATATCCTCTAAAGTTCTTTCCTACTTCAAAACAAATAACTGAAATAAACGTGTCGACATCATGTTGTAGAAATACTGTTGAATTGTTGAAGGGGTTGGGGAATATTGCTTTTCTAAACTATCAATAGTTAAAATAAATAAATAAATAAAAAATAAATATCCAACGGTGCTTTTAATTTATTTTAACCCACATTAAATAAATATATATTTATCCATACTTTTTATTTATAAATGTTTTATGGTAGATTATATTACGTCAATTTAAAAGCTGAATATTTAATGTGTATTGTAAATTATTTAAATTATCCTCTGATGAAAATAATAAAATATTCGTATAAATGCATTTTACTACGCGATTTTCCACTTTATTAAAAAAAAAAAAAAAAAAAAGATTTGTTTTTATAGTGACATATTATAAATTGATAACTAATCAAATGCAAGAAACATTTTAAATTTAAAATTATAGCAAAAAGTTAATTACAGGAATCGTATTATAGTTCTATAAAAATCACAAAAATGCAACATATTTTCAAGATCTGAATCTTTTGCCTTTAGATATTTAAGTATGTGAAACATTAACTATGAAAATTATGATAAAAACATTATAAGTTCTGTAAATAAAAACTAAAAACAGAATTTTCTCCTAGCTCTTGTTCTGTTCAACAGATACTGCTAGATATATGAGTCACATAACTTTATGATGATACTTATGTTTCATAAAATGACCGATAGTACTTAGTTATTATTCAGTAATCCGTCTTATTCTCTGCTTAACTCATGATAGTCCCTTTCTTCTCCTGTAATACTATGCTAGGTTCTTTTAAGATAAAATCCATTCTCATATCCACTCGAAAATGCCATATTCGTAAGCTTCTAGCTAAAGCCGAAAATGATATAAAATTTAAAAAATAATGTTTAAATTTAAAATTATTTTGTTTATTTTAATGTTTAAAAGATGAATCAAGTAAATGTATATATTTTTTATATCTTATTAAATTTTCTATCTAGGCAAAAAACTAAAATTTCAAAAACATGCTATAATTGTTTTGAACCGAAATAAATAAGTCCGATATAAAACAGGCGCGACAGAAAAAAAAAAATCGAAAAAGAAAGAAAAGAAAAAGAAAAAGCAGCAACGAACCTGTGCTCCCACGTTACTATCTCGCTCACTTTTTCGCCTGATAAAGTCTTGATTGATTATTTTGCTCAGAAACAAATGTTGCCTTGTTTTTTCAGTTTATGGTGTTTGATTACAAAATTATTGCAATTAAATCTAATACTGATTGGGAAAAAAATGACTTACGTTTTATTGATGACAGTTATAAAAATATAAAACGCTTAACAAAGATAAAATATATCCTAATGTTAAATGTATTCATTCATGAAAAAGAATGCAAAATTTTTTAGTACAAAAAATGATTTATATCTTTTAATTCGAAAGACATATTTCATATCGCTTAATTTTTTTTGAATTAAATTCAATTGATTAATTTTTATTACTTAAAGAATATCGTTAATAAACGATTTCCTTATAAAGATTGATTTGTACAAATGAGTCAAAATTTCACATTAAATTTGCACGAATATATTTTTTGTTCGACAATGGAAAGAAATAAAACAATTAATATTTCTAGCCAGTACATTTCCAATATATGCTGCGTTCTAACCCAGGTCGTACTCGTTGTCCTATCCATTCGGAGTTTCCCGTGGTTTTCTCCGGTACTCGCGTAAATACGAGCTAGGACCCCTTAGAAAGACCTCGCTCCACGGAGGACCAGGTATAGGACCCTGATGTAGTCAATTGACCCCTTACAAAATACCAGAAACGAAAATAGTATAGTACTAAAAATATTTAAAATATAACTATAATATTTATAAATTATCCAAATTAAACTGAAATTATTAAATTTAATAATTCTTAAATTTTCCCAATAGTGCTATTATATTCAATACTCCCAAGTATATTTCATTGATAGTTTTATATTAAAATCTGTTTCCTAGAAAAACACAAGCAATAAACATATATAAAATAACAAACAGTCTAAGTCAATTCTCCTAATTTTACCTAATAAAATTGATCAGTGCTCTAACAATTCAGACATGTATGGTCTTAGCAAATATCTTATAGAGTCCATTATACGTAAAAAGAAGCGAAGGAAAAAATTGAATATGTGTGTGTTATCTGATCAATTCTTTCCGTTAATATTGCTTATTGTATTGTTCTTACATTAGATTAACATCTCTAAGAATTAAGTCCACTTTAAGTCACGTTTTTAGTGCTGTATATTTCATTTCAGTTGTCATTTCGTGTAGCTTCCTCTTACTCTTTGTTCATATGAATGTTTTGGAATGTAATTATACAAATCTGAGATAATTTGATACCATTATGTTAGTGAAATAAGCTAACTTTCACGAAACTGATTGAATATAGTGTATTTTGTGTTATAAACACGTAAAGAATTTAATTCATTTTAACAGATGCTAAAACAGTAGAGGGTTTGTTATTTTTTTCTTATACTGAAGACCACTCGATACTAATAGTAAGTTTTGAACATTTAATGGAATGTTTCTTCTTATTATTTTTTTATCTACTGATTAATTTATTACATATCAGTTGCTCTATATTGGAGCAATTTGAAAGTTCCAACCGTATTAAAAACTTCTGGCTTTTAAATGCCATTTATGTATTTAATTGTAAAACAATTTAATTGTAAAGCAATTAGACTGATTGAAATTTCTAATTACAATATTCTACTAAAATGAATATTAATTTCTGTTTATTGATCATATTTGTTTATCATATTATTTATTATTATACATATTATTTACCCAATTGGCCTCGGCTTTCTTTGAATTTTAATAATTTATTGTCTGAATATGCTTTTCTAGACTATTTTGGTACTAGATAAATTTATAAAACCTTTTCTAAAAAAAAAAAAAAAAAAAAAAAATTAAAACAAACATGAAAAAATTGTTAGAACAATTCTAAATTTTGAATTTTTTTTCTTTTGTTGTTGTTGTTGTTGTTGCTGTTTTGTTTTATTGTTATATTTTTAATGCATGCAATAGTTCGAGAAAAATATTAAAACTCGAATAAACTACTACGTCAGAAACGCCAAAAGAAAAATTTTGCGATGCATACAGCTGTTTCGGTAGCCTTAAGCGTACCGTCTTCAGTGCAAATGACGTAGTAGTTTATTCGAGTTTTAATATTCCAACGCCAAGTCCCCTGTTATTATTCGAGAAAAATAGTTTTACTTGTTAATCTAGTTTATCTTGAATTCTCTAAGAATAACCCGGAGAATAATTTTAGCACGTCGTATTTTCAAATAACTATTTTTATAATCAAAACACTTTTTAAATATTTTTATCCTTCACATCATAAATACTAGGACATAAATACTTCCCAACAGTATTTGAAAGTGTAGAAAATGCATAACACCACTAAAATTGACCTCTCAGTAATTTCCTGTAAATAGTGCGATTTTTTTGCGTTTTTATGTCGCCTTCTAAATGAATCGTTGATGTTAATTAAGTAATTTTCTTTAGAAAACATGTATAGAATTTTCTTGGGAACAAAAACCAGTCGTTACTTGAATGACTTTTATTAGAAATCATTCTTATAAATCTGAAAAATCCATGTCAAAATTAAAGAATTCTAAAAAAAATTTTAGTAATGAAAACGTGTAGAGAGAGACAAACGCACAAAACGAAAACATAAACACTTTAAAAATTTGCTGGTTAGTGTTAAAAACATTATCGAAACTATTCTTAGTGAATGACAGATTATTCATATGAATAAGTGAAATATTTTTTCTTGAATGGCATTCATTCATTGGCATGCATTCAGTGTTGCCAGATTGCACGACTTTTTTATTCGACAGTCACCAATAATTTTGAGAAGTGATGTTTGATATACATAATAGACGATTAATCGTCGATTACTTACATTAAATATCATTTCTCAAAATTATTGGTGGCTGTTGAATAAAAAAGTCATGCAATCTGGCAACACTGCATGCATTGAAAAATATATATATATATATATATATTAATAGTAAAAATAGAATTATTCTAATAATTTTAACGCGCCTGTATTTCTTGTAATTTGATCGAAAATCTATGAATTCGAATACAAGGAATTTCAAATGCAGTTTTAACTCAAAGGCACTCTGTGTTATTTATTATCAAATGTTGTTGCTGTGGTTATTGTAAAAAGGAAGAAAAATATTTTTCTGATCAATAACAAAAGCCTTTCCATGAAAGTAGATTTTGGTGTTATTTCTGAGAAAATTTTTTTCCTCAAAAAATCCTACAGGAGGATCGTAATTAAATTTGGCCTATTCAGAGAATAGGTGTAACTAAAATACGTATTGAGTCGAAAATTTGTTGATAGACATTTCAAACGATTCGCTAAAAGATTCTGAAAAATATTAAATAAATAAATTCTATTACGTGATGGATGAAAGGACGCTTGAAAAGGTTTGTAATAAATAACTATGGTCGATTTTAACATTTTTAAACATTATGTCATTTAAAACTTATTTTTACATTTTTAAGCATTACGACAATGCAAAAAATTATAATTATGGCACTGCAAGTGAAGGATTGTATAACGTTATATGTACAGACAAACTAGGGATCAGCTGTTGAACACATTATTTTATCGGCTTCACATTTTACAACATAATGATGGGACTCACATTGAACAAGAGGCTTTACATACCTAAACAGTTTACGACAAATAAGTCTATAATAAAGATGTTTGTACTGAAATTAGTAGCTTGTTTGTATTGCGATGTAATGTAATGCTCCGACAAACGGAAATTTTATTATTTATTTATTTGCAGATTCTTTCAGCGCATCCTTTGGATTGTCTGTCTACAAATTTTGGACTCAATCCGCATTTTAATTACAGTTAATTCTAAATAGGCTAATCTAATTACGATTACGATCACGGTACATTAAGGTGTAAACTTCTTTTCGAAAAACTTTTTTTTTTTAACTCACAATTTCAAGTTGATAAAAAATTTATAGACATATTGAAAAATATTTAGGTCTTCCGGAATGAGCCTAAAGTTCGAAATTTTTTTATCAAAAAACGTAGATTATTATTATTATTATTATTATTATTATTATTATTAAAAAATTTTATTTTCAAGTTTAAGTTGTGGAAAAGTATAAAATTTAAATTAAATAATATATCTTAGCGTATTTGTGTACAACATTATTATTTTCGGGGTATATATTCTTCATATTAATTTAATGTTCTTACTAATTTTTTTTATTATTAGTTAAGAGTGGTAATCTGCGTTATAAGGAGTAATACCACGTTCCTAATCTTAAAAAAGATTTTGTATTATAATTAATAAAATTTATATTCTACTTTGATGCTACATTGATATGTTCTAAATTTTGCGCAAATTTTAGCGATAGCGATCGCTTGATATTTTTTCATTGCATTTTCATAGCTATTTCTATTTATTCTTTCCTTAGATTGTTCATATTTTATCAGCAACTGTTAATATTTTATTAGAATAAATTTTATTCTTACAAAATTAACATTTCATAGAAAGTACAAAACTAGTGCGTAAACCACTTAACTATGCAAATATTTTTCTTATTTACTAATATTAATAGTAGAAACCGGTAATTATTAATTTATTATCGTATTAGGTATGGGGAGAAGGTATTCGTGAAAAAATTCGACCTCTTTTTTTAACGCTTTGAGGTGTGAAGTATTTGAAAATTATAAGATATTTTGAAAATTACGATATGGCATCCGTCTGCAGGTTAGTCAGCTCGTTAGCTACTTCGTTAGAACGAATGATTATAAAGTGGGTCGGACCAGTATTACATATGGTACTGGTAAGAACCCTTTTTAACCTTAACATTTTAATTTGAAAACTTCGCAAGATTTTTGTAATTTAATATTTTCCTAACATTGGAGAATAAGGTAAAATTTCGTATAAACATGCGTCATGATCAATATTTTCATCGTAATAAATATCAAACCAGTTTTTAATTATCATTAATGATGCTGGCACTAACATCATTAACTATGATTATTCTAATTTGAAAATTTCGAATTAAAGTTTAAAAAAAAAAAAAAAAAACATGGAAGGAAGGCCTGTGAGACAGTGATCGGTAGTGTTCGTTATCCTAACTTAACTATGCTATGCCCTATGACAGAAATTTATGAAAACAAATATATGATGAGGGATCTGAGTAAAATCTCCTTATGCTAATTAGTTTAATTACATGTCTTTGTATATATTTTTAACTTACAAGGAAACATTCAAAAGGTGTCATCTTAAAAAAATATTGAAAAAAATCTATGTGATTCTGCTCTTCATAAAACACTAGAAAGTGAAAAAATTATCGGCTGAAATTAATTACAGCGACCACAAAAAACTATCGAAATTAAGCATTTTTGGCGATTTAGCGCTGTTAGGCGATAAGTGCGCTGGCACCGAGATTGCCGTGTACGAGCAGAACCGTTTTTTGTTTCTCCGCGAAGTACTCAAAATCAATCGCCTAACAGTGTGAAACCGCCAAATATGCTTAATTTTGATATTTTTTTGTGGTCGCTGTAAATAATTTCAACCGATAACATTTTCACTTTCTGGTGCTTTATGAAGAGTAGAATGACATATATATATATTTTTTTCAATATTTTTTAAAGACGACACCTTTTAAATGTATCCCTGTTAGTATTGACGTATCGGTGGAAAGTATTCATAACTATTTTCAACAGTATTTTCTTACTTGTTACAAATAATATATATATTTTAATATATATATATATATATATATATACACACACTCATAATTTCTCATGCTGTGCTTTTGACAAGAACAAACATAACATTATTATTAATTCATCGTAAAAAAAAAAAAAAATAATAATAATAATAAATAAATAAATCTTAAAGTGATAATTTAAAATTAAATCTAATTAAATTAATATATGATTCCTAAGAATTCCCGTTGATCATTTTAAATAATTAGGGTTCTTCCATGTAAAATGCCCTAAAGTGAAACTTAAATACAGATTTATATGTAAATATAATACGTAATAAAATTATAAAATTATCTGTGTTACTCCTCAAAAAAAAAAAAAAAAAAAAAAAAAAAAATCACAGAAAATATCAACGTATAAAAAAAAGTTTTTGTAAAGGTGACAAGGAAACATTCAAAAGGTGTCGCCTTCAAAAATTATTGAAAAAAATATATATGTGATTCTACTCTTCATAAAGTTCGCTAGCACCGAGATTGCCTTGTACGAACAGAACCGTGTTTTGTTTCTCCGCCAAGTACTCAAAATCAATCGCCTAACAGTGTGAAATCGCCAAATATGCTTAATTTTGATAATTTTTTGTTGTCGCTGTAATTCATTCCAGCCGATAATTTTTACACTTACTGATGTTTTATGAAGAGTAGAATCACATATATTTTTTTTTTACAATATTTTTTGCAGACGACACCTTTTGAATGTTTCCTTGTGAGCCAATCACTGTAAGGGTTGCCAGATTTATTTTTTAAAAAAGTTGAAATATTTTACTTTAGTTTAATTTGTTATGGTTTTATCGTACTACTGACATTCTTCCCTTTCTACCAAACTTATATTCAATAAGCCAGTGATGCTTTTTTTGAAGAAATTTTCTTCTAAACACATTATACTTTAAAAAATCTTCAATAAAAAATTAAAATTGCATTAAAAAATCATTAAATTTAGCTTAAAAAGGTTTTATCGTTTTGAATGGAAAATATTTTTTCCTTTTGTATAATAGGCATGCACATAAGCTTTATGCGGTAAAAAGTCCGTAAAAATAAAAAAGTAAATTTTTTATAATTCTCTGAAAAGCCCAGAGAATATTAACAAAATTGCTAAAAATCTGATATAAAAAAGGAAGCGGAAGAAATCGTTGTACGGTAACAGTTTAAAAGTACAAGGTAAAACAACTGGGGGAAATGTACAACTTGCGGTGTATTTTTCACGACTGCATAACACACTGACAAAAAAATAAAATTAAATAAAAAAAAAATAATAAAAAAAAATAATAATAATAAAAAATGTTTCTTGATAAAAAAGAAAAAAATAAATAAATTACCGAAATCTAACGAAACGTCGTTACTACAAACAGTTCATGAACGCTTGAAAATTAAAGGATATAAGGTTTCTTTGGTGCTAGTAAATTTACAAAAAAAAAAAAAAAAAAAAAAAATCTACGTTTTATAAAAATAACGTCGTTTATTTGGTTGTTGATTTTTTTTTTTTTTTTTTTTTTGGAATATAAGTAGAACATTTTGCAATCTGTTTGGACTACTGCATTTGATTGTTTTTTGTACAATTTTCCATTTGCTCCAGGAAATATTTGGACATTTTTTCTATACCGCACTTAATAATAAAATAGATACAGATAATGAAAATAATTCGTACTCTTAATATCGATAACAAAATTCAACTTATTTACTATTTCTATACAGCTACGTTACATTCTTCTGTATGCATGGTAATGGATTTATGAAAATATTCAACGATCGATTTTTGATGGATTTATACGTTTTGAAGTTTTTCGAACTCAATTTGACAAATAAATTAAAAAAAAAAAAAAAAATGTAAAAATGTCTGTCTATGTGTGTCTTTGTGTGTTATAAAATTTTGTGGACGTTGTGTCTAACATTCAATAAACGGAATTCGACAAAGCTTTATTTTGATTGGACCTAGACTTAAAATGGGGTTGATCAGATTTTGGGATATATCGCACCATTAGGTGGCACTGCTATAATGCAGTTTTCCTCAAGAGAAATCTATATCTCATCTTCTATGATGTAAAAATACACAAACAGTTCACTTTATGCAATTTTTCATATGTAAGTGTTTCATGATAAAAAAAAAAAAAAAAAAAAAAAAAAAAAAAAAACTGTGATGATTCATATTAGTGCGTATAAGGTGAAGGTTTAAGGTTTAGGAAAAGCAGTGTTCCAGCTTCTATAATATATAAATGCATTAAACTTGGTAGTGGTTGGATTAAAAAAACTTGAAAACTCAATTTGGGGAACAGGTGACGTTGCTTTTAACCACTTTATGCGATTTTTTACATGGATATATCTCAGCATTTATTAGTTAAAATTGAACCAGATTACGTATGTAAAAATCATTTTTGTGAAAAACTATGTTTATTCAGTTTTTCTGCGAGTGGCGCTGTTGTAAGGATTGATATAGAAAAAAGTTGTGGTAGCCATTGCGTGCAAATTTAATGAGCTCATTTAATATTAATAGAATAAAAAAATGGTTGTGTTTATTCCGAAATACATTTAATAGGTATAAAGGAAAGGAAAAGGAAACGGAAATTATTTTTTTTTTCTCATTACTTAATGCTTCTCTTCATAACTAAAACCTGATTATCAGAACAGTCATAAGTATTTTTATCGTATATTTGTCTGAATATAAAAAAAATTATAGATACATACAACTTATCGGCAAGAATGATTTTAGTTGTGATAAACAAGAAATTATCTATAAATGCAAAATATTCAAATTTGAAAAAAAAAAATTATCATTTTAGTATTCTAATTGTATTGTATAGTATATATTATAATTAAAATATTATGATTATCTTGAATCAATAAAAATATAACATGTAATGCGTTTTATAATTCATTTAGAGTATTCAACACCAATTATTAACGCGACATAGAAATGTGACTGTTAAAAAAATAAATAATAGCATAAATAATGAATGATGGTGAATAATAAACAGTAAGCAAATAAATAATAGTATTATCGATAAACATTTATAAGTATAATTTTCATTTGAAATAGATTTTCTTTTTAAATACGTTATCAATAGATTTACTGAAACCGAAAACAAATTTACAAAAAAAAAAAAAAAAAAAAAAAAAAAAGGGGGGGGGGAGGGTAAAGAAAAAGAATCAGAAAAAGTTAGCAAATTAATAAAGGAGAAAAACAGCCTGGATTATTTCAGTTTGTGTGGAAAGTTGTTAATGAAACTTAATATATTTTGTTTCAGAAAATTATTTCTCGGTATATTCCTTAGCTGATTCATTGACATTTATACTAACTCTTTTTTTTTTTTGTCAAATAAATATTCTTTTAAATTTGAGATCTTAGAATTATCCAAACAGTTGATACAAAAATTTAAAGGCTACAAACTTAACAGATTAGCATTTATCATACTTTTCTGGTAAACTGATACTGGTATCTGATTCAAAAAGAAAATGTGGAGTTGAGTTGAAAGTGGGTAGTAAGTCGCATTAGAATACGCAATGGGCAATTGATGACAGTCTGGGAATCAGCCCTAGAGCTTTGGTCCCTTGACACCTGGACATTTTTATCACAAATTTTATCCTCCGCGGTTCAAAAAATTGTAAAATTTTAAACAATTTATTGTAATATTGCTAAACGATAAATAATAATAGTAATAATAACAATAATAGTAAACTTTTATTGAAACATTTATGTTTTAATTTCTACTTTTAAATATATGTCTTTTTTTTTTTTTTTTTTTTTTTTTTTTTAATCTTAATGTTCTACTTCTTAAAAATGCATTAATATTTTATCAATTGTTAATATTCTGATGGATAAAAATTTCATTATTTTCTAAAGAAATTACTTCAGCGATTTATGGTTTTCAATTGTTTCCGAAAAGTGAATGAACATTTTTCCATCTTTCAATTTTCTCTTTCATCCAGTTAAAAATAGAACCTTAAGTTAAAAAAGCTGTTCTTGTTTAAAATTTATAACACATTATAATACCTTTTAAATAATTAAGTTTTATTTTTAAATGATTTTCTTTTACCTCTGCCTAACGATTACCGCTGTGTAAAATAACTTTATGCTTCAAAAATATTTTACTTATGTTTTCTTCTACACATTTGTCTTCTTCTTTAAAAAAAATAATAATAAGCTTCAAAATTTTAGGAGATTTTATATTTTTAATTTAAAAAATGAGCATTTTGTAAATGATCAGTTTAGAAAAATAGCGGCTAAAAATTTACCATTATTCCTAGAACGTCCCTGTTTAAACAGCCCCGTCGTGGAGGATCAAAATTGTGATGGCATGTCTCTAGGGGTGAGTCCCAGACCATTCCCAATAGCCCATTGCGCAGCACTAGTGCGACGTAAAACCCAACCATCCATGTTTAAACATAATCAAAATTATTTTTTTATCTTGAGAAATTTGACAAACGAAAATAAATTTTTACAACTGTTTTTATTATAACTAAATCATTCAATTTAAAAATTACAATGGAAATTAATACTAGAAATTTGTTTTTAAATTCTAACGACGGCACTTAGTTTTCCTCGAAAACGCGAAGAAAGTGTTAAAACGAAATCTATTCATTTGTAAATTTGTGTGTATAACAATGTGCTTGTCCTTTGTTTATTTTCAACCTGAAACGTTTTCAAATTATTGAGTTTAAATATTTATAGCCTGTAGCGAACATTTAAAAGAAATAAATACATAATCTATTAATATGCCTAATTATTCGCTATACAAATACACAAGAATTTTAACACAAATCTGTAACTGCTTTCCTATGAATTTTTCATCTTTTAAAAGAATGATAACTACTGTTAAGAGTTCTTTTACTTATAATTATGTTAACTAAAATGTGCGAAGTATGCTTTTACTTCTATTATTATTATTATTTTTAAGTATATATATTTTTTTTTAAATGAAAACGTATAATTCAAAAAATATAATACGAAGATATTACAAAAACTATCGAAAATTTATTAAAATATTTTAGGAATAAAATCGTTAAAAGTATGTATGTTTTCCTTTATTATTGTTTTTTCGAAAAAAAATGGTCTTTAACTCATAATACATATGGCTTCTTTTGTGAAAGTTTTAATTTTAGGGCTCAGGTAAATAATTGTTAGAAATATTTCATTAGACTTTATAAATAAAGGTCTATAAATAAAATGTAATACAAATCAGTTCATTTATAAGTTTGGAATTATATATCATTCTTTAAATAAAACTTAATAATAATAATAACAATAATAACAATAACAATGATGATTTAATAATAACAACAACAATAATAATAAAGCACGCGTTTTACTTCGCAATTTTTGCAGTAAAAGTAAACAACAACAATATTAATAATGTAAATATATTTAAATGTTTGATAGCATTGAAAAAAAACGAACCTTTATAATTTGACTTAATTGAAGTATCATGCGTTCATTAATGTGATGTGTAAAGTTTAGAATATGGATAAAAACTAAAGTCAGTTCTAAAATGTTTTGTAAAAATATTTCCAAACTCCTTAATTTTAAGGGGGAAATGTTAAATAAAATAAGCACTGAAATAAAAAATATTGAATTCAGTAAATGGAAATGCGTTTTTAATCCGCCTAATAGCTCACTAAAATTTCGCATGTCAAACAGTTATTTGACAGATACTATCTCAATAGAGAGGTTTTTTTTTTCCGCAAAAGAAAGCGTTAAGCAAAAGTAAAACAATAATCACTCCTTAAAATCTCATTGAAAACTTAAATGGTACAATTTAAGTCCTAAATGTAGAATAAAAATCTTATTTTACGAGAAAGCAAGCTATGTGACAATATATATATGCTAATTATTCCTCCTCATTGCGTTTTTGTGTTAATGAACGAAATGCTGTAACGGATCGTTCCAATGGATTTTTTTTTTCTTTTTTTTTTTTTTTTTTTTTTTTTTCACAGGTGAATAAACAAACTGTTGCCAGTATTTTAAATCTACATTTTAAAAGTAATAAATAAAGCATTTTATAAGAACATTGTTGAAAACTTCTGCGAGTGTGTATTTGCAAAGATGTTTCCGTTTCATTTCACCGTCCTTGGGCTGTCTCTGTGTTGCGTCTCCATGTTACTTAAGAAGCTGTATTTGCTAAAAGGCAAATTATTATTCTCTCAGGCTATAAAAACTTATTGCAAGTTGTCCTTCATTCTTTAGAGTCTGTCTCATGTTTTAACCCTTTGCGGCGCAAGACAATTTGTAACATTTAAATTATACTGCCACCGTAATTCATGAACTAAATTAAACTAAAAGAAATTTTAAATTTTAAGGTTTAAAAAAACCGGCCTTTTCTGATATGTTATAAACATGAATTTTTGCTAAAATAATTCCGGGATGAATTTTTGCAGCTGGATCTTAAATTTTGCGTCCTCGTGGCGAGGACACCGCGCGTTAAGGGGTTAACAAATATTTCTAAAATAGCTTTCTGATTTATCTTTTTACATGTATCAGCGATCAAATCAAAAAGTAAAACTTTTACTTATTTTATTAAAAATTATTTTTATTAAAAACTTGATACATATGAAATAAAAGAAAAAGAATTCATCTTTAATAAAGTACTTAACATTCACTTAGCTACAGTTACGGATAAATAGAAGAAACACGTAAATTAAAGCATAACAGAAAAAAAAAAAAAGTTTTTGTTGAAATTAAACAAATTGCAGAAGAAATAAAGAAAACAAATTAATGACACATAATAAACAAATTAATAGTAACAATGTTAATTTGTTTCTTATGTGTTTGTTATTAGCAAATTTATATATTTATAATGAATTTATCAAAAGATTGTTGAATCTGACAAAACATTTAAAAATCGGTAGGATTTTATGAGTTTCTTTCATATTAAATAAATCAATATATCAGAAATATGTAAATAGAAAACTAAACATGAACATCAAGAAGTATAGTTCTTTATAAATCAATTCTGTACTTCTACAATATACAGATAGAGCGATAGAGTAATTGAAGAAATGTTAAAACCCGAATAAACTACTACGTCAGAAACGCCAAAGAAAAATATTGCAAGTGTAGACAGCTGTTTCGGTAGCCTAAAGCGTACCGTCTTCAGTGCAAA
Organism: Salticus scenicus; assembly: GCA_963930645.1. Lineage (NCBI taxonomy): Eukaryota > Metazoa > Arthropoda > Arachnida > Araneae > Salticidae > Salticus > Salticus scenicus. The sequence continues at coordinate 303,156,503 of OZ005650.1, read as the reverse complement.
AAGGAACTGCACTGAAGACGGTACGCTTTAGGCTACCGAAACAGCTGTATGCACCTCAATTTTTTTTTTTTTTTTTTTTTTTTTTTTTTTTTTTTTGCGTTTCTGACGTAGTAGTTTATTCGGGTTTTAATATTCCAACGCCAAGTCTCCTGTTATTAATTGAAGAAATGGTTCTAAGAATAGCGTTATATCGTGGAGAATTGTTCATTATTTCTACTAATTACAAAATAGCCTGTATCCACGTTTTCTTTTTAAAAGGGGTGACCTATATATATATCCACCAAAATTCATACACAGGTACATATTTACAAAATATAATCGCATACAAAATCCGATTTTTGATTTAATTTTTGAGTTATTTCACGTTTTTCAAAACCTCTGGAATATGACATCATTGTTTTAAATATATATATATATTTATTAACATGCAAAAAATTAACGTGAAAAAAACATTTTGTGAAGTTGGCGTCATATTCCATTTCAGATTTTTATCAAATCTGTGAAAAATTACATCGTGGTTTAGCTGTTTTATTAACACGTCAAAAAGTACTGAATAAAACGTTTTTTGAATTTGTTGTCACATTAAAAAAAAAAAAAAAAAAAAAAAAAAAAAAATGCAATTTTTAGCATTTAATTTATTTTCAAACGACATACAAAGAAAATATTAAAAACTAGCTGTAATTTAACGCTTTTTAACGTATTAATCTGAGGTTTTAAATTAATATTTTTTAAACTAATTATCCGACTGAAGTAAAAAATATGGCATTTCCTAGAATTTGTTTTGCTTATAAAGTGTACCACATTTCGTTCTGATAAGCTGAATGCTGTAGTAACTGCGTCGAAAATAAGGAATCCCGGCAGACTTACAGGCAGATACAGTTTTATAAAGATTAAATTTTGTCTATAAATAGTGATTTCAAGTTCACAGTCCAAAAATCTTTTCATTCGGTTGATCATAAGAGATTTTAGAAAATTAATATCTAATTATATTCAAGGTCGTGTATGCAGAACGAAAATTTACTCTCTGGCTTTCCTGTTATTGGGATCAGAATTAGATATCGCCAGATATGACATCAGATGTCAAATACGATGCATAAAAATAATCCTCAAAACATTTACGATACGGTTAAATAAACGGAAAATCCTAGTAAAAAAAAAGAGATTCGAAAAGTTGGAAATTTTAGTGAAAATTAAACAACTTGCCAAATAAATGAGAAAAACCAAATTAATTAACACATAATGAACATGTGAACATTAACAATGTTAATTTGTTTATTATGTGTTGTAATGAGAAAACGAATGTGTTTATAATGCATTTATCAAGAAATTGCCGAATTCGACAAAGCATTTGGGGACAAGTCTAGTCCAAATAATGGAAAATTCAAACTAATCCTACTATTGTAGCATAAGCAAATGCATCACTCATGAAATATGGTACACTTTCCCATATTACAGAATATATTTATGGTAAAACTGAAAGAAGGTCAAAATATAATTAAGTGAACGTATTAAAAAACAAATAAAATGATGCATCACTCGGGAATTATGAAACATTTCCCATATTATGGAATATAAAACTGACTGATTTTCACGCTTTATATGGGCAAGATGTAACAAAAAGAGTATTTTAGGAAATTGCCGATTTGGACGTGATGTGAATCGATTTTTAGGTCTAAAAAAATAGTGAGTATATGCAGCGCTCCCGGGTAAGGCACGGCCACAATCAGTAATGATTTTAAAATGGCCTTCCATATACCGGTTTAAAGGCTATTAAAAAAATAAATAATAAATAAAATGATTAATTAATAGTACACGCGGAACGTTCCTGGAAAAGACATTGTCATACAGAATATAGACCTGAACCGAAGTTCGTATGTGAATACGTTTGCTTCACAAGAACTTATTGATCGATTTCAATAAAATATTTTTTACAGTTTAACTTTTTGAAGACATTAACTAATTATTCCCTCGAATAATAAATTGGGTGCAAGTACCGCTGATCGGACCCGCACTTGAACTCGGCATAGTGCAGGAGTGAAAGGGGCTGCCAAAAGCAGTAGGTCCCCGGAAGGAAGTTCGTTTACAATTTGGTTTCTTTCCCAAGAATTGATTGATTCAATGGAGTATTCTACAAAGGGCCCCAAACTGAAGTGTTAAATGATTTCGATTCTTTTTTTTTTTTTTTTGAGATTTATAAAAATAGTAAATTGAAATATATTGATCAGTGAAGCGGACAAAGACTGCTAGGTGTAAATAATTTATTTTGTGTCTAGAATTTTGCTATTTATTAATTACTAGAACAAGGCCATAAGAACATTAGTATAGTAAAAAGAAAACAATATTAAAAAAAAAAAGTAGGTTTTTCATAAATATTTTAGACAACAAATTTGTCCTCAATGTATGGGATTTTGGCGACATTTATTGGTGATTTGGCGAAAATTGTCACCTTGTCGTCATACTACCGTGAACACTAATGAAACTTATGACTAAAAACGATGTAAAAAAAAAAAGAAAGGGGTCAATTATACAGTTGTTATGTCCATGCTGCAACCAATTAGCGTCAAGAATGAAATTTTAGCAAATTAATCTAATTCTGAAACGATTGTACAGTTTATATTTAATTACCATTATTATTTCTTGTCAAAAGAGTAAAAGAATCATCATCGTAAAAAATGTATTGTTATTTTAAAGTATTATTCACACATTTGCTTCCCTAATTTCTTGAGGACTGTGCAATTATAAACAATCACAATTTAGAGATTCATTTTTCTGGTTTTTAATACGATAAGAAAGTGCATTCTTCGTCACGAAAACTCGCTTTGCTCAAGGGCGAAAGTGTATTAAACCGGTTGAATTTTGGACTAATTTTGCTTTCCTATTTGTTTTATTTATATTTTACTTTCCGTTAGTAAACAAGCATCTTCTGGTATGTTTTGCCTGAAACGCTAGTTCGCCTTCAAATGATGTGCGCTTTGAACAAATCATTGGAATGGACCGTGTAGATAGAATTTCCTTCAGAACTTTCGGAACATTCTAAAAAAATCTAGTTTGGTATGTTGTTAATAAAAATAGAAAAGGAAAATTCTTATCCCTTTTTTTTTTTTTTTTTTTTTTTTTTTTTTTGAATATTATTTTTTACATAAGATATAAATGATCTAGTTTAACAAGCAGTCTCAACAAGAAAAGCTAGACATGCCAAGAATTATAATTCTAAAAAACGAATATGTGTTGTTGGTATTATCATGTATCTATTGGTTGATAAATTTTATAACGGTATTAAATTCATCAATATATATATATATATATAAGTTGTTTCATAATTTACATTAAAGTAACATTTTTATCAGAGAAAAAACATCTTGTTCAAAGAAAATTTTCTTTTATCATAAACGCTGTCTGTAAATGTAGTGGATAAATTCTACGTGTCTTTCATAGATCATAATTATGCACAAAGGAAACAATCTTATGTTAAATCTATTTCTTTTATAACTTAAAACGTGATTTATCTAAAAAAATTATATAAAGTATAAAACATCAATTTCAAAAGTTTATTAAAAGCCATTATTTTTTTTTCCTTTCTGACAACTGGAAGCGTTTTTTAGAACTGTCAATCACCAAAGCAAAATTGTGCGCGCAGTGACAAATCACCTTATATAAAATATTTTATCTCATTTTGCTTTATTGTTATCCATATTAAAAATGCATTAGGAAAAAAAAAGAAAGAAAAAAGAAAGAAAAAGAAAGAATAGTTAAAAGATTTGAACAAAGTGTCAAAAGCGGTAACATTAAAAGCACCCTTTTGTTTATTTCAAGATTTTTTATTTTTAGCAGTATTTATAGGTTTTAAGTTGACATTCTTAGAAAGCCTATTAAAAAAAACCTTGTAAATATCTAGGAAAATTAAACATGATAAAAATTTTAGTTTCGGAATAAGTTAATTTTTGAATTTTTTTTTTTCTTAAGTGTATATATTAGTAAGATGGAAGCAAGTGTACTGTAACGCCATCATACTCATTTATAATTACTATCCAGAACTCCATAGAACAAAATAATTATTAATTTAAATGCTATTACATATTATTAGCTATTCACAATTCTAACATTATTTTCTATTATAACATATAACAGCAATTCACCAACTTTAATTTTTTTATTTTATTTTTTCTAAAATCTTCCTCTTGTTGAAAATGTAGTTTATCAGTTTACAAAAAAAAAAAAAAAAAAAAAAAAAAAAAAAACATTTGCAGGTAGTCGTTATACAAAACAATATTTTTGCTATGGAGAGCTTCATTAATTACACGAGTTGCCATGGTCAGAAGTAGCTGTCACCTTGAGACAAAGACGTTCAAGGCAGACGGGTTAACTGCACTACATCTGTGCTCCAGCATAGAATTTTACCAATTTCTAATTGGAATAATCAACAATTTTGTTGACAATACAGTAGCTATTCGTGATTTTAAATATCACTTTACATTATAATATACAATAATACACTGCTATCATATGCAATAATATGCTGTCATTATCATTTATTTTTAGTAATGATAGTAACAGCATATCATTTATTGATATGCTGTTACTATCATTTGCTTATCATGTTGCCATTGTTGTAAGCAATATAAGTCATTACATGGAAGAAAATGTAAAAATGTACTTTTAAATAAATAGACATATTTTTGATATCTTAATTAATCTGATTTTATAAAAGTATAAATTTTAAAAATTCAGAATTTGTTTTATTAGAATTAAAATGAAGGATCTTTAAACACATTCAATCGATTTAATAAGTTTTGATCGCTTGGGAAAAAAAATGTTTTGACAGAATTTAACGAAACTTTTCAGAACGGTTAACTATATGGTTATTTGAAGTTTTGTTGCTTGATGTTCAAGTAAATTTATATCAAAATAAACTACATTGATTAAAACATTGTACGGTTAAAAAGTTAAATAATAATTTACTGTTTATTTATTATCATATTCTTAAAATTCGATTGTGCGTAGCCCAGCAATTATTTAGCGAATCGCTGAACAGGGAAAGACGCAAAAGATATTAACAGATGCGAAATAACTTAAGGATTCCGAGTTGACCATTTAAAGTAAATTATTTCAGTTAATTAAAAAGATATTAATTTAAAACACAAGGGGAGTACAAGATAAGCGGCACAGATTTCAGTTAAGAAAATGTCCGCCTACATCAGTGCTACTGCTTGAAATGGTTGAGCGGCAAAATGCAAGCAGTGGCAACAAGCTTAGTTAGAGAAATCTTTAAGTTCAGAATTATATGTAATCGCCCGAAACGAGGTTTTGAGAAATTTAAATGACTTTTTTTCTTTTAGTTTTTATTTATAAAATGATATAAAATACATCAATTCCATTTACTTATTTATTTATATTTATATTTATGTTTATTTTACTTTATTTTATATTCTTTATATTTTATTCTTTATATTTATTTATTTGAAAGTTCATTTAAATATAGTGAACAGCGAAGTGGGCAAAACCTGTTATTTGTTTATAGTTATTACTGAAATATTTGTAATTTTATTTTGTATGTTGTATTATTTCTTATACATTTTTTCTGACTTAACAATATCAAAACTACGGCATTCAAAGTATTTTCCTTGATAAGATTACTTGCGCTGTAAAGTAGACATATGATAAGCTAATAAGTACAAAACTTTGAATAAACACCATAAAATGCAATAAACTCACAACAATGCAATAAACTTGCAACTACCACGGAGGGCATTCGCCTAGAACCCTTGCGTAGTCAATCGGCCTTAAATCCTACAACCAATCAACCAACCTGCTGTCAGCATGAATTAAATTTGTTGCTGCTGCTTTTCGAAAATTCATAAAAATTAAAAATCATCACTAGTGTTCGTGACCCCAATAAATATTTAGTGGTCCAAAATTATAAAATGGTAGGCAAACATATACAATTTCCCCTTTTTGTACGTATTTTTACTGTATATATCAATACTTTTATGCGAAACAGCAGAAATTTTTTTTATATTAATATACCCAAACACAAACTGCATAGGTTTCAGTTTCATGCATACTATGCCTTCCAATGAAAAAAAAGTTAAATTTCAATAATAAATTTAAAAAATATAAATTATGCCAGATAAATTTTTAATATGCACTTGAAAAGTAGTATCGAAGTTAAAGAACTCAAAACAAACATAAATTACAAAAACACACAGGAATGTTTCGGGTCGAGATAATTAGCATGATCCCTTATCAGATAAACGTACAAGACACAAGTTCGGTGTTAAAAAAGAAAAAAAAAAAAAAAAAAAAAAAAAAAACTACAATAAAGCAGAGTTAAAAGTAGTCCTTCTACAGGATTTTGAAAAGTTCTTGATGACAACAATTGAGCTATTAACACGTTGAACGCCACGCGAATTCTTAAAATTCATTAAAATTCCATAAGGATTTCTCCTGTAATAAATAAAAATTAAGCAAATTTTCAATAATTGCTTAAAACAATGTAATATTTTTAGTTTTATATCATATTTTACGCTGTCAACCTCCGATGGTTAACGCGGCTTTATATCATATTTGACAGTGTCGGCCACCGATGATTCACTGAAATGTTTGAAGTATAACATGTTCTGCACACTCCTAAAGTTTCAAGATGGTTCCTTCAGTACTTTTAGAGATATATGACAGAATATCTAGAATCTAGAATAGCTGACATGGTGCTCAACGTGTTAATTACTGACGTTTGGGAAAAAAAAGAAAATTAAAAGTAGAAGCTTGTTTTAATTGTTGCGGTTTTTGTTTACTGAAATGATGTTTTCACCAATACTTTGTAAATATCAAAACAGAAGTGTTTCAATGCTTTTAATATAAATATAAAATGAAGTAATTCTATAAATTTGTCGCCGATCTCTGTGATTTTAGCGACATTTTTTGGTGATTTAGCGACAACTGCTGTTAAGCTGTCATGTTGGCGCAAACTCCAATAATACTGTAAATAAATACATCTTCCTTATATGTTCTACAGACTATATTTAATAATTTTTTTAAAATAAATTTTAACAGTTTCTGAATTAGATAATATAAATATACATTTAGCTTAAAACCTTATGAATTTAACAGTACTTTAATGGCTTATTTGTCAATTTAATAAATGGTTTAAATTCCTTAAAAATATTCATTGGAATGTAATAATAAAGTATTTTAAAGTAAAATGGTGAAATTATATATAAAAAACGAAATATGGGATTGTAACTTAGAATTTTATAAAGAAAAATTTCTGAAAACATCAGCTTTTAACTAAGATTAGTGTTTGAATATATTTTGAGATGTATTATTTTTGCTTCAACTTTTAGGGGAGGTTGTCCAATCAAATAAGTATAGTTACTACACGTTTTGTGGAATGGCAATATTTAACGAAAGGGATGCATGCTTATATTAAATATGTAAAAATCCTTTTTGTAGTTCATCTTTTTCTTAATTACCATGATTATATACACTGATGTATACGCATGTACATTTGCATGTATGTATAAGGGTGGAGTGAGGCAACTGAGGACTAATTTCAGCAAAATTCAACTTTGTCTATTTTAAATGGCGTTACTTTAACAAAAAAATATTTATTTATTTATTTTTATCATGTAGTACTGTTGCCCTAGATTTGAAATTACTCGCTGAATATTTAAATAACTATTTATTTATTAATTTATTTTAAATAAAAGTTTACTTTGAAGACATACCCAGAGTTGCCAATATTTTAATTTTGGGCTCCGCCTTTATTTCGTACCAATTTTATTTTAAGAGTAATTTTTTCTGATTTTATCGTAGTTATATATTGGAGAAAATTATTGTATAAATAAATTGGTGCAAAATAAAGACGGGGCTAAAAATGCGGTAAAATGTTGTAATCTATGCATATCTACCCAACTTCACTCTATATTTCGCTTTAAGTCAATATAGTACTTTGTTCAGTAAAATCTTTCATATGGTAGAACATAAAACACAATAGAAACAAAAAGTTTTTTTTTTCTTCCCTAACTAACATATCTATTATTATTAAAGTAACATGTAACATCCACTTACATTTGTGTATATAAATGCCTTTTATAATTTTACTTCCGCTTTCTCATTGTTTCATTGTACATATTATATTTTGAACAAATTTAATTAGTAGATTTGTACCTTGCCGTAAATGTCATCACATATGAACTTTTCTTGAACTAGAAATAAAACCTGTTTTTTCAAAGAAAAGAGTAACAATTGAAAAAATTAGAAAATTAATTTTTCAAAATTACATAGGTTGTGATATTTTACATAGATAACAAAACAATTCTTATAAAAGGGACTTTTTTTTAATTATTATTACTATGTTTTTAGTTAAAATTTACTTTCGTGAGATGAATATTACAGGGATGTCAATTTCGCTAAATTTCATCCCACTGTTTTCATAAAGAAATCATTTTCGTATTTTTATAGTACCATTTTTGTGATTATTATTAGAATTATGAAATTAGACAGTGAGTATTATTAAAAAATACTGTTATGAAACAAAAACATAATTTTTTTTTTTTTAACATTGTATATTTTGATTGAAAGTATTACAAATTTGAAAGATATTATGAAGCGTTACTAGAGATTAAATATATTTTAATTACTTTAAAAAACAATGTATATTTTTTGAACTAAAATTTTGTTTGTTTTTTAAAACTTTAAGATTTTTATATATTCACATTAAAATAAAAATTCGGAAGAACTTTCTTCATGCTCACTGAAATTTTTTAAATACAATTTTTGATATATCTTATTTATAAATTTTTACACCAGTACCACTTATAACAGTAACAAGTTCATGTAAATCTTGCCTGAAAATTTTAAAAGGATATAACTGTGTGATATTAGAAACGAATAATATATTTTAAATATACATGCATACGCCTATATATTGCATTATTTTACAGACAAAAATTTTTAAACAATTTTTTTTTTCGAGATATTACTAATTTTTTTGTATTTATTTATATTTTTCACATATGAGTAGAAGCAATATCATCAGCAAAGTTTGGAATCAGAAATTGTTTTAATGAAATTAATTTTTCAGGTAAACAAATTAATCATACATTTCATTTTTTAAGCCTTTTTAAAGGGATAGCACACTTTTAAGAGTCTTAGAAATAATAGCTCTAGAAGCTTAAATTTTTTAAATATTATTAACGAAATAGGAGATTTATCTGGAGGAGTAAGACTTCTGGAACATTACTGACTATATTATTATTATTATTATTATTATTATTATTATTATTATTATTATTATTATTTATATTACCTTCAATGGATATATTTTACGCTGAGAAAGAATAGCTAAAAATGAGACGATAATAAAACATTTGCTGATTTTTTTTTTTTTTTTTTTTTTCTGGTTAATGGTTTAGTTGTAATACCTGTGCGGCTGTTGTGTTATCAAACCCACGTGACCTCGCACCCAATGAAATTTAGGGAAAAACTTAATTGTAAACAGTAATTGTCTTTTCTTTCTACCGAAATGTTCACAGAATTGTTGTCTGCTTATTTTATTCTTTTTTGAAAAGTTGTAAAGTAAAATTGTGAATTTTTGTATAGTGTATATATTATGTTTGTGTCTTCATTAAACTTTATCATATACTAAAAGGGTTTCAACGTCTTCATCTTTTATTCGACGTCTAACATTAAATTGCTTTTATAGAAAAGCAAAGAATAACGTCTTATGTCTGCATTTAGTGCTCTACTGAGCTAGCCGAGCAATACACAGTTATTTAAGAAGTAAAAAACATATCTCATTATTATCTTTCAAATATTCGTTAAACTACCTCATCATGATAAACAAAATAAAATAAATAAGTAAGCTTTTTTTAATGTTGGTTTCTTTCGAATTCATAATTTTCTGTATTCTTGCCTTAACGGCCCTCTTCACTTACCACTGCTGGAAGCCCGAGCCAATGTTATTCTATGGGAAATTTTCTTTACTTATAATTCATTAACGAATACATGTTTTTAAATTCTGTTTTCATATTTAGAAAATTCCCAACTGTTAAATTGACGCACCTTTTTCAAAAATGTATTTTTTTAAATTTTTAATATTTTATTTTGAAATTGCAAAATGGAAAATTCGTATTTTACAGCTTCAAAATAAAATATTAAAAATTTAAAAAATACATTTTTGAAAAAGGTGCGTCGATTTTCTGAATGTGAAAATAGAATTTAAAAATATGTATTAGTAATTAGTTATTAGTAAAGAAAATTTCCCATAGAGTAAAGTTAGCTTCGGCTTCCAGCGACCGTGAGTGAAGCGGGCCCTTAATATAAGAAAAGAAAAAAAAAAAAAAAAAAAAGTGTTTTTATATCGTATATCGTATAGCTGATGCCTGACCGAATCACATATCAGTTGCCTAATAAATTTATACCCATTCAGCCTCTGGCTCCTGTTTATTACTCATCTTTTTGCTAATAAGGTTTCTTGGGTTACGGAGTTCCGTTAAATGGAACGAATGCAATAATTGAAACACTTCTTTCTCGATTTCTTGGTGTTTCAACCCAGTTGGATAGTCATGAAACAAGAAATTTCCGGTTGTTTCTGGTTGAAAAGTTATGAAGCGCAGAAATAAGAATGAAAGTTACAAAAATGTTTCTCTACTTTCCTTTATTTTCCTTCTCTGTCGGTTTGTTCAAATAAAGCAACAGGTAAATACGCTCTGTTAAGACACTTGACTTTGAAAATAAAAGGAAAGGAATCATCGCTCAAGGTTACGGGAAAAATAAAATGTTGTATGCAAAGGGAAAAACCCCAAAACAGATATTAATTTATTTTTATTTAAATGATTGCTTTTTAGAAAAGAGAAAATGTGATATTTCAATTATTAAAAACAGTTAACAAATATATATATATATATTCTTTAACAGGGTTACAGAAAATATAATTGCATTTATACTTTTTTTTACAACTTAAATTACTTATTTATGATTATTTATTAATATTAATGATGATGATTAATATTGATTACCAATAATTATTACTTGTAACGTATTATTAAAAAAATGAAATTGTTTTTATATTCCTTTGACTTCATAGAAGAAAACTAAAAATAAAAAGAAACCATTCGTCTCCATTTCATGTAAATTTTAATTATAAAAATTTTATTTGGCATAATTTTTATTCTGTGTAATATTTAATGATGTAATATGCTTCCAAAATTTTTGGAACGCATAATTTTATTTATTTATTTATTTATTTGATATGCATAATAATATAGAAATCAGAGAGAAAAAATAAGTTCGGTGATTTGAAATATAATAATATAATAGTGTTAAAGCAACAGTTTCATAACATAAGATACAGTTTTAGAAATTAGCAGAAGTTTGATAATATTACAAACATTCAATCTGCTGAAAATGATTAAGAAAACAAAATGAAAAGCAAGTAAGTGTATCTCTAAAACTGTGTTAGTTATAGTGTCAAATGCGAAATAAACTTCCAAAGTCAGCATAATGTAAAAGTTACAAGAACGTACGCGTATGCACATGAGAACGCACAAATATGCACACATATGCACACACAAATACATATGCATGTATAGCTATACACATACTTAAGACAAAAATTGTCATATTTATGTAAGAGAAATAGAAACATTTTACATAATTGAAGGTAAAACTGGATAGATATCATTCAATTTACAAAAAAAAAAAAAAAAAAAAAAAAAAAAAAAGAAAAGAAAAGAAAAGAAAAACGAAAAGGTAATATAATGTAGAAAACAGAATATAAATATCTATATATATACTTATGAAAAAATTTCAAGTAAAAATGTATGATAGAATAACAATAAACATATATTGTTATTGAAATATATATTTGATTGATATGTATATCAATCAATTTACGAAAAAACATTAAAGCAAACAACAAAAAAAAATTATCTTTATAACACATACAGCTGGATAATTTAATTTATCTAGAATTTATTTTAATTGAAAAATATTTAACGACAGTTGTTTCCGTTGCTTATGATGTCTGAGATTATTTACGCCAACGCTGGTCAACCAAAGCCGAACGGATATGACGTATATGGATGTCACACTACTGAAGGTATAATTCTACTTTTACGCTTACAATATTAATTAATTTTTATGGTTTTTATATCAGAATTACGTCGAATAATTAATTTTATACTTGTTTAAACGAGGACGATGAACATTACAAAGTTAAGAAATCGTCATTCACGAATTTAAGTAGTTTCAATGCAAGTATATTTTATAACAAATTTTATAATATTCTTTAATGGTGCGTTTCAAACATCAAGCTTTAAATCGATTCATTCTATGAATCATAGGTGTGTAAAGTTTTAAAACGCTGATTTTAAATCGTTTTTATATGTATGTAATCTTTTTCAAATTTTTTTTTTCAACATATATACTGTTAAAAATAAATTACTTCGTTTTACACACACAGAGACCATAATACTACTACTGCTAATAATAATAATATTCTGCCAATTTAACTGCAACCAATATTTTTAGAAGTTTGATGCGGAAGTTTCAGCATTTTAGTAGTGGTTACTGCTAAAGTAGAACTATTTAAATTGTGAAACATTTAGCGCACGAAATTTTTAAAGCTATCGGTTACAATTAAATTGGTAGCATATATATATATATTTGGGGAAGGGGGGGGGGGTAAAACAAAGAATTTTATAACAACGTAGAAGAATAGTAGAAAGGGAAAAACAAATTTGTCGCGTAAAGATAGTTGAAAGATTCAGCCATTAAAGCTAATTGCCATAGGTGAACTGTGCTAATCTTCACCATCATACATTTGTTCTCATCAATTTTTGATATAGTTAGTACTATAATAATGATAAAGTCATCGGATGATGGAGAAGTTTAGTTGGGAAATGAAACACACCATTCACTAGACTACCATACCTTCGCCCCAACACATTTATCTCACCCTAATTTGCTGTGAAACTTTATTGCTGTTAGCTTCTTATTTTACTTTCCATGTGATATTACGCTGTTTTCCATTCAATAATCCCCATTATGTACGCTTATGCAAAATAATATTCTATTCTGCCATGTCCTCAAAACCTTTAATTTTGAATAACTTACGATTTCAACGCAGAATGTTGATAATGAATAATGTTCCTTTCAGTAACATAAATGATACTTACGTAGAGGATCATTTTCATCAAAAGGAAGTTAAAATAATTTTTAGTTTAACTTTCTTTTGATGAAAATAATCCTCATATTGCAAATTTATGCGAAAATTTGTCCTATTTTGCTACATTAGAAAATTTTAAATTTTGAATAACTTACGAAGTTTTCAAAGTAGAAGAAATTTTGAAATTTTACTTTGGGTGGAATAGGATAGAATAAGATTCGGTCCAGTATCACGAATACTATTTTCAAACGCGACAGACTTCTTTGCGAACATTTCTTTTTGAGATAATGTACACCGATTAAGAAACATAAAAGTAACTAATAAACTGAATTAATCAGACGGATATCTCATCAAAATGTATATTATATCAAAAGGTGTAAAAGTAACAAATTATTTAACAAACTGATTAACCTACATCAATTTTGCGATTTTCAAATTCCACATTTCTGAAAACATTTAAAAATGAAAACATTGGTGAAGAAAATGTTTAAGAATGACAAAACTCTCAATATCTATCATATGATAGAAAATTAAGAACATAATAAATATTTTGTACAAAAAATTATTTAAATAATGGTTTTGTATTCTTCAAATTGAAGTAGGATAACTAACCTAATTTAGACACCTATAAGAATGTAAAATTTTGTTATATTATTATCGTTATGATGTTAAAATATTTTTTTTTTTTTTTTTTGTGGATATAAAATATCATATATTTACTCTAAATTTTTCAAAGAAAGCTTGGTAAAATTAGTTTTTCATGTTTTTCTTAATAACAAATAAATTTGATTTTTTTTTTTTTTTTTTTTTTTTTTTTTTTTTTTAGGGGGGGGGGGGGGGAGGTTATGATTTTTCAGTGGGGTTTAATTAATCATCAAAATAACCTGGAAGAAACAGATTATTTTGCGTCATTTAACGTTTTCAGTGACAACAAAATTCCTACCTCCAGTTTTTAAACTTCTAAATATTCAAAAGTAAAACCTTATCCCATCCCAGTTGTCGATATTTAATCGAGTCATTAGAAATATTTCGTAAGGTATTAATTACACAAACCAGCGTAATACTAGACTAGGAAAAAATACTCAAACATTTGACTGATGCTTCATGAAAGAATTTCGTTAAAACTCAGTCGGGTTGTCAGCATGCTGTTACTGCACAAATTGTGCCACACGGGGCAATTACTATTTACCCTTGGGGCAATTACTATTTACTCGCGTGACTCTTCACTAAGCAGCACTCACTGCTCATTTATTTAGCAAAAACACGTGCGACAAGCTCGTTGAAAAATGAAAATATATACTCTGTTTTTCTCCCTCGATATTCCCCACTACTAGTGCTGGACGATATCAGAAATTAAATATCGCGATATATCACCATGTTAATATCGATATTATGTGATATATTGCGATATTTCTTTCAAGATAGGAAAAAATAGAAATTTGTTATTTTTTAAAGACATATGCACACGAATTTTAAAGTATACAAGTATAAAGTGTTTTCCGTGTATTTTCTGGTATATTACTACCATAACTTTATCATAAAAAAAAAAAAAAAAAAAAAAAAAAAATGCATAAAAAGTGAATCAATATTTTGTGTTTCTTATAACTTATACTGTTGCTTTTTAGTATACCTCTGTATAGTTTGTCCTCTATTCTTCCCATTTTAAGCTTTAATTATTTTAAAATCATATTTTAACACAGCTAATATGCGATCTGTGTTTTATTTGTACCAAGTATATCAAAATTCATAATTCTACTAAAAATAAAGCTTAATAAAAATTGTCTTAAGATGTAGGTATTAAATAAAAAGGAAAATCATTCTAAATAGTTAAGAATTGCCATTGGATACACCTTTTTTAGTCGTAGAGAGTAATATTTTTTACTTAAAACTCTTATATGCATCCTAAATGTCAGTTACTTGTCATTTTTATTTTTGTATCTGCTTACCAAATCATTACAATATTTTTTAAATGTATATGTGTTCAATTCACATTCGTAATAGTTTCATATATTCGTAATAGTTTCATTATATATATATATATATATACATTGTCAGTATAAAAATTATATTATTTAAAGAAAATTATGTTAAAGTTTCATTTTGTTACTTAAAGTAACTCATTTTGAAATTACATGTACGGCTTAAAAAAAAAAAAAAAAGAAAAGAAAAGAAAAGAAAGAAAGAAAGAAAGAAAAGGAAAGAGAAAAAATAAATGCTACATAAAAAAAGTAATAAACTATCCAATATTATATAATTTAATAAAGAAACTGTCACTGTAAAATTACTGAAGATAAAACTTTATTTTACATCAGTCAGATAGCACCCTTTCTCCCTTCCCATGTTTTCCAATGGGATTTTTGTCGCGTCGTTTTATAAAAATATTTTATTAAAAAATGAACTTTTTTGAATTATGTTTTTTTGAATATTACTCTTTGAACAGGTCGTCTTTTAGCTTAAATTCTGTTTTTTGAATATTACTCTTTGAACAGGTCGTCTTTTAGCTTAGTGAACAATTTTTCGAAAAAATAAATTTAAATATTTTACTTAGAGATCCACACTTTACCCATAATTTACTTATTGAGTCCATAATTTACTTATTGAAATAAAATATTTAAATTAATTTTTTCGAAAAATTGTTCACCAAGCTAAAAGGCGACCTGTTCAAAGAGTAATATTCAAAAAACAGAATTCGAAAAACTTCATTTTTGAATGAGATATTTTTATAAAACGAAGCAACGAAAATCCCATTCGATAACATGGGAAAGGAGAAAGGGACTGATGTACAACCCAAACAGTGATGCCAGATGGTCGAAAATTATTTCCCCAAACAGGTCTTCAAATTTCCCCAATTCAGGAGGTTTTTTTCGAAAAAATCCCCAATTTGATTTCTACTAAAAAGGGGAAATAAAAATTTTTTCAAAAAAAATATCAAGCAGATTTTTCTGTGATAAAAATTCAGATTTTTCCCCAAAAGAAGGCATTTAAAAAAAAAAAATCCCCAAATACCAATAAAGATATTGAAAGTCTCTAGTCGTAGGGATAAATCATTACGTTATCAACATTGACAGAGAGTTGAAGAACTCCCCAGATTTGTCCCCAAAAATTTTAGAATTCCCCCAAAAAGTCCCCACAAACATTTGGTCCAAAAGCCTCAAAAATCCCCAAAATGGGGGCAAAATCCCCAATCTGGCATCACTGAGCCCAAAGCGAGTTAAACACATGTCGCATCTTATTGGCCAGAAGATATGGATACTTTGAAATAAACCAATATCAATGAACCAATAGCAGGAAATGAGCTAAAACAAAAGATATTGTTTTCATTCGTCATACTCGTTTGTTTTTATATCGCCTGTCTGTGGTATTACATCTACGATCCGCGAGCGATGATGTGCAATATTATCAAAGAACTTATACTAACGGTAGTATAAATTCTTTCATATTATCGTTTAGAGCCAGGGAAATGCATGAATGTAGAATGAGAAGTCAATATACTCTAAGAAGTCAGTATACTATGGGAAGTCAATATATTGTGATAGTTTAATTTTCCTGATGAATATCATTGACTTTTGTTTTTGGACAGTGATATTTTCAAGAAAGTAGATACATTGCGGTATGGAAAGAGAGGATTGGAGAGGAAGGATTGTTTGGGGATGGGAGTTTTAGTCAGTGAGTGGAGGGGAAAAAGGGGGTTGCATTAGTATAAGCTATTCAGGTCTCTTTTTTTTTCGGGCTTTGCTTGGCGCGCGATGATGCAGGTTTGTGGCGCGCACAAGGGGTTGCGTCACTTCCGCTAGCCAAACGGTTTGTTTGTTTTTTTAGAAAACACGGTGAATAAGCTATTCGGCGTTCTCTTTATTCCGAGCGTGGTGACTGGTGATAGGTGCTAGTGAGGAATATTATTTATCGGCGCTTCGATCGATCGCTGAGTGTGCGCTAAAGAAATATCGTTAGAGGGATATATCAGCAGAGCTAGATCTTTAATATCGTTATTGCGATATTTAAAAAATATTGATACTTGGGGATATATTGATAAATACTCCAGCCCTACCCACTACCCTTTTTTCCCCAATTATTTCCAATTAAAAATTAATTATTCATGTTTAAGTTCTTAAGAAGCGGAAAATTCATTATTACGATTTTTCATAGCAGAATAAAATTATAATTGACATAGTTTTTAGATAAATAATCATTCGCACTTTTTTTTTTTTTTTTTTTAAATATTGATGTAACAAACAGAAATTATTAAGACCTTTCAATAAGGGTGAAAAGTTTTTATGACTTCTGTTTATACATTTGCCTTGCATGCCTGTGCAATGTTGGGCATAATTGATTAAAAAGTAATTGAATTACAATTAAATTACAATTATAATTTTTTTTGTCACTTGATTAACAAGTAATTGATTACAAATAAACTGAATAAGTAATTCAATTTATTTGTAATCAATTACTTGTTAATTGATTGACAGAAAAATAATTATAATTGTAATTTAATTGTAATTCAATAGTAATTCAATTACATTTTAATTAATTATACCCAACACTGCCTGTCTGCACCATCTTTACACTGAGAAACAAAAATATACCGACATCCTCGAGAATGAATAAGTGGCCATTTTCTAAATCCCTTAACTAGAAATATAGATTTCCGAGCTATGCGCATAAGGCACGCCAATAAACTGAATAGACGAAATGATCGAGAATTTCTAGTTTACACATTTCTAGATGGGGAAATAATATTCTGAATTTTCCGAGTACAGTAACCGCCGCTTAATAAATTCACCGGTTAACAAAATCAGCCGCTTAATCTGATCAAATTGCCAGGAACATAATCAAATCAATACAAATTACTTTGAAAGCCGCCGCTTAATAAAATCAGCATCGCCGGTTAATAAATTCAAAAATATCCCCTCAGAAGCCAAAAATATCATTTATGCACACTGAATTTTTTTTTTTTTAATTTACTATTTTTTAAATAAGGAAACAAATTAAAGCACAACAATCCCACCGTTATCGCTCATTGTCGAAGATTTTACACTTGCAGCACATTTACAATTTAATATGTCCCATCACTTATCTCCATAACAATTTCAAGGAACGTATTCTTCAAAACGCAGTAATAAGTTACAAATTTGATTTGAAATGATATTTTTTTAAAATTTCTAATTATTAAAAGGCAATTTCTAGTTCTTATTTTAAAATTACTATAATTCATGAGGTTTAAACGAAATGATTTTAAATTTATAAGAACGACGTGAACCTTTGGTAAAGTAATGATGTCCTCTAACAAAAGTGCATGGGGGCTTGGAATGCGATTAATTTATTTATATTAAAGAAACAATAAATTATCTTTCACAAATTAATTAATATTGTTTACTAATTCCAATTATTCATCACCTTTTGTAATTTCTTTCTAAATTCAGGCAAGAAATATCCTTTCCTTAAGTGCAGGAACGTTCGCCGGATATAAAAATCAGCCGCTTAATAAAATCACTTTGGCAATGAACAAATGTGATTTTAATAAGCGGCGGGAACTGTATTCTGAATCTTTTGTATTGTGAGAAATTCTTGCTTGATTTTCTAGAATTGAGTAATAAACCAAGATTACAGTTGCTGAAACCCGTCTCTTGTAGTCTCATTTATTTGCAGAGATTTTAAATAACTTTGCCCTACATAATATAAGCAAACGTTTTAGAATTCAAATACTGGCTTCTAGAACTCGCTTCACAAGGGGACCAGAATTTATAAGGATGACATGGAACTATTTTTTCTAGAGCCACAATTTAGATTCTAGATGTCAGCTACAGAATTTTCTCTCAGTGTAAAATAAATTTACCATTGAACCAGTGATAATAAGAATAATTCTTTTCTAACAGACATGTTATACGTATAACGAGTATTCCTGTCACGAGTTTTTCAGCCTGATCCTTTTCGTTATTTCATATTAAAAATTAATTAAACATATTAAGTCACTGAAAATCGAACGCGTTGTTATTTAAAATTTTAATACAATAATTTATAAAATAATCTAGTCATTAATGACAAAAAATGTTAAATAATTATTTTATTTTTAAATATTTCCACGCTTTGATACAAAAACAATGCATTTTAGAAAAAGAAAAATTACGTAATAACAGAAAAATGTAACTTTTTTTAACTAAAGGAAAATTGTTTAGGACTGACTTCTCTTCGTCTGTCAAGGCAATATTACTTTTTATACTTGTGCCAATTTCAGTAAGTGAAATTCTGTGTCTTTAATTTTATTTAGAAAATAAAATTTAATTTTATTATACATTTAATATATATATTTATTGTATATTATTATAAATTTTATTTTATTTATAAAATAAAATTTATGCATGCAAATTAACGATAAAAATTATACAAATTTTATTTGCGGTTTATAACTTTTCTCAAACTGACAATGTTATATGTTACACAGCTTTTTTTTTTCTTTTTTTTCTGTGTGTGTATTTCTATGAGATGCGCAATCCAGCGGAAGAAAAATCAGCAAAATATTTATACATACATCGAAATTATGATATTTCAAAAACGATTAATTCGTGATTTAGAATCCTATCAATTAATCAGTGCTAATAGAAAAACATGATTACGATTTTGATGTCGATTGAAAACCATTAACTATATACTGTGAATAAATTAAAACCATAACGATTCGCATTAATTAAGTTTTCACATTATTTGGAATCTAATCTATAGAGACAATAATACATGTTTACAAGAACAGATCGATAGCGATCTTACGTTGGAAAAAAAAAAAAAAATATGCCGCCTTCATCTAGAACGAATAAGTAGTCATATTCTGAATCCTTAAACTAGAAATGTGGATTTCCGAGTTTTATGAATAACTCAAGCAAATAAATTGAATAAATGAAATGATCGAGAATTTCTAGTCTATGCTTTTCTAGATAGTGAAACGATGCATTATGTTATGAATCTTTTGAATTGTGAAATTCGTTCTTGGTTTCTAAAATTGATTCATAAACTAGAATTATAGTTACTAAAACTCTCCTCTTGTGTTATCATTTATTTTCAGAGATTTTTAAATAAGTTCGAGCACACTGATATAGGAAAACACTCTAGAATTTTAATAAAAGATTTTAGAACTTTCTAACCAAGAGAACTAAAATTTATAAGGATGACACAGAATTATTTTTTCTAGAGCTGCATTTTATTTTCTAGATGCTAAGTCAGGTTTTTCAAATATAACGTAAGAATGCAGCAGAACTGGTTTTATAACATGGACTAACAAGGTAATTCAGATACATTACGTTTAATTGATTTACTTCGTAAAAATCAAATTAAAATATTTTTATACTGTGCTAATTATACGGAATCAACATATGTTTTTCATATGGCACAAAAATGATGCTTTCTGCAGAAAATTATGTTAACATTAATGACACATTTACAGGTTAACAAAATAAATAAATAATATTTCGGGAAATTTCTGCAGAGAATTTTCAGTTGTATTATGTGTTTCCAACACTTTTCATTGATAAATATTTAGGACTTAATATTTATGGTGATGGGAAATGCATTTAGAAATGGTTTCATAAAATTTAAAAAATATTTATGTAAATAAAAACGTAAACAAACATACAGATTAAATAAAGCCCTAAACACTTTAAAAATCTGTTATAAATAAAACTATCCAATCTGTTTTTAAGGATAGTCATAAAAATATCCAAACCAATCTTATACATAAAATACAGATTTCAGGGAAAAGTGATTTTTTTTTTTTTTAGTATTTCACCCATTTACAAAAATAATGAACCCGAAATATTAAAAATTCATAATTATTCCACTAACTTTCACATGTCCATATACACGTTTAAATATTTCAGAAACCTCTCAAAAATATCAAATAGGTTAATTTCTGAAAGATACTGATTTAATAAATGAGTTATAAAAGAACATATTTATTTACACTTTATTTTTTAACATTTTTTTGTTAAATTTCTAAAGTTTTATCTATAAATTATATTTATACAATTAAAAATTTCGACGAAATTTAAAAATGTAATTCTATTGTATAAAATAGGGAATAATTGATTAAGTATTTTGTATTTACATTTTTGGACATTGTTTATTTTAATAATTAAAATATTAATTATCTTTAAAATAAAGTATTTTCGAATTTCGAAATAACGTATAATTTCTGTACATTGCTTATTTGCGCTGCAATAAGCTTCTTAGCTCTTATAAAGTATTTGATGAAATAACAACGAACATCATAATCTATAATTTATATTTATAAAATTAAAGATCTCGACGGAATTTCAAAATGTAATTCTATTGTATAAAGTAGGGAATACTTAATTAAGTATTTTGTATTTATATTTTTGTACACCGTTTATTTTAATAATAAAAATATTCATTATCTTTAAAATAAAGTATTTTTGAATTTCGAAATAACATATAATCTCTGTACATTGCTTATTAGCGCTGCAATAAGCTTCTTAGCTCTTATAAAGAATTTGATGAAATAACAACGAACATCACAATCTATAATTTATATTTATAAAATTTATATTAATTATGTTAATATAATTTATATTAATTTATATTAATATAATTTATATTAATTATATAAATATAAATATATTAAAATTATAATATAATTAATATAATTAATATATATAATTTATATTAATTTATATTAATTATAATAATTTATATTATAATTAATAAATTAAATTATTAATTATAATAATTTATATTAATTTATATTAATTTATATTAATTATAATAATTTATATTATAATTAATAAATTAAATTATTAATTATAATAATTTATAATAATTTATATTAATTCATATTAATTTAAATTTATAATTTATAAAATTAAAGTTCTCGACGGAATTTAAAAATGTATTTCTATTGTATAAAGTAGGAATACTTAATTAAGTATTTTGTATTTACATTTTTGGACATCGTTTATTTTAATAATAAAAATATTCATTATCTTTAAAATAAAGTATTTTCAAACTTCGAAATAACATATAATTTCCGTACATTGGTTATTTGCGCTGCAATAAGCTTCTTAGCTCTTATAAAGTATTTGATGAAATAACAACGAACATCATAATCTATAATTTATATTTATAAAATTAAAGATCTAGACGGAATTTAAAAATGTAATTCTATTGTATAAAGTAGGGAATACTTAAATAAGTATTTTGTATTTATATTTTTGGACACCGTTTATTTTAATAATAAAAATATTCCTTATCTTTAAAATAAAGTATTTTTGAATTTCGAAATAACATATAATCTCTGTACATTGCTTATTTGCGCTGTAATAAGCTTCTTAGCTCTTATAAAGTATTTGATGAAATCACAAAGAACATCATAATCTACATTGACATTTCAAAAGAATGATATTGTTCGAGATGAAAGAATCATAAAAAAAAAAACTTCCATGTCATGCTTTATTGTACTTTTCAAAGTATTTTGCGCTAAGTCATTTCCCATATCATGAGTAATGTTGTTATTAGAGGATTCTAAACAACAATGAGCGAGTGAATAGAACATGATGTAACATACTTTGTTGAAAAGCATTTAGATTAATTACTATTTATTTTATAGATTCTGTATAAATGCAAGCTCCAAAGAAAAAACAAGAACGAAAAATCATGCGGTACGCTTTGATTATTAATACTTTCCGAATGTAGGTAATTGTATCGTATTTTAAATTATTAAATATATTAGAGATTTAACTTTTAAATCTCTTTGCTTATGTGATCACACAACGGACAGACAGTAGTTCTGAAAGGCATACAGATAGACTAGTTGAATTCCTAATCATTCTTAAACACTGCTAGAACGTGTTAAAATTGCCTAGCGCAAAAGAAAACGTAGCCCTTATATTCTAATTGCAGCCCTTAATATATCTGAATATTTTAGTGTAGCCCTGTAAATCTGAAGGTTAACAAAATCATATTCTATACAAAATATTATTTTAGCATATTAATAATAAATGCTAGTTTCTTTATGATTTTCACAATCGAAACTTCTTTAAATGTAATTTATAAAAATGCCTGTCCTAAAATGCAATGCATTGGCATTTTTTTGGTTCCTTTACACAAACCAGTTGCACAGGACATATTAATGCCATTTAAAATAGGGGCATCCCATAGTGAATTTGAATAACATATATAATTATGTAAACATTCTGAAAATATTTACGGACGCTGGGGGCGGTCAGACGGACAGACGAACGGATAGACAGATGGACTGTCGGACAGATAGATACACAAATTGAAATCATATTCACACTTAAAATTTTTTAAAAAGTGTTAAATCGCTTAATGTAAACGAAATTGCAATTTCAGCAAATTTCCTACAAAAACCTTTAATGTAACTGAATATTTTTGTGTGGCCCTGTAAATCTAATGCTTATCATACTACATTCTATAGAAAGCATTCTTTTGCGTATGTGCATAACACATTTCAATTTGATTAAGAATTTTTCAAAATAAAGTTATTAAAATTTAGTTTATTGCAGTACTTCTCATAGAACGAATGCTTTGGAATACTTTCAGGTGTCCCTGTACACAAATCAGTATGTGGTATTTATTCCATTTTCTTTAGAAAACATCCGATAGTGAACATGAATAACATATTTCAATTTCATTGAAATTTGTGTAAAATGGAGGAATTAAAATATAGTTCATAAAAATACCTCTCATAAAACACAATGCTTTGGAATGTGTTTCGGTGTCCCTGTACACAAGCCAGTAGAGATATTCCCTCCATTTTTAATAGGGAACACCCGATAGTGAACTTGAATATTATATATCAGTTTCAAGAAATTCCATGAATATTTACGAGTTTTAGAGCGCGGATAGACAGACAGCCAGACAGACAGACGAACCGAAGCCATGAACACTTTTCAACCTTATTAGAACGTGTTAAAAACATTTAGAAAAGGTTAAAAACTATTATTATAAAGGAAAATGCAATTCAGTGCTTTTCAACCTTGTTGGAAAGTGTTAAAAAGAACATTGTTTTACATTGCTTTACTGGAATTACAACAGCTGCAAATAGCAGAAACTTTTATATAATTTGCAAACTGTGATACTGAAGTAGTTGATTTTTTCAGCTAATTTTATACAATTACAGATGTTATTTACATTATCTCTTCTTTAACTCACCCCTGCCCCCTCTCCATTTCACAAAATCTTGAATTATAACCGTATTTTTCTAGAAATTCCAGATTTTCATTCTTTTCTTTTCTTGATATATATATCTCTTTCTTTCTTTTTTGGTTTGATTTGGGTGGTCTTCGTTTTTGATCAGAATAATTGTTTGAATACTGAAATTAAATCATCTTTAAATTTCAAATGTTTGCACTCATAATATTATATTACTACTGAACGTTATGTTTCTCTCTCTCTCTCTCTCTCTCTCTCTCTCTCTCTCTCTATATATATATATATATATATATATATATATATATATATATATATATATATATATATATATTGCCTGTGTTTTTATATCTATGCCTAACCCAAATTATTTTAACTAATAAAATTAATCATAATTTATACGTCTCATTAATATATTAAAAAACCAATGTAACATTTAAAATGAGATAATGAATACAAAAATTTAAAACTTTAAAAATACATTTCTCTCTCTCTCTCTCTCTTTTTTTTTTTTTTTTTTTTTTTTTTTTTTTTAAGATATTGCGAATATCTTTCTTAAAAAATGTTTAAGAATGGTATGAGCAATATCTTCTTAAATAAAATTTTATCTTATTATTATTATTATTATTAAGATTGTTAATGCAATCCCCCCTCCCCTCTGAAAACATAAAAACATTAAAATTTCTTCTACTCAATACAATAGGATGTGGTAATGAATATTAATAAATAAAACTCCATCTGCAATAAAAGTTTATTTTTAAGAAAAAAAATTGCTAATCCAGAATAGTCTGAATAAAAAATAATCGCTTGTATAGCATTGCTAAAATTTTGTCCTTTAAAAAAATAAAAATAAATAAATTGAATTTTGATATAATTTTTTTTTCTAATATTTATTAAAAAAAGGAAGAAAAAAAAAAAAAAAAGATTTTTAGCAAAACTGTCATTTTGCGAAGCAAATCTTTGACGCAGAACAATATGAAAATTTAAAATATACCATATTATGCGTCCTAGGATGTTCTAATAAGCAAAATTGATTTGACAATTTTTTTTTTTTTTTTTTTTTTTTTTTTTTCTTTTTATGAAAGCCATTCCTAATCCAGAGTAATATTGAGAATTAAAATAAACTGAATTTTTGTGTAAAAATATCTTTCAACACGTACTAATAAGAAAGACATATTTCTGATTAATATCCGTATGAAACAAATATCTATCACATCGCAAATTAAAAAATAAAAATAACTTAAGATTAGGACCATATTATCTGTTGATAAGTATAGATTAAAAAAAAAAAAAAATAGTTAAAAAAATATATATGTTCTTCTTATGAAGAGCAACGTGACTAGAGTACTAACAAAAAGTACAGGAGAATTTTGATTAAATTTTAGAGAAATGGATCGATTTTACCGTTCGGGTTATTTACATTATTTTAAAATTTGAATTTATTTCGGGTATTTTTTATTTTTATTTTTATTTTTGTGGAACATGTTCAGTTAAAAAAGTTTTTAAGAAGATAACAATTTAAAATAAATAAATAAATAAATAAAATGAAAATCCTGAACCATCTTGCGAATTTTTAGGTCAGTTAGTTGCCCATTGTTACTAGTAATATTCCTGGAATATAAGAGTAATAATCAAATAGATCAGTGAAAATACTCCAGAATTCCTGAAATCAGGAATGTTTCATACAAAAAATATTTTATTTTCAGAAATTTGTACCAAACTTATAAAAACCGGGAATTTATATCAGAACAAGTTTACTATATTTTTTTACAATGAAAGAAGATCTGAATATTGCGTAAGGGATATAATATATAAGTATTTATCTACTTCAGTAATACCTATCTTTTCCATATGTATCTATCCAATTCAATATCAATAAGTATCTATCTCTCCATCTATTTATCTATATATATCGAAAATATTTATTAATTAACAAGAAAAAACACGTAATAGGAACAAGAAGAAATGGAAAAAATTCAAACTAAACCATAACAATAAGATTCTATGTTTAAAACTACCCTTTTTACCTAACAAAAGGTCATATGATGATATGCTTGTTAGTTTTATCCAGTACTTGTTTAAAAAATCGCCCTTTCATTTTTTATTTTAGATTCCGGATAAAATTGAGTTTTAGCGTCTCTTGTTTCGTCAATCTTGGAGTTGATGTATGATTCAAGTTTCAAATTGCAAAAATATTTTGCCCCGATCAATGAAATTCATTTTGTCTTATAAACAAATGTCGTGTAAAATCCGAACGATTATGAGGTTATTATTGTCGTAATAAGCAAAATAAAAGTAATACCGTTATAGAGAAAGAAGGAGGGAGAGGAGTTAAGGGAAGGAAAACATAAAATTATTAAAAGCAGTTAAAAAGCTGTCAGGAAAATATAATAAATTTTTTCTCACATATTATACAAACTTTTAAAGGAATTTTCATAAAATACTTTAAAATCGTAACAATCGTATTATTGCCAAGGAAACTACAGTGTCTATTTCTTGATTTTAAAAAACTGTATGACAGTAAATATATGAATAATATCTGATTTGATGTAAAACAACTATGCCTCATTTTAACCCATTAAGCTGTTGTTGTCATTTGATATAAAAAAAATTTCTAAGTATATGATATGTGGTTTATATTTAATTTTTTTGTTAAGTCATTTTCGGAAATTTCAGCCATGGAATATCACACACACGAGAAATAAACAGCGATGTTTTATTTTATGATTTTGACAAAGGAGAGAAGGAGGAGTTTAAAGATATCACCTAAAAACATCTGGTATTGTACTATTGATAAAGTAGTTTAATATTATCTGAAAAGCATATTAGACAACTATATGACAGGACTATAAACAACTCTTTCATTTGAATTTATATTTTACCTACGAAGTTACTTTCACGAGCGAAAGTTTTAATTGAAATCCTTCTTTGGAAGATTAGCTACTGGACAGGGATTAGACCATTGCCCTGTTTACAATTGGTGTCAAGCGCTCAATTCTTTTTCTACCTATCTTCCCAAAGTACTTTAAGCCCCTGCAGCAGAGGCAAACCCCGCCCCTAGCTCAGTGGCGTAAGCTGACGACGGTTATTCGAGTTGGAGTTGATAGCCTTTCTTTCAATGTGATTTGCTTCAAGGTTGTTTTAGAATGTAGCATACGAGGTTTTGAAAACGGAGCATTTCTTTTTTTTTTTTCATTTTTTTTATAAGTGTAGCTAAAATATAAATGTTGCCTATTCTTCTTTTCAAGCAACCAGTCCAGTTTTAGTTTTCTTTATTCTGAAACAACCAGTTCACCAAAAACTTTATTTATTGTCTTGCCATTAGAAATACCGTAAGAATCTCAATTTATTCTAAGTAATTCGAACTTTATTGCAGTAAAAATACACAAAAAACATGACGTTAAAGGATGAAGAATGAATACCATGTAAGCAAACACCGCAAATTCCAAAAACGCCAAACAATTGTTTCGGATGGAAATATTTAAGCCCAAATTTTCATCTGGCGAAGGAAAATAAGGCACAAATGTTGAATTTTTTTTTTTTATTTTTTTTATTTCTTTGTTTGAAAAATTGTTGTTCTTCATCAACTCGAACTATAACCGATACGCATAAATAGGTAAAAAGTTCAATGAGTTTTTTTTTTTTTTTTTTTTTTTTTTTTTTTTTTTTCAAGAGTTATGGGTTATCTTATAACTACTCTTGCCAATAAAAATAAATTTGTATACCTGTACTGAATGGAATCCGAAAAAATATAATATATTTTCTTTCGATAAGGAATGTTTGGGCTTTCCTAATCACATAATTTTAAATTCTTATAAAGTAATGTAATTGCCTTACTAATATAAATTACTATCCTTACCGGGAACGGCACTACAATTACATACCAAAAAAAGAAAGAAAAAAAAAAAAACCCTCACAATTACATACTTTTTTAAAAAAAAAGGCCTTATCATTATTATTATTTTTTTTTTTTTACTGTGCATATGATAGTAAATGAAAACTTCTTAAGCAAGTCACAAAAATTGCAAAACCATGAATTACAAAGTTTGTAATTTCATTATCGTTTAACAACAGTTTTTCGTTTCATTTTACTTCAGAATCAAATATGAGTTTTTTGTAAAAACATTTTGATAAAAATTATAATAAATAACAAAGTATTCTAATGAAGACATTTTTATATAAATTACACCATTTCATTTGTTTCCTTTCTTCCAAAAACTAACCTTTTATATATGTATATATATAATTAAAAGAAAGTTTTTCACATTGTTCAGTTATTTTGATCAAAAGTAGGATTTTCTTAAACAATAATATTAAGTGTAACAATCACATAATATGACAGTCCTGAACAGGACTAGATAAAAAAATTTCTGGATTATAGGCTGAATTCGGTTGAAAATGCCCTCTAATCCGGAGGTTGTTAAATTTTGTTTCAACCAAAGTAACACCTCCCTCAAAAAATAAATAAATAAATAAATAAATAAACATAAATAGATGTGGATTGTGGATAATGAAGACGCCAATTCGCTACGCAAAAATTTTACTAAGGTTTTGCTTTGTCAAGAATTATCTTTGGAATAATATCGTGAAGTGACATTGTTTCTATCTCCAGAGATTTCTAAAACTTAATCTAAGGTTTTATTAGGACGAATTTGGAAAGCTTTAGAAATTTTTTTTTTCTTAGAAATGGACCCCTAACAAATTTTTTTAAAGGAGATTTTTCAAGCTAATGATTGCACCTGATTGTTAATTTTTAAAAATTAAA
Organism: Salticus scenicus; assembly: GCA_963930645.1. Taxonomy (NCBI): domain Eukaryota; kingdom Metazoa; phylum Arthropoda; class Arachnida; order Araneae; family Salticidae; genus Salticus; species Salticus scenicus. The sequence continues at coordinate 303,127,395 of OZ005650.1, read as the reverse complement.
ATTTATAAAAAAATAAATAAATTATTTCTATATTTACAAATCTAGTTCAAAAAAAATATTTCTCGATACAAAATTACAATAATATTTTCATTACATGCATTATTTAAAAATTGCGCCATTACATTTAAATAAAGTTTCTCAATCAATAGTCATATCACCTCTTTAAAGGTCTGACTTTTCACCCAATAATTGTACCGTTTTCGATTTCTAACTAAGGAATTTTGTTTGTTTTCTGTTAAAGCATGTGTTAGTGAGTTTTGAAATGTAACCATGACAATGTTTCGGTAACGATAATCAAAATTGATCAGTTTTTAAGCCCATTACAATGAAACTACTTTAACGGCGCGTGTATTGTTTCGCACGTGATGTTTAGTTCCCCGTTATTAAAAAATGTTTACAATTCTGCGAACTTTTAAAAGTACTATACATACAGCAATGATAAATTAAGAAAAGCAAATATATTAAATTAAAAATGTAATTATGATATACATGGAATTAGAATGCAGATATAGATATATTTTCTGTTTAAAAGAAAGGACATATATTCCAAATAATGGGAAGATGAAAACTTGTTTAGAAAAGTTCATTTACACTTCAACTGCACACAAGAAAAAAAAAAAAAAATCATAAAAATTAGTTATAATCTGAATTCTCTAAAAATAATATTGTTTATTTTGATTTCAGAAGGCGATTTATGACCTATAATAGCTATAATATAGAAATGTATTTTAACTTAATGTATTGATTGCGTGTATGTAAAATCTCTTAGTTAAATAATCCTTCACATACATTGCAGTAAAGCTTACAAAAACAATGTAAAATAAGCAATCATGCAGATAAATAAGTATATATTACTTTTACAAGAAATTAAATTAATCAGCATAGGTTTTGTCTAGTTAGTTCTCTATTATACATTTGTTCTCATAAAATTTTACTATAGGTTACACTATATTTCTGACGGATGAATAAATTCGGCAGATAACCAGGCACGATTGCAGTCTGAAATGTCCTATTTACTAAACTATTCTCTTTGATACATTTACATTATCCTAATTTGCAGCGTAATTTTATCGGAATCAATTTCCTATTTCAGTTTTCATCCAGTTCTTTGAAATTTCTCAAGAGCTTATCCCCGTAATGCAAATTTATGCAAAATGTCTGTATCAACATTTTAGGAAAATCTTAATTTCCAAATAACCCTCGGAGTTTTTAACGAAGGTTATTTTTTATTCAAATGTGTTCATTTCAATATTATAAAAAATATTTTTAGTTTTTTGTTCAAATCTTTTAAGATGAAAACACTATTTATAGTTGTTCATGTGAAACCAAGCCCTATTTTTATATATTAAAAAAATCCCTTTTCGGCAAGCTTAAAGGCAAAGGTAGATAGATTCCTTTACGTTAATGTTACATTTGTAGAGAAATTTTACATATGCATTAATACCAAGCCAATGGCTTTGTTCCCACACATTGCATTATTTACGTCACTATTCTGTTTTCAAGAAATTTAATTTTCAACTACAAAAGGGATTTATTCATTCTACGTAAAATTTTTGGCAAAATTTATCAGTTTGTAAACGTTTCAATTTTTTAAAATTCAAGCTCGTAAACATTCAAGAAATAAAAGCCTTAAAGATATACAATCCCAGCAATGGTGAATCCCGAAGGGGGCTATTGGGCTACACCCCCCTCCCCACCCAAGCTTAATCAAAATTATATTTTTTATTTAAAATCTATATAACTGTTGTTCAATATCTTACTTTTAAAAGAAAAAGTAATAGAAACGTGAAAATGCACTTGTGATCTTACTAGTTCTGGTAAGCCTGGCGTTGCTATGGTTAAGTCAAATATAGATAAGTGGTAGCGGTTTTTGGATAGTTATTTCATTGTAATTTTTATTGATTATTGAAAGTTTTGTATTGTTTTTTTGTGATTCTTATTGTCAGATGAGTAAAAATTGTAAAGTGAAACTGTTTTGGTTCACATAAGCTGGAACATTAACATTAACATTAGTTAACATTTGACCATTTGGCACCGCTGAATTTCAATGTTAATTGTTATGAATTTAGTAAATTGTATGATTTCGCGAGATTTTGGTGGCAAAACTTGCGACTTAGCAATGAAATTTGTGATTTGGCGGCAAAAGTTGATAGTTGACGACGAAATTTTGACTTGGCGACAAAATTTGGCGAGCTTGGAGATGGAGAAAGGCAGCTTTGGCGTCATTATATTTTCTTTCCACGCGAAAACCTCATATCTCTTCACAGACCAATATCTTGTTTCGACAAAATAAAAAGTCAAAGGAAGCTGTAACGTATTATTCTCAATCGTAAATTTTAAATTCTTGCCTAAACTGACATTCTAAACTATTCACCACAAACGATATTTGTATTAAGATTGACGTATTATTTTAATTTTATATTTTTAAATGATTAATTAAAGCGTTTAACATGGTTTTTAATTAACATACTTTTATTAACTTGATATGATGCAACTATTAATGTATGTAACGGAATTTTGCAATTCAATTTTCGGCAACTTCTTGTCGTCGAAAGGACCTGAAATTTTGCACAGGACTTCATAATCAATGACAATACTAGATACAAGTGTTTCCAGGCATTTTTCCCATCAGGGGCAAGTTCCAAGGGCAAACAAAAAATCTATATTTATACAAAACTATCGTATGTGACACAGGATTTGGATGTGTTTGTATAATGTCGAGTGGCAACAATTACTTTTTTTTAATAAAGATTTAAAAGTATGTAATAGTTTTCTAAAACCTTTATTAGCTCATTTTTCAATAAAAGAGTGTTCTTTCTTTCTTTTTTTTTTTTTTTTTTTTTTTTTTTTAAATGGTATAATTTTATTTATCAAAATAAGGGAATTCCAGTAATGAAACACTTTAATTTAAATTTAAATTTTCATGAAAATAAACTTCAACGGAAAATTCATTAAAATCGTACCTAGTTTATTTGTTAAAGGGATACCTAAATGTCCCCAAATTTATTACCTTTTCTACTATGCCAGTTTCATTCGTTTAGCATAGATTTATAAGATTTTTTTTTTATACGATGACATTTATCTTTTACATTATAACATCTATGTCATAAATCTAAGTCTAAATCTGCTTAGCCCTAAGATATGTTGATTTTATTTACTTTTTTTTTTATTAACTTTTATTTTATTTGTTTAAAATCACGGACAAAAATTTATTTCATTTTTCTCAGTACATTGTTGTAATTGTGACGTCATATTTTCCGTTAAACTTTTTTTTTTTTTTTTTTTTTTAAATCAGATTATTATATTGTTTAAAAACATGATTAAAATTTTATTATATTTTCAGTGATCTTTTTTATTATCATTTGCACGTGATATAAGCATCAGTTTATAAATTTTTGCAATGAAAGCTATAGAAAATGTCGGCTTCATCACAAGAAAAATCACTTATTAACTTGCAACTTTTAAGCAATTGAAATTATCGAAAATGTTTAAATACAAAAGTTGTTCTTTAGGGTAAGGCGGTAATTCGTCTGATTTGAAGTATTTTCCTATTTTCAATATTAAAAAAATTATGGGCAAATGAAAATTTTCACCCCCCACCATTTCCACCCCCTTTGAGCAGGATACCCCATCTACGAACTCGACCGAGATTTTTACTGTCCTGACAACATATCCCGAGCTGGTTAAATTTAAATAAAAATTACTCCAGTTATCGTGTTCACAACTTAACATGGGAAAAAGCGTTATACATATATATATATATATATATATATATATATATATATATAAACTTTTGAACGGAGGGTGGTTTTGGGTTCTAGGTGTCATGATCGGTGAAGATATGAAGAAATTTTCCAGAAGTCCTATCATGAGAACCATTGCAATAGGTAAATCTCCTATAAGGAATCTACCTAAAAAAAAATTTATCTCGATCTCGAATAACTTACGAAGTTTTTAAGTAGAAAGTTGAAATTTTACAAAGTTCTGACCAGTATCCTGTTATTAAATAAATTATTTACCTCCTTACGATCATTAATTCTTGATATAATATGTACACAGACAAACAAATTAAGTAATTAATAAGTTAATCAACAAATTAACTAACCATTAGTTGGATACCGCATCGAATTCGTAATATTTGGAATTTTTATATCTTAAAACATCTAAAAATACGTTTAAAATTAATTAATTAATTAATTAATTAAAATAAAAGTCAAATTTTCTTTTACGAATGGCAAAGTTTTTGATATTTATAGTATGATGGGAACTGTTATACCGAATTCTAATTTACTTGAAGAGAAAGAACAAGATTTATGTTTAAAATTTATTGCCTACTTTTAGTATTGTATTATGCTAAAAATGTAACATAGTTAAAAAAGGAAAGAAAAAAAAAATCCCCAAAATATAATTGAAAATGTCCTTCGTTTGTACCCCATAATATATTTGTATATTAACGTTTTGGTCTGTAAATCAATCATTAACGCTAATAGCACCATATCCCTTAGAAAAAGGTCTTTGGAATTTTAAATAATTTATATTAATTTTGTTATGCTTCATGCAGTATAAAGACAGTAAAATAGGCTTAAAAGAAATATTTATAGATTATAATCTATGTGAATTCTTTTGTGATTTCCTGTATACAAACTTTCGGGCTCTGTACACTTTTTTTAACTGGAAATATGCTATGTGAACCTCAATGAAATACGCCATTTTCAAATATTCCTTGAAATATATGCTGAAATAAAAGCCCACGCAGACAGTCCGACAGACAGAATGACGTCATAAACACTTTTTAACTTCACAGTAAAGTGTTATAATAGTAATATACTACCTAGAAAAGATTTCGAACAAATTTCATTTATATCCCAAATTTCTCTAAAAATTTTTGTGTGGCCCTGTCACTCATTATTGCTAATTAGACCACATTCAACATAACCCATGTTTTGTGCATCTAAAAAATATAAATCTGAATAAAGGAAAGTTAATTTTGTTTCGTTATATATGCAGTATAAATATATTAAAATATTCTTAAAAGAAATATCTCTCATAGGGCATAATGTGTTAGATTGTTTTTCGGAGTTCCTGTACCCAAATCACTATTGCTATTTAACCCTTTGCGCTCGGCATATTTTCCTATTTTGAACAGTAAGACACGCCTTTTGGCGTTCCTTTAAAACGTCACACGTGTAGTTTCCAACTTACTACCTTTTGGTTACCGAAAAATTGTAATAATTGGTTTTATTTTACTTCATCATTAAATAAGATAAATCTTTATGTTAAAATTTTCCGTTAGCCGAAAGGTAGCCTATAGTTATACGTTTTAGAAAAACAACATTTCATTTACAGAGGAACGCCTTAAGGTGTGGCTCGATTTTTTTAATGTTCCCTCAGAAGGGACATACGAGCGATAAAGGTTAAACCATTTTTTGAACAGAGAGCGTAGCGTCGCTAACTTGAATAACATATAACAGTTTGAAATGTTTGAATTGATCTATGTTTTATTTACCACCTAAAAGAGTTCTAATGTTTTGAACATATTTTGAAAACTCAAGACAAAAAAATACCTACTTTATATGCATCTGTTATACATTGCTCTTTCATCTGTGCCCTAAACATTACCATATATTTAAATATTTTTGTGTGTTTTCTTATTCTTCTATTAAAATAGTTAGCTTCTTCTTCTTCTTTTTTTCCCCTTTTGAATTGGCGAAAAGTATACTAAAGTATATTTTTGAAGGATGTAGAACTTTTATAATGCAAATGGGTAGATGAAGAAATCTGCTTTTTGTAAATAGTTCAAAAGTAGTTAAGAAATAGTATAAAATGTCTCAGAAGTTTGGTTTTCTAATAATGTGCTAAAGTGAATATTTAACTTTACACTTTAATATTTATTTTGCATAGTATTTCGAACACCTGAGTAAATATTTTTGTACTTAAATACGTAATGATAAATTTCACTATACTACCAGATTTAAATTGTGCGTAAATTTCTTATACGATAACGCTAGTGGCACGTAATTTATAAATTCAAAATCATCGAAATAAAACAAAATTACTTTACTTAAAGAAGATACTAAATAGAATAAAGTAAAATTTTATAGAAAAAATATTATTTTAAATAATGATAATCATTTTATTATATTTTTGTTGAAGGGCGAAAAGTGCAGTATTTCAAGTACAATATACACTGGTGTAAAAAAGTAAAACATGTTTTTTCCTATTTTTTTCGTGCATATTAAATAATAATAATAATAATAATAATAAAGAAACAAAGAAAAAGTAAAGAAACCTAAAATTTGAAGGACATGTTTGTTATCTAATCATTAGTCCTATTTTACACAAAATTAATATAAGCAATAATTTTTAAACTGAATTTTTCTCAAAAGTAAGCTTTCGAAAAAATGAAAAAATTAAACAGTTATAGAAATGAAAGCAAAATGTCAAATGATGCTCATTGTTCATTCAGGAATGGAACACGGGCGCAGACTTCATACCACTATCAATGTACGAAAATTTTCTACTTCTTAAATCAACGATATTATAGCGAGAGAAATTCCTTAAACAGATTCCGGTATGAATCCTGCGCCCGTGTTCCATCCCTGTTCATTAAAGATAGGTGAAGATACACATACCTCCAAATATAAAACTAAAACCGGATCCCCCTCCCTTTCCACTATATTATTCACCTTTCTTTTTCTTGCACAAAGAACTTATTGAAATAATATAATTATTAATTTTTGAATTACGAAACCATACACAATATAAAAAATGTCACTATATAATTTTATAACGAACATCTCATCCAATTTTTATGTTTGTATGTATATTTAAAAAATGGTATTCGCATCCAAAGGAAAAAAGAAGGAAACGAAAAGTGAATGCAGGAAGAAAAATTAAGTTTTAATTTAACATTTGGAGGTATGTGTATTTTTACCTATCAGTAATGTATTTTTAACACCAATTTAGTTTTATTTTTTGAAATTTTTTTTTTTCATTTCTTCACTGAAAAAAAGATAACGTAGCACAGTTACACATGAAATGAGTACAATAGTGTTAAATTTGGGTATATCATATATTCAAAATAGCTCCGAAGCAAATATACTCAAAATTAAAAATCCCATGTTCTTATTATTGAGTACATTAACTTGCTCAAAAATTGCCGTCGACTATCGTGAAACCCAATATCCCAAACACAGACTTTCAATGATGTATTCTTCCACAAATCAGTATGAAACCGCCACGAAATATAGTTCTGGAGATTCGAGGGAATAAATTCTGTGTTTAAGTTCTTTCTGTTTAAATTTGTAGAAATTCTATTAAAGAACTTCTTTTAATTCAGAATATTTACAATAAACTATGAAGTGAACAAGTATTAATTTGTAAACATTCAATAAAAGAGAGAAGTATGTTTTCCTTGTTGAAACAAAATTACCCATTTAAAAATGAGTATGCCCTTTTACTCATTTCTGAGCACTTCATTTTTAACAGTGCTCCAAAGTTTATTAAAAAATAAATAAATAAATAAATAAAATGAATTAATACTTTCGCGACCGCTGACGTAGATTCACGTCATTTGAAAATCTGTAACTCCGCCAGTGGGTTTTTCTTTTGCAATTTGTATGACATTTATTTCTTAGGAATATACACAATATTCATATTTTTACGACCAATAGGCTATGGATATAAATACTTTGACTAGAAAGAGTATAATTATAATGTATATCCATTTGTAATATGAATCTGAATATAGAAAATTTTGTTCTGAAATATTGTAACTGGAGAAAATAACGCCCACAGGCGGACCTTACTATCAAAAAGACAAAAACATGCGGTCGCGAAAGTGTTAATATCAATTTAAAAATTATTATAAGTTATATGAAACTCGATTAAGGATTTGATAACAAACATGCATAAGTGCCATCTTGTACGGTTTTTTAACACCAATATTTCTTTGCTAAAAAATTTATTACGTTTAATCGCAGGAAACTGCCAAAATACTTATCAAAAATTTCGATTAAAAATTTCCGGTACCAAAAAAAAAAAAAAAAAAAAAAAAAAAAAACCCGTACAAGTAGGCAACTATGAACATGTCATCCAAAGCCTACATGTAGATTTTAATTAAAATTATCAAATTTTGCCAAGGAATCCCAGCCTCTTGAAGTGTGTCTTATATTAGCATGCCATGGCACTACATTATGTTTTCCCAAAAGATGGGGGGAGCTTTTAAATGGTTAAAAAGATAGTTATTTTATTTGGCTATATCGATGATTTTATTTGCTGTGTCCGGCAGGCATTCCTTTCCGCATGAATAAGAATGTCCCATTTCAACTGTCCGTTTCGAATTTCTATGATACTGTAGTTACTGTGCGAAGAAAATATGTTGATTATTTTCTCGTCTTAAGATATAATTTTTAATTATTTTCTGATATATATATTCTATTTTTGCGAGAAAGTGATTTAAAATTAATATTTAAAAATTTCTTTATTATAATTAATTATAATAATTATATATATTATTAAAATTAGAATAAGATATGAATTTTTATATATAAAAAGTGTATCAGAAAATCGCTTAAAAATTGTTTTTAATTATTTTTGTGTAAATTTTACTAATAGTCCAGTCACTGATGCTGAACGGATAATTAAAGTTGGGCATAAAGTTTCGCTTAAATTATTGCGCTAAGAAAGGTCAAGATGTTTTAATGCAATGTATTTAATGTAACAGTGTTGCCAGATTTTGCAACTTTTTTATTCAAAATCCACCAGAAAATTTTAAATATAACGGTTGCCTAATCACGTCGAAGATTAATCGTCTATTATATCAAGTACCACTTCTGAAAATTATTGGTGACTAAAAGTCGCAAAATCTGGGAACACTGTAATGCAGCACAGAAAAATAAAAATAAAAATGTAATATGAAAATTATCAGAAAATTTTCCATTTTTAAAATTTACCGAACTAAATTTTGATTAAATAAAAGCGTTAGTAATAAACTTTATATACAATAAACACATTTTTGCTTATAACTCAAAATGTTGACTGTAAAAAATTCAGTTGTGTTTTTAAAAACGATGGATTCATTTTGAAAACTGTGGAATATTAGTTTTGAATTTTGTAAAAAATGAATATGTTATAGTTATATTCTTGTTGCATTACTTTTATCGCAAATACATTGCTTTACTATAAAGAATTCATTTCTTTAACAAAAATAAAAATAAAATTCCACCTGTTGCAATTAAAAAAGTCAGTTTAACACAAAATAGTTTAAAATCATTTATATATTAAAAGAGTAAAATTACAAAACTTTCCGCTAGAAAACATCAGCATCATCAGGTATAATTTATATAAAAATAGAAACCATTAAATGCCAAACCAAATATACACGAAATTTAACTAATTTTGTCCCAAAATTAAACTGTTAATAAAGCTATTTATTATATTTAAAATATGACCAGACAATGATTTTTACAATGTAGAAAATATGCATTATTCATAAACACTTTCTGGTACATTTATTCCCTAAAGTCAATGATTTTTCTATTACTAAGAACATTCACCTTCTTCGAAGACGGGCGTGTCCGCTCAGATATCTACAATTCGTCTATATACTTATCAGTTGTTTCACTGATCGACGAATATTTCTGAATATGTGTAAAATATATTGAAAATATCCCTTTTTAGGTAAAATGTTCTTGTGTGGCACTCACACGACTTTCTCTTAACCTGAAATTTAATACTATAAAAACAGATTGGAGATTAAGGAGTGCGATAACGAGTACTGTACATTAAAAACAATTCAAATTAGGCTTCGGAACAGCTTTATTTGATAAATAATTCTGCGTGTGTGGGGGGAGGGGTACCTCTCCCCCCATTTGATTATTGTACCTACATTTATAGAGAATTTAAATCTGTTATTAAATTTAAAAGTTCATTTTAAATTATTTAGAAAACTTTCACATCCACCAATCCTTAAAACTTACCAATCTTGATGAAGCTTTTCAAGTAACAAACTTATATTAATATCAAAATACAACATTTGAATTTCATGAAATTATATTTGTTTAAGAAAAAGATCAAACGTTAAAACTTTATTATTCGTTTCCTTAAACTTCGGTATTCAAGACACCTTAAAACATGTGAATGTACAAAAAACAAGCGACAGATTTTTAGCTTTAAAAAATGCTTTATTTACCGTAGGGTTATGAGGAATAATTTCAATTTATGAGGAGTTTTCCTGGACATAGTAAAATATTGTAGTAAAGCACTTCCATTAAGTACATTCAATAAAAAAGAATGTTTTTCTTATTTATTGGCAGCCTTACATATCTTCTAAAAATTATATGCACACCACATGGTGCACATAAATATAATCCTATATTAATAACACACACCTCAACCTTAATACACTTACAACAATTTTCATGCATTGTCCCACTATATTCTAATTCTTTTGTGTAGCCCTATAAACAAACGGTTAATGTTTTCCATACTATAGTCTACATGAAACCTGCTTTTGCGTATATAAAAAATATATATTAATTTCATAGTTTAGTGCAGCCTGTAGGTGTTAAATCCTACTTACCTGTAATTTCCCCATACGTATAATGCATTTGAATTCTCTTGGGTGCCCCTGTACACGAACCATTTGCTGGATCTCAACGAAAAGTTTGGTATAGCATTCCTATATGATACATATTTAGAGTACAAAGTTTGAACTTTCTATTTTTTTTTTTTTTTTTTTTTTTTTGTTCTTGAGATATGCTGATAACAGACACGCATACAGACGCACAGACCAACCGCTAAAAGCATAATTTTCTGATTCAGGGGACCAGAAAGCATGTAAATATAACGAAAACTCAATTTCGAAAATTTGACCCCAAAACAATGCTTTCTCTAACATACATATGGATAAGAGAAAGTAAGAAAGGCTGTGTGAAAAACCCTTTAAAAAATGAAAAACATATAAAGAATCATCGGCATATAAATGTTTAAGGGAAGGAACTGGATAACAACACGAAGAAAGGAAAAGTAAGAAAATAGGTTCTATTAAATATGGCAAACGTTATAAATATTTTTTGTAAATTATTGTCTTAGAATTATGAATTGAAATATAACGGGAAAAATTCTATGGCACATGGTAATGTGATTCAAAAAAGAAGAATGCGATTTCTTCTTTTTTTTTCCCCCACCATTATTACCATAAAGAAATTATTATCGTATTTTTACACCTTTTTTTCTTTTTTAATAGATTAAATAGGATTGTGATTGTTTTTATAAATACTGCTTTAAACGAAAATATATGTGCGACTGCCATTACGTTCACCATGGAATTATCCGACAATATTAAGTATATTAAAATTTGACGAAAAAGGTTTTAAATTTAAAAATAATGCAAATTTTAATTTTTTGAAAGAAATTTAAATGCTATATTATATTTAATATACTTAAAATTATTAGATTTAAATACAAAGGCACAAAATTTCATAATTGCAAGAAAATGATTCACAAAAATCTATAAATATTCAACAAATATTTTTCTCCCTTTCAGCAACGCAATATTTTCTGATGTGCTTACACAATAATTTTTAGGAAAAAATAGGCGAGATTTGCAGATGTTATTATTCAAATAATCAGAAGGGTCATTCCATGTCAAATCAACACAGCTAAAAACCTAACCGCCTTAGTACCCGAACGCCTTGAAAATATATTTGTACTAAACTTAGTTTAGTACAAATATATTTTCAAAGAGTTGGGATAATTTGCAGTTGTGAACAATTTTTACAGTTAATTTAAAAGAAGCATGAGCACTGAATAATTCTTCAGGAGCTAGAGTAAGTTTTTCCAGTAGCAGTTATGGGGATTACAAACCAATAAAATGTATGCAATTATTGTATGAATTTAATCGATTCTTTTCTTCTTTACCTAATTCCTACAATTGCACTAAATCAGAAATAATGTAAGATTGTCATGTGTATGACAAACAGAGACAGAATGTCTTCCACTTGCACGATAGTCAAAATGCAGATTTTTGGTTTTAGATCTGCAAGTGTAAAAAATCCAATTTTAATGTCTGGATATTCATCCTTGAATTGTTTAAAAGTCTCATTTTAATAACACAATACTAACCTTTTTTGTATGTGTTTTCACTGTATTAACTTTCGTTGATGCATAATACCAATAATAATGATAAAAACAATATATTGATAATGATATAAAAAATAACCTACCAAAAAGTACTCAAATTGTTATAAGGCCGTTAGTAAATATGGGCACATTTGTAATATAAGAATTTTGAAAATTTGCATTTTTTAGCCACTTTTTCAGTTCTGCATATCAAAAAATAAAAGAATTATGGACTTGTTAATTGGTATACATTCATTTATGTATAGAGCAAATAAATCAGCCCAATTTCATAGAAATCTGAAAAGGTCAGGTTAAAAATGCAGATTTTTTGTGTTGATTTGATATGGAATGACCCAGGAATCAAATAAAAATTTTCTTTTATTGCAGAGCGTATTTCAATTTGAGAAAGAAAATAAATTACTGTTAAAGTGATGTTTCCTAGACAGGAAATGAAGAAATCCAAATAATGATATCCACTTTAACATTCTGAAACATTTTCTATCTTTATGTATATATATAATATATAAATGATATATATCGTAATAAAATTTAACCTTAAAATTTAGCAATTAATAGATTAAAAACAATACCAACACAACAAAAATAGAACTGATTTTAAATATATATATATATATATATATATATATATATATATATATATATATATATATACATATATATATATATATAAATAATAGGTATCGTAATAAGATTAAATCATAAAATTCAGCTATTAATAGAACTAAGACAATAACAGCACACTAAAATATAGAAATGAATTTAACACAGAGGAAAGAATTACACAAAAAGTTGCAATGTAGATTAAGAACCAATGAGTTAGGATAGTAACTTAAAATACTTACGCCTACCAGAATGATAATAAAAATGACCATTAAGCTTATGAGAATGAAAACGATTAATAAATAATAAATCACAGAAATATTTGGATGTAAATGCTTAAACGTAGAAACATACTTATCAAGGGGTGCATGCTTCATAAAGCTTAAAGAGCCGCAACGATTTCGTACAACGATATTGCTAATCATAGCAATTAATATCGTTTCACACCCCGATCGATGCAGCAAAACCAAAAAGAATTAGAAATAATTGAAATATTAAATTAAAACAAAGATTAAAAAAAGATTAAATTTAATCTTAATGGAAACCAAAGTGAACACATGAATGAAGCAAAGCAACCACATGTATAACAATTAACTCTAACAGGAGAAAAGGATGATGCCAAAACTTAAATTGAAGTAAAATAAAATCTCGACAGATATCGATTAATCGAAGAAACTTCAGAGCATTTTCATTAAAGATAAATTACACAGAGTTAAAATTAAATGATAATGTTAAAATAGATTTTATATCTAATTAATTTTAAAACTAGTAGAGTGAATTAAATCGTACCATATTCATTAATAATATATCATTAAAGTTAAAGACAGAAGAATAAAATCATAAGACAGAGTGCAAGCGCCATCTATCGGTGAGCTATAATAACATTAAGTCAGTAAAATTATTTCAGGAGAAGAATCCAATGCAATAAGGGAAATTAAGATGTAGTGACTGAAAGATTAAGGTAATTAGAAGTATTGACTGCAAGATTAAGATAATTTTTAGCGCCATTTAAGTAATTAGAAGAATTGAACTTTTGTGATTAACCCAAAACTAAATAATCTTGAAATCATAGTATTAAATGTTAAGTTTTAATCAGACACAATTACAAGCAATAATGCCAAAGAGTACACATATAAGGATAAGCATTATAGGGCAGTCATTAATAATTAAAATTATAATTTAAAAGATTTTTTTTTTTTTTTTTTTCCAAATAATATAAGATCTTATTTTTGTTATGCATATAGATTGATTGTTCAAACTTAACAATGGAAGCCTCAAGTAGCCAGATGTACAAAATTAAATTTAAGGATAAAAGATTTCAAAATACATATTATCAACCAGAAATATAAGCATGTAACTATGAGTAATCCCCCCCACACTTTTTTTTTTTTTTTTTTTTTTTTAATTAATTTTATTCAGCAACAAACCCACCCAACCAACCAGCCAAACAACACCACCCTACCTCCTTAATCAAACATCTGCCCACCCATCCACCAGTTTTTTTTTTTTTTTTTTAATTAAACCTTAGTAGTTTTTTTTTTTTTTTTTTTTTTTTTTTTTGTGTTAGACAAAGACCCTTTATGATAAACAAGTGAATAAATAAATTTTTTAGGATAACCCATTTTTGTAGCAACATTAATTATGTGAGAGATATTTTTGTTTTTAAACCTAACAGAACAAAGATTATGTATACGAAAGAGGTGATTGAGTAGGATATTTCTGTAAACAGAGATATGAAGACAAGAAGTAAAGTGAGTAAATAAATTTACTTTGAAACTGAAATCTTGTCTTTTGTCATACAGATCAGTATAAATTTGACTACCATCAAGTTTGATTTTTAAATCCAAGAAATTTATACAGTTATTGTTGAGAAGATTATGAGTTAAGGTAAGGTGAGAAGGATATTCAAATTTAAATAAATTAGGGGAAAAATTATTGACATAAAAAATTATAATGTCATCAATGTATCGGTAAAAATAGACATTTTTAATACATAATCCCTGTTCATAATGGTAAAGGTATAAGTCAGCTAACATACTCGAGCTGATATATATATATATATATATATATATATATATATATATATATATATATATATATATATATATATATGTATGTATATATATAAAGATAAACGTCATTCGTAAGTAAAGTACTATAAATTTCATATATTTGCAAAAAGAAAACAAACATTTTTAAATCTCTACTTTAAAGTATGTCATTTGAACCGAAAATCAACACAAAATGCCAAATATGTCAATTTTTTTAAACTTTGTCTTTTTTTTTTTTTTTTTTTTTTTGTCTTTATTAAAAAGAAAAAAGTTATTTTAATTAAAATTATCTAAATAACAATTTCTGAAAATTTCTTGTGTGTGCAATAAAGAAACATGCTTAAAAAATGCGTCATACAGTATGTAGTTAGTTTCATTTTATATATTTTTTTAGTTGATTTATCAGATTTCTTAAAGCTATTAGGCGCTGAAAGATGTTTGAATCTGTAGCTTGGAAATATAGAAAAACAGAGATAAGTGAAGAACAACCAGATTTTCTCTCTGCGTTTCAACATCATGATATCACATTTCATATGTTGTGTGACGATCTCTCGTATTTAATTATGATTCTGATGAAACATGTAAAGAAAAGTAAATGTAGATGTGAGTTAATCAAAACTTTTTTTCTTAAGTTAAAAATATGTTTTGTAACGACAAATAAAACTAACAACTAAGTATCTAATAAGTAAACTAACAAGTAAAAATATTAAATAATTTAAAGCTTCAAAAAATTTCTATGCGTAATTTTTTTTTTTTTTCGTACATATGTAACAAGAAATAATCCCAAATTTTGCTAGTATATATTGAGAAATAAGTTATATTACAGAAAATATTAATGAGACGTATATATATAAAGATTTTACATTTGCTGTATGTAATTGAACAGTAAAACTAAGGTTATAAAACTTAGAAATCGTAGAAACTTTCATTAAAAAAATAATAATTTGCTTTATGTATGTATATATATATGTGTGTTTATGTATATATGAAAATGATTGGAAATATTTTCTTATGCACCTTTTTATGAAATATAGTTTTTAAATATGTTGTGATTAAAAGTTTATAAAAATGACCATAATGTAAGAATAAAAGTACTGATAATTGTTATCGTTTTCATAATGATTCAGTAACAATTTCAGATTTTGAAAAGCCTATAACTTATACTTTGGAAAACCGTTAGTCTATAAACACTGTTTAATCATAAAGGAAACCACATTAATTAAAAAGTTTTCTCATAAAAAAATATTTGAATTATGAGAAATTATATTTCGTGCGATTTTGACAGTTGTATATGAATTTTGACAGTTGTATATTGAGTTTTATTGCATACCATTTATATCTCTTCATGTTAAAAAAATCTGGAGTGACTCCACTCGACTTTCCGAACATTGAGTAACTAACAGTTTTGTAGATAAAATAAAGAAAGAGGAATTGCTAAACAAACAAAAGAGAGAAAACCATAATAGAGTGTTTTTTTCTCCATATATCACACGAGGTTTTATTTAACGCTACTGAACTTTGAGCCCTTAGATCATAATGATAAAGAATTTTTCGTTTTGTCCCTGTAAAAATCTATAGATGCTAGATTCACCAAAATGCTTATAGTTAGTGCAACAGTGATTTATAATATTCATACAAATTTTCAGCTCAATTGAATAAGGCGTTTAGATGCTATCGCACTTTTAAAAATTTGGTCTCATAGGCCATAATGATAAAGAATTTTTCTTTGTGTCCCTGTAAAAAAACTGTAGTGCTAGATTCACCAAAATCTATACAGTTGGTGCAAATGCGACCTATAACATGTGTACAATTTTTTTGCTCAGATTAATAAGGCGTTTAGACGCTATCACACTTTTAAAATTTTGGCCCCATTGGCCTTAATGATAAAGAATTTTTCTTTGTGTCCCTGTAAAAAAACTATAAGTGCTAGATTCTCCAAAATCTATACAGATTGAGTATCTGTGACCTATAATATGGGTATAAAATTTTTGCTCAATTGAATAAGGCGTTTAGATGCTATCGCACTTTTAAGATTTTGGTCCCATAGGCCATAATGATAAAGAATTTTTCTTTGTGTCCCTGTAAAAAAACTATAAGTGCTAGATTCACCAAAATCTATAGGGTTCGTACTATGGTGACTTACAATATACGTACCAACTTTCAGGTTAATCGAACAAAGCCTTTAGACGCTAGCGTGTTCACAAACATACACACATACACACATACACACATACACACATACATCATCGTAAAAATAGTGAAAACGGACTCAGGGGACCTCAAAACGTATAGAAACATCAAAATCTCGAATTCGGATTTTTGACATGATTACAATACTTTCCTCACTATAGTGTTCGGAAAGTAAAAAGTTACCGTTGCCGCTGTCCGATTTTCTTTGTCTGCAAATGCATCTCCTCGCGAATAAGAGGTTTCTCAGCGTCGCAAAAGGTACCGATGTTTGCCGAATAATCCAAGGTACATCTTAATCTTCGTTAGAAATTTCTATCATCTTAATTAGTGAAGTTATTAATTAAAATCGTTATGTTAATAAAAGTATTCTTACTGCAACTTGCAAATAGTTTCACAATAAATTATTTTTCCGTTATCAGAAAACGTTCCGCTGAAAGAAGAAAGGAAGATAGAAAATTTTGTGCGTTTTTTAAAAGCGAGTTCTACATAGCGTATCAAAAAATACAAAATACTTCTGTACCATTCAAAAGAGAGTTTATTTCCGATTCTAACAGCGACCCTTCTTCTTCTTCTTCTCTTTTTACTTTCCGAACACTATAGTGAGGAAAGTATTGTAATCATGTCAAAAATCCGAATTCGAGATTTTGATGTTTCTATACGTTTTGAGGTCCCCTGAGTCCGTTTTCACTATTTTTACGATGATGTATGTATGTGTGTGTGTATGTGTGTATGTGTGTATGTTTGTGAACACGCTAGCGTCTAAAGGCTTTGTTCGATTAACCTGAAAGTTGGTACGTATATTGTAAGTCACCATAGTACGAACCCTATAGATTTTGGTGAATCTAGCACTTATAGTTTTTTTACAGGGACACAAAGAAAAATTCTTTATCATTATGGCCTATGGGACCAAAATCTTAAAAGTGCGATAGCATCTAAACGCCTTATTCAATTGAGCAAAAATTTTATACCCATATTATAGGTCACAGATACTCAATCTGTATAGATTTTGGAGAATCTAGCACTTATAGTTTTTTTACAGGGACACAAAGAAAAATTCTTTATCATTAAGGCCAATGGGGCCAAATTTTTAAAAGTGTGATAGCGTCTAAACGCCTTATTAATCTGAGCAAAAAAATTGTACACATGTTATAGGTCGCATTTGCACCAACTGTATAGATTTTGGTGAATCTAGCACTACAGTTTTTTTACAGGGACACAAAGAAAAATTCTTTATCATTATGGCCTATGAGACCAAATTTTTAAAAGTGCGATAGCATCTAAACGCCTTATTCAATTGAGCTGAAAATTTGTATGAATATTATAAATCACTGTTGCACTAACTATAAGCATTTTGGTGAATCTAGCATCTATAGATTTTTACAGGGACAAAACGAAAAATTCTTTATCATTATGATCTAAGGGCTCAAAGTTCAGTAGCGTTAAATAAAACCTCGTGTGATATATGGAGAAAAAAACACTCTATTATGGTTTTCTCTCTTTTGTTTGTTTAGCAATTCCTCTTTCTTTATTTTATCTACAAAACTGTTAGTTACTCAATGTTCGGAAAGTCGAGTGGAGTCACTCCAGATTTTTTTTTTTTAAGATGTTTACAATTTCTCTTTCTTTCGATCGTCAATGTTTTAGTCGTACTGTACGAAAAACTAATTGCTCAATAATTCAACAAAAGGTACTTTTAGAAAATCCATTTAATTTTCTTTCCAACAGTACAAAACTTTTCACAAAATGTGGATTAGCGATTCCTATTTTTTAAAATTACAGAACATTGAAGTTTTCAGTAAACCTTTTATAAACGTTTTAAACTTAAAATGTCTTCAAGAAAAATTAATTATTTCTTTAACATAGATCTTAATGAGAGGAACAAGACCTAAAAAAGATTAAAATCCTATTGCAAAAATTTCGCGAGTTATGAATTTTTTTTTTGTGAAATACGATTTTCGGAAATTCTCATTTTGAGCTCTTTATTTAAAAGGTTTGTTTTTAAATTCTAATCCTGTACGAATGAATAAAAATGTAAGAAATACATCTGCACCATTCAAAAGTAAGTTTTTTCACAATTTCAAAAAACTAACTGCTTTAAAAAATGTGGATATTTAATATTTTCGAACATAAAAAAAAGTCAAAATTTCTGATTGTTTTGGCTTACATTAGCTCATTTCTTTTTGAATCTCCCTGTACGAAAAACCAATGGTTCAATTTCCTAGCTATAATCAGAAAGGACCGTTTAATTCTCCTTCCAACCGTATAAATATTTTAACAAAATACGAATTAGCGGATCTTATGTTTTAAATTTACGAAAAAAAAAACAAAATTTTCATTAAACATTTTATAACTCAAAATGTTTTTGAGAAATAAATCGTTTTGCCTCTCTCTATATATATATTTAAGTTACTGCCACCGCATTTTTTTTTTTTTTCTGCTAAGCTGTGAATAGCCCGGTAGAGCCCCGCAAGGTTAACAAGAGAAACGTGTCCGGAAGGGCGGCAAAGCCTCCTTCAGATGTTGATGAGCGGAACAAACAGGGGGCAGAGCTCCCTCGTGCAACAAAAATTTATAAAACATTTTACAACTCGTAAACACTTCATTATAACTGCTTACTCATATTATGAGTAAGTCACTAATAATTAAGCAGATAATTACTATTTTACTTTCGTTCAAATATTTAAACTAATTTAACGTAAAAATGCAATATATGCTATTTAGATACTGTAAAGTGCCAGTGGTTAGTTATCCTAGTAATGTTAAGGCGAACGAACTGCGGTTTAAGTCTACAAGTTTTAATCTGATCATAATATATTCCCAATATGTATTAAATAAATAAAGAAAATGATGTATATGTATATATATATATATATATATATATATATATATATATATATATATATATATATATATATATATATAGTAATACAATATTATCAGTGCAAAAATTTGAAATTTAAAGATGATTTAAATTCAGTATTAAAACAATTATTCGGATCGTAAGCGAAGACTACCCAAATCAAACAAAAAAAGAATTATCTAAATGAATTATTGGAAATTGCAATGAGAAAAAAGTATTATTTACATTCTAACGTTTTCAAGGGCCTGGTAGAATGCAAATATGCTAAAAAATGGATGTTTTTCTGTCACAAAGAAAGCA
The DNA here is from genome assembly GCA_963930645.1 of Salticus scenicus. NCBI lineage: Eukaryota > Metazoa > Arthropoda > Arachnida > Araneae > Salticidae > Salticus > Salticus scenicus. The sequence goes on along the minus strand of OZ005650.1, from coordinate 303,107,250 downwards.
AAAGCTAAGAATTTCTTTGTTCACAGGCCCGAAACACCCGTAGTAAAACCAGAAAAAACGAAGAACAAAATAAAACTATTACCTAAAAATGATATTCCAAAACCATTTAAAATCGTAGATCAAAATAAACTCACCACAACAAATAATAATACAAAATTACTTAAAAAATTATTATTGAAACGGATGCAACTCAAAGTTAGAATAAACGAGACACATGTAAAAATTTAACAATATATATATATATCGTCAATTTTTCTGTTAAAATTTATAGTTCAAAATCATTTTATGACAATTACCTACTTGTTATTGAAAAAGTAAGTCAGTTATTTTTTTTTATATTTTATGATGAATTTTAGACACTAAATATTTTTACGTTTACATCTTACTAAGAATTGGAAAGGTACTAATTCCCAAGTCACTAATAAATAAATGAATTATTTTGAAATATTTAATAAATGAATAATTTTGAGTATTCGGAACTTATAAAATGCATTCAAAAATTTACTGATTTTTTAATACTATTTAAGTCTCAAATTACTTATTCATGTGCATCACTACTTGACTGATTGGAAAAAAAAAAAATGATATACATACTTATTGTATTTTAGACATTTGTAGCTGAAATTTCCACCATGTCCATTACCTATCTGTTTAAAACAATTTTGTTAGTTAACATTTTTCTAAAAACATTCTGTTTTACATATTATAAACCTTTAGAAATTAAAAACCTCAGTTCTGATAACAGAAGTTATTGCTAGCTGAATAAAGTATATTTTTATCGTATTTAATATTTTATTCTATTTTAACGAAAATGTATTTTGATATTTACTGACCTTTTATTATTAATATATTGATCATTCATGAATATTGTCAGAAACTGACATTTTTGGAGAATAGACAGAAAAGAACGAGAAAATAAAAAGATAGATTTTAAGCAATTTTAAGTTTCAAAATGACTTAATAAATTATATATATATATAAGATAAAATTTAAATATAGGAGGGAGTAAAACTTGAATTATTAAATAAATAGAACTAGAACAAAGTTTATATAAACCAATGCACAAAAATTATATATATATATATATATATATATATATATATATATATATATATATATATATATATATATATATATATATATATATATACATACATATATATATATACACACACTGGTTCTCATAATTATAAGGACACCTGTTTTTCTATATTAACTAAACACTGAACACTATTATTTAAACAAATATATTTTTTATTAATTTGAATTTCATTAATAGACTATATTTAAAAAGTTTTATCGTTTTTCTATCTTAAAAAACTTTAAATACTGCCAAAAAGATGATTTTTCATGTGTTCACAATTATAAGGACAGCCCGAATCTTAATAATTTTTTTTTTCAGTTATTTTTTAAATTAATATTTTATGGGGTCTATTTTTAGGGGGAAACAGTCAGACATTCTCTCTGGTGTATATATACATTTTTTTTATATATATATATTCAGTTTCAATACCATTTCATACAGCATCGATGATATTCTGAATACATTTAAGCTATTTAAAATTGCTTTCCACTTGTATGCACTTTTCTAATATGATAAGTTAAGGCTCTTTCAACTTTTAGGCCACGGGAAAGGCAATAATACAGAAGTTTCTTTCTTCAAACTATTTCCTATTGCTCTAGAAGTAGAGCAAAAATGTAAGTCTTGTTAAAAAAAAATATTATTACCCCCAAAATCTGACAAAAATCTGAGAATTCCACATTTAAAATTTGCGGATATTCTCTTGATGTTCATAATAATAATAGAAAAAATTACAAAATTCATTCTGTCTTCAGTAGAAACAGCCCCCCAGAGCACCATAGATCCACCTTTAAAATGCCCGATTCATATCTGCCTTTAAAAAATCTGCTCTGTCTTTCGCTATTTTCAGATCGTGCCAGTAACTGTTAAAACCATTTGGTTAATCAAGAATAAAATGTTTTTCATCCGAAAATACAACATTTTACCATTTCATATTGTCTTTATTCAACTTTAACACAGACCTTCTTTCCCCCATTAAATGCTTATTGATTATTACAGGTTTTTTATTCATTTTAACATATTATTAATTATTTTAAACATGCATAAATATGGACCTCAACCTTTCGTTAAAAATTACGAGCAAATTCAGCAGCAGTCATTATGAATAGAACAGTAAGAGAAATTATAAGTCTTCGATCTCTGTAAAAACAACTCTGATTTTGCATCAGATCTCTCTCCTATCGAACCAGAAGTTCAACGTTTGTTCACATTTCCTTCAGAAATTTCAGATCTTCGAATTTCATAAGAAATTCGGCGGATTGAAATTATCCTTCCACTTAAAAAACGCATTTGTCATACTTCACTACATGAACGTTCTTTTTTTTTCGAGGAATTATCAATAATGTCCGTCCAAGAAAAATTCAAGGCTTATATATGAATTAATCTAGCCCAGTAGTTAACAAATTCGCATGTCAACTGTAATTTATCCGCTAGTAAGTTAAATAAAACGAAAAAATCTTGATTGTCCCTATAATTATGAACATATAAAAACATGGAGAAAAAATATTTTGCATTATTTTTTATTAATTTTGTTTCATATTAAAAAAATTATAGCAGTTTTGTTTTATAGAATACTAGATATATAAAGTGCACTTAGTATAATCTTGTTCACAATTATTTTTACATTAGTTATTTCAAAACATAAAGTGTCCTTATAAATATGAGAAGGAGTGTATGCATAATCACTATTCAAATGCCATGTTACTGTATGACTTTTTAAAGAAAAGAAAAAGAAAGAAAATATAAGAAAGGAAGTGCATCTAATTTATGTCATTTAAGTGTTTGAAAAAGGAACTCTGATCATGTCTCTGACCGGTGAAGAATACAACCATGGTCTTGAAAAGCGTTCGTTAGACAACAATAGAAAAGTTCATTGCGCTTCCTTTTATGGGATTTGATTCGACTACCCATGCATATGCTTCGTGTTATTACTACTTCCGATCATTAAGGCATAAAAATTGAATTTTACAGCAGAGCAATTTCATGATAAAAAGTTGTAAATGAAATGTTTTCTTTAAAAACTAATTTCTCAAAATAACCATAAAGTTCCTTGGTTTATTGCTTTTATGGGAATTAAAAAGATAAAAAAAAAAACGATAGAAAGAGAGAATAATATAAATTTAACGAAAAATTACATGAAAATTTATATTAAAAAAATTTTGACAGTTCAGTAAATATATCGTAATAAAAATTTTTCTTCCACATAACTTTTCTAATGCATGGGAATGAAGTTCGGCGTTCTTTTTTGAGGAAAACGTAATTAAAACAACAATATCTAAATGTAAAGAGTTTTCATATTAATTTTAAAATTGAGAATTATGATTAATGCCATCATTAATAATATGACGTGAGAACTTTAGTAAATTTTATAATTATTTTTTGTTGTGCAGTACTATGAAGAATTTTTATAAGAAAAATAGGATTTTATTTTTTTTAATAAAAGTAAGTAAACGTTTTACTTTAATTACAACTAGAAAAAAAATATATTTTATAATTTAATATATTTTAAACAAAAGAAAAAAAGAAACTTGCTGCAGTATTTTGTAGACATCAAGAATCGTGAGCGTTCTATTATAAAATTATTTATGTATATATTTTTTTTGCATCGCAATTAAAATGTTTCATACATTTCAAAAGATTGTATAAGAAAAAGCGGGAAATTTTACGCTCTGGTGATTTTACTTAACTAAGTCGAAAGAAAGTAGCCGAGTTTTGTTCATTTCAAAGTTCAAGCGATTTCAAAACATGCTTCTTTTTGCGTAATTTTTGCATCAGTTTTCACGTTTTTTTTTTTTTTTTTTTATGTTTTATAAACTTGTTTTCTAAAAAACATCTCTAAAAGCAGCATTTCTGGAAATAAATAAATAAATATGATTTTCTTTTACTCTTTTTAATGCTTTCCCCCCCCCCTTAACCAAAAGCTATAAATGAAGGGTAAACAATAATTATTTAGCTCGATATATTTTTATTATATGTTTATATTTACGAATAATAACATATTTTACAAATCTCTGTTATAAAATTTATTATTGTTTTACACCGGTAATATATAATTTTTTCTGAATATTTGTATGCCTGGGCTTTTGTTGAGTTAAATTAAAATCAAGTAAATTCTACCACATAAGATATGTATTAAAACATTTTGTTGATTAGATTTTGAATCATAGAATACGCGTGAATGTGAAATCAAGCGTTTTGAATATATATATTTTAAAACGTAGTAAAATTCCGAGTAACAGAAGATTTGAGACCACTGAATACCAGATAGACCAATAAGAACTAAATTTAGCCAAATTAAATTTACCTGTGAAGACTTTTAGTTAATTATTGAAACAATTAATTTTACAATAGTCTAGCTTTGTTATTTTTTTATTTAACTTAATTTAACTGAAAGCTTACTTTAACTTTACTCCTAGATAGTTAGTTGCAATTTAAAATATGTTACCTTTACGATAAATCGACACACTCTCAGGAATCGATACTCAAATTTCACGAAATTTTCTTTAATTTTCACGAAACCATTTCCAGGGAAATACTCCGAGCGAATATTTCATCAAATTGAGACAATTACTTTCATCACTTGTTTCAACATACGAATTTCGTCAAAAGTAAAGGTACGTTTTTACTTTCTTCTATATGTAATATAGAGAAAGTATTGGATTCGCGAAAATTTTCGAAGTCCACTTTTTGATGGATTTACATGTTTTGGGATGTGGAGAACACGAATTAATAGTTTTTAGAAAATGTCTGTCTGTCTGTCTGTCTGTCTGTCTGTATCATTTTTATGTGGACGCAGTATCTCACGAACCAATGAATGAAATTTAACCAAACTTGGTATTTAGTTGCATCCTGATATAAACTGGTGCTGATTAGGTTTTGGGATCAATCGCTCAATAGGTGGCGTTGTGATCGCATTTTATGCAAATTTTTAACATGGCAGCATAGGACAAAATTCCGTATAAATGGCCATAAAGAGAGTTATTTTACACTTGTGATTGTAAAATTAATATGAATTATTGATAATAGTAGTAGTTAGCTAGGAAAAAAATTTTGTGCATGTGGGGGCATCGGTTCCCCCAACTGGGGGGAAGTACCCCCCCGGGGAAGTAAATTTTCAAGATGGGTATCTTTCGAAAGGTCTCGTTGATAATAGTAATAGTTAACTGGGAAAAAAATTTTGTGCATGTGGGGGCATCGGTTCCCCCCCCCCACCGGGGGGGAAGTACCCACCCGGGGGTCAAAGTTTCAAGATGGGTATCTTTCGAAAGGTCTCGTCAATACCTTTAAAACGAATGGTTGAACCATAAATCTGTGATAATTTAAAACAAAGTTATCGATTTTTTTTACTTTTAACAAAAAAAAACTTAGAAAAAAAATCGCAATTTTTTTTTTTTTTTTTTTTTTTTAACGAAATTTAACCAAACTTGGTATTTAGTTGGTCCCCGACATAAACTGGTGCTGATTATGTTTGGGGATCAATAGCTCAACAGGTGGCGCTGTGATAGCATTTTATCTAAATTTTTAACATGGCAGCATAGGACAAAAATTCGTATAAATGTGCATAATAAGAGTTGTTTTAAACTTGTGATTGTAAAATTAATATGAATTATTGATAATAGTAGTACGTAACTAGGAAAAAAATTTTCTGCATGGGGGGGGGGCATCGCTTCCCCCCTAGGGGGGAAATACCCCCCTAGGGGGGTAAATTTTCACAATGGGTATCTTTTGAAAGATGAGGTGGATAATAGTAGTAGTTAACTAGGAAAAAAATTTTGTGCATGTGGGGGCATCGGTACTCCCCCCGGGGGGGCAAAGTTTCAAGATGGGTATCTTTCGAAAGATCTCGTCAATACCTTTAAAACGAATGGTTGAACGATAAATCTGTGATAATTTAAAGTAAAGTTATCGATTTTTTTTAGTTTTAACAAAACAAAACTTAGAAAAAAAAATCGCATTTTTTTTTTTTTTTTTTTTAACGAAATTTAACCAAACTTGGTATTTAGTTTGTCCCCGACATTAACTGGTGCTGATTATGTTTGGGGATCAATAGCTCAACAGGTGGCGCTGTGATAGCATTTTATCTAAATTTTTAACATGGCAGCATAGGACAAAAATTCGTATAAATGTGCATAATAAGAGTTGTTTTAAACTGGTGATTGTAAAATTAATATGAATTATTGATAATAGTAGTATGTAACTAGGGAAAAAATTTTCTGCATGGGGGGGCATCGCTTCCCCCCCAGGGGGGGGGGGTAAATTTTCACAATGGGTATCTTTCGAAAGATCAGGTTTTTTTTTTTTAATATTGTTACTGGTTGAATATGTATTACTTTTAACTAAAGAAAAAAAAAGCTTAGAAAAAAATCGTATTTTTTTTTTTTTTTTTTTTTTTTAATATTGTTACTGATTGAATATGTATATAGGAAAATATAGAAGAAAGTCTTGTGGTGGCCACAACATACTAGTTTCATCCTAGTTTCGTGATACAGAATAAAATACAAATTATAGAATTGTAAAATTACCTGCAAGTTCGTTGCTTTAGACATTAAATCCTAATTATATTTAATGAAAATATAAATAAAACAGAGCAAACAAATAAATGTCATTTGGACATTTATTTGACAGCTTTTTGAGACCTATAGTTACAATGAGTTATGTCTCAGTTGATCAATATTTTCACAGAAACAAGCGCACACAATATTTTGTAGACATAGGACATCCCAACTTTTAAACTTTAACATTTTATATATCTGTATACTACAAAGATGAACATTTGTTATTAAATACTAACCCTTTCTAGACCAAACGCATAGCACTTTCACGACCACCGATGCGAATTCACATCATTTAGAAATTTGTAACTCCACTAGTGGGCATTTCTTTTACAATTTATGTGTTATTTTATTTCTTAAAAATATACACAATATTTGTATTTGTACAATGTATATGTACTGCGGATACAAGTACATGTTTTTGGAAAGAGTAGAATCATAATGTATATTCATTGGTAATACGAATGCAGAAAACCTTGTTACGAAATGATATAATTTGAAAGAATAACGCCCACGGGCAGAGTTTACTGTCAAAAGACAAAAATATGCGGTCGCTGAAATATTAACATAGTTCTCGCGGTACTTATTCTGAAAGAGTTAAAAATATGCAGTTGCTTTATACGCATGTATTGTTTAATACATTCACGAAACGATGTAGCCTAAACCAAACCTAAATAAACACCGGGATCACTCGAATTATCGGATCAAATTGAATGGTGACTCTCGGTTAACTCTCACATTACCGCATAAAACTGAACAGTGACTGAGTGACATCTCACGAGCTCAAAGGGTTAGTTATGATCCATTATATGCCATTGAATTATTGTGACAGACTTAATTATCAAAAATTATTACTAAAGCAATATTTTAACAAATCTTTCGCATGACAGAATACAAAAAAAAAAAAGGATAAAACACACACTCTTTTCATTCGTCGGATTTTTCTCAGGTTCGTTTCTATTCATTTTCTAATTTTTTACTGCCTATTATGACTTAAAAACTAACAAACTTATCATAAATTAATGCTGATGCGTCACGTAATTATTCAGCGTTAGAGTGTTAATTATGATATCCATTGGCATGACATCAGATCATTATAACAGATTATTATCTAAAATTTTTTTCCGAAAGCAATATTTTAAGAAATCTTCCACATAAAATAATACAAAAATGAAGGATGAGACACATACCTTTATACATTCGTCAAATTTTAATCGAGTTTGTTTCTGTTTACTGTCTGATTTTTATTGCTTATTCTGACTTAAAAATTTGCAAAGTTATCATCAGCAATGAATGTTCGTGTGTCCCGTTATTATTCAGCGGTATGATGTTGATTGTAATCCATTTACATGTCAATGGATTATTATAACAGTACTTAAATATCCAAAACTTATCACGAAAGGAATTTTGAAATTGATCAGCAATTAATGTCTGTCAAGTTATTATTCAACGTTAATGTGTTAATTACGAACCATTTACATGCCATCGGATTATTACAACAATATTTAGCTATATAAAGTTTATCCCGAAAGCAATATTTTAACAAATCTTTTGCATAACAGAATACAAAATAAGATATGAAACACACATTATATTCCTCAATTTATCGAGATCATTTCTATTCATTTTCCAATTTTTTACAATCTATTCTGATTTAGTAGAAACTCGAAAATTTATCAGCAATTAATTCCCGAGGGTTACGTTTTTATTAAGCGATAGTGTGTTAATTATGATCCATTTATGTGCCATCGGATTATTATAACACTATTTAACTCTCTAAAACTTATCACGAAAACAATATTTTGATAAATCTTCCCCACAACAAAACACAAAAGTAATAAATGAAACGCACACTTTTTTTTCCCTATTCGTGATATATATATATATATATATATATATATACATATATATATATATATATATATATATATATATATATATTTTAAATGGAGACAATTTTTATTTATTCTCTGATATTTTACAATATATTCTGACTTAAAAGTTGGCATGTTTAGCAGCAACTTTTAGCAGCTCGAGCATCACGTTATTATTCAATGATGTTAATTATGATCCTTTTACATGCCAATGCGGGTTATTATAACAATATTTAACTGCATCTCAAGCTTATCACAAAGACAATATTTTGACAAATCTCTCACATAACAGAATAGAAAAGATGAAAGTTGAAAGACACTTCTTTTCATTCATCTGATTTTTATCGAGACCATTTCTGTTCATTTCCTAATATCTCATCCTGTCACATTAGATTTTATATCTGACCAAAGAAAAGTCGAAGAACATGTTAAAGTTCGTAATCGCGTGCCTTAAATTGATAATCAGTCTCTGCACGTCCATTTCGTGACCCGTGTTTTTTTTCTTAACTCTAGTACGGAATCATAAGTACATATCATATAAGGAAACCTACTTCCAGCTGTTAGTCAGCTCTGGAGTGCGAGAGAGGGAGATCCCGTAACCCTTTGAAAAATGGAACAGTTGTATTGTGATAGTGTCAGTAAAACAGAAGCAACTTTCATGTGGTCATACACTGGAGAAATGTGTTTTGTCAAAAATAAATCGAAATATTTGCTATTTTAAAATTTGTAATTAATTTTTCACTGGAAATACTTTGAATTATTATAGAAGTGAACAGTGGTGTGAAATGTATAAATCCATTAATGCACGAATTAATTTAAACTTTTTTTAAAGCTCTGATCGGGAAATGAATGTTAATATTTATATATTTGTGTTTTATTTGCAACAAATGTTTTCAAAATATAATTTTATTAATTTATAAAATGATGTACAGAAAAAGAGGACATAACACTTTCGATGTCCGTTGAAACCTGTGTTGTTTGTATTAAACATTTCATCTGTACTGATCAAGACGCTGTTAATGTGTATATATTTGTGTTTCCCCTGAAACAGATGTTTTCAAAATATTAAACTTATTATCTTATAAAATAATATAAACAGGAAAATGACATAAAACTTTCGATATCTGTTGTAACCTATGATGTTTATATTAAATATTTTACCTGTGCTAGTCAAGATGTCATTAATATACATATATTTGTGCTTCACCTGCAGAAAATATCGTCAAAATATAGAATTTATTAAGTTACAAAATTATATACACAGAAAATGACATAAAGCGTTCAATATCTGCTGAAGAAGCGTTATTTGTATTAAATATTCCACCTGTGATAATAAAGAAATTGGAAATTCTATATAATGCTTTTTATGGTGTATCAGCTATAGATCTAGTGTTAAATTTAAAAGTAGTATTTAAAGTTGTGTTCCGAATATTACATAAAAGAAAGGAGTGAAAATATTTGATTATCAACAGTTTTATGTTGTTTACCTGGAATTTCTTAATATGCTGTTGCGAAAAGAAACTTATCATAGAATATTTGTTTACAATTTTTTTGCGACATAATTGAAACTTAATTTAAATATCATAATGTTGTACACAGAAAAAAATACAGTCAAAGTAGATTTTATATATATATATATATAAATAATATTTTCATTTAAGTTACTGTTTGGGCAATTAGTACTATATATGAATTTTATCTGCATATCGAAGATATATGTTATAGTTGAATAAATGGTTTTCTTTTTCTAAGTTGAGAATTACTTTTTAAAATGTCTTGTAATAAATATCAGTCAGTTTTCCAAAACGTTTAAATACTTACTTTTTTCTTGTAGACTCGAGATAAAATGTCTTTTAAATTTTTTTAACTGTATAAATGAAGATAAACAAAAGTATTATATCTTTAAATATAATACTTTTATTCTATTTTATATGAATTTACAAGATGTATCAGATTAACAAAATATTATTTCATTTTAAATACAGACATTTGGTATAAAATATCTCGTAAGTCTGTCTAGTTTAATTGATTGGAAGCACTAATTGATTAAAAGGCAATTAAGTATCAATATTAGACACAAGTATCAATATTTATATTAAGTATCAATATTTTCATGCATAATATATTGTCATATTTCTAAAAATGCAATGTGCATAAAAGGTTTATTATTATTTCAATTTTCTATAAAGTGCTTCTGATTATTGTAAAAAAAAATCGTGAAGTCAAACGCATTTTGAAACGTTGAAGCATTGCAGGTTTTTCTTTTTCAACACACCTTCATTTTAATATTGTATTATAAATAATAAAAAAATTTATAGACATTGTTCATTAATGAAAGCATATACCATAATTTGAATTTCACGTCACTATTTTTGTGTACTTGTGGTATAACTGACAACATTACTTTTACGGAAGTAATTTTATAATTTAAGCTATTTTTCATCATATTTTGTGGTTGTTATCAGATACGTTACGTACTCAATGTATCCCAAAGCTTGGACACTGGATTTAAATTTTAAATCATATTCAAATTGTGTTATATTTCAACAGAATAAGGAAGAAAAAATGCATAAATGTGTAAATACTTTCATCGCAAGAGTTTGCATTGTTTCATCACGAGTATGCAATGGGAATTTGTAAATTTCATCATGGATTATTAAATTTAAACTTCAATTAATGGTCGATGTTAGGTCAAAAACAGAAATAAAGCGAATTGGCTTCTTTATTTAAAACATTGAGAAATTCAAAGATCTATGGTTTTAAATGATATAATGTAACAGTGAACTAGAAGAAAAAATATTTAGAATATACGAAAAAGGTTAAACTCTTCTCGCTACAGATCAACCCCTAGGATGCTTATTAAGTGTAACTGAAAATATTAAGTATAGATAAATATATTTTTCTGTTAATATAAAACAAACATGAAAAACCATCGTTTTTTAAAAACAAGTTATTATCCACTTTAAAGCTATCCTCACGCATTTTGTGAATTACTGGCCATTTATGTTTCGGATGTGTTTTAGATGCTACAGAAAATAAAAGTTTTCTTTAAATATAGATAAAATAAACAATCGTTATGCAGAAAATACTTGAAAATACGCTGAGAAATTTGTCTCGAGGCCGTAGGATTCGACTAATCTCGAGTAAGATATTTTTATTATTCTTAAACTATCTTTTAAAAAATAATTTATAAAAGCTTTTTACATAGCAGTAGATGAAAACTTATATGCATGCTAAATATTTTAATGTGCAGGATGTTAGTGTTTAGTAAGTATACTAAAAAAAAGAAAGAAAGAAAGAAAAACACCAATAGAATAAATATCCTTCAGTTCATCAAATCTAGTATTAGTAATTTTAATTTTATTTACGTTATCTTGCTTGTGTACTCGATTAATATATCAGCTTGAATCGTAATTATTGATTAAAAATTGAAGCTCTAAAAAATGTCAAACTGTATTAAATAGTTTAAATGTTTATTTTAATAAAAGAAGAGCTTCTGAATTTTTTTAAATTGAGTAAAGCGAGAGATTAGGAGAAATAAATATATTTTATTATAGATAAAGTGGAGTGTAAGGTTGATTTTTATACCAACTATGTGAAAAATGCCAGAGCCTGGGTTCGATTCCCGGCTCTGGCATGCGTTGAAGATTCTCTAAATTTGGTGAAACGAAAACTGCACAAGTAACATCGATTTAATACTTTTTTTCTTTACATTGATTAAGTATTTATAATATTGTTTTTGATCTATATTAAATAATATGGGGAGAAAGTAAAATTAGCAAAATTAAGAAAATAAATAGATAAATATTAAAACAATTAATGCTCGTAAGTAAACAGCGGAAAATAATAGTAACAACAATAATTAACTTTTTAGAAATGTAAAATTTAATTAATATTTTAGTGTAAAGATTAATATTTTAACTGTATTATTTACTTTAAAACTATTAAATAATTACTTAATCTTTTATATATTTCAGTCGTAAAATTGCGTTATTCCACGCCTTGCGAGTATCACGTATAGAAATGATTCACATTTAACAATAGAATTTCCTAAGCAGAATAAATATTTATCAGAAAATAACATAACATAGAAGCTCTTCCTGTTGAGTAATCCAAGCTAAGATTGAATAAACATAGTTTTACAAATACATAATATTTTGTATCGATTTTGATGAAGTCATCTTAATGAAAACTCAGATATTGTGAAAAATGTGTTAGAACAGCATATTTTTTTAGACCAGGGATGGCCAACCCACGGCCCGCGGGCCGCATGTGGCCCGTCGTGTAAGTTTCTGTGGCCCGCGACGGAATTTAGGAAATTTTTAATTTGACAAATTCGATTAAAATATCTAAAATGAATAAATTGTTTCTGACTTTTTTTAATGAAAATAACGATTAAGGTAACCAAAGGACACAAATATTGCGCTCACTGATGTTAAGAAAATATTATCAAATTAATAACAATTTCTTACTATTATACTTATGAACGTATAATCATAAATTTTTTACTGTTTTGTAGTTATCTTATGAATATTATATTTAGTATACATATTTTCTATTTAATTTCCTCACGAGCCCACCAGAAAAAGAATTACTATATGTATATGTATCATGCATTTATACAATGCAGCCCACCTGTGTAAAATAGATTTCCAATGCGGCCCGCCAAGAATTTTGGTTTGAATGGGCCTGTTTTAGACGATGTACACCAAAAAAGAATAATGATAATTTTTTATAGCGATTTAATTTAACAAGTATCTTTTATATTGAGTTTAATGGGATTACATTCTATCGATGTTGATATGGGGCATCGTGATAAATTCAGTGATACAGCACTTCCTGCAAAGTATATAAGCCAAAATCTAAATAACATTTATTAATATGAACACCCAACAAAATGAAAAGTTTTATGTATTCACGTGCATTAATTTTTGTGCTAGATCTGTCGTAAAATTTCCTTATTACGCATTTACACAAATATATTCTAAAGTAGATGTAGAACATTTCGATTCGAACATACAAATTTATACACAAAAAAGTGTTATAAATGATAAATTTTCTTGAATTCAAATCTTTTTTCTTAAATTCGTTTAATAAAGTAATTATGAGCATTTTTAAAACAACGTTTTCCCTTTTATAAATTCTATAAATTTTAACACACTTTTATAAATTTTCATTACTATAACGTTGATGATTGTTTTTAAACTCATGTGCTTTTGTTTCTCTTTTACAGCACCCGATCCAAACAAGCCTCACAAGCACACCATGAAGTGCGATTGTGTAGACAGGCTGGTGTCATACATGTTTCGAAGCCTGGGCTGGATGGTAGGCAAGAAACCAGGCTACTTTGTCATAGTTCCTATTCTCATATCAGCCTTGCTTGCGACAGGTATGCAAAGGATCAAGTACGAAGCTGATCCAGAGTATCTTTTTAGCCCGACAGATGGACCAGCCAAGCACGAGAGATGGGTCATCGAAACATTATTTCCCATGAACCTTTCAAAAGACTTCGACGTCGGTAGAATGACGAGGATTAGTCCATTTGCGAGAATCATGATCGAGGCCAAAGACGGAAAAAGTATATTTGATAAAGAAGTCTTTGCTGATCTGATACTCATAGATAAGATGGTGAATAACATTTCAGTATGGCATAATCACAGACTCTGGAATTACAAAAATATGTGTGCTAGAAAAAACAGAAAATGCTTTCAAAATCAGATTTTAGAGTTTGAGGATAGACTAGATGACATGGCTGCCGGCAAATACTCCATAGATTATCCTTTGATGATCAATGAAGTAACGTTTAAAGTGTTTTTCAGCGCAGCCTTTTTAGGCGGCGTAAAGACCGACGAGTTCAATATGATAGAATCTGCGAGAGCTGTTAATCTGCTGTATTTCTTAGAAACTGGTCCCGGGAAAACTGAAAGGGCGAATAGATGGGAAGAAGTATTTTTAAAGTTGATGGAAGACACTGAATTCGAACATATAAACTTTGCGTATTATACATCACTTACGTTATCGGCTGAATTGGAAAAGAACACCATCTCTGTATTGCCTTTATTTAGTGTTACAGTGGTAATCATGTTAGCCTTCTCTGTGTCAACTTGCATGATGTTGGATTGGGTGAAAAGTAAACCGTGGTTAGGTGTACTTGGATGTTTTTCTTCAGCCGTTGCTGTTGGTGCTGCTTTTGGATTGACAATTTATTGTGGATTGGAATTTATTGGACTAAATCTTGCTGCTCCGTTCTTGATGTTAGGTGAGTAATTATTCGACTATTTTTTGCATGCTGATTAGAAGTATTTGGATATTTTGAAATGTGCAGAAATCTTAATGCCTCTTAAACAGTTTCCTCTTTTATTTAGGCATAAGAAAACATGGATGCAACTAAATTTTAGAATAAATCTAATATAAGCATTTTATAATTTTTTATCTACCTTATAATTTACAAAAAAAAAAAAAAAAAAAAAAAATTATAAACTTTTTTAAAACTTTTAAGTCTCTGAAATCGAAATTTTTTCAAATATACTTTTTCTTCTAATTTAAAATGTTTATAAACATTTCAATAGATTATTTTAAAAAGTAACTTGAGAGGTTACTTTATTCTGTCGCAAGCTAAGAATACCAGGTTCCTGAAAGTACATTTTAATAGCAGTAAATTACTCTTTTTTAAAACTTTACAGACAATTACAGTAAATTTCGTTTCTTTAGCGTCAAATTGCTCCTTTCTTAAAAATTTACAGATCACTACAAAAAAATGTGTTACTTTAGGCGCAAATTATTTACTTCTTAAAAACTCACAGAATATACAGTAAATTTTGTTTAAATCAAAAATAATATCGATTATAACTTCTTTCTTTATTTTTTCTTTTTCTTTTTTTTTTTTTTTTTTTTTTTGTATAACATTTGAATCTGGTAGAATTTTTAACTTTTTTAGAATTGGGAAACGTTATTAAATTAATCGCAAGTTTTAGTCACGTGTTTTGCCTATTTTGGGGGAATTTTTCTATGTTAATCCTATTAACAAATAATTCAGCTCGTTCTGTTGAATTAAGTTTTTAATCCTGTTTTTAAGATTTAATCTCATTGTTTACTATATAAGGGAGTGTCACGTAGTAGAAATGTTAAGAATCTAAAAATTACTAACTTATAGCAAGATTTGACTTTTCAGGTCTTGTCATTTTCGTAAGAAATTAATGTTATGAAAAATGGGCATTTAGCATTTCTGTTTTTAATAAAATAAGTGTAAATAACTTTCTTACTTTTTTTTTTTTTTTTTTTAATTCTGCAGTTTTCTACGGAGTTTTTATTTATTTATTTATTTATTTATTTATTAATGTCGTTACGTTACTTTTCATGTATCTTTTTAGCAAACTTGAAAAGTTGTTTCACTTGCATATGAATCGCAAGCGGCTAATAAAAGTTTCATTGTTTTATGTGATATTGTTGTCTGATAGATTAAAATGAAATTAAGTAGAAAGATGCGTCCATTTACAGCATCATTAGAGATAAAAAAAAAAAATAATCAAAATTCTTAAATACGACTAACAATTGAAAGAATATTTAATTTCTCAGATGAATAGAGATTTTTTTCATTTGCGATACGTATTCATTTAACTTACTTGAATTTCTAAATACTTGTACTGATAATATTACAAATGTTACATTTAACAGTATGGAAGAAAGCATATTATTAAATAAAATCTTATATATTATAACAGAAAAAAAAATATATTGCTAATAAGTCCTTCAACTATGAATTTTAATATTAGAATAAAAAAAAAGAAAGAAAGAAAAAAGAAAATGAAAGAAATTGTAACGTAAAATCTTTTAATGGACTTTTTAAAGAAGATTACTTATCTATCAGTTATTGTTATTATTATTATTATACATTAAAAGATTGCCTGCTTAGAAAATTTCAAAATTATATAAATTTTGATCTGTTGGCATATAGCACATTCCTGTATAGTTAAATAAGCCTCGAGCATTTAAAATTATCAGTTTCTGGGTCATATGTTATAATTATTTCTAAATAACTTTAAACATTAAAACGAATATCTTTCCACGGAAAATTAAATATCCATATGATATTAAACAAAGGAATATTATGATATATTTATTCAAAAAACCTTAAACCTATGCGATAACACTCAACGAGCTCAATTTTTTTAAATTTTACTCGCCAAGGCAGTTGAAATAAAGAAGTAGTTGTTAAAAATATATTTTTTTAAATTGAAAATATTATTAGTTTTTTTGTTAAAATAAATAAAACAAAGCTTTGAAATGCAATTCATATAGACTTCTCTTATATCAATATTCTGGGAATTAGATGGAATGTAATCCGATAAACTTTATGAAAGGAATGTCTTAAAAAACTTCTTAATATTTCAATTAGGCCAAATTTAAATTGTTTTTATGATTATTTCTAAGACTCCATTATACGTATTAAATTAGCACGTATATGTTAAATTTACTTTTTGCGCTTTTATTTTGTGTTCTGTTGTATAATTTGTAAAAAATTTTTACAAAGTACGAAATATATCTTAAACGTCTACCAGTTTATATCTTAAAACTTCACTTATTATTTGACTGTTTTGAACCTTAAAAAAAAAGAAAAAAGAATGAAAGAAAGGCACTTTAGATTAGAAATAAAGCCAGTAAAGAGGGCATAAAGATCCCAGTGGCCGAAAGCATGAGGACGCATCTGCTTTAACACCAAAAATCTACTAAAGTTGAGGTAGTGGATTTGGTTCATAGATACGTCTTTCATTATCTCTCCTATGTGTACTTTCTGAATCTCTTTGTAAATAAAATTTTCTATCCAGAGTTAACTGATCGATTATCGACAACAATTCATGAACAGACCTAATACATCAAGTGTACTAGTAGAAAATGCGTGTCCAAAACAGTGAAGGAATACGTAATACATAACACATCTCAATCAGTCAAAATTTTATGAAAGCTTTATTCTCAGAACAGAACGCAAAAGAAATGAAAAGAAATAAAATATTTTTTATATAAATAAGTTAAATTAGTATAAGTCCCAAATATATTTATTTTCTATCTTCACTTTTTATTGGCCCGTTATCAGCAAATATGTAAAACAAGAATACATTAAAGGTGATTTTGGCTGATTAAAGTTAAAATTCCACTTTAAGCCCATTAATTATTCGTGGATAGTATATATTTATGTATGATTAATTAATATTTTTGCGATGAAAAAATCAAAATTATATTCTCATTTCAACAGACATAGGCAACATTTTTGTTGTTCATCTTTTCTCAGTTCATCTCCTCTAATACTATCAAGGGCTAACTAACTAACTAAATATTTATTTATTTATTTATTATTATTTAATTTTTAATTTTTAATTTGATTTAAATTTATTTTATTTTATTTATTTATTTATTTTGTTTTTGTTTAACTTGACTGATCAGTATAGGTCAATATGAGAATTTTAGAACTTGCAGATATGCTTATAAATGAAATAATTGCATTAAAAACTAGTATGTTGTGGCCACCACAAGACTTTCTTCTATATTTTCCTATATACATATTCAATCAGTAACAATATTAAAAAAAAAAAAAAAAAATTACAATTTTTTTCTAATTTTTTTTTTTTTTTTTTTTGGTAAAAGTAATACATATTCAAACAGTAACAATATTAAAAAAAAAAAAAAAAATTACAATTTTTTTCTAATTTTTTTTTTTTTTTTTTTTTGGTAAAAGTAATACATATTCAAACAGTAACAATATTAAAAAAAAAAAAAAAAAAAAACGATTTTTTTTTTTTTTTTTTTTTTTGTTAAAAGTAAAAAAAATCGATAGCTTTGTTTTAAATTATCACAGATTTATAGTTCAACCATTCGTTTAAAATGTATTGACGAGATCTTTCGAAAGATACCCATCTTGAAAATTTACCCCCCCCGGGGGGTACTTTCCCCCCAGGGGGGGAACCGGTGCCCCCACATGCACAAAATTGTTTTCGTAGTTAACTACTCTTATTATCAATAATTCATATTAATTTTACAATCACAAGTTTAAAATAACGCTCATTATGTACATTTATACGAAATTTTGTCCTATGCTGCCATGTTAAAAGTTTATATAAAATGCGATCACAGCGCCATCTGCTGGGCGATTGATCCCAAAATCTAATCAGACCCTTTCCATGTCAGGGTCCAACTATACACCAAGTTTGGTTCAATTTCATTCATCGGTTCGTGAGATACGGTGTAACATACGAAATTTTGCGATCACAGCGCCACCTGCTGAACGATTGATCCCCAAATCTAATCAGCACCACGCCCCGTCAGGTTCCAACGATATACCAAGTTTGGTTGAATTTCATTCATTGGTTCGTGAGATACGGTGAAAAATACGAAAATTTGTCCTATACTGCCATGTTAAAAATTTACATAAAATGCGATCACAGCGCCACCTGATGGGCTATTGATCCCCAAATCTAATCAGCACAATGCCCCGCCAGGGTCCAACTATATACCAAGTTTGGTTGAATTTCATTCATTGGTTCGTGAGATACGGTGAAAACACTAAACCACAGACAGACAGACAGACACACAGACAGACATTTTTTAAAAACTATCAATTCGTGTTCAGGACATCCTAAAACGTGTAGATCCGTCAAAAAACGGAGGTCGAAAATTTTCGCGAATCCAATACTTTCTCTATATTACATATAGAAGAAAGTAAAAACAATAAAAAGCTAATTATTCATCTTACTGATTTTTTTTTTTCTTTTGAAAACAGTATTGGTATAACTATTGTATTTTTGCATGATCCTTTACTACTTCTACTTTATTATTATTATTATTATCATCATCATCATTTGGTTGATAATAAGACTCTTTCAAAGTATTTTCAGTACTTATAGCTTAATGTTTACAATTATTTTCCAGTCTCTACCATGCATGTCTTTTCCTTTAATGCACGAATGTCTTTTAGATAATATTTTATTGCTCAAATTTAAAAATATACGTACTATACATTTTTAAAGTGTGAATACACTAAATTTTACTTCAAAAGTAGCGAAATTTTAGAATTAGAATGCCCTGCATTGTAAAATAAGTAAATGAAAAGTAAAATGATTCACTGGTATCAGTATCCTTTAAATTAATTTTTCGCTATGTATTTGTTTAATTTTTGAAAAGTTTCAGAACAGCTGACCCTCACCTCCTAAGTATTTCAATGTAGATTTTCGAAAAACAACTGAATGGACAACATAATAATTTTCCTATCTCTAAAATAATTTCTTCTAGGTTAATATAAGCAAGGAATAGGTGCATGGAATTGCAAAAGTCTAGAATGTTTGTTATGCCCAATAGCACCCCAAAAACATTAATGGTCAGAGATATAAAGATTTAGAGAAATTATAGATTTTAAAGTTCTTAATCTTCCCTTAAAGACACTTTTGTAAATTCTATACTGCAGGCATTCTCGTTTTGTTTTTATTAAAGGTTTGGTTTTTTTTTTTTCTAAATCACATTTCAGAGCAATATATATAGGATAATTACACATTTTTGTAAGAGAGTTAGATTCTGCTTCCTCCGGTTAATACTTTTTACTTTTGCATGTGGCATTTCAGAAATCATACTCTGACATTTTATCCATTTGGTACTTTTCTAAATTTAAGATTCTGTCAGTGTTATTTTGATGCTCTTTTTTCAAACTCAGTTAAAATGACATTAATATCTTAAAATAACAACAAATTTTAACGACACCCGTAACAGTAGTAATTATGTTTCAATTAGGTCCCAAAGCCTAAATTTAAGTGTAGCCACCCTTTCCGTGTTCTCTCAAACTGCAATAATCATCGAGAACTTTATGCTTAAGATTCAAGTCCACAACTGTCAAATATTCCCAGCTGGAACACTTTCACTTGCATTTTTTTATTATTATTATTATTGAGGTCGACTTGGAAAGAAGGCTTTTATCCCCATTTTGTTCTCTTCGAAAAATCGTCGAGACGTGAAAATTTGGGTCATAATCGAAAGTGTGGCTGAGGTCACGTGGGAGATGTATCACGTGAATCAAGGTATTTTCCTCCATGATTTTTTCCGCGTGCGTAGCTCACCTTTTTTTTCAATGGCAACAGGAAATATTGTGGTTAAGATTGTTTAAAGATTTAAAGGTCAGGATGAGAGCTTTCAAATGGTATTGTGCGTAGTGATATGGAAAACTTGCGTATTTTCTCTTTAAATGATGTGCTAAAGAACAAAATGTATTATTATTATTATTATTATTATTAATTATGCTCTGTATCATTTAATTAATCTGAATTATTTCATATGTTTGCTGGACATCACTTATCCAATTTGTGATCACAACAAACAAAAAGATTTATGATGAAATAGTGTATAAAAAAAGTGCGAAAAATTGTGAAAAACATTTGTAATTTATTTTAACCCTTTACTTTTCATCTCACCAAAAATTACATCATGAGACTTCTCTGTCTGTTTCTCTCGCCCGTAATATTTCCGGGCTTAACATTCAAAATGGACGTATCCTTTGAAATAGCTCAAAAACTTGCTTCGGGTCCGCAATATTTCGAGTCCTTGACGCTATTATCTGAGCAGAGACGACCAACGCCTTACCTTAGCAGTTCAATTTGGGTGCTGAATGAAATACTGTTTCAAACCGGATAATATATATTCGATTTTATATACAATATGTATAAAACCGAAGTACCTTTTTTATATTTAAATCACAATTACATTAAACAACACTATACAGACTTTATATAGTATTTACTATCAAGTAATTTCTTATATTTTATTTGATTTCATTCCAAAATATAGTTCTACAATGTGTTATGAAGCTTAGTTTGGTGTCAAAAGGAAAAAAAAAATAATCTATTAAAAAATGCGACTGGAATTTAAAAAAGGATATTTTATAACGCCTTAATGAAGAAACAACAGAATCTTTGGGTTTTTTTTTTTCTCTCCGAGTATGATGTTTCTTGGTGAAACATTTCACAAAAAATGACAATAGTTAATCACGTTTTAATTAATGATTTGCTTCGAATTTAAAAAGTTGAAAATTCAGCTTCGATGTGCACACGGAGACATTTCAGACTGCGTGCGTACCAAATTTCACATCTGGAAATGCGAAAAAAATTTCTGGAGACAAGACAGTTGACAGAGGGAAAGACAGACACTATTTCGGTTTTATAAATAAGCTATTAAAATAACTAAATATGCATTCACATTAGATAACAGCTATTTTATAGGACCCTGTTGGCGAACTTTGAAATTTGAATAATAGCTCGGACGTGTTTCTTGCCGAAATCTTAACTTATACAATTGCGATAGCTATTTTTATTCATTGCCAAAATGACAACAAACATTAAAAGTCGCCATGGGGATTTTATACTAAAGCTGTAGCCACATTACTTTGTGAACCATAAAATCGAGAGAAAAAAAAAAGATATGAGGCTATTTGATTAAGTGAAATTAATATTTTTTAATATAAGTATACAAAAAAAAAAAAAAAAAAAAAAAAAAAAAAAAAATGTTAAGACATCAGTTATATCAGAAATTTTTTATGATATACAGGTTAAATTTCCCATTTAAAAAAAATATTTTTCATAAGTAGACAAATGTTTCTTTTTATGTTAGAAAAAATAAATGAAACAAAAAATTGTAAGCATTTTATTTTATTGGCAACAGGCTGAAATTACAACGTAAAGAAAAACGTCGAGAAATTTAAGAGTTAAATACGTAAATATGTTTTCATTAATAACTTTCTTCCTATTTAAAAATTTGAAAATCGGCTTGGAGGTGCACACGGAGATGTTACAAACTATCTCTGTGCCAAACGTCACGTTTGAAAGTGCGATACATTTTGCTGTAGACAAGTAAATAAATAAAAAAAATAATTTTTAATTTTGCCAACAACTTGTTCAGTTGATTCTTGTGCGCTTGTCTTTATTCACCGTAAAGGAAAAAAAATATATTGAACGTTCCTAGGAAACTTTGTGCAATTACTTACTCAATATTTACCGATAATGTTCCTTAAATATATCAGCAATCATCATATAAATCATTAAAGTATTATTAAATCCCTGAAAGCAGTAACGTTTCCTGGAGAAAAACATGTTATTCTAAAGAATCTGTTCCAAATATATAAAAACTAGGGAAATTTCCGATGTATAAGAGTAACATCACCGAAGTCTTTTATAGTGTTGTTGCAACAGATGGTGTTTTGTAATCTAATGCAAATACAAATGAGTTTCATTACAGAAGCAACTAATGTTTGTTCCTTTTAATCCTGCAGCATGGCCATTGTGGACAAACAATTTTTTCTAATGATAGGGATCGCTTTAATATCAAGATTCAATTGTATCTTAATTATTTGCATCTGTTTTTGTTTCCAAGCGCTTTCTGTTAGCGAAATGTAAAGCTAAAAATCCTGGTCCCCATGATTTAATCAGGCATGTCCAACCCGACAGATATTAAAGGTCACCTTTAAAATGTATTTCCTTCCGTCAAACAGCATTCTACACATATTACAAACATATATATATATAATCAAAAGAGTAACGTTCTGTGGATAACAGATGTTTAATTATAAGGTGTAGATACAACGTATAATGTAATGTTATTTGATTTTAACTTATTAATTACCAAATTCACGTCTCACTAGCAGAAGCCATGTTGTTTCAACTCCAATGTGCTTCTATTGATAGCTAGCATGACCGTCTACGTTATTTTTACTCAGAACAATCTAAACGGATCTCTAAATTTTTGTTGTGTTACCAAAAGTTATCCTTATATAAATCCTGTAAATTCACCCGCAGACAGTAAAATTTTACTGTATGAGCCGCATAGGGCCCGGAGGCCACTCCTGACCTAAATAGCCCCGTTGGAAATTTCATTTGAACCCGACCAATAGGAGCGAAACTATCGACTTCTGGGTACCGTCAAATTTAATTTTAATCAGTGTTATCAGTGTATCAATGTATAAGTGTTATCAACTCAAATTTTGTCATGTCCCTACGGACAACTCGGAATGTCCCTACATTGATAATAAGTCCCTACTTTAGTGCTCAGGATGTTCGTAAGATGTACTTTCATTCTTGGGATATCCAGATAATGTCCTGGCAAGAAAAGAGTCTCCAAAAGTCCTCCAAAAAGTCAATACTCCGTGACTACTTACTGAAGAAATTTGCTAATAATCCCTACGCGTAGGGACAAATCCTGCAGTTGGCAACAACATTGCTCTATACATCTGTAATTAATTAAGTAAAAGGGAAACACATAATTGATATGTGATAAAACCCTTTTTATGAAGTTTTTAAAAATTGTGTTATAGCGCTAAATATATTTCACTTTTTGTGCGCTATACATATTAAATAATATTTTACTAATTTTTGCATTAATATTAACAGATTTATTAATTTTAATTAAACCTATATTATGGAATATTCTTGTTAGTACGTCTATTGGTATCAGTTATAAAAAGTTTATTGTTAATATATTGTTTTATCTATTCTATGTAAAAATTTCTGAAAAGAGCATATAACTATAATTATAACATATAACCATAACATATAATTACTGCATATAAGATATACGTAAGCTTATCACTAAGGGGTATTTTCAGTATGTGCATTAGGTCTGAATTTATATATTAAGTCTAGAGCTGAACTGCACTTTCTTAGGACTCCTTAGTCGGAAAACTCTAAATTTCCTAGAGAAAATACCACACGAATCAATCTTTAAATTCATCACTAATGAACGTATAAAATTAAAATATTATAATTAATTTTATTAATTTTAATTATTTTGAGTTATAAATAAAATGCTCTAATAAAATAATTTTTGCTTTCTTATCAGAAGAACGTATTGGATTCGGGAAAATTTTTGTCCTCCAGTTTTCAGTGGATTTACAGGTTTTATCTTGAACACGATTTGATCATTTTTAGAAAAAATCTGTATCTCTATGTATGTGTGTATTATAAATTTCGTGCAAGATTTTTCTCACGATTCAATGAACAAAATTTAACCATACTGTGTATTAAGTTGGACCTTAAATTAAACTGGTACTAATTACACTTGAAAATCAATCGCTTAATAAGTGACGCTGTCATTTATTTTTTCAATAATTTTTAATACAATATTGGGTATGAATGTATGCAATGAGAATATTTTTTAACTTTTGATTGTGAAAAAAAAAAAAAAACTATATATATAAAAGAGCAGAGTCTGTCTGTCTTTGTGTGTGTCTGTGTGTCTGTCCGCTATAGAAACCTAGGCCGTTTCACCGACCGGGACAAAATTCGGCACGGTTAATGCTTACGACCCAAGAAACACAAAAATAAAAATAGAGTTAGATCGTTAAAAATTGGTATATAGAGGTTTTCGATACTTACAAATCCATTGCGGATATTTTCGAATTTGTAAAATTATTAGGAGGGGCGGTAAGGGGGTGGGGCGGTAAGGGAGGGCTATGGGCAAAAACAAATAGAAATACAGTTAGGCCGTTCAAAACTGGTACAGACAGGTTTTAAAGGCCTTCAAGTCGAATGGGGATATTTTCGAAAGTGTAAAGTTATTAGGAGGGGCGAAAATGGGGGAGGGGGTAGGGGGGGGCAAAAAAATAAAAATACAGTTAGATCGTTCAAAATTGGTATATAGAGGTTTTCGATACTTACAAATCGATTGCGGATATTTTCGAATTTGCAAAATTATTAGGAGGGGCGGTAAGGAGGTGGGGCGGTAAGGGGGGGCTATGGGCAAAAACAAATAAAAATACAGTTAAGCCGTTCAAAATTGGTACAGATAGGTTTTAGAGGCCTGCAAATCAAATGGGGATATTTTCGAAAGTGTAAAGTTATTAGAAGGGCCGGGAAGGGGGGGGAGACAGAGGGGCAAAAAAAAAAAATTGAGTTAGATAATTCAAAATTGGTACATCGAGGTTTTCGATACCTACAAATCGATTGCGGATATTTTTGAATTTTTAATATTATTGGGAGGGGCGGGAAGGGGGGAGGGAGCGGAAGGGCAAAAAAATAAAGATAGAGATAGATCGTTCAAAACTGGTGCATACAGGTTTTTGATACTTACAAATGGATTGCGGATATTTTCGAATTTGTAAAATTATTAGGGCGCTCATATATATGCATTCGCGCGTACGCATCGCACACGGGTCTACGCTGCCGAAGGCAGTGGGAACCCGGTGCGACATTTTTCCCGATAAGAGTTTTTTTTTTCTTTTTTTTTTTTTTTCACATGATAAAAATTAATGCAATTTTGAGAATTCATTAATTATAATGATTCATTTAAAAATAGTGACCAGCGAAGCGGTCATAGCCTGCTAGTAATAAATAAATAAATAAAAAATAATTAAATAATTAAATTAGTAATAGTCATAACCAGAAGAAAAAAAAAATATATATATGCAGAGGTAACCTTACCTCCCCACCCGGGGAAGTACAGTCCGAGGATGAACATTTTTATTATGTGCATCTTTCAAAAGAACTCGTCAATACCGTTAAAACGAATGGTTAAACCGTAGATTTGTGATAACTTGAATCAATGTTTCAATTTTTTTCCCTCTTAAAAATAAAGAAAAAAAAAACGTGTTTTCTAAGATATTTTTTGTATAGCATAAATAAAGTTGATTTTCTGTTTTTATTTATTTATTTTTTTACATTTAATATTTGTGCATTATAAATAGTCTGCATTCATCATGGAAAATAATTTTGATAAATAATAATTTTAATGATTAATACGCACTGCGTGATTTTGTATGGGGAAATAAATAAAAAATTTCATGGTAACCACAACATACTAGTTTTCTTTAATTTTTTTTTTATACCTTATTTTTCATCAGAATTTACTTTTAACGTTGAAAGAAGAAATAAATTCGGTTTACAAAGCAATAAATTCATATGAGACATATTTTACATACTTATTAGAAAAACTACTTGTTCTGGATATTGTATGCCAATCAATACATTAACCAGAAAAAGTTATTGATATTTTCTTCGGAAATTTTATTCAGTAGCAAAATTTATGAAAAGCTACAATATTTCATTAGAAGAGATTAAATATTATAAATTGAAATATTTTGAAATGGAAAAACAAATTATTTTCTAATTTCAAGAAAAGCAAAAACCTCGAAATAGGTAACTAGTTATTAACAGCTTCAACTAAGTGAAAAACGGAGATAATAGCAAAGTTTCTTACTAATAAAGATGGATTAACGTTAAGTTACTTTTAATTTCGTAACCTCAATTTTCTTATCACTGGTTTCAACGTTCGTTTACCCTTATTTTTACAACCCAGCTGCCAATGATTTTTTTTTTTTTTTTAATATTTCAAAAGTGAAAGGTATAGAACATAACTTTTTCAACTGACACGTTCGGTTTAAAGGGAAGGGAATATTTTCAATTTGAAACATTTTCAGATAATTTAAGTTTCGTCACGTTTTGTAGGATATTTCCATTTTCCTTACTTGTACGATTGAAACAAAAGTAATAAAAAAATCTGGAGTGACTCCACTCGACTTTCCGAAAATTTGTAAATTAACGGTTGTATAAATAAATAAATGCAAGAGAAGTCCTTAAATAAGCAAAAGAGAAAATTATAGTAGGGTGTTTGAGTATTTTTCTCCGTATACTATGTTGTTTAATTGACCGTTATTGCACTTCAAATAATTTGAGCCCATAGGTCGAATGATAAAGAAATTTTCGTTGTGTCCCTGTAAAAATCTATAAGTGCTATATTCACCAAAATTTACGCAGCTCGTGCAAAGGTGAACTATAACTTGTGCAAAAATTTTCAGCACAATTGGATAAAGCATTTAAACGCTACCATACTTTAAATAATTTGAACCCATAAGCCACAATGATAAAGAATTTTTCGTTGTGTCCCTGTAAAAAAAATCATAAGTGCTAGATTCTCCAAAATTCATACAGTTCATATGATGTTGATCTGATGTGATGGTTGATGCGTGTATAAATTTTCAGTTCATTCGGAAAAGGTGTTTAGATGTTGTCGCACTTTAAATAATTTGAGTCCGTAGGCGATAATGATAAAGAATTTTTCTTTTGGTCTCTGTAAAATAATTAAATAAATAAATGCTAGATTCACCGAAAGCTATAAACTTCGTGCGACGGTGACCTATAATATGTATATGAATTTTCAGCACAATCAATTAAGTCATTTTTATGCGATAGCACTTTAAATAATTTGAGCCCATAAAACATAATGATAAAGAACGTTTCTCTGTCTCCCTGTAAAAAAGTATAAGTGCTAGATTCACCAAGATCGATAAGATTCGTGCTATGGTGATCTATAACATACGTACCAGCATTTAGCTCATTTGAACAAAGCATTTAGACGTTATCGTATCCACTAACACACATACACACTTTAACACACACATCACCTTAAAGATAGCAAAAATGAATTCAGAGCACCTCAAAACGTATAGATACACCAGTCAAAGTGTTGTCATGATTACAATAGTTTTCTTACATATCTATGTTCGGAAAATAGAACTTATAGCATGAATTCTTATTTATATTTTAGGGCGTATTGCAACATATACGTATTTTCTTCTTTAGGAATTGCGGAGAAAAAGAAATTATTCCAAAACAGAGAATTAAAAAAAGAATTCAAATATTGTTTTCAATCAATATTTATAATGGTGAATTTTCACACTTTTGTTTGCATTATTATTTTTAAAAAATTATAAAAGTTGGTGAGATTTTAAGATTATTTACAAAATACCTCAATATTATGAAGATTTTAAAAATTATTTCAGTACTGTAACATCGAAATATTCTATGAATTTTGGTTGTTGAAGCATTTTAAAATTCTAAGCTGTCATTCTAATTAGAATATTAAAATGTACTAGGAAATTTTATACAGAAGATTTAGATGATGTCAACACAAAGTAAATTTGTTATAAAATTTATCATACAATTCTCCACAAGGTTTTAGGTGCTCATTCCTGGTTCATTGCGAAACGCTCCCACTTCCTTCTTTACCTAAAAAAGGGTTCAGAAAAAAATTTAAGAACTAAATTTTTCAGTTCAGTGATCAATTTTCGTCAAAGATGGCAACAAATTATGTACAATACCGTCATTGAGTAAAACTTCGAACCTTCCATTTGTTAAATAAAACTCGTGATATTTAACATTATGGAAGCATTTGCAAAACTTTTTATTACTTCTCATAAATTATCTCAACGTATGATGATTTCTATAAACGTTAATTATGCTCGAAGGCTTTTGATACAATATCCGCCTGTCTTTACTATGTATTATATCATATGAGATCGTAATTTTCTTTCTAATTTTCCTATGTAAATAGAATTATTTTTACACAATTTGTAACTTATTCATCTAAGAAATCAATTGTGACCTATGTATGTATAGTTCACAATAAATTTTCCTCCATAATTTCATCAAGGTTATCGTTTATAGTGTAATCATCAGGACCTAAGGAAGTTTTTTGAATTAAAAAAACAATTCCTGTCCTTTCAGGAGAGAAAAATTACCTTCAACATTCAGGAAATTCCGTGAGGTAAATCTGTCACCTCCATCAAGAAGGAAGACAGTTTTTCAAGGATATGATGAATTGGACATTGGTCAAGGGACAGTTTCAAACCTGTGAAAAATAGATGTTTTCGTCAGAAACATCAATTTCAAAAGTGAATCCCATGACCGATGAGTTTTATTCATATTCAGCTTTGCAAATTATTTTCAAAATACATGTAAGAATTTATTCAGGAATTCGAGAAAAACTAACAATATAATGTACTTTCTGTAGATGTCAAGGCAATAATTTTATTTTCATTATAAATTAATACGGTTGAAAAGCTCTTTCAACATACGTTTGCCAGAAAATGATAGTTATTTCTTAATTTCTTTGCTTTATTTATTGCTTTATTTATTTGTCTTTTGAAAGTCAATTTTTTTTTAAAGTAATTTATTTGATGCTAAAAAACAATTTTTCTTTCTTTATACTTTTATTTGTTTCGGATTTTTATTGCAAGTTTATCATGCTTTTTAACCTTTTAAAGACATAAATTGAGCATCTGTCAATGTTTTAGTTGCATAGTCACAAATTCAAAACTGAAATTCAATCCCATGATCTATGTTTCGGATACAATTTTGCAAAATATTTTTCAAACTACATATATTTCGCTAGGTTTTGAAATATTTTTAATTAATATATATACTTATACAAAACAAATTGTACATATGAAAGTGTTTTTTGAATTTATTTACAATTATATAATTAAAGAATATACAGTAACCGCCGCTTACTAAATTCACTGGTTAATAAAATCAACCGCTTAGTCTGATCAAATTGCCAGGACCGGATTCAAATCATTATAAACTACTTTTAAAACCACCGCTTAATCAAATCAGCATCGCCGGTCAATAAACTCAAAAAATCTCTTAAGCAACAAAAATATAATTTATGCAAGCTATTTTTTTTTTTTTTTTTTTTTTTTTGAAATAAAAAAAGAAATTAAAGCACAACAATACTTCAAGTATCTCTCTTTGTCGAATTACAAGATTAAGTAATCGCTTTTCCGTAAAGCAACATTTTCAACTTGTACGAGTACTAAGATTTCTATGAAAGAATTGAAAATTTTGACAAAAGTTTAAACTAAATTTCTAAACCCGTTTCATGTGTCAATTTTTTTCTTCATTTTTTTTTTCGCATTAAAACATAAGAAAAATTAATAAAACATAAATAAAATTAGCTTTAAATATATACAGAACCATTTTAATTATGCTATAATGGAGTGTTTGTAAACTTTATTAAAATCCATTATACATTCAGTTATTTTTTTCTTTATATGTATATAGCTGTATTAAAACGTAAGAAAAATAAATAAAAAATAAAGATTGTTAGTCCTAAAAGTAATCAGTTATCATATTAATTAATTAATTATTATATTTTGGAGTCTTTACACAAGCTTTATATAAATTTATGATGCATTCCGTTCATTTATTTTTTATATTTATTTATTTTACATTAAGGGAACTTGGCTCTGCTGAAGTAGGGTTCATATGAAAGTTTATATTTCCCTTTAATATTTATAAATTAAACTATATTCAATATAGTTTTGTTCAAATACATTCAGACAACAATGCTTACGGTTTTTGATGCATTTTTGAAATCTTTAAATTTCGTTTTCTCAGTCTGCATTTTTTCATAAATTCATGATCTTCAAAATGCAAATATTCTTACAGATATTTAAGAAAAGACTTAATATTTTTCAAAGAGTACTAGAACCTATTTAAAAGAATTAGGAATAGATTTTGCAATACCTTTTAAAGAAAAAAAATATTAAAAATAAAAATATAACAAAGATTTTTCTTTTCCTTTCAAATTTTTACGTAAACATGCACTTTTAATTTTTTTTTTCTCAAAAACTTATTAATAAATTTCAAAATCCACCCTTAATTCTTTTAATTAGGTTCTATTAAACAACCAAAAATATTAAGTCTTTTCTTAAATATCTCTAGACGTTTTAGAATGTTGAAGATCGTGAATTAATGAAAAAATGCAAACTGAGAAAAGACATCTTAAAGATTTCAAATCTGCAAAAAGTATATCAAGAACCATAAGAATTGCTTCCTGAATATATATTTAATTGAAAAAACCTATTATAGTTCAATTTGTAAATATTAAATGGAAATATAAACTTTTATATGAAACCTACTTCTGTGGTGCCAAGTCAAAAGGTACCAAATCCTCATAAGGTTTAAAAAAAAAAAACAAAAAAAAAAAACAGACCACTTAAACTTAATTATTAGTCAAATCAACATATTAATTTTTAGCCAAAAATCAATATTTTAAAAAAGCATAAAAGTGCCAAATCAAAGGTGACAGGTCCCTTTAAAACATAAGAAAAATAAATAAAAGTACATAAATTTAGTCGTAAAAATAGTCAGTTATGAAATTAATTATTTTACAAGATTTATATTCATGATGCATTCAGATTTTTTTTCTTAATTCATAAGACATTTTCCCCCTTTAAATACTCTTTTCGCATAAATATTTCTAATGTAAATGTAGAAAATTGTGAGCTTTAATAGTAAAAGTTTTCCAGTAGCATGAATTTCTGAAACTCATAAATATTAAAATTATATACAAGCAAAATGTTTCCTGTGTTTAAAGATGTAACAAAATTCAATACGTTCAAAGTAATCTGTTCGAATAAGTAAAATGTTTTCCATTCATATTTAGAATGTTAACTGTGAATATTGATTTACTGAAATAAATAATTTTCTGGTATATATTCATCTCTCCAAGTGATATAATTTCGTTTTACACAATGTCAGAAAAAAGTATTCATATTGTATATATATATATACATATAAAGATGAAGATAATTAAAATAAATATTGATACCATAGCTGTCAACCGTTCCAATTTTTGGATACCTGTATATACAGGTTATTATCATAAGTTATTACAACGCGCGCACACACACACACACACACACACACACACACACACATATATATATATATACATATATATATATGTGTGTGTGTGTGTGTGTGTGTGTGTGTGTGTGTATGTATATATATATATATATATATATATATATATATATTATGATAACAATAAGAATGAAAAATAAAAATAAACAGATGAAAAATTTGCCACAGCAACTCACAAAAGCCAATTTTACCAGTATTTTTTTTATTTAGATTTGAAAAATATAATTCTCATTTTAAATTAATTCCAATGAAAATATTAATTTTATTTATTTATAGAAAACGGCCATAAAGCTTATAAACTTTTTTATGGGGAAGAAAAAAAAAGTTACCAAAAATCGGAACAACGAACAGCTATGAAAATACAGTCAAATAAATACAAGAATTTCACTTTATAATTGGAATTTTAACGTTAATTTATATATAATTTTATTTATTTATTTTTTATGTCCGCAATTTCTTTACTTTTAACAATAAGATGATTTAAAAATCAACAAAAATGCATAAAATTAAATAAAACAGTTTCCCATTCCGTTTTCGAATTTCATAAAATTTCATATGCATGCACTGTTAAAAATAAAATGGCATGTTTCGAAAAAAAAAAAAAAAAAGGTTCCAATTCACTTACAACCAATGTTTAGGGGGTCATGTTTCACCATCTTAGTAGTGCTATTTTAGATGTAAGCATTATTAAACTAGTAAAACATACCATCAAAACATTGGTTGCAGCTAAATTGGAACAGTTTTTATGGTGAAGCATGCCACTTTATTTTTAACAGAGTGTTTAAAATTCCACTTCATATTTGGAATTTTATTTATTTATTTATTTATTTTATGTACGTAATTCGTTTTCTTTTTAAAGTAAGATGTTTTTAAAATCGACAAGGACCTATTGAAACAAATAAAATCATTTTCCATTCCTTTTTAGACATACATTTTATTTTTTACATAGAAATAATAAAAATGATTTATGATGCACTTACATAAATAATTTTAAATTCGTAGTTGGAATATTACTTTTTTTTTTCCCTTAGAACAAGACAATTTAAAAATTTATTAATAATCATCATTTCAAATAATTGGAATTGTCTCATTTTTATATTTATAATTTTATAAAAATGTTACTTTATTATTATTATCATTATTTATTTAAACTTTTAACAAGAAGACAATTAAAAAGAAAAGTACTCGTTAATAATCCTTCTAATAAGCAAAAAACTATTTTATTCATACATAAAATTTTATATGAATTTTTTCTGTCTTTTTTCTTTCTTTTTCTAAATGAATGTCATCGACGTATTAATTAACATAGGAGCACGGTTCACTGGAAAACACAATTGTCTTTTTTTTCCCATAATCTGGATTTTTATAAAATTCACACTTATTCAAATTACTTTTCTTTTCTCCTATAATTTTGACAATCAACAAAATCATTCTTTATGTGTGTGTGTGTGTGTGTGTTTGCATTTATTTTTCAACAACAAAAGCTTAATAGTTTGTATACTAAACTTTTTTCTTTCTTTTTTCTCCTTATTTATTTATTCTCTTTTTTATTCTTTTTAAATCCTATATTGCAAAATGTGTTATATATTTAAACATGATGTTTAATTTAGTAGTTCTGCTTTAAAATGTGTGATAATCATTCTGAAAATAATCTTTTTAAGCTTTACAATCGTTTACAATTATATGTGATGTTAAAATACCGCAAAAATGTATTAGAAATCAATTAGAAATCTCTCCAATAGAAGTTAAAATATACTGCTTTCATCTACAGCGAATAAGTAGTCACTTTCTGAAACACTAATCTAGAAATATAGATTTCCGAGCTGAGCATATAAGATAAGAGAATAAACTGAATCGACGAAATGATCGAGAATTTCTCATGTATGCTATTCTAGATAAGGAAATAATATTATGAATATTGTGAATCCGTTGTATTGCGAGAAATTATCGCTTGGTTTTTTAGAACTGGGTCATACGCCAAGATTATAGTTGCTAATACTCGCCTCTTGTGTTCGCATTTATTTGCAGAAATTTTAAATAAGTTTGACCACGAAAATGTATGCAAACGCTCGAGAATTCTAATAAGGTTTTATAGAGCTCACTTTGAAAGGGGACTAAATTCATAAGGATGACATGGAACTAATTTCACTACAGCCACAATTTAGATTCTAGATCAGGGATGGCCAACCCACGGCCCGCGGGCCGCATGTGGCACTTCGTGTAAGTTTCTGCGGCCCGCGACGGAATTCAGGAAATTTCTAATTTGACACATTCGATTAAAATATCTAAAATGAATAAATTGTTTCTGACTTTTTAATGAAAATAACGATTAAGGTAACCAAAGACACAAATATTGCACTCACTGATGTTAAGAAAAGATTATCAGATTAATAACAATTTCTTACTATTATACTTATGAATGTATAATCATAAATTTTTGACTGTTTTGTAGTTATTTGATGAATATTATATTTAGTATATACATATTTTCTATTTCATTTCCTCACGAGCCCATCAGAAAAAGAATTGCTATATGTATATGTATCATGCATTTATACAATGCAGCCTGCCTGTGTAAAATAGATTTCCAATGCGGCAAGAATTTTGGTTTGGCTAGGCCTGTTCTAGATGTCAGTTACAGAATTTTTTTTCAATGCATAAATTATATAGCAAGCAACTTAACAGCTGGCATATAGTTGAATAATTTTTAGTGCCTAACCCGTTAACGCCCGAATTAATTTTGCAAAATATTATTAGCTGATTATTTCATTTCTAAATTAACATAGACAACTGACAGTAAAATATATTAACTTAAACACTTTTTCTGATAGTTTTAAATTTAAAGCCTATCTTCATTTATTGACGTTTAATGTTTTAGCGAGAAAACTTCGAGATAGAAAAACTTTGAGATAACAGATTAATTTCCTATTATATGTCGACAAAAATCTCGAAAGTAAAGTATTATAATATATATTATTATTCAACTTGATTTAAGTTAGTATATCTGCGCAAAAAACAAATGTATATGCGACGAATGAAAAATCATAAAATGACTATCCAAATTATGAAATAATAATTAATAGTAGGCACATAAAACTTTCAGGGATCGTTTAGAGTGACGCTATAAACTGTCACTAAAAAGCAGAAATCATTCCAAGAAACCACAAACAATGTACGTACCATTTTATTAGCTGTCCTCAAATGAGGACACTGGGCGCTAACGGGTTAATACACAAATGAAAGTACCCAGAGACAGACGAATCAAAGTCATAAATACTTTCCAATTGTGTTTCATAGAGTTAAAAAATAAAGAATATTTGACTCAGCAATTTTGTGAAGATTCCAAATATTTTCTGTGAGATTTTCAATAGATACTCTATATATTTTTATTCCAATTACTTCTTCTCAGAGAATATTAAGTTTACAGCACCAACCCATGCGTTGAGGCTAACTTAAGTGGCGTGCAGAGTCAGTAGTGTTTGCTGTAATTGGTTGTGTTACTGAGAAAAAGAAGCTAATTGGGAGCTGGTTCAGTTCGGAAGTAGTATTGTTGAGTACTAAAAGATGTCTTTTCTGACACAGATTTTTCTCTTGTTTAACAAGATATGTAATAATGCTATGATTATACATAAATTATAGATGTTTAAGCATAACTGGCACATATGCAAAAGTATAAATATGCATTCTTGCAATTTTAAAGAACGTAATTTTGACTTGCTAATTGGAAAATGAATCAATGATAACTTGAAATATTAAAAAGAAAAAGTGAGAATTTTGTACAGTTTTATTAAATCCGAGTTTTTCATTTAATTTTCAATAAATTCGAAAAATTATTCTGTACTGTTAAAAAAGAAAAAAAAAATGCCATGATGCCAGAGGATATTCTTTTGTTAAAAAGAGTTTCTCGTAAATTATTTATTGAAGAATCCCTTAGAAAAATGGGTGTAACTTAAACTTGCGAATTTTGCCCTTAAAATACGAAAAGTGGGAATGTTCTCATAAAAAAATATTAAAATTTCTATTTTATATTTATTACAATGTGTCTTAATTCTTTTTTTAATAAAATAAATAAATAAAAATAACAGGTATATATCAGTAAATGAATTTATATTTATATATCAGATAATAATTTAAAAACATGTTTTATTAAATTAAAATTAATTGAATAAATATAGATAATTTAATTTTGGGAAATCCGTCCTTTATTACATTCTTGCTTCAGAGTCGAGATTTGCTTAATTAAATTAATAATTAATTTGCATAATTTCATCGTTTTAAAAATCGATGAAATAAATGAATTGTGCATCTAAAATAAATTATGGCTTTTATAGGAAGAAATGTCATAGAAATTTAGCTGAAATGATCAATAAATTTCAAGTTTAGATTTCAGTTTACACCGAAGCATTCCTAGAAACTAGCTAAAGTTAAAGAAGAGAGTTAATAGTAATTTTTTACATTAAAATTAAAGTTGTTTTATTCTTGAAATAGTGAAAGTAGAAGTTTTTTAATTAGCGTGAGAAAGCCTTTTTTTTTTTTTTTTTTTTTTTTTTTTTTTGATAAATTTTCAATTTTTTTCTGTAACATTTTCTCACAGGTCGAAAAGATTCGATTAGATTTATCTATTATAAAGTATGCAATTTTTTTTTTTTTTTTTTTTTAACCAATCTCAGTCTGTGTAATTTGCAATGGCAGGTAAATAATTTGCACGAAAGATTAATTTATACACTGCAAAAAAAAGAAAAAAAAAACTGTTAAAAGTACAGGAAAAATCTGGCAGCTGGGCTGCCAGTATTTCTCCGTCAAATATACAGTTTAAAACCGTAAAATTGTATCACTGGCATATATTTTACACAGGAATCCTGTAAATTAAACAGGTTTTTTGTTAAAAGTACAGTTTTGTCCTGTATATTTGACGGAGAAATTCTGGCACCCCAGCTGCCAGATTTTTCCCGTACGTTTAACAGGTTTTTTTTTTTTTTTTTAACAGTGTATAATGCTAAGAACTTGAACTACACCGAACAACTCACACAAATAGCATAATGCATGTTGAATCCGCGAAAATAAGTCTTCTCGTTTGTATGTGGGAAATTTTATAGCGCATGTAGCCGCGTCTTTGCTTGAGGACAGGTAATATAAACTGATGAGCAAGTAAATATGACTTTTTGAAACAGAGGTAAGTCATAAAT
This sequence comes from Salticus scenicus, assembly GCA_963930645.1. NCBI lineage: Eukaryota > Metazoa > Arthropoda > Arachnida > Araneae > Salticidae > Salticus > Salticus scenicus. The sequence goes on along the minus strand of OZ005650.1, from coordinate 303,070,053 downwards.
GCTACAAAAAAAAAAAAAAAAAAAAAAAAAAACATCCTACAAGTCAGATTTGTAAATTTGAACCCTTTAAATCTGCAGACGATTTTTTTTTTCATTTTTTAAACAACTTTAACTATTGTAGAATATATTTAGAAAGACACAACGACTTAGTTGAAATGAGAGCATTATCCTGATATAATTTTGATTTATAATTTAAAAATTGGGCCGGAAAAAGTAGAACGCTTTCTGCATTTACTAGACGAAATTTTGAAATAAAGCTTTATCTCTGCTATTTATTAAGATGGCTGACAACATTACAAAGAAACAGAAATTTTTGATTGAATGAAGAAAGATATTGGAACAACTTTGACGGCAGTAGTTCACAAAAGTGTTGCCAATTCGAAATATTTTGATGGGTGATAATCGCGATGTATATTCAAACTGATTTAGTCGGCCCTTAATGTTCAGCTGCAATTATACATAAAATTATTCCCTAAGAACTGTTTTAGAAACAACAGTTTCTCGTAAAATCTCAAAATGTAACAAAAGTAGAATTTTTTATATCTTTTATATCCATTGTCGCTTATTGGCCTTGATCAGTCTCATATTTCTGATGAAGATGACCTATATTGTTTTCGTTGATTTTTCAACACTCTTAATTTGAAGACATCTTTAAATGTACGTTTTAATTTTCTAAAATGTTCGAACATAAAGAAAAATCTTTTCTGATGATTCATTACTAATTATAATTTCAAAAATAATGCCTTGTAGGCAAACATTACCTATTATTTCGGGTTATTATGAGTTTTATACGACCATAAAATCTCATGTTTTATAAATTCTATGAAATGAATCGCTTGTAGCTTTCAGTCTTCGTGGACAAATATAGGATGTTGGAGGGAACAATTTTCGAAATAATCTTAAAATTTATTAAGTTTAACTTGAATATCGATTTATAATCATTGACATAGTCAGCTTAAAGTAAAAAAAGGTGTTTTATTGGCTGAATCAACGAAGGAATAGGTTTGAAAAATAAGGCTTTTTGACAGCAAAATAAAAAGTGTAGAAATCCTCTGGTTTATATATATGTGTGTATATATATAATATATATATATATATATATATAAAGAAAAGAAAAAGAAAGAAAGAAATCTCCCATTAAAGTAAATTTTTCAACTCTGAATATTAGTTTTACTGTTTTGTGATTGTTAAACTGTGAGAATACTTTTTAAAATGTCGCCTAATTTTAGATTGTTTTCAAGAATTTGTGCTTTATATATGACAATTTTAAAATCAATGTCAGTTTTTAAGTTTTTTGAATTATGTACTGCAAAATAAGGTCAATAACTTTGTTTCTTTTCTTTTCCTTTCTTTTCTTTCTTTCTTTTTTTCTTTTCTTTTCTTTTCTTTTTTTTTTCTGTTTTTCTTTTTTTTAATCAGCTTAATTTTTTTTATCAAAAGTTGCTAAATTTAGTAATTATTTTTAGGTTGTTTTTTTAATTTTACTATTCTCAATTGGAATTATGGTGGCCTGTAAAAAAAAGTAGTTTGTAAATGTCCTTATTTTCGTTTTCGGTCTTCGGATGATCATTCAGAAAAAGTTTAAAGATAATTGAAAAGACAACATTTGTGCTATGGATTCCGCCACTGAAAACTTAATAATTAAATAATTTTATAGTGAAACACGAATTCTTAAATTAAAAATTTGTAAAGCGCTAACAAATCTGCGTTTTTCTTTCTTTCTTTCTTTTTTTTTTTTTTTTTAACTGACTAACTTTCAATATTATTTTAATATATATATATATATATATACATTGAAAACCTTTTCAAACATTGCAGACGATGAAACCAAGTATCACATGAATTAAAAACAACATGAATAAATATTTCTGAAAACATTAAGCATCCTTGATCATCAATACTTTTTTCAGGGACATAGACTGAATGTAGCATGCAAATTAGGTGTTATTTCTATCATACTGCATGCAATTTTCTAAAAATTTACAGTATGCTATGCCCAATAACACCCAAAGGACGTGTAAATAATGTCAAACTCAATAAGAAAATGGAAAAACATAAGACAAACATACTTTTAAAAATTACAAACACCAATATTGCTTAAAAAATGAAATTAATTCTAAGGATAAGTAATAAAACTTAAATTATTACTTATTATACGATTGTAAAAATCGCTGATATCGCCTCAAACATACTAGCATAGCCACGAAGCTAAATAGAGTTAAATTCGCAGTGAGATGTAGAGTCGTAGACTATTCAGTTCTAGACTATTCAGTTGAAAATAAAATTTAAATTAAAATGTATCTGTTAATGATATTAACAACTAAACAATAAAAATTAAATTTGATTAAATTTTAATTTAATCTTCCTGAGTCATAGAAAAGCATGAGACTCGTAAATTCGCAATACAGTAGTAACGTTTGGATGTGAGGGGTTTTTTTTTTTTTTTTTTTTAAATAATTTAATGATACATATCCTATTAATCCCTATATCATTTTGCAGCACTTTTAGGCCTAACTACTTATTAACAACTCAGAATAATGAACACAGATAAATAACATTTAATAAAAAAATTATAATAAATATATAATAAAATAACATTCCGCATTTGTATTACATAATTGTTTGAAAAAATGAATTCTTTTGTTCTAAAGAAAATCTCACTTTTTCTTTTCTTTTCCTTTTTTTTTTTTTTTTTATTACTAAACGAATTCTCGTGTGCTCGATAGTCTTTTTCCAACAATAGTAAAAAGCATTTGTTTAAAAAAAAAAAAAAAAAAAAGACCGATGATATAGTTTTACTTGAATTGTAATTATTATTTTTTTTTTTTTTTTTTTTTCTATTTCTTTTGCGTCACTAGTTGATGTCCAAACAGGTTCTCCACTTAGCTTTTAATCAAACGTTCTGGAACGTTTGGTGCGTTTACTTTCTATGATTGGTCGGACATCCATTCGACTGGAATTCACATTTCTTTTTTTGGTAGCGAGCGACCAATTCTGAGGTCATGTATCATGGTCACGGTTGGTAAATTCTGGAAAACAATCCTGCTATACAAGAGAAAGAGAGAGAGAAAGTAAATAAATAAAAAAGAAATCTGTTAAGGTTAAGTATCAAGTGATTATTACACTCTATAGCGACTTAACTTAGCTTTAATATTGCGAAAAGTCTTATATATATATGTATTTTTAAACAATGTGTTATTCCTTCAGACGTCATTAAAAAATGGTTTCTTTTAACGATTCTTGAATGGTTCATTTCACAATGTAATTCACGTTTTTTTGTAATGAAATCAAATGTATTGTTTTTTTTATTTCAAAAGAAAAACAACCTTATTTATTTATTTATTTATATATTCATTTTCATGTTAATACTAGTTTATTTATATATATATATATATATACATTAAAGTCGAAAGTAAATTTAATTAATTTAATCTAATAATTGAATTTTAATAATACAAGTCATTTAAATAATGTTATTTAAATATTGATTCCCACTACTCGTTGCTTTCATTAGGTTTAAATTAGTTTGTTGTGGCAATCACAAACCTTTATTCTACATTTTTCTACATAAATCCACATAATATAAATCGAAACACAATCCTCAGGGTAATGCAATCAATGTGGGTTTCACTTCCGAAATATTTTTTAAAAACATTCCGCAGAAATTTACCATATCAATCTATTCCTATAAATGAATTTACTTTTATAAGGAAAAAAGAAATCAATAATTTTGTTTACGATCATCTCATAGTTATGATTCAACCATTTGTTTTAAAGATATTGATGACAAGTTCTTCATAGTACAAAATATATAAACTCATATTGAAAGTTACATCCCTTGAGGAGATTCTTCTACATATACAAAAAAATTATACTGGTTGACGATTACTATTATAAATAAAAGTTATAAATTTCACAATAAATGGTTAAAATAATCCTTATTGTGTAAATTTGTATGAAATTCTGCCTATGCTACCACATTAAAAATTATTAAAAATTCATGAAAGCGCCACTTGTACCAAGAGCTGATAGACACCAATTTATATCAAAGTCCAACTATATATAAATTATTTTGAAATTTTGCTCATTAGTTCTTGGACTAGAACTGCCTCAAAAATTTCCTCTCTTATATGCATAGGAAAACATCATCGTTCCCAAAAATTCTCCGAACGCATTCAGGACTTCTACACCATCCTTTAAAAATCGTAAATCGAACATTTTTAGGGTCCAATACTTTCTTTTCATGAATATAGAAGAAAGTAAAAATAATTCATACATTTAATATACTATTTCATCGATTCTGCATTAAATTTCAGCAATTTAATTTAAGTGTAAATAACGGCTAAAAGCGGGACATAAATATATAGGCAAGATTTCAAATTAGTTTTATTATTATTATTATTATTACTCTTCAATTTTATCTTGAAGACTTCAAAAATTTCCATTCTTTATACTTTACACGAAACAACTCGTATTTATAACACACATCTACCAACTTTATCTAATATTAGAAGAATACCATAAAAGCGCTGAAAATTTAATCTACATGAACAATCTTTACCAACATAACTCAAACACAAATATTAGCAGACAGTTCAAATCCGATGTTAAAAAAACTCCATATGGGAATATTACCTGAAACATTTTATTTTAATCGAACAAATAATCTGAAGTGAAGTCAAGAGAATTTTTAGACACGTGAATCAAAAATGGTTTGTTTTGTTTGTTGTAATATTAAAGTACAGGAATTTCAAACACTTTGCGTCCATAGACAGAAATTACGTTGGTACATTTTTACATGTTTAGGCTGCACTAAACAAAACAAAATAAATGTATAGTTCTTATAAGCACGTAAACGTGCTTCATATAGAATATGCAGTGCCTGATTTAAGGCAGGACATTCTGGTCATGTGCCCTGGGTCCTCACACTGAAGGGGCCTCCAAGAAATTCCATCATACATTTAAAAAATAGTTAAAATGAAAAATTCCCAAGTTTGTTATAATGATAGATGTTTTTTGTTTTTTGTCAAAGGATGAAGATATTTCTGCGCTGTTTTATAAATGGGCGGTATGATCTTTCAAGGAAATTATCAGCTCATCGAAAAAATTGCAATATTTTCGCTAAACACAAATACAACTGCATACTACTGATACTGCATTCCAAACTCTTACTAAGGCTAACTAAATCCGAGATACGCACCGCAGAGCAGATACACAGGAGCGATGTACATTGATCCGATAGACAAGCATCGAATCTAGTTAAGTCTTACTCTTACCAATAAAATGGAAAGTGAAGTGAAGTCAAGAGAATTTTTAGACGCGTGAATCAAAAATGGTTTGTTTTGTTTGTTGTAATATTAAAGTACGAGGAAGGGGGCCCATTGAACATTAGTGCCTTGGACCTCCAAGTGAGTAAATCGGTCCCTTGAGAATATGGTATGAAAAGCATTCACCGTTGGTTAATAGGGCCACATGAAAGAATTCGGATTCATTAGGAGTTATATTTGGATGTTTCTTGAAGTGTATATTTTACTGTGCTATGCATGTCTTTTACTAGTATACTATATCTCTTATTGGTACATGCTAGTTATGCACATCTTTTACTGTAATATATTTCAGTACACTATGTAATACGTATTCATTCTGCGTACAATATACAGGGCTACCCAAAATCAAGCTAATATAATCTTTTACATTGGATATAATTTATGAAAGCGCTTTTGTAAATTACGGTAAAATACCATTCAAGTGCTCCCTCAATTCTCAAGAAAAATCGAGATGTATTTGGGAAAGAGGTGAATAAACGGTAAAAATCTGTAAAAATATAAAAATTGCCACACGTTTTTCTGCTAAAATTAAGTAGCATAAAAAAATTATAAAACAAAACGTATATATATTTTTAAATGCAGCGATAAAAATTTTAAATATAGTTAACTCTTGATTGAATGGTATTCAAATAACCAAAAAAATTCTCTCTCTTTCTCTCTCTCCAAACGTTTTCTTCCACTTACAACAAATTGTTTTAAAATATTTGCCTTCATTTTAGGGAACTCTCCTTTTTCCATTTAAAAAAAAAATCAATATCCGATTTATTATAAACAAATCAATGTTCAAATTTATAAAAGCGAATCTTTAAAAATAAATAAATAGCTTAAAAAACTGTCTTTTATTCGTGTAGAACCTTCAGCTGAGCATAAGAGGGCACTTATTCGGTATTTTCAGAACAAACGAAATTCAGATGAAAAGCAGAAGGGCATTTAATCGAGCGAGAGAACGCTTTTGTGGTATTTTGTTGTATGTCATGTCGAAAAAGAAATTACTAAGAAAAAATAACTATTTCCTCTTACTCATATAGTAGAAAAATCATTGTTTTGGAACCCGGTATTTCAACATTTAATTTTTTCTATAATTATGCATTTTCAGATCTCCTCAAAATGGATATCAAGTTTTTAACGGTTGACATTTCTGTCTGTCATCAGCATAACTTAAAAAAAAAAAAAAAAAAAAAAATGAAGGAAAAAAGTTCAAACTTGATACCAAAGAGTGGTATGGTAAAATACTCAGAACAATTAGATAAATAAAAAAAAAAAAAAAAAAAAAAACTTGTTAACTAAATTAAATTTTGTATGAATGTAGGTATGATCTTGAAATGGGGCATGGAAAGTCCTCTAGTCCCCGTCACTCAAAAATATACCAAATAAAACTGCTACTATAACTAGCAAGGTAATACAAAGTAATGTGGATGCCGCACCAGATTATTTTATTATTTTTTAATGTGCTTCAGTATTTTTGTCAGAACATCTCTTCATCTGTTTGTCTTCATATCGCCACAAGCGCGCTGAATTTTATTTAAAAAATAAATAAATAAATACATAAAATAAAAGTGTCCAGCATTTAAGAAATTTGAATATAAGTATTTATTTTTATGATATTTTTCTGAGGTACAATATGTCATGTTTTGTTTTTCAAATAAAAAAATACACATAAACGCCGGTAAAAGGAATATTCAGTGATCGTTTATTATTATTATTATTTTTTTTATTAAGTATTTAAATTACTAACATCTAATCCGTGATTTATCGCATCCAAGGTGCAGACAGATAAATTTGAGTTTCAATGTCGCTTTCTCATTAGAACCGTCCATGCATGTATAATCTTCTACTATAGACGTCTGTTTTCCTTCCTTGACACACCCTTGAAATTCGAAAACATGGATTATTCAAATATTTTAATTCATATTTCCTTTAAAACTTTCAACTTTTATAATACTGAGTATATTATAATTACTGAGCTCCAATTTGCCTCACTAAATGTTTAAAAAGTTTTAGCTATTTTTATTATCTTTAATTTAAAAAAAAGTGGTGGGGGGGGGGAATTTATGTATTATATGCATCCTTTATTTACTTACAGATAAGATATTGATTATTAACAAATATAATACAGACTCATAGTATAAAAAAGGAATACAATGCTTCATGCCGATTTTGTTTGGGTAATGTCTGTTGCATGTGTTTAAACGTATACGATAAAAAACTCGAATAAAAGACAAATTTTCATAATAATAATAACTGTAATAATAATAGTGTACGCTTAAAAGTGCGGGAGGGAATAACAAAATCCAGGAGCACAAAAAATTAACTCTTTTTAGTTCGACAGATAGCGAGCAAGTGCATCTTTCTTGACATTATTTTGATCACACTATGCACACCGCCACGTTTATAGCCAAAGCAACATTAGTCTTTTTTAATCGTTATGAACATTTATATGTTTTTATTTAAAATATTATTGGCTACTGAATAAAGGCAAACTGACCTTTGAATTTTTCATGATGATGATTTGAGTTTCCTCAAAATTATCTCTAACAAAAAAAAAAAAAAAAAAAAAAAAAAAATTAGACTTTCTTGTTAAAGAAAAATGAAAATTAATTTAGAGAACAATCAAGGTTAAAATTTATCAAGACGAAATAATATTAACTTTCTTTTCTTAATAGGAGATGAGATGGAATTTTTACTATACCTCTTAGAAATGGAGGAAGCCTGTCAAGAAATATCTGGATAGCATAAGATTTTTTTTTAAATTGTTCGCTTTTAATAAAGTTCCCGTTTTAACCAAACAATGAATAAATTTAATATAAGATTATTTCCGTGTACCGATCTGTTATTTTTCAGAGCGAAATTATCAGATGAATATAAAAACCATCTACTTAATATTTGATTTAAAAAAAAAAATGTATTTGTTTTTTGCATGAATAAATTATATTTTCCACCTTTACTTTTTTAATATTAAGTTCAATTTTTAAGATAATAATGTTATTTAATTTGAGTTTATTTAATTAGACAAGTTCCCTGTTTTCAATTATTATTATCACTTTAACTAAAACAATATATATATATATACATATATATATATACACATATTATTTTTCATAACACAGGACCCACAAGTATTTCACGAATGGATTTTTGGTGGGTCGCAGAAAAATTAAGAATTTATATGTAACTTTCCAAAACTTTTACAAATATGCTGGTATATTGCTATCTTTAAAAATTTCAGAGACCCACACATGTCAAAAATTAAAAAATCAAACATAAAATTTATGTCTCCGTGGATGACGTATACAAAGAGCCGTCCACTGGCATTTTGTGAGATTAGTCGGATCATATGAGTCGGATTGGGGGGAGGGGGGGAGAGAAATAGGATTGAATTATAAGGAAGGTGGACTGAAAGTTGGGTAAAATTTGTTTATTGTAGGAAAATAAAATGATAGAAATTGAAACCAAGTTTAGAAATAAACTGGGATTATCCAAATCCTTGTATCTGTAAATAACTGAAATCGATCTGGACTTCATTGCTATAATAAACAGCAATCAAAAACAAACGTAACCTTTAAACAGGCCTGTATGGAAATATTTTTATTAAACTTATACTTAATAAATATTTTTTCTTTATGATATTTCTTTTTTTTTTTTAATCTACATCACTTCGTGCTGCTTTTTATGTAGGTTACCTAATTAGAAAAATATATATTTTAATTTTTGGAGGGAGGGAGCTTCAAGTATCCGAAAAATTTCAATGTGAAAATTACGAAGCAGATTGCTGAAGTTTTCATTTTCAATAAATGTGTTGCGACGGGTAAAAGTTTGGGAACCGCCTGGTCCTCTTCAGTTACACAGTAATGCTATAGCAATTTTGTAAATGTTATGTTGCGCTTCGATATGTGGTGACTCACTACTTATGCATAACTCTTGCTTCAGTGCATTTACGACAGACAAGACTATTTCGTTAACTGACAGAGAGAAAATCAAAATTTTATGTTTTCCCTTCTTTGTTTTCTCTGACTTCGAACGCATGAACGATTGTGATAAATGCACTAAGCAAATGAAATTACTTCACTACATAACAAACACTGGCAAATTTTTGAGAAAATCTTCCACATTTTAATAGTAGAGATACACGCAAGTATATTTATTGATAATGATATACAATCATTACCCATTTGTTACGTTTTATTATCTGCATTTTATTACAGAGTTTATGAAAGATTCCCAGTGTCTAAAAATTATATTTTGTCATATTTTTGTTCCATGTTTCAATAATGTTTAAACTATATATATATATATAACTATGAATTTAAATTATGATAAGTGAAGATATGAAAGTGGAATGTAAAAACAACAATAATAACTTTAACAATGTTAATAAACAAGAAAATATGTTAAATTTAACACTATTCAAGCTAAAAATTTCAATTTATGCTGTGTTTTCTTCGTCAGCGGGTGGGAACACAGCTATTAAAGAACTATGTAGTACTAACAGGTTTCTGAAGATATGTCAAGCTAGCGTGCACCAGAATATATTTCAAACAGAATAGTAATGGAATTCTGTTTGAAATATATTATATTCTGTTTGAAATATATGCTAGCTTGACATATCTTCAGAAACCTGCTAGTACTATATAGTTCTTTTAATAGCTTCCCACCTGCTGACGAATAAAACACAGCCTAAATTGAAATTTTTAGCTTGAATAGTGTTAAATTGAACTTATTTTCTTGTTTATTAGCATTGTTAAAGTTATTATTGTTGCTTTTACATTCCACTTTCATATCTTCACTTATCATAACTTAAATTCATAGTTATATTTTTGTATACAAATTTAGTGCTGCTTTAGCGCCTATTTTATGCAAATTAATAATTTTTATCATTTATTTTCAAGCTAATATATATATATATATGTGTGTGTGTGTGTTTTAATAAAATGTACTTTTGAAGTCTAAATTTCAACTCTATCAGGGATTAACAGTAAGTCTGTTTTAAAGCAAATTTTTGACTTTTCTTAAATAAAAATACTGAAACGATATCAAGTGCAAAAGACTGTAAAGAATTCATTGTTTACTTTCTCTTACTCATATAGGGTAGAGAGAGCATTGTTTTGAGGTCGAATTTTATAAATTGAGTTTTTGAAATAATTGTATGCCTTCAAGAGCTTTAAATCCAAAATTCAAGTTTTCAGCGATTAGTCTATGTGTCTACCTGTGTATGTAGAGGACGTCTGTATGTGTGGAACAGGATAACTCAAAAACACATAATAACTGGAAGTCCAAATTCAGTTTTCTAAGTCTGTATCATACGGAATATTACTTGAAACCTTTTACTGAAACTGAGCAAATAATTTATAATATTGGAATTGGAATATACAAAAGAATCGCAATACATCACTGTCTTTTAACTTAAAATCGCTTTGGTGCAATTTAACATCTTTAGATTGCATTTGTTTGAACAAAAGCATGCTTCCAATAAAATATGGGTATGAAAATCATTCGCCATTTTCTACATAACTAGCACACTAAAGAATTTTGATATATTAGGGACTACGGCTGGAAATTACTCAGATGGAAGTTTATTTCGAGATGTGTTGCGTATTTTGTTTCCTTTTACTGTTCTAATTATAAGTACACTATTTGACAACGCATCCGAATTATAGATAATATGCTGGTCTACTTGATATAATTAATGGAAGCACTTTGCTAAATTATATCATATTCAGAAAATCTAACAATACGAAAATTTTCACTTGCGCAGAAAGGTTTAAAAATACATGGCTGTCAATAAAAATTCTTTTATTAAGATGGATGGTAAGAAAAAAATAACGTGAGTACCACACCAAGTTATTTAAAACCTTATTGAACTATTTCCATTACTTTGTTAAATGCCATCAAATATTGTAAAATTTCTATAAAAATGTATATATTTAGTGATGTTTCCTGTATTAATAGCCGTTGGAATATGATGATGAACAATTATTTGTTATAAAATCATGTAATTATTTAAGAACTAAATGCTCCTGCAGAAGTCCAGAAATGAACAAAGATTCACATAAAAAAGAATAGCCTCCTCTGTCACCCCCCCCCCCCCCACACACACACACACACCTCTTAAAAACTCTTGATACAATATCATTTCGTACATACTAAAAAAAATTAATAATAAATTAAAATTTTGTCCTAAGCAAAATTTTAATTTCGACTGGAGCTTTTCTTCTAAGTTCTATGTATTGCTTTACTATTGCTTTATTCAAGGTAATACTCGACCACAAAATGGTCGCGATTTTCTTTTTTCTGTGTTGTCTTTGTTTTTCTGCGTTTTTCTGTGTGTTTTCTGTGTCCTCTTTTTCTAATAAATCTGTCTTTTACATATTTTAATTTAGTTCCAAAATAAAAATACTTCGAAGTTTTCCCAAATGTCAGACAAAAACTCAAAACTTATGTTGACAGATATCTAAATTAAATCTACGTATCTTCAATGGTTAAGTTTCTCTAAGACTGTATCAAATGACGTCACTTTTACTCCTTTTATGTAATTATTTTATAAATTTTAATGTAAAAGTTAACTTTTGTTTTAAATGTACAAGAAGAATATTAAAAAGGAAGAAAAAAATTTGTTCTTCACCTTCAAAATAAAAGTTACATTCTTTGGCATCTGTTACTATATTAATTTATTAATATTTTCTTCGCCAATTTCTTCTCAATTTCATTTTTAATACTTTTTTACTTTGATGCCAAAGGAAAAAAGAAAAATCATTTTCATTCGGTTTATTTTATCTCAAAGAAATAATTCTCATGCCTTTAAAAGAAGAAAAAAAAAAAAAAAAAAAAGGCGGCACTAGCACTTTTGTTAAATTGTTCTGTGTGTTTAACTTTATGATTGTAATGAACTGAAAAGTTGCAAATTGTAATGAACTGAAAAGTTGCAAATTGTAATGAACTGAAAAGTTGCAAGTCTTATTTCAATTCACAGTGATACTAGACACTAAGTTTCAATTGAATACTGCTATACAAGATCTTTAAAGTTTTATCTGAAAGAAGTTTTTGTCTGTAAACAATTAATTTTTTCCTATGTCTGGAAAGTGAACTTCCAGTGAATAACTCACTGCAAAGGTTAAAACATATTTATAACGATATTTTCTTTAATAATTTATTATAGTATTTATAAACATAATCCATTATTCAACAATAATTACTCACTAATTTTCATGTATTGCAGTCTGTAGTTCAAAAATAGGGTACTTTATATTCTATAATACTTCACAATATTTTTAATACGCCAAGCACTTTCATTGCAGACGCTTATGACTTGGTTTCAAGGACTTAATTTTATAAATGCTAAATGCAGACTTAAATAAAATTTAAATGATAGTTTAAGACAATTATTTAATTAGGCGAAATATAATTTTATGTCATGTAAGCTTTGTTTATTTGCATTGTAGCTATAATGATTATTATAATAATACAATATTTTACCTGCTTTAGTTTTAATACTCGCAATTAGAAATTACGAGGTCATTTTCCTTTAATAAGTATCTCTACTTTCATATTATTTAGTATTACTTAAGAATAGTTAAATAATTTTAATGACTTTACTTCTAGAATATTATATAATGTACTTAGTGTCTCTGCATATGAACAGGCACTTTAAACAGGCAAAACTTTATCATTTAATTAAAACAGAGCTCCACCTATGTGTAGAATTGTTTTATAAATCTTTCTTCACAATGCAACAATGCATAAAGCAAATCCTTACTTTTTATTCAAGGTAACAAGTTGCATTACCTGTGCCTGTGATAAATATCTGACCTTATTAACTTAATTATTCTCGTTTAGCTTGTATTCAAAGTAACAGTTAACAAAATAAACTGTAATAATTTGTCTGGGCAATGAAAGAAAGACCTATAATCTTGATAGATATTACTGTGTTTACGAATTCTTCAGTTGGCACAAGCATAAGACAAAATTAAGTGTCCCTGGTGATCAGAAGAGAAATTATTACGTATTGTTGACATATTTGTACTTTCTTGTATATTAAGAAGTAGAAAGTAATTGGATCCATGGAAATATACAGCTTCTAGTTTTTGGTGAATTCACAGGTTTTGGGATGTCCTGAAAATAATGTCATTATTTTATAATTGTGTGTTTTACCCACATTTTGTGTCACTGTTGTTTCAGAAGTTAGGCACAGAGCTCTACAAAATTTCATATTTAGTTGAACCGTGATATAAATTTGTGTTCATCAGATTTTGACAAATATTTTATAACAAGTGTTCTGCTATGTAGACATTTAACGATTTACAATAAAACATCTATATAATAAAATAGCTCCAAACTTTATTTATAAAATGATCATTCTAAAAACGTTATCTAATTTGTATGCTTATAGTTTGACAGATTGCGCTACTATACAAAACTTTTCCCAGTTAGCCTGACAACTAGACTAAAAAATAACGGTAGTTTTTTTACAACAGAAGCAACTGTAAAAGAGTCTCTTTTTACAGATGTTTCCGCTCTAAATTGTCTTATTTAACAGCAGAATATGCTGGCAATATGGGTGCCAGCACTTTCTGCTATAAACCCTACCGTTATTTTCACAGAGTATATCTCAACCTTGATAACCTGTGATCGAAAATTTTGATAGTTAAGATGCTTATCACTAAAAATCTGTGATGGTTAATTACTAAACAAAATCAAGAAGTATACTGTTTCCCGTATAATATACATATAATTATATAAACAGGCAACTCAAATATAAACTCATTAAAACAAAACTATATCTTTTAATTAAAACAAAACACTACCTTAATCATAATTGTTTTATAAATATTCACTTATCAGTTTGTGACAGAACTGTCAAAAAATGACAAAGCATAAATAATCACTTACTGTTTCGTCAACGTCACAAATTGCTTTAGCCATGATTAATGCCATTCAGTGATTAAAATCTTCTTATTACACGCATGCATTTATTGTAACTTCTCTTGCAACGATCGTTATCTAATTTTTTGCTTACAGTTTGACAGATTGCACTACTATATAAAACTTTCTCCACTTAGCCGGATAACTGTATCTCAACCTTGATAACCTGTAATCGCAAATTTTGATACATAAGATGCTTATCACGAAAATTCTGTACGGGTTAATTATTAAACAGAATCAAGAAGTATACTGTTTCCCGTATAATATACATATAATTATATAAACAACTCATTAAAACAAAATTTTATATTTTAATTAAAACAAAACTCTATTTTAATCATAATTGTTTTATAAAGCTTTACTTACCAGTTTGTGACAGAACTGTCAAAAAATGACAAAGCATAAACAAACACTTACTGTTTCATCAAGGTCGCAAATTGTTTTAGCCATGATTAATGCCATTCAATGATTAAAATCTTATTACACACACACATATATTGTAACTTCTATTTATTGTAACGATCATTTATTTACCGTAATAGTACTACTTAACGAATTAAAAAAAGAGAGAAAGAGAAAGAGAGTAAATAATGTATAATTAAAGTAAGATGCATTACTTATTTCCTACACACATGCATCATATTATATTTGTCAAATGAACGTATAGTTTAAAGTTTCCTGTATTTAAAACTCATGGTCCCAATTTCACGTTGAAAACTCCCACTCACAAACTGAATTATAAATCTATATATCAATTTTTTCTGAAAGCTCATTTGAAAATTATCTTGCAGTTCTATATATATAAATCTGCACAATTATCACCATCGTTAAAATATTTATCATATGGTAGCATCAGATTTGTGCATCAGTTATTTAAATTGTCTTATTAATTCAGAAGACATGGGGCGACTTTTATTTTTCTTTCTTTATACATGTACTATATATATGTGTGTGTGTATTACAATCAAATTTTGAATGCACGCATTTATTTATTTTTTTAAATAATTCATGTGAGAATGAACATTTATATAATTTAAGCACAGTTGTCATCATTATAAAGTTATTTACCATAAGCAGATTACCAAATTTTGTGAGAGTTGTCTTTATCCACATGATCCACATGAACCCTTACAAAATTAAGTTCAACATCATCCATGCATTTCTTTTCTTTTCTTTCTTTCTTCTTCTTCTTCTTCTTTTTTTTTTTTTTTTAAGCAATCAGCTGGACATGCCCTTAAACGTATATTGTAAGTTACTAGTTCTTAATTATTGACTGGTTACAAAAATTAGTGTTCGATTTCAAGGATGATTTTATGCATGATTCAATTAATTATTCTTACACTAATTAATTTGATTTATCATTAATTATTTAACTTCTCACATTAATTAATTTTGCAGATTCACGAACACAGATCATTCACATTGACTGTAAATCTACTTTTACTGTAACAGCACAATTGGGGCAGGGAAGAGATTTCATCCGTTGCGGCAATGCTGTTGTTTTTTCACCGTTAAAGAACTTTGACAAACTTTGAAAACCTATTTCTATGTAATCCCACTGGATACACCTTGGAGGAGATAGCATACGACGTCTTAGTATGCAGGGAAAATGAAGTTAACTGTGAACTTTTTGAAAATCTATTAAAACTTTGGATAGTACTATATTACATAATGCCTTCTGCGGTTACGATTTTGGCTGTATGTTTTGAAAATGGTTAGTACTACTGCATGAGCCATTTTAATTTTACCAAAACTTTGGCTAGTACTGTGTTAGTTAACCCTTTGCCTGCCCTAGCGTTCTCAATCGCTCTAAATAGTGTTGCCAAATTTAAAGACTTTTATTCAACTATTACCAATAGTTTTTAGAAGTGATATTTGATATCAACGAGATAAATAAAGGAGAGTGATAAATGGTAACCCTGACATGGTCCAACATGAGTCATGTGACATGAATCCTCTATGTGTTGGTTCCCTTGGTAACATGTTCTTGGCAAAAGTCATAACCACCAATGTTTTTGTTTACTTATGTCGTTTAATATTCTTTTATTCTAAATCATTTGGAGGTCGCCATTTTTTTACGAAGATGGAGGCCAACGGAAATTTAGCGTGACTTTGTCACAAGGATCATTAGAGACAAAAAGTCTTTATAACTATAAGTCTCAAGTTGTAAATTTGTAAATCTGTAAATCTAAATCATTTTGATTTTGATTTTATTTCTTTTTTATTTCGTGTAGTCGAAATTTAACTGACAAAATGCTTAAGAATAGTTGAAAATTATTATTTGTTGTTAAGTTTAGCTCTTTAAAAGTTTAACTTTTCTTTTTTCTTCGCTTTTGAACTTTGTTGAAAAACGATGAAAAAAAGGTATTTTGTTATTTATTAAAATGTGAAATATGTGAAAAATTATTTTAAAAACAATTTAATTCGGTCATAGGACTGTCATGTTACAGTCGGTAACAAAAGTGTCCGAACACTAGCAAAAATTCCTATGTAAAAAAAGTACACTTCATACGGTTTTGTTAAATAAATCCTTATCGAATCATGCTCTTACACTGACTAAGAACAGGATTCGTCAAGGATTCATTTAACAAAACCGTATGAAGTGTACTTTTTTTACATAGGAATTTTTGCTAGTGTTCGGACACTTTTGTTACCGACTGTACCTAATAATAAAGTTAATTTGCTGAATTGTAATTTTAAATACCAAAATAGCGATAAAGGGCCAAACATAGCAACTTATTGGTGCATGTCGCGTGATTCATCTTGAATCACGGAAAGCTAATCCTTCATCCATTGAATCAGCACTCTAATTCATTTATCTTGTTGTTTGATATATATAATGGAGGACGCTAAAATTTAGTGGTGGATATTGAATAAAAATATCCCTAAATTTGGCAACACTGACCATAGAAATGAAATTGTATAGGACCAGGAAAATGAAAAGGATAATGGCTTCTTCAGTTACGATTTTTTCTTCATGTCATCTCCTCTTACAATCAGTCCTCAAAAAAATACACTTTCATTGGTTGCAACTCTGCCCGACTTTTACCATAAATTCCGATGTTTCAGCCCCGCCCCCCCCCTTTTTTTTTTCTTTTTTAATGACAAATCTATATTTCACCTCCAATTATGATTTGTTTCAAGAAATATTCGCTTTGTTGTTAACCAGCAGGGCGAGAAATTTTGGAAATGCGATTCGATTTATTTGTAAGGTTGAGACCATGGAAGGTTACCATAGTTTTAAAAGTGAGTTGGATCCAGCGACTCCCAGTGATGCAATAGATGGGAGTTTAGGATGCTTCGACGCCAACAGTCGCGAAGTTTCAGATTAGGTTGGAATGGTGTTGCGTCAGCATAAATCTGCAACGGAGGACGTCAGTTGCGGAGTGTAAGTGGATATGAACAGGGTTTTGGAAGTTTTGTTAAATGAAGTGATTGGAATCGATTGAGTTAAGGATAAATATGAAGGTATTTTGGTAGAACGTTGTATAGACGAAAATAGTTCTTATGCGAGTGTTAAGCGATAGTAGAGATTTGTGGTGTTGTAGAATAGAGAAGATTTGAGTGAAGAATTTGTCGCGCCAAGGGTATCCTGCCGACAGTTCTTGTTCAAGCATAGTTCAGTGATCGACAGAGAGCACTCTTCCTTAAGCTTCTACTATTTCTCCTGGGTGAAACTACTATTACTTTATATTTCTCTAATTTATTAGTTTATTTAATTATTTGATTGAGTTCGGACAAGTTATCCCTCCCTGTTTTTAAACACAAATAAAAGCTTTATTTGAACTTACTTCCAAGTCTCTTGCTCTGATCTATTTAGTTATATCTATTTAGTTATCTAATTGATCATTTAAGATGGAGTCTTAATGGAGTCTTAACTTCACACATTTCGTTCTGCTACAGCGTGTGAATCCATATATCGGGTTTTTGAGTGTACTCAAGTTCTTTAAAAATGCAAAACACAATAAATAATTAATATTTAAACTCTCACTAATTTTTCACGAATTAATCCATGAATTTATAACAACCCGAATCCCGGAAAAAGTCATCTATGAAATCGGGCACAAGCGTTTTGGAATCACTCAGTGCCTTTAATCCAAGTAATTTTAATGAACACAAGGAACGCGGGATTGATTTTTGAGATTCTTTCTGCAAATTAATTTTTTAATCATGCTTTTATTTATTCTTTTAAGCATTTGTCTGGAGAAAGAATAACGATCTCAGATTTATGTACGGAAGAACAATAGAGGAAGAATGAGAAATTTGTAAGTGAGCATCATAATGTACATAAACACGCAAAAAATATTGCAGGTCGAAACAGATGAGCATGACTCTTTGTCTAGGCGTTCAAAACACATTAAGAAGAGCGTTTTGATCACTCATGATGCTTTTCATTATGAATGTCAACACGCATAACACTTTTAAACAAGCTCGTTCTCTCATATTGGTTAAAATTTTGCACCAATATTGCATTTAGTATTGATCACGTATATCAAAATTTTATGTCAGCATTGTTTAATAATAAGATTATTTATGTCAGCATTGTTTAATACTTTTTAAATGTAATAGGTGAAAAAGAAAATGTTATTTCTCATTCTAAAAGCAATAAATAATGAAAAAAAGCTATTGAGACTTTCTAAATGTTGCCGGTTTGTGTTTGAAAAGCACATATTGACTCGCATCTTAATGTATTAATCTCCTATGTTTTCAAGCATATGTAAAGATGAAAAATAAAATTTTAGAATAAAACGCTTACATGATCTCTCATCAGTATATCTACAAGTAAAGTTAAATTTAAAATGGTGATTTTACATTACACCGGTTTTACGAATGCGTTTTTATTTTTTTTTAATTAGATATAAAGAAATATTGCACACATCCCAAATTTGACAGTGAAATATAGCTTACGATACAAATTAGATCTTACATACTAAACACACTAGATCGTACTAATTACTTTCGTGTAATTCCCCATTATAGAAAAGAATACCATGACGAACAAAATGGAGCCCTTTTCCATTATTCTGTCTCCAAACGACGCGACGTCTAGACTGTGCCAGTGCCTCATATAATATACAGTGAAGCATCGATAATCCGGCATCGGTGGGAAATAGACATTGCCGGATTACGGATTTTTCCGGATTATAGGTGTTCCGAAAACGTATATCGAAGACATATCAGCCGCAGCATCTGAAGAAATATATATATATTCTTTTACTATTAGATTTTAAAAATTTATGCAAACCCTTATCAAAAACGAAAATATTTAAAATAACATTTGAAATAAATTAAATTTTTAAAATAACAATTATAAAACAGTAATACAGATCGTTTATTTTTGTACAGATAATAATAATAATAATAAGTTGATATTAAAACTGGCTTAATAACAAATAAGATCATAAATTTGACATTGCTGCATTCCATTAAATATGTCAGTCAATTTCATTTGTTTCATTCTATTTTGTTTTTCAGTTTGTCATTGACTGACTAACGTATGCACGTTCATTAGTTGGTTATCGCTGATAAAATCATATTTTTCAAGGCCTTCTAAAAACTGTTGACCGTGATTTCGGGTGGTCGTGTTTATTTTGACTTTCGGTATCAGGAATAGGAACGATCTCTTTTATTGACAACTTTTGGATTTAGCGAGACAACAATTTCGTTATTCTTTTTCGGAATTCTAGTCATCATCCTGATTAATGTGCAAAAAATTCCCGCCAGTCCGTAAATCAATAAAATTAAATGAAAATCCGTAAACTTTACTAACGGTCCATAAAAGTTGGAAAGCATGCTGCGAATAAGGAGCTGAATACTGTTGCGATTTACGGGGTGGGGGTAAAAAAAAAGTCATTAGTGCAGGTTTATGGGTGTTACCGGATTATGAACGTTTCACTGTACCTTCAAGCCCTGTTCAATTTACGAATGTCTGATATTAATAATGGAATTTTAATCATTCCTGTTTGACAGTCTTGTTTGACAGTCCTGTTTTCCAGTCTTAAATTTAAAAATATATTTAAAATAATAATAATGATGATAATTATTATGATAAATTATGATTAATGATGATAATTTATGGTAAACTTTACATTAAAAGGAAGAGTCATAATTTTATTTAAAAAGAAAGAGTCATAACTCATAATATTTTAAACAATATTTTATTAAATACAACGATAACAACATTTTAGTAAATACAACATTCCAATAAATATTGCAGTTTTCTTTCCATAAAATGTTATACTTAAAAAAAAAACTGTAGAACTTAATATATATCTATATACTGTATAGTATACTGTACATATGTATATACTAACTATGAAATGTTGCCTACATTACAATTTATATCGTTAACAGTACTCAACTCGTAAATAGTCTAAAATCTCATTTTAAACCAAAATACCGATTAACTACCTTATTATCATAAGTATTATGTTAATTTCTTTTGTAGTTTTCTCGATAAGTTTTATTTATTTTATTTTTTATTTATTTATTTATTTATTTTTACAGTAATTAATATCTTTAAGATTCAACTTTTTACTCTGTTACCATATGGTCCTGCAGAGGGTTTAGGGAAAGTTGGGGCCTGGAAAACTTGTTTAACCTGCTCTACCCATCTTAAACGGTGGTGACCTCTTCTCCTCCCTCTTCTTCTAGTTATTATTAATTTTTTTTTTTTTTTTTTCTTTCCTTTTTTTTTTTTTTTTTTTTTTTTTTTTTTTACCATATTTGCTATATATGATTTCATTCACAATGTTTAAAAAACAATTAATAATAACTTTTTTAAATATCGTTTTTCTTATATAAGGCTTCATTTCCATATGCGGTTCTTTGTTTATTCATTCACGTCTTCTTTCCTGGTGTTTGATCATTGTAATGAATTAATTTAATTTTAATTACATACAAGCACTACTTCAGCCCGAGTTGGGCGAGGTAGACTGCAGTATCTGAAAAAAAAAAAAGTTTTACTTTTGTAATTTAGATATTGAGAATGTTATTTTCAACCTCTACACTAGAATCATTATAACAGCCAGCCTTTACACTAGATAATTTAGGGAAATTTAACCACAACAAAATTCAAAAATTGAACTTAAAAATGAAAAGATGCAATGACCCCGGAAGTAATTCGATCAAAATTTTTATAAATAATAAAATAAACATAGCAACCACTAATACAGAAGTGCAGATTCATGCATGTTTATACAGTCTCGCATTTTTAAAAAAGGAATAAATCGATCTATTTTTTGCTGACTGTTAGAGAGAAAATAAAACTTTCAAACCTGTAAAAACCCGTTGCCATTATATCAAACAAATTTTGTTTTTAAAATATGATAGTTTAAAATTTTACGAATATTTCTTTGAATTTGTGGTGCATATTGCATATAAGTCCATTAGCATACTTCAAAATAAAACGCTGGCATACATTTCTATATATCAAACAAGTTTTTTTTTTTTTTTTTTTAGCGTAATTTAAAAAGAATAATGTGTTTGTAACAATCGCATGACTTTCATTACCTACTATATATTATAAACCAGGGTTCCAAAATAAATGTGCTCTTTTATTTTAAAAAAGTTCTTGTTCTAAAATATACTTTTTCTTTGGATCATTTTTGAAACAGTTTATCCGAAAGCTTTTATGTTAAAATCTTTTATTATAAAGTTTTTTCGAGAACTTTTACGTAAGAACTTTTAAAATAAATGTACTAAAATAAAAGTTTTTACAAAAGTTGTTTGGTCAGAATTTTTATAATAAATGTTCTAACAAAAAACTGTTTGGCCACGACCATATAAGTTCTTAATTAAAAAAATTCCAAAGGTTCCTGTGTCAGCGGAAACCTCCGGTGAAGTCATCCTGTTTCTGAATGAGTAATATAGAAAGTAAAGGTGCAAAGGTGCAAAGATGCAAAATATTTCGATTTATTTGACAAGAGTACTTGCTTTACCACTTGCTAAATAAAGTATTAGATATTAGGTGAAAATAAATTTCAATGTCTGGATGAGTAATTCGCCCAACCCCCCCCCCCCCCCCCAACCACAAACACACACACACACCTCATTACAATAAAAAGTATAATAATTAAATATTTTTACATTAAAATTTGATTAATAAAGCCATTTGTTGAAGTTAATTATTTTGTTGTTATTATTTCTATTTTTAGTAAAATTAAGATTAAATTAACTCTAATAATTAACCCTTTTTATCCAACGAAATATGTTTTAAAAGTCTCACAACCAAGTTTGGTACATTTTGAAAAGTAACACAAAAATTTAAATTAAAAAAAGAAAAAAAAAAAAATGAAAAGTAATGAAAATAGTTTGTTGCTTTAAGTAAGTCACTAGAATAATACTCCACTGAAACAATTGTCGCCAAGCTTTTCTTCTCAATGACAGCATGTCAAATTCTGAGCCATGCGTTTGTGAATTTATATTTGAGAATTTATAGTTAAAAAGATTTTCTATTATCAGAATTTTTATTTAAAAAAAAGTTTTGATAAGAACTTATCTTTAAAGAACTTTTATAAAACAGTTCTTTTGATGTAAGTTCTTAAGGAACATTTTATCATAAAACGTTTTTGATAAAATTTTCTGTTAAACTTTTATGTTAAAACTTTAATTATAAAAGTTCTTGTGAATCAGTTAAACTGCAACTTTTTGAAAAGGCTCAATAACTCTTTTAAACCCTGTTATTAACTCTTTTTGGAGATAGTGTAATCAGAAGTAAAATCAACCTAACCAACCAGGCGCCTAAAAATTTTACTGTAGTAGCAAATTATACATAAGTCGTAAAGATAAATAAAACAGTTTATACGGGTTATTTCCGAATTCAGTTGACAATCATGAGAATTAAAAACTTCCGTACAACATAGGGTCGCAAATCTCGTTTAATGAAAGAAAATAGCAAAATAATAATAATAATTGTGAAGTGTGTGACGTCGAAGGCAAAAAAAGGGGCCTATAATAAGTTAAAATTTTTTATTTAACACAAAGCAGGATTACAATATATACAATGTGTTTACAATACAATATATACAATTTACTTGAGAATCTGTGTGGTTGGTAAATTTAAATCGTCTTCTATATACGAATTTTTCATACATATATTTTTAGTCCAATATATGCATTGCAGTATAAAGAAACACTGTGCAATAGAAACATAATTAAAGAATTAATTTATTCAGTACTATGATGTGAAATTGTGATTGTTCGGAATACATTATTTTTACGTCAAAACATTTGTATATTTTCTAAAAAATGTTTATTTGCTAAACTAGTTCACTATGTATGGATTCAAATGTAGTTGAAGATTTTATATTAAACATTTTGTTGTCACATCATCGTCAAAAAGGAGACGATGTGCATTTTTTTTTTTTTTTTTTTCTATTTTTTTTTTTTTTTTTTTTTTTTTTTAATAAAATTTCTATTTCCTGCATAGCGAATTAATAAATTAAAAAACCCTACAGTAAATTTTTATAAGAGAAAATAAGTTGTATCATATCTGTGAAAAGTAAATTTTTAAAAAAATGCAAAATCTTTAAAGATTTTACACATTAGTTCATAATCAAGAATTTTTTTAAAGAAAATTAATGAACATGAAACAAATTAAATGCATATATTTTTCACATGTAAAAATAAATTGTTTTGTTTCATTAATATTTTTTATATTCATACACATTTTGACAACATTGGTGAATAAATGATAAAGTTTACAGGTATATATTTTTTTCATCGAAGGATAAAGGTACTACGAACTAAAATTGTTTAAAAATATATATTCAAAGAAATCCATACTACGCAAAACACTGTTATGCTATTCCGAAATTTTATTCATAAGATATATGAAATTCTGTTAAAGTATTACATTTGTGGAAAGAAGAACAAATAACAATGCATTGTTCTAAAATCCCCCATTGTTTGTGCATTTGTGGAGATCAGGTCTAAGGGAATCGTCTATAAATTAAAAATTGTTCTGCTACTAATAAAAAAAATCCCTTTAATTTTGTTGAGCTGTTAGAGAAATATAAGTAAATAAATAAATAAAGGATAAAATAAAGTAGGTCACTGTTAAATAATTGATTCACTGTATATAGATATTTATTTGGCTAAATCGCTCATAATATTTACATTTTCACCCGTTAATTATTCGAGAAATAAAAATGTAAACCAAAATTTTCCCAATAGATTTCTACAACTTGAGTAAATGTTTTTTAATGAATTGGGAAAATGTACTTCAGAAAATCCCTTATTGTATAATTCTGGATAATCTCACAAATGATTTCTATACTGTGGGAATACCATTGCAAAGAACTCTATCTTGACGTAAATGTGGTTAAAAATAAATAAATAAGTAAATTTTCCGATGTATTAATCATAAAATACCGTAACGTATTTCCTCAAGTGCTGAAAAATTGCTGCGAAAACTCCACTAATCACGTCTATTCTAAAAAACTCATTGAAGTTCAAATAGCAGTGTGAAAGAAATTAATAGTTTCCGAGAAGATAAAGAAATCGTTTAGATCCGATTCTGCGAGATGCGAAACCTTGGCTCAAAGGATTGGCGACCTTGGCCGCCTTAACAAAAATAGACGTTGTTCTCAGTTGGAAATTCTTAAAATATAACCGTAGGCTAATTCAGAGGAAATTGTAAGCTTTAATGAAGCATAATTGTTTGACAGTGAGATTAATTTTTTGGTGCCGTGTCTCTACTGTAAAAATTTTAAGCAGCGGGATTTTAAGTCTTTATGTTTAATGCTTACAAAATGTTTCTATGAAAAAAGTAGAATATGTCTAATTATAATAATAATAATTATTATTATTACTTTCTTCTATATTCAATAGAAGAAAGTAATAGATTCGTAAAATTTTTCGACTTCAGGTTGTCGACCAATTTAAACGTTTTGAGAGGTCGGTCCAGAACACGATTTGACCACTTTAGAAAATGTCTGTCTGTCTTTCCGTCAGTGAGTCTATGTGTGACAAAGATTTTGTTTTAGATCCCTTTCAAGAACTAATGCACAGAGTTTCATACAAATTCCTATGTAGTTAAACTTTGACATAAATTAGTACTTGACATAAATTAGTACCTATCAACTTTGGTGAAAAATAACCAAACAAGAGGCGTTGCCATTCCATTTTTTGTAATTTTTAAAGTGGTAATATATGGCAAAATTTCGTATAAATGTGCACATTGAGAATTAATTTTAGGAATCAATGTGAAATTAAAACGAATTATTTATAATGGTGCAATAGCTAATTACGAAAAAATATTGTATACGTAGATGCTTCTCTTAACCCCCACCCCCCTTCAAAGATATAAGTAATATGTTTTTTTTTTTTTTTTTTCTTTTTTTTTTTTTTGGTAGGGGGAGGGGGGCTTTAAAAAAAAGGTTTATTTATACAACTGTGATATTTTAAAACAGAATTATCGATATTTTTCATTTTTAACAAAATAACAATGGTAATAATAATAATAATAAATAAATAGAGATAAAAGCAATTCCAAGCAAGGGCACAAGACGGATTTTATTTCCATATTTAGCGTTACGCTGCTCTGAAATGAAAATCGTCTACCTTCATCAAAGGAAAAAAATTAATAAATAATAATTTTAATAAAAAGCTTGTACTGAGTGTGTTTGTATAAAAAAATAGAAAAGAAAGTTTTATGATAGCCACAACATACCAGTTAGGAAAATAATAATAATAATAAGCTTTAAATTCTGAATACCGTCGTTTAAGTGAAAGGAAATGAATAATTTGTAATTTTGCAATAAATGAATATTTCTTCCATAACACTAAACTGTGGTTGAAATTATAATAATTATACAGCGTGATTAACAGTGAATTTAAAAGAAGTAAAATTATGCTTTCTTACAATTTGGGTCAGTCTTTCAAAAAGTGTCACCATGAAAGTTAGCTTAATTAGCTACCTTTTTCTCAAGATAAGTGAATTACCTTATTTCATGAAATGTTTTCTTCTCTCTCTCTATTTTTTCTTCTTCTATTTATTTCGCAAAAAGAAATTATTCAAAATAATAAAGCTGTGAGATTTGAAGTAAAATTATTGTTTCATTGTGTTGAGTTAAAACCTGTGATTTAGCGCTAAACTACAAAAACTTTTCAAAAATATATCATTTTTGGAATTTGGCAGAAATATTCATTGTCTGTTGTTATTCTTGTATAATTATGTGTAGAATATGTAGCGTCTTAGTAAAATGTGTTTTATTAAATTCAAATGTGAAAAGTCTAATTTTATTAAAATTTTTAGATTCCGTAATACACAATGTGAATCAAAAATCCCTGACACATTATAAACTTTAATATAAAATCATAATTGGCGTACGAGAGTGCGATTTGCACCTCAATATTTCTCACGATGAAGAGTTTGGCAAATAAAAATTGAGTGCCAAATTTTACTCACAGATAGTCTTTTACTCTAAAAATAGTTAGAAAAAACAACAATAACTTTTCCACAACCAATTGGATTATCGTTTAAATGTGGTTCGAGGTTCGAGCTACAAAGATGATACCCCCCCCCACACACACACACACACGCACACACACTTTTTTTTTTTACAGCGCCATCTATAAGAAATATTTTGAACTTTTATTTTTTAATCTTATATATATTATAAATGTGAATGTCCGTTTATTTGACTGAGTTTCACGCTAAAACTGCTCGATGGATTTCGATAAAATTTGTTATGGAGATAGCTTATACCCTAACTTAGAAAGTTGGCTGCCTTTTATTCCGAAAAAAAACTTTTTTTTGTTATTTTTATGCATAAAATAGCAATTTTGTAAGCTAATAATAGCAAAAAATTAGCCATTTATATTTTAACCATAATTTAATTGTTGCCAAAATTAAAATTAATTATCCATAATTTAATTGTTGTCGAGTTTATTTTTTTTTCCAACAGGAAAATAAATACATTTATCTAAACGTGAACAATAAAAAATAAAATAAATAAATAAATTATGCATCTCACAAAAATTGACGTCATTTTAAATTTTAAATTTCTTTTACAAAGTGCTAATATAGTTTACGATGCTAATGTGTGTTGTACTAAAATCAGTTTTATTTATAGATCCTCCTGGGTGATTTTTTAAATTGTTGCGTTGAAGTACACCGAACATTTTTCGCCAAGAGGTATAATTTAGCAACAGCGATTTTAATCTAGGTAGTTCACGATAATGTTTATTTATTTATTTATTTTTTTATATACCATTCACCACGCTAATTTAACATACAAATAAATGAGCTGCTGTGTGTGACTCCACTTGCACGCTGTCGGGCAGAAATATTTGATTAATTCAAATTAATATTCAAATAACTAAATAAAGATATGTTTAATAGAAAGCATAGTCTTGGAGACAAACTTGGCGAGTGGGCGACCAAATTTGGTGAAAAATGATAGTTTAGGGTTCCCGATGTTTCGAAGCTCTCCGACACACGGGAACGTAGACCTTGAGCTTACCAAGGGATTCTCGATGGAGTCATCTCCAAGCCCTATCGCCAAAAGTTATAAGTAGGTGTGAGTTGATTTTTGCGAAAGAGTATGTAGTCACTACGATCCAGAGTTATTCAGAGACCTATACTGAATCATTGCACTTTAGGGATTGAGCTCTAAGCAACTGAACATTTTTCGTGAGTGAGTGAAAACTTTTGCTCTGGTGTAGTTGATGTTATTTGCTTTACTCCTGTAGAACAAGTGACTATTTTTTAGACTGTCCCAGAACATTCATCGAATAATGACTTATACTGTACGAGTAACAGCTTCAACTGTTTCCAGAATATTCGAAGAATTAACACCAGCTATTGGACTGTTTTTGAAAATATTTGTTTTAATAATAGTTTTTTTTGTACAGATTCGAGAAGTTCAAAAAATGTTTGATATTGCCAAGGAGGTCCCATACTAAAGCTGTGACG
Organism: Salticus scenicus; assembly: GCA_963930645.1. Classification (NCBI taxonomy): domain Eukaryota; kingdom Metazoa; phylum Arthropoda; class Arachnida; order Araneae; family Salticidae; genus Salticus; species Salticus scenicus. The sequence goes on along the minus strand of OZ005650.1, from coordinate 303,041,889 downwards.
AAAATATGCGCCAATCGAAATATATTCAGTTACAAAGAAATCATTTAAAAATAGTGTCCAGCGAAGCGGGCAAAGCCTGCTAGTTTCTTATATAAAACTTTTCATTGTAAGGAGCTTTGTAACACAAAACTTCCATTCGTACATCAATTATTTAATTTTATATCAATGTTTAAAATGTGACAGGGGTTTTTGGCCCACACTTTATATTAAAAATTAATATCTGACAAAATTAAAGTTCCTTCTTAAAATTTCCCTTTCTCAGATTACTTTTATTAAATTTTACATTTAGTAATTTTATTGTATTATTTAACACCGAGTAACTTATGATAATGATAAACTATTTTTTATAAAAAAAAAAAAAAAATAGATTAAAAAGAAGAAGAAGAAGGGGGGGGGGGCACAGAGCTGTTAAGTGCATTGCTAAAATGTATTTAAGGTTCTAAAGCACTGATTTACATGCAAATCTGTCATTAATTTTATGACTAATTTTCTTTCTTCTTTCTTTTATTTATTTATTTACTTATTTATTATCCTCTGCGATTCTTGCAAAATCTCTGTGGCAATATTTCAAACTACTTCCCATGGACTGCCTACGTCAACTGTAGAGAATGTCAGCAATAGGGTCACAGAATTCATTTTTCTCATTTCATGACAATTGAGGTTTTTATGTTGAGTTTTGTAAAACTAAACTGTAAATACTTACAGGTTTTAATTTCATCTTTTCTATTTTGTGAGGAAGAATATGTTCTATTATGTATATAGCAAATATATACATCTTGAAAGTAGTTAAATACCTCTAGATTTTATTATTATTATTATTATTATTAGTTAAATAAATGTATTTCATTGTTTCGATTTTTTTTTAAATCTATTTTTATTGGGTTATATCATTTGAATTTTTTTTTCGATTATTTCTTTCTAAACAAATATAGTACTAACAATAATTACATGATAGAGTATTAGTAATAATAATAATAATTTTCAGCAAAAACACCCCTGCTAGTTTATTTTGACCTTCAATTACTCTTATCTCTTTGGTTTATGTTTGTTTTTATTTATCTGTCTGTTTGTTTTTGATATGTTTCTAAATATTTTTTAATCCGATGTTTCATCAGCTCGCAGGGTGACATTCATTTTATTTCTTTTCTTTGTACTTTTTTTTTTTTTTTTTTTTTAGTTTTCTTTCCCCTTGGAGTCAGGCGAAACCTTTTCAAAACCAACAATATTTCTAATCTTGTGACGACAATATACTGCTTCCATTTACCTTCGTCATAAGGAAACATAATTTTAAATTTATATAATGCATATAAATAGTTATATTAAATAATAGTTCAATCTATAATACTACTTCTTTTCATATAGGTTAATAAAATGTGTTACTTTTTAATCAAGAAGCATATATGATTAAAACAAAAAAAATGTTATAAAACACCAAACAAGTATTTTTAAAGCGTAAATTTAAAAGAAAGTAGTGTTGTACTCAAACTGCTTTTTCTTACTATGCATTAATATGAAGACAGGTTATTAGAATTTAACCCTATCACGGTGTCCTAGAAACGGGACATTTATACAATATATTAAAATCACACAATCAACTGATTGGGAAGCAAATAATATTTTTATTGAAATTTATTTTTCCGACTGAGTGAAAAATAAATTTCAATAAAAATATGATTTGCTTCCCAATCAGTTGATTGTGTGATTTTAATATATTGTATTTCTTTCTCCCATTGTCTAATGGTGTTTTCCTTTACCTGCGGCATATTTCTGTCGAGCTATCTACATTATAGACCAGATGTTTCTGCCTAAAGGTTGTCTGAGTGAGTTATGGCCACCGGTTGTCGGTCTGGATAGCTCAATTGGTAGAGCCTTGAGCTTGTAAGTCAAAGATCTGGGGTTCGACTCCCGGTCCAGGCATTATTTTCACTCAGTCGGAAAAATAAATTTCAATAAAAATATTATTTGCTTCCCAATCAGTTGATTGTGTGATTTTAATATATTGTATTTCTTTCTCCCATTTTTTAATGGTGTTTTCCTTTACCTGCGGCATATTTCTGTCGAGCTATCTACATGATAGACCAGTTGTTTCTGCCTAAAGGTTGTCTGAGTGAGTAATGTCCACCGGTTGTCGGCCTGGATAGCTCAACTGGTACAGCCTTGACCTTGTAAGTCAAAGATCTGGGGTTCGACTCCCGGTCCAGGGACATTTATAATTCAGAAGAAAAAATTTAAACCACCCCTGTTATATGTGGAATTGCATTTTTACTCTCGGGTAACACATCTTGAGGTGAGATGTCACTGGCTATGACCTCTCAAAATATTATATGCGTTATTAATTTCAGCAAGTTAAAAAGTGTGGGTCCACCTAGACCCCAAATCAGAGTGATAGGGTTAAAGTGCAACATAAGATGTACTGTGTTTGGACATTACGAAAAAAAAAAAAAAAAAAGAAATGCAGTATTATTTAACTGTGTGAGGGGATATTAGCCCACATTTGAATATTGTAGCAATTTATAAAACATTTAACACTGTTACAGCTTTTCAAAATTTATTTAAAATCATTCAGAAATTTTTTATCTGGACCGCTCTTTGAAACTTAAACGATTCATTCTGTGTAGCTTTGTATGTTGTTTATAAATTGTGTACACATAAAATAGTGTATTTAATTTTAACGTATCAAAAACACAGCTTGAAATGCCCTTTGAGCCGTTTCCAACCATAGACTTAATATATCCGAATGCTCTTATGCGACCCTGTAAACGAAAGACGAATGCTTTACATACAAAATTCTATGTAAAAGTAGCTTTTGTGTACGTAAAAATATACATGTTATTTTTCCTTTTTTTTTTTTACTTCCTTATACAAAGTATAAGGAAGTATAGTAATCCCGATTTGCGAAATGGATTTTGTATTTCACATTGCTCGAAAACGAATGATCGCTGAATGTTGCCAATTTATACGTGTGACTGTCATGATGTCTAGTTGCACACCTGCAAGTGTCGTCTTAACACGAGCTCTCGTTTTAGAGATATAAGGGATTTTACACGATTTTTCGTGACGTCTGTATGTGTGTGTGTCTGTGTGTGTGTATGTCGCATAACTCAAAAACGGTTGGACGTAGAAAGTTGCGAATTGGTACATAGGTTTGTTATAACATCTAGTTGTGCACCTCCCTTTTTGGACTTTCTATGATTTTCCGTTTTGGAGATATTTAGGAAAATTAGGTTCATAATGACAAAAATACATAGGTTTTGGCCATAATGTATCAAAAAATGGTAATAACTCAAAAACGGTTTAGACAAATCTTGCAATTTAACTGACTTTCCGACTAGCTAGACATTTGAAACTTTCAGAAAAGCTCAGAACACGTTGACAATGCATTTTTTTTTTTTTTTTTTTTTTTAGCCAACTGTTTCCGATACCTGCTGCCTTCAGCAGCGTTTATGCGATTCAACAGAAAATTTATTTAACTAACTTCCCGACTAGCTAGACATTTAAAACTTCCGGAAAAGCTAAGAACATGGTGACTATGCATTTTTTAAATATTTTTGGCCAATTGTTTCGGGTCACTGCTGCCTTCGGCAGCGTTTACATGGTTCAACAAAAAATTTATTTAACTAACTTTCCGACTAGCTAGACATTTGAAACTTTGAGAATAGTTCAGAATATGGTGAATGTGCATCTTTTAAATATTTTTAGCCAACTGTTTCAGACCCTGCTGCCTTCGGCAGCGTTTATATGGTCCAACAAAAAAATTATTTAACTAACTTCCCGACTAAGTAGACATTTGAAACTTTCAGAATAGTTTAGAACACGGTGAAAATGCCTTTTTCTAATACTTTTAGCCAATTTTTTGGGGTACCTGCTGCCTTCGTCAGCGTTACCAGTACAAATCTTGCAATCGGCTTTTAACTAACATTCAGAAAAGCTCACAACGCGATGATAATTCATTTTTTTTAAATATTTTTAGCCAACTATTTCGGGTCCAATGTCAATGTTTTCTAACATTATGTATATTTCTAAAAGTGTATCAGGAAGTCATGTGCTGCTCACATCAGATTTTTTTCCGTTCAGCGTAAAGAAGTGAAAACGTACAATCGAGAAATTATTTCTATCTTATTTCTATTTCTATTTCTATTTTATTTATTTATTTATTTATTATTTTATTTTATTTTGTTTATTTATTTGTTTGACAGATTTTTCAAAAAAAGGTTCGAATACGTCAGCATCTCTTGATTAAAATGAGTATTAATAAAGTTTAACACTTTAAACAAAGTTTTAATTGTATGCTTAGACAGCTTGGAAAATTTTTACTTGTGATTTTTCAGTCTCGCTTCTATAAAATATTTTGGTAACGCATGGTGTCGACAGTCGAAATTTTTTCCCTGATTCTTTCACCAGTACTTTTCTTCCGGAATTTTGAGTAGTAAGTTTGCTCAATTAATTGAATAAAAAAAAATCATTATATAAATATACTAGTTTGAAGAATCAGGGTAAAATATTTCTACTGTCGCCACCCTGTAACGTTACTCTTGCATATCGGAAAAGTTTCCGATTTTTATAAGTTTGGAACAGGTTCCTTAGAATAACAGGTTTTTCTCAATGAGTCGTTTCTGATTTAATAGAAATTTTACTGATATATTTGATGGTTATGATGCATTTAACGAACACTACTGGTAAATATTAGACAAATAATTACCTCAAAATTTCCAGGAACAGTTCGGATATTTCATTTGTTCAATTACACTGATCGGCATGAAAATTGCTTCTGACATCATTTCAGCGTATTTTGTTTGTAAAATCACCTCCAGAATCCTAATATGATGCCCATTTTGCCCTATTATCCACCGTTTTTTAGTAATGGCCCCTATTTTTACCATTTTTTGGTGATTTTATGGCTATAAATTTGTTTTTTAGGAGGGAGGGGGGATTATTTTAACCGATAAATATTTTCTGAGGGACTACAGAGTTGCAAAATTTTAAACATGGACATTTGCGACAAGGGAAAAATTTTGGGGGGGATTTGCCACTGAAATTATGTATTACATATCTTATATTTTTTTAATCTGTTATTAATGTTATTTTTTAAACTATATATTTTTTTTGTTTTTAGGTGTTAAATTAATTATTTTTCATTCTTCAAATCTAATTCATTGTCATAAAATTATCGAACAGGGAAAGAAATTGAGGAAGGGGGTGGTGTATCTAGAAAACGGTGGGTGACCGGGCAGAATGGGAGTCATATTCGGATTCAGGAGGTCATTTTACATAAGAATCAGCAAGAAGGGTATAAGATCTCGAATTTTTTTTTTTTTTTTTTTTTTTTTTTTTTTTTTTTTGTAGAGCAGTGTTATTTATTTTTAAGTAGCTACTTGCTTTGATGTTTTGATAATCACTTAAAGCTTAATTTGCTTAAATTTGAAAACAATTTAAATATTGTTAGAATGTGTAGAAATAGTAATATCAATATTGTTAGAATATATTGATTTTATTTTTATTGAAAACGACCATTTTTTATGTACTCTATCTACATTTCATTTTCGTTATTTTCTTACTGTTAAGTTATTCTTTATGGTTATTAAAAACACAGTTTTAAAAAGAAGACAGGAAGAGATATGAAACTTAATTTACGTTCTTAAAATATCATGAAAATGTGCTTAAATCATGCATGAACCACAATTTTTCTCCTTTATTATAAATATAACTAAATCATATTCAATTACAATAAGTAATGAAACTTTCTTGCATACTTTATAAAACTATAATATATTCTCATATATGTTTCTGACAATAACAAAAGCTGTCTGTTAAAAATACCATTTTTATACTTGTTTGAAGAAAAGGAGTAAAATAAAGAGAAAATGCACAATAAAGCTCTTTTACGAAATTTTTTATTTAGCCGTCATGGATTTTTTAAGTATTTCTTCTTTTCTTTCAATTTTTTCTTTGGACGTTCTATGTGTTCAGAGATATAACCTAGATAAAACATAACCAATTTGTCTAGAACATGCTAAAGCTGCCCAAAAAGTGACGTGAAAGAATGTAAAAAGTAAAGAATTCAATCATGCGTCTTTATCTAAAAATGGCGTCTTGAAGAAGAAATATAATTTAAAAAGGAAAAAAAAAAAAAAAAAGAAGTTTTGGTTATTCCAATCGATTAGACTTTTTTTTTTTTTTTTTTTAATAAAAAGTAGAATGAAAGGATTAAATCACCTCTTTTAAAAGTCTAGAAGATTTTTTTTTTCTGCTTGTATTATAAAGAAAAATCTAAAAAGTTTGTAGCAAAATGAAAAAAAAAATAAATAAACAAAATTAAATATTTTAATAAAGTTACACCGTGAAATGAAGAAAAATAATTTATTCTTTGGGGATACCAAATACCGTTGAAAAGATTTGGATAATTTCTATTCATTTCGTCGTTAACTTATGCACTTTTAATTTTCTAACTACAGAGTGCGATTTTAAGTACATATGTTAGTGAAAATAATAATAATAATAATAATAATAATTGTAATAATATTAATAATAATAAACGCTATCAATTAAAAAATCTTTTTTTCAGAAAATACAATACAGTTGAAATAATGTATTCAAAGTTTCTTTAATACAAATAAATATTTTTCATTGTACACTATTTTCTCATAACTGACCAGACACTTGCGATTTTAAAAGTTTTGCCAAATAGTCCAAAATATATTTGAAAATTAACCTGAAAATTCAGAGTACTTCATCCCAATTAAAGAAAAATGAACAACAACGTTAAAAAACACAAAAGAGGGGGAATTTTTTTTTTTTTTTTTTTTTTAAACTATACGGCCGTTTTGGAACTCCTTCAATATTCATGACAAAAGAATTTAAACGTGATAAAAAGAAAAGAAACGAAAAGTTAAAACTTCAAAGATTTCTAAGCAAGCATGGCCCAAGACCTGGGCCATTTTGCGCTTCCTATTGTTCTCCACTTCAACTGCGTCACTTCAAGTTTTTGTATTTATATCCGTGACATTTTTCACCTCAAAATTCTCACACAGTGGTTCTATAAATGGCAAATAGCTCTCAATATTGACAAAACTGAAGCTATTCTATTTTCACGTGAAAGAAATGACATGATACCTGCTTACAGAGATAAATATCAAATCAACCTCGGTGCCACCCTCCTATCATCGTCAAATCACTGTAATTCATTGATTTTTTTTTTTTTTTTTTTTTAAACCTTAAAATATGCAGTTGCGTTCATTAGCAATGGCTAATATATTCATTTCTTAAATTTTTTTATTCACAGGTTTTTATCACAATTTTAATTGAATATTTTTTTCAACCTGTTGCCAAATGAAAGAAGATCCTCACATATTCAAGGTAAAATACATGACAAATTTTTATTCACACGGAGATTTAAAGATATCAAAATTCGATAACTAACACTGAATAAAATTATTTAAAACAAAATTTAAAATAAATTTAGTCAATTATTTAAAATAAATTGAAAATAAATAAATTTCGCATAATATATATTAAAAGGACTAAAGTTGAACAAAATTAAATTAAAATAAAGTTCTTCGTTTTATATAACACATTATAACACATTTAAGAGTAAAAATTAAAATAAATAAAAGTTAACAGTTTTCTTTCTTTATCTTTTTTTTTTTTTTTTTTTATTTAGCATTTTGACATTTTTGCTTTATTTTCATTTTATTTATTGATTGATATAATCGTTTCTTTTAAAATCGATAATTCTTCAATCGATAATGAGCCACTTCTTTGAAAATATTCAGACAGTATACACAACTGATTTATCCTAAAATTACCTTTCGTGTATCTCTTTTGATTGTTTTATCGATTTACTACCGAAGTAGTATTATTCCGTACTAGGAAATGAACTAAAAGGGACATTGCGATTCTTTATTATATCACAGTATTTTCATCGTACATAAATACGATGCCTATGTCCTAATTTCTCGTTTAATACTTATCCTCCATTAATTTATCCCTATCCCTATATTATTTGTTTTATGATGTCTCATTTTGTAGAAGTTCATCAAAATTCGTGTTGCTTTTAGTTGGAAAAGTATCTTCTATTAAATAATATAGGTAAAATAGGAAAAAATTATAAAATGAAAAAATTGCTTATATATATATTTACCTTTTCCTTTTTTTTCCGCTCCCCGTGAAAATAAATAAGTAAATAAAAGCGAAAAATGTGTGAGAGACGATTAATTTGAAAGCATTTTTGAAACTTGAAAATCGTCAAGTTCATTGATATATATATATTTTTTTCCATTATTGATTGACGAGAATTGTTTTTTTTTTTTTTTTTTTTTTTTTTTTTTTTTCCATACATATATAGATATTAAACTTTATAGAGTTTATTCCAGATAAAACCAAAAACTTGTGTCAGGAATTCTCGTGCATCGGTGACATCTGGTAGAAATTTCTACTTTCTTTTTACTTCCATTACCCTACTACCGTAGGTAATGGAAGTATTGTATTCGGTCTGAAAATTCGATATCGGGTTTTCACCTGATTTACACGTTTTAAGGTCCCCTGAGTCCAAAAATTTGGTTTTTGGCAATTGGTCAGTGTGTATGTATGTGTGTGTGTGTGTGTGTGTGTGTGTGTGTGTGTATGTATGTGGAGAATCTTCTGGCTATTATAGCTCAGAAACTAATAAAGATAGATCTACGAAACTTTAGAATTGAAATACGTCTGGTGTACAGATGAAATTTCCAAATTTTGGTGAAAGTTGAAACACCGGAAGTGGGACATCGGAAACCGGAAGTGGGATCGTAAGTCCGTATCTCAAAAACGGCTCTAACGATTTTCTTCAAACTTGCTATATAAACACTCTATTAGATGTCCTTTCGAATGATACAGTTGGTTAGTTCAGGAAAATTGATAGGCGTCCTGTATAAATAGCTCAATTTCAGGTCTTGCAAACGCGTTCCTTTAAAAACGGCTTTACGGATCTTGTTCAAACTCGCCATATTAACTCACTTTTAAATATCCTTTTGTATGTAATTATTGTTTTCTGGTCAATAATTGATTTTTTGTAAAAGTTGGTATCTCAAAAACGGCTCTAACGATTTTCTCTTTAGGTCACTTTTATGTTTTCTGATCACATTAGCTCTCAAATATGCATATAATACGTGTAATAGTGGGTAATGGAAGTCGTGTGGTTGTTTCACACCAGATTTTTTTAATATTTTGCGCTGTAAATAAATTTAACGAGTATGATCTGTAGTTATAATAGAAATTTAACAAGGAAATACTGATTCAAATTCAGGAATCAAACTTTTGAAACTAATGAACCCCTATTTATAATTCTTTCATATACAAATGACATCGTTGTTTGTTTTCAAAAATCATACATTCTAGTGTTTATTATTCACGGTTTCTACAATAACTAAACTTTGCGTAATCGTCGAATTACCAATTTTGCTCAATAAAGCTAATTAACGAAAAAATATTTCCCCCTTAATAAATAATGTATAAGAAAATGAAAAAGCTCTTCTGTTACCTGTAGCAATAAACCGAAAACGCAACATGATAAAACAATACGAAAAACAACGAATAAAAAGAAAAACAAGGAGAAAATATGAACAAATATATATACGTATATGGATATAGATATAAGCATACATGTAGATTTTTTTTCCTCCTGTTCAGACACAAAAATAGTGAATCGATAATTTCATTCACTTAATGGAGAGCTTGTAAAGCTTGATTCAATAAGGAAATCCTAAATGGAAATGTTTAATGAAAGAGAAATAACAAAATGTTTTTTGTGTGACACTGAAAACGTTGCTAATTCGTTATACATTTTAATAATTCCAAATGGTTTGGTATCATATGTTTGTGTTATTATGTTTGTAAGCACGTGCATAAAATTGTTTGTTTGATGCTGTTCTGAGAACTGTTAAGTTTTAAAGTTAGAGAGGCATTATCAAATACTGTGTTTAACTTCATGCAAGTTCAACAAAGTTTATCGATTTCTTTTTTCTTTTACGTTTTTTATTTGCGCTTTGCACGATAATAAAGAGTCGTGTCAAATTTCTTTCAAAAGTCTCTCTTGATATTATTTCACCCAATAAAATGCATAGAATAAAGAAGAAGAAAATTGTTGTTCAATATGAAAAAAAAAAAAAAAAAAAAAAAAAAAAAAAAAACATGTCGATTTACACAAAATCAGCTTATTTTGTCAGTAAGATTAAATGAACGAAACTGTTGAAGATAATGAGAGGATGAGGTGATGATAATGATGAGGATGAGGATGACGACGACGATGATGATGATGATGATAAGACGAAGAAGATGCAAAAGAAAGAATTTTCACGGGATAGTGTTTACAATGTATTTCAAATGAACTTATACACAAAAATTACTCAAATATTTATTTATACTGAATTTTATATATGATAATAGGCTTGATATAGCTTGAGCGAACTGGACCGCGGCCGCTTTATTTTTCAGGATCTAAAATTTTATGCTAAACACATTTTTTTTCCCTTCATATTCCATTATCAATGCTTTAAGTATATAGTTTCAAGTTTTAGCTTCCATTGTAACTATACCTATGAATATTTTATATTCTTAGTGTATAACAAATGCATTCTCTAATGTTCTTTAATGCACGTCTGAATGATTTCCTAATATTTGCACTATTACTCAACCTTAAGATATATGTATATCAAGTGTACTTCTCTAAATTAAATTCCTAATAAAGTATTTTTCTTTTTTAATCTTAATAAAAAAAAAAAAAATTAGAACAGCACTATTCAAAAAAATAATCAGAGAAGGAAAGAAAATGCGTTATATGTATCTCCCTCAGACGCGTTCTACATTTTCAAACACATGAAATTTTGAAACCAAAATTTCCCAGGGATTTAATCTTTGGTCTTTTTCCTTCTGCATCATAACTCCATCAGTAGCTAAGGGATCCTACGTTCAAAGCTGGGCGACGAAAAGTCTCGGCGTTTCGATCCCGTATCGGGCTCATCGGTCTAGCCGTTCGGAATTTTCCGTAGAAATCATCGAAACGCGAGTAAATACTGACAAGTGCCCCTTAGAAATATCTCTAACAGACAGTATTCTACCCGTCTTAGCACCGTAGCATAGTTAAATGGCTTTAACTACACAGCCACATTTTTTCTGGAGCAAAGAAAGTTCAAGTCAATATTGAATTTAATTTCCGTGTTGAGTTAAATTTTCTAATTAAAAAACTTTTATTTATTTATTTATTTATACTGCATTTGTTACTGCATGAATAGTTTCAAACATAATGAAATTTTTTACGAGAAATTATTTTAATAAGAATAGTCCAAAACAAAATGTTTAGTCTGCTGTTAAAACTATTTTCAGAAAATAATAAGGATAATTCCATCAGTTATGCTTTTCGGATCTCTAAATTCACTGTTTTGGTGCTGCCATCTATTGGGATTAATCAAAACTGTTTATAGAACCCATCACACTAGTGAGTTTAATTATGTTGCATAACATAAGGATAAATCATGCATTTACATATTCATTATTTTATCTCTTTCATAGTATTTACGCATATTTTCTTCTTCAGGAATAAAATATAAATAAATTGCAACTGATAATTTTTTATTTAATATATTAATATGAAAAACACAGAAGAAAATAAAAGAATAAAGGTATAAAGGAAAACTGACGAAAAAAACTTTTTCCTTTTTAAAAGTTTTACTGAATTTATCCTCATTTTTGTTAATCACTTATTTATTTACTTTTTTTATTTATATCATAAGGAATTTAAATATTTTCTTTTAGAGACTATTATGTCACTACCTTATTATAATTATAATTATTATTGTTATTATTATTAGTAGTAGTAGCAGTAACAGTAGTAGCAGTAAATAGTAGTTGTAGTAATACTTACAGAACTTTGAATAAACACCATAAAAGGCAATAAACTCGAAACAATTGTTTCGGGTCGAAAGAACACACGACCATTTGTCAGGCGAACAAAGTAGGTACGAGTGCTGCAGTCAAAGCGGCAACGCACAAAACTGTTTCAAAGGAAGAGCAAAACTATATAAAGATCATTTTGAATACAAATGTTGGTGTGAGCAAAATTATGAAATGAAAGTAGAAATTAAATAAATAAATAACATTTAAACATGTAACAAAATCTAAAAAATAAAGAAATTAAACAAAAAACGAACTCATGTGAGTAATTTCCAAGCATCAGACGAGAACAGAGTGAAAGAAATATCATTAACAAGATTTTTCAAATTCCTAAATGTATAAAAAGCTTCATGGATATCTAAATGGGAAGAGGAGACAGGAGATGAAATTATGTTAGTTTTATAAAAATCAAAACGTTGACCATAAGCCCAGCAGTGGAAAGCAATAGAAGACTTGGAAATCTCTTCATTACGAACATTACGACGGGGTTCTTGAAGAGATTTCCAAGTCTTCTATTGCTTCCCACTGCTGTGCTCATGGTCATCATTTTGATTTTTCTAAAACTAACATAACTTCATCTCCTGTTTCTTCTTCCCATTGGGATATCCATGAAGCTTTTTTTGTGTTTAAAAATTCGAAAAATCTTGTTAATGATATTTCTTCCACTCTGTTCTTGTCTGATGCTTGGAAATTACTCACATGAGTTCGTTTTTCGTTTAATTTTGCTATTTTTTTAGATTTTGTTACATGTTTTAATGTTATTTATTTATTTATTTAATTTCTTTTTTCATTTCATAATTTTGCTCACACCAGCATTAGTATTCAAAATCATCTTTATATATTTTTGCTCTTCCTTTAAAACAGTTTTGTGCGTTGCCGATTTGACTGCAGCACTCGGGCCTACTTTGTTCGCTTGACGAAGGGTCGTGTGTTCTTTCGACCCGAAACAATTGTTGCGAGTTTATTGCCTTTTATGGTGATTATTCAAAGTTCTGTAATTATTACTTTAAAACGCCAGTTCTGTTGTGCTTTATTATTATTTTTAGTAGTTGTAGTAGTTTTGTTTTTAATTTACTGTGTTTCTGATAAAAATATTCAATTTTGAGACAGTCTAAATTATTTTAAAAATTCATTTATTTATTTATTTTAATTCACATGTTGTATCTTCCCTGAACATTCAGACATCGTAAGTTAGGAACAAATTAAATGGCGACGCTAGAAAATTAGCATCATAAAATAAATAAATAAACATGGACAAAATCACTGTTTGCTGCTAATAAAATAAATTTAGAGATAATATATCATAAAAAAATCATCGCACTTTTATTACTTTTAGATTTTAGTAAAAGGAAGAGGGGAGGGAGGGAGGGGGACTGGCATATTTATGACTGAGTATGGATATTAAAAAAACATTAAGAAAAAATATTTTCTACAATAAAATTTTACGATTAGACTAAAATTCAGAAAATAATATTTACCAAAAAACGTTTTTTAGTTCACAAATAATTTTAATTATTTTTTTCCTTCTTGTATCATTCAATTAATGATAGTTATTATTCTTCTAGGTATTGGAATGGACGACACATTTGTGCTACTGGCAGCTTGGCGGCGGACAGACGATCGGCTGAGCGTTCCAGAGAGGATGGCCCATGCATATGCCGATGCGGGCGTCTCTATCACCATCACATCTCTCACCAATTTCATCTCATTCTGGATTGGCGTCATCACTCCGTTCCCTTGCGTCCGCATCTTCTGTATCTATACTGCTATGGCCGTTCTCTTCACATATATCTACCACGTGACATTTTTTGGTGGATGCATGGCTCTCAGCGGATATGCCGAGGAAAGGAACTTGCATTCCTTCATCTGTGTGCCTACCATGCCTAAGTCTTTAGCACGTAAGTGTTCATGCAATAGATTTATCCGATAATTTTCGTATTCTATGACTTATGGCGTTTTTAACTATATTAGTTCTTTCACTCATACTTAAAAAAAAAATGAACATAGGAACATAAAATCTTGATGGCATGTCCGGTATTAAACTTTTATTTGAATTTTACATAACTTAAACATACGTAAAAAATTTTTAACTGATATTAATTCCATTTTTCTCAAAAGTATGTGTAAATGAAAATATTAAATAATTTTAAAAAAGAAAACTACGTAAGAAAAGGTGTTATAGATGCTTTATAGGTAGATGATGATGATACGCATACTTTCGAATGTTAAATCAAAACCAATTTTTTCTTCCAGTATTCTTTTTTCTTTTTTATGCGAATAACTTAAAAAGATATATATATATATATATATACATATGAACATGGAAGCTGGATGTGATGTTCATTATAAAATCATCTATTAACTTTTTTTTTTTTCTTTAATTCTACTGACAATCATTAGAAATTAATAATATTATTATTTCAAAAAGGCCGTCATGTAAGTTAAAAAGGAGTGAATACAGGAATTAAAATATGGTTTTAACTGAACTTTTGGAATCATGTATATTATATTTTAAACTGTCTCTAATGCATACTTAATGCAATTTTTCATTAGATTTATTTATTTATTTATTTTATTATTATTATACATACAGGGTGATTATAATTAAAGTTACGTTTTCAAAACGCTATAATTTTAAAACTACCCATCAGAGCGATTTGATATTTTACCAGAGCAATCGTGAGGCAATGAAGTTTTGTTTGGAAAAAGAAAAAATAAAAAATTCCAAAATGTACCGTTAATTATCAGTAAAGTATTTCTTTCATGAAGCTCCTCTTTTTCTCTTTTCACTATGACTGTTTCTGTTGTAAACACATATTCTTCTCTTTTTGCTAAAAAAAAAAAAAATCTGGAGTGACTCCACTCGACTTTCCGAACATTGAGTAATTAACAGTTTTGTAGATAAAGTAAAGAAAGAGGAGTTGTTAAACAAACAAAAGAGAGAAAACCATAATAGAGTGTTTGAGTATTTTTCTCCATCTATTACACGATGTTTTATTTAACTCTACTGAACTTTGAGCCCAGAGATCATAATGATAAAGAATTTTTCGTTGTGTCCCTGTAAAAACCTATAAATGCTAGATTCACCGAAATGCTTATAGTTAGTGCAACAGTGATTTATAATACTCATATAAATTTTCAGCTCAATTCAATAAGGCGTTTAGATGCTATCGTACTTTTAAAAATTTAGTCCCATAGGCCATAATGATAAAGAATTTTTCTTTGTGTCCCTATAAAAAAACTGTAAGTGCTAGATTCACCAAAATCTATACAGTTAGTTCAACTGTGATCTATAACATGTGTACAAATTTTTTGCTCAGATTAATAAGGCGTTTAGACGCTATCACACTTTTAAAAATTTGGCCCCATAGGCATAATGATAAAGAATTTTTCTTTGTGTCCCTGTAAAAAAACTATAAGTGCTAGATTCTCCAAAATCTATACAGATTGAGTAATTGTGACCTATAATATGTGTATAAATTTTTTGCTCAATTGAATAAGACGTTTAGATGCTATCGCACTTTTAAGATTTTGCTCCCATAGGCCATAATGATAAAGAATTTTTCTTTGTGTCCCTGTAAAAAAACTATAAGTGCTAGATTCACCAAAATCTATAGGGTTCGTACTATGGTGACTTACAATATGCGTACCAACTTTCAGGTTAATCGAACAAAGCGTTTAGACGCTAGCGTGTTCACTCACAGACATACACACATACACACATACATACACACATACACACACACATACATACATCATCGTAAAAATAGTGAAAACGGACTCAGGGGACCTCAAAACGTATAGAAACATCAAAATCTCGAATTCGGATTTTTGACATGATTACAATACTTTCCTCACTATAGTGTTCGGAAAGTAAAAATGTAGTAAACCCTTGAAGTCTATTGTTTCCTGCTATTCTATTGTGTTGCTAACAACATTCCTGTGTTTAATGAGTCCACTTAGGCGTTTCCTCTGACATTAACCTGACAGCGCCATCTATAGGAACATGTTGGAACTACTTTTTTCCTCCTCCAAACAAAATTTCATTGCCTCACGATTGCTCTGGTCAAATATCAAATCGCTCTGATGGGCAGTTTTAAAATTATAGCGTTTTGAAATCGCAAATTTAATTATAATCACCCTGTATATATATATATTAATTTCTTCTAAAGCTTACTTTTGAAAAAATTGAAATAATATTACTTTAAATATTATTTCTTAAGTTGAATTTATACAAAATTCGTTAATGATTTGTTAACAAACATTCCATTCAAATTTTATGTTTTATGTGTTCATTTGCTTAAAAGTTATACACAAAAGAATGAAATGAGAAAACGTGTTGTGACTTTAATTTTTAACACAAGTATAACTAGTGTCCAATCTTAGACAGAATTTTTTTTTGGAATGAGAATCAATGATTCAGTTGAAAACAAATTATAAAAGAACTAAAACTAACTCGAATACGAAAGTAAAAAAATTAATCTAGTCGAATCCATTGATGAACCATAAAGCCTGAATGCTGAACTTATGACATCATAAATTAGAAGCCATTGCCAAGCCGAATTTAGTCGATTTCTCACGAAATTCTTAAGTAAAATAAACCTTAAAAATAGCTTTTGCAAATAAAATAACTGAATTAAATTTAACACGTTAATATTAACTAAAACAAATTTAAATTTTTTAAAAGTCTTTTATGCACAAAATGGATTAATTTTGTTTTTATTCTGAGCATAAACTATATTCTTTCTCAAGAGAAATTTACGAGAATATATTTTCGAATCAACGATAAAAATAGCATTAGTTTTTTTGCTGTGTGATTTTGAAAGATATATAAGTTTCTCTTTAAAATTAAAAAAGTACTATAAATGAATTTCCAAGAAATATAATTACTTTAAACATTTATGAAAATATTTTCGTACATTTATTATTATTTCTCCTTATTTTCGCATAGCTATGTAGTTCTTACAGAATTCATGGGTGATTTTTCTTTTACAATAAAACATTCCAGTTATTTAAAAGAAAATTCAAAGTTTCTTCAGTTTCATGTGCAATTTGGCATGTAAAATTCTCATAACTAATTAAAAGGAAGTATTTCATCGTAGTAGTTAATCATGATTAAGAACAAAAAAGATACACGTTAAATTAAGCATATATATAATACTCTAATCATGTTTATATACCGTATTATTTATTGATATTTAACTTAAATCATTGCTCTAAAAGACACGCATATATATATATATATATATATATATATATACCACATCTACCTTCATAAAAATGCTCTTTGGGTGTTCAGTAATGAGCAGATTAATGAGTATAGGTTAAATGCCAGTTGTCTATATAGGAGACCTAGACCTCGCTAGAATACTCTTCATGGAGTCTTTTAAAAGGGCCCTAGCCCGTATTCAAACGGCTAGACCGACAAAGCACGACCTGAATCCGAACCCGTTACTTCTCCTCTATCAGCTTTTCCAGCAGAACCTCTCGGCCAGTGGTTGAGTATCAACGTACAGGTCCTTAAACTATATATGATCCTTAATTTGTATATATGATCCTTAAGGGCCTCAACGCCCGCCGCAGGAAGCCGTAGCTAATGTTATTCTATAGGAAATTTTTCTTTACAAATAACTTATTAACTAATACATATTTTTAAATTCTGTTTTCACATTCTGAAAATTCTCAGCTGTTAAATTGACGCACCTTTTTTAAAAAATTATTTTTTTTATTTTTAATATTTTATTTCGAAATTGCAAAATGAAAAAAAATCACATATTGAAAATTCGTATTTTGCAGCTTCAAAATATAATATAAAAAATTTAAAAAATAATATTTTAGAAAAGGTGCGTCAATTTAACAGCTGGGAACTTTCAGAATGTGAAAACAGAATTTAAAAATATGTAATAGTTAATAAGTTATTTGTAAAGAAAAATTTCCCTTAGAATAGCATTAGCTTCGGCTTCCGGCGGCGAGTGAGTGAAGAGGGCCCTTAATTTCACATAAATTGTAGCTTTTATAAGTAAACGGATTTCATAAATACAAATTTTCGAAACGTTTTTATTTACATAAGGACGTTTTTAAATATTTTACAAACATAGATTTTCAAATAACTTTTATACAGCCTCTCCATGTCTTGGCAGTGTCTGAGAAGTTCTGCTTTTATGACTAGCAGACGCAGGGCACCAGGTTTGAATCGAGGTCCTGCTCGTCGGCCTAGCTTTTTGAAGTTTTCCCTTTTTTTTTTTTTTTTTTCCTCCTTCTGGAGGGCATTTTTCCCAGACCTAATTCCCTACAGTAGACAACCGTTCTTAATCCAAAGATTATCACCATTTCTCTCACCATCAACAGCCCTACGTTTTGTGAATAAAAATGAGAAAAATTTCAAGACGGTTTCAGTCTTCCTCCTAAGTGCAAAGCTATCTTTTTACTTTTCGTACTTTCTTTTCACCCTTTCACATTGTTTAGATTTCCGTTTAAATTCTGTTTTATATTATACTCAACATTTTACTTATTTACCTTTTCTGTGATTGTACATACAGAATGTCCTGTTCAAAGGGTACAATAAGTTCAAACATTATTTCTTTAATCATTACTCACAGAGATAAATTTCAAATTGCAAAGATATTTTTGATTAAAAAAAAAAAAATTACTATCTTAAAAAATGTTTAAATCGATAAATATGCATATGAAAAAAATTACAAAAGGTAAATTTTTATACGGTCCCCTTCTGTATTATTTTGGAAAAATCATTCTCATTTAATTTCATAGGGAAAAAAATCCCTATACGACTAATTATATTACGACTTAAGTTATTTTTGTACGCATGAAAATGTTCTGTAAACCTTTAAGGGCCCTTATACAAAACTTGAAATTTAAAGTATTATGCTGGATTTAATCTGGAATCCTGTTGAAAATGAAACAAAGTCTTCTACCGAATGCCAATTCGTTTAGAAAAAAATTACAGTCCAGGCCTGATGCTTTAGGCACTTCTGGTTAATCTTCTATTGAGAAATCATTGTCGCTGTAAGCATTGTATGATGTAAAACCACCATTCCTCGGCATGAAAAACTTACAAACACAAGAAATTTTATGTCAGGAAAAAACAACGAAATTTTTTTACCGTTGCATAATAGTATACGAAGGAAGGAGTTTTTCACGGTTATAATTTATAGGGCGGAAGAGCCCTATAAATATCTCGTAATTTTAAAAGGAATTTATATATCGATTTAAATCGTTCCTGTTCCTAACATAACAAATTATCGTGATTTCTGACTTAACAAACTTGGATACATTCATATTAATGGCTAAATCTTAATACTTAAATTTTATTAAACAAAAATTGTTGTATCGAATCTGCGTTTTATATGCGAGAAAATATGGTAATTAAAGGTAAATTTATTGTTCGTTTAGTTGTTTTCTGTTAGTGCAGATATTTTAATTAGTGCGGAAAGATGGTTTTTTTTTTTTTATGTAACAGGCATTTCCTCGTTTAATGTGGGTGGATTGCGTGATTTCCCCACCCTTTATTATTATTATCATCATTATCATCATCATCATCATCATCATCCTTCCTTCAGTAAAATCTTGTAATGTTTAGCTGATCAAGTTTCGTGAGAGATATGTTCCCAAAAGAAAAAAAAAAAAAACTGCGCAACTGACAATTGATTTTTTTTTTTATTTATTTATTTTTTTTTTTAATAATGTAAAGGTTTTGAATTTCAATTAGTCAGATTGTTTTTCTGAAAATTGTTTTTCTGAATTTAGTTAACCATAAAGTGAGATTTTTTTAACATCAAAGGAAAATCATAAAACTATTTTTAAAAAAATTTGCAATATTAACGTAGAATTAAACTCAAAATAGACCATTTATTGTTTTTTTATGGTCTTGCCATAAACAAGATAAATTTTCTTTAAAAAGTTTTAAATCAATATGGTGTATGCAGTTTCTAAAAAGAAGACGTAAAAAATATCTTAGTATATCACTATAATGTTTATTTATGTACACTGTGTTTTTAAAGAAATTGACTGCAGATCTAATACGGGTTTTTCTACTCAAAATATGTTTCGGTTTATGCGATAATGTTGTGGAAGCAATTAATAGTTCTAACCGAGGAACACCTGCATATCTCTATAAATAACAGTTGAGAAATTAGCCATTGTACATCAGTTTTACTAAGTACACTTTATATTTCCCTCCTTATTTTTATCGTTTAATTAAAAAAAATAATTTAACTGTCTAATAAATATAACCGTCTTATAATTAACTTAACTGTCTACTAATCATATAACCTTAAAAATCAACTACATTATCTCTGAAAATTTTCAGTGAATCATTAAAATATTTCATTCTTCGGATAAAAATCAAACAAACAAATCAATAAGCATTAAACATTAAACAAAATCCAATCTGTATATGTCAAAATGTTCTTCATTTTCCCTTTGAATTCAAAATGAGGTAAAGATATTTCAAAACATAGGTTTGAATGACAAAATATTTTACATATTTCTTTACAGAAATGAAATTGCTTTTTTTGCATGAAAAATATTTATTTTAAAGACAAAATTACTTCTCTGTAATGTTTTACATTAAAGTAATTTTATGGTTGAAAAATTTCTTTATTATTTTTACGTATATTATTGTGCATAACGATTCACGCTGCATTGTATATATATTTTTAAATACCATAAACGTAGAATAAGATAAACAAAAATCACTTAAAATGCAACATAATGGTCAATATTATCCCTAAATGTACCTTTTAAGATTCAAAATATTGAAAATTTTATATCTCAATAAACGTCTTGCCTTGCAAAATCAAGGTTATATATTACCTAAATGTTTCTCGTTTGTTTACATTAAGCAAACATTGTGGTAAGGCAAGCATTGTGAAGCTGAGATGGTGTTAAAGCATTCAAGGACTAGCATGTTTAAGTTCTTAAAAAAAAAAAAAATCTTGTACAAATTCTACTCATGAACAAAGGATGTATACCTCTTTTACCATGAAAGAGACACTTTTTGAATTTTAATGTTGTAGAAGTAGAAATCACATGTTGTGTATCATGTTGCATCCATGTACTAATTTGCAACAATGAAAAGAAAACTAAAAGTTCCAGTAACATTATCTCTTTTCTAATTAGTTTTATGACAATGTTCCTTTCTTTTCTCTTTTCTTTTTTTTATATAATAATCAGGATGTTGTTTTTCCACTTTAGCATCAGCGACAGTAATGAGGTTTGGTCAGGGCCTGATTAAGGGGGAAGCTCGCTCTTCACACATTATTTATACTTACACCGTTATTTTTTAACAAATACTTTCCTGCTATAATAAAAAGAAAATTTTCATTAAAAATTATTTTAAAAGAATTCTGGTGTCTAATACCGGTGAGTAAATTGGATTGTTTTACACCGTTCATTTTTTATAAAAAATATTTCCTCGTCAAAGCGTGGAATTTCTATGACATGAAGTAAAAAATAATTGTAAAAATATTCCGGTATGAGCGAGCTTCCCCCTTAATCAGGCCCTGGGTTTGGTAATTTTTGACCACCTGAGCCAAAGTCTGCTGTGTGGTTCAATGCGAATTTCCTTGAGCGAATCTCTAGATCGAGATGGCGTACGGTTGATTTTAAATTTTTTAGTTACGGACATAACCAATTTTTCTAAAAAGTACTTCAACTTGTTTGAGTGTTAAAATAGAAAAAAGAAATACGCACATTTTTTTAAAGAACTTTTATGAATTAAAATAAATAAAATAAATAAATAAAATAAAATAAATATTTATGTATAAAAATTTGAGTGACGCCCATATACTTTATTTACCAGTAAGTATTTGGACACTTTCGAATTTAGACGTTTTGTAAATTTTGGGAGCATAAAGAACATGTTATAGCTCATATATTTCAGTAAAAGTTTTGTCCTAAAGAGAAAAAGGGTATCAGTGAAAAATTAAACAATAATCAAAATGTTTTGGTTCACCCTGTAAAACGTAATGCTTGAATTGAGTTTTCGCTATAGCATGTGATTATGTGGATGTTTCTAATTATCTGTATAAATTTTCCTGAAGCTACTACATATATTCATGAAAATAAAACGCTTTCCTAAAAAAAAAAAAAAGATGTAACTTTTTAAATTATAACACATAATCTACTGAACGCAGTGCAAAACCATTTTTGGAAACTTGGCATACTACATTAGACACAGCATGCTGCAATCAGAATGTAAAAATGCTAAACATCTTACGAAATATGAGCACTTTTACTGAATTTGTAACTACGCATGTGCAAGCCTTATAAAAATTTCATTTGCATAATTTAATAGCCAAAAGTATTGAGCTATTTATATGAAAACCCCAAACAAATAGCATGTAAATTCAAAAAGTTATGAGTTATAGAATGAACAGAATTTTAATTCATTTCAGAAGAAAGGGAAGATGATGAGGGGTTTTATCAATATTTATTTACAATCAGCGAAGACTGTATTACCATTTTGCATTTGTTGAATCAAAATTAAAATGTGAGTAAAACCCCTTATAGTTTAGCATTTATTTTGAGAAGAACTAAAATTCTGTTTCTCATAAATTTTCTGAAATTCTATCTCTCATACCTTTTTGAATTCACACGATATTTGTAGGGTTTTCCTATAAGTAGGTCAATACTTTTGGCTGCTAAATTATGCAAATGCACTTTTTTAAAAGCTTGCGCATGCGTGGTTAAAAGTTATTTAGTAAAAGTGCTTATATTCCATAAGATATTTAGCATTTTTGCATTCTGATTGCAGTATTCTGCGTTTAATGCAGTACGCCAAGTTTCCTAAAAATAGCTTTGCAGTGGGTCTAATACCTTAAAAAAATATTATTATTTTGGAAATTTTTAAAGAAACCGTTATATCTCCATGAATATATGTGATAACCTCATAAAAATTTACACAGATAATTAAAAGAATTTTATAATCACATGCTGCAGCCAAAACGCATTACTTCTTAAGATTACAAGATATTTCTTCTGTAATTTTCTTGTATGTTTATCATTCATATGTTTTTATTTATTTGAATAAAAGCAATTTAAGGTTTATTCCATTTTACTTTTTCAGAGGATCGTGGACGCTGCTTCAACTTATTCTGCACTGGAGGACGCAACCCAAAGGATCCCGATAACCCTATTGATAACAAAGAAAACATGATGATGAAATTTTTCCGGGATAAGCTTGGGGTATTTCTTGGGAAGACATCTGTGCAAATTGTTGTCATAATGGTGTTTTTGGTCTATCTTAGTATCGGCCTGTATGGATGCACCAAAGTTAAAGAAGGTCTTGAGCGTTTCAAGATGGCTCGATATGATTCGTATTCCTTAGACTACTATGACCTAGAAGATAAATATTTTAGAAAATATCCTTATCGAATACAAGTTGTCATCAATGAAACGCTCAATTATGCTGACCCTAAAGTCCAAGAAGAAGTCGAAACTCTAATTCACAGATTAGAGAACAACAGATTGATGGCTGGACCTAATTTTACAGAGTCATGGCTGAGAATTTATTTCAGGTTTATGAAAGATGCACGAACACAAGTATTCCTCCAAGGTTTCAACATGAGTAAGAAAGAAGATTTCTACAAAGGAATACGTCAAGTTTTCTTTAGATTGTCTCAGAACTATTTCCAACAAGACATAAAGTTTAATGAAGATTTTACAGAGATTACTGCTGCGAGATTCGTGCTGCAAACTAAAAATATAATGGATGCTAACGACGAGAAAAATATGCTTATAGAATTGCGTGCGATTGCGGCAAATTCTACCCTTCCAGTGGTAGTATTTAATCAACTATTTGTGCTATTTGATCAATTTCTTTTAATCAAAGAGACGTCTATACAAGCTGTAGGTGTGGCCACCGCAGTTATGATGGTGATATCATTCATATTTATACCGATACCAAGTTGTGCTTTGTGGGTGGCATTTTCTATATTTTCCATTGAGATTGGAGTTGTCGGCTACATGAGCTTATGGAACGTTAACCTTGATGCAATTTCTATGATTAATTTGATTTTATGTATAGGATTTTCTGTGGACTACTCTGCTCATATTACTTATGCTTATATATCGTCAGAGCACAAAGACCGAAACTTAAGAATGCGGAATGCATTGCATTCTTTAGGTTTACCTATCGCGCAGGGCAGCATTTCAACGCTAATAGGCATTGTAGTGCTGAATGCTGCCCCTTCTTATATATTCACAGTTTTCTTTAAGACAGTGTTTTTAGTTATTCTTTTCGCTGCCATACATGGACTTCTATTACTACCAGTACTGCTGTCCTTAACAGATGGTTTGTGCTCTGGATCAAAGAAGTCACTAGAGTCTAGCACAGAAAAAGATGGAGCTCCTCCATTCTATATCGATCCTAGACATAGTGACATCATAGGAAATCATGATGGTAAATTATCCTCAGGAAACTATAAAACTATTGCTGATCCTCCTTTCCCAGCAATTATCGAGGAGCCCAAATACAAGACAACTGGTACCTGGACAGACCCAGACCTTGATCAAGGTATAGGAACCAGTGGTGAAAGCAGTGATGGTAGTTGGCGTGGAGGCAACGAAGAGATAATAGATCATGCGCATCAACTGCATGGTAGTACTAATAAGTTGACACCGGTAGGTCAACCAGATGAATCTCCGAGATCACGTGAACGAGAAAATCATGTGAACCCAGGTTTCGTTGATGACGAAGGTCTCAGAGGTTCACGAATGCTCGGGTATCATCGCTCTACAAGAGAAGGTGGATACCTTGAAAGATGGGATGATCTTGAAAAATCCCCGAGAAAAAATCATAGCAATAAAGACTGTAGTACTCGTAGAAACAGTGACCCCGACAGCCCACTCAGTCGCTACATGTCGCGACTAAATAGTGGGTACGTAAGAGAATTCCAGTTGCCATTGTGATTTAGTTTGTATTATAATCTATTATTATTATTTTTTAGGAACAAATATTTACTTAAATCCTCTGTGCCACGTCGCGATTTGAATTCGTGACCTTTTTTTGAGGCCATCCACCAGAGACAGTTATGTGAACTGATGAACATTTTAAAATTTTATATGCATTTTGCAGAGCCATGTTTGATCAATTTTCATGCGTTCCTAGCACTTAATCATATTCTATAGATTGTTCTTATATATTGAATTGGTCATTGAACCTTTCAAGAGAAAAAAATATAAAACATTTATTTAACAGCAAGAAAAAGATAAAGTGCAAAACAATAATGTAAAATATCGAACTACAGAAGTAAAATATTGTGTTTCAGACTACACTTTAGGAGTTAGAACACTACTGTGAGTTTCAAATATCACTCTCAGCAAAATAGGTAACCATTTTAAACAAAAATATTATTATTATTATTATTATTAAAGAATATGTTAATAATTATATACTTATATAAACAAACATTCCAAAAATAATATTAAAAGACGAGAAAGAGTTATGAATAATTACAAGCCTTTAAAATGAAAATAAATAAAATAAAAAGAAGTTTAAATTTTCATGAATGATTTTTTTTTTCTCTTTTTCTAGAGAGGAAGAGGGTTGGAGAAAAAGAAATGGAATGTGTTTACAAAATGATAGTTTAGGGAAAAGACACGCTTCTAATTAAGTAAAACTTTAAAATATATTTAACATATTCCACAAACGAAAGAATTTTTTAAATAACCAAATTAACAGCAACAACACCAAAAAAAAAAAAAAAAAGAAAGAAAGAAAGAAAGAAAAAAGAAAAGAAAAGAAAGAAAAAATGGTCAGAAACGTACCAAAAAAGCAATTAAATATATATATGTGTTATTTTTTGTACATTCACTTTTTGTCAAAATATCCAAAACATTATTTTGCAATATAATATTTATATATATATATGAGTCATACATTTTATGCATCTATAAACTCTTCCAGACATTAAGTTCAATATTTTCCATTCATGTAATCATTAATGATTTTAGTCTATGCTATTACTATTTTAATAGCTGTTCGAAATGAAAATATTTCCTTGAATTACATGACACTAATTTAATATCGTCAGTTATACACACCTTTTTTCCAGTTGCATAACCGATGTACCTAAATTTTCAGCAACAAAATTTTAATACATCGGCATGAGCACCTTGAAAAGTTGTTTTCCTTTCAGCAACGTTTGAAAGACATTACTTACAACTTCAAGGAAATAAGACTTCTAGTTTCCTTAAAAATACACCTCTTCAAAGATCTAATCAGGCGATAAACAAAATGTCACAACAGTCGATTCTTTTCTAAAAGGAAGACGGGAATGTAAATCAAGGCTATAATAAAAAGTGATTCTTGATTAATTTAACCTTCATAGGAAAATGCATAGCTAATGATAGTTCAAATAATGGTTACTGATAATATTAACATGTTTTATTACATTAAGTTTTTTGTTAATCGTTACCAGAAGGAAGTGGGTAAATATTTCTTAAGTAGATAAGATATAAACATTATAACTTATAGAGTTCTTGCAGGAAAATTCGATACAAACCAAATATTATTGCAAACAGTTATAAAAAGGAAATGCGTGAGGGATCAGTTGCCGTTTTTATTACTTTAAAAAAAAAAGTGGGTGAACTGAAATGTTTGCTTTTTTAAAAGCCAAAAATATTTTTTATTTTTTATTTTTTTATAATTGAAGGAAATTATATTGATGATGGACTTATGTTTGTCATTAGTTATTATAAACAAATGGTAAGTTACCAGAATCAGTTTCAAATTAAAATGGATTTAAAATTATTAAAACTTGATGAAAAAAAAATTGTTAACGGAATTTAAATAAAATCTAGTCTCAAATAAATAATTATCATGCTACTGTTTCTTAAGAAGAAAACTCCTTTTCTATATTAAATTCTCCCGTTAATTATAGCATTACAGTTGTTTCCTCATAATACAATTAGAATAGTTTAATAATAAAAATATTCTTCGTTTTAATAGTTAGTTGAAATAAACGAAAATGCTCTGAATTGATTTCGACATTAATTAATCTTATAATATTTACTTAAAAAATATATTTATGAAGAGTTGAATATTTTTAATGGAACATGCATAAAAGACTTCAAAACAACAGGTTAAAGAATACAGAAGTTTATCACACAACAATAGATTAAAGAATAGGTTAAAGAATATCAGATGTTATGCCTTTTTTATCCCAAAATTTGCTCAAATCTTTTTTTTTTTCTTTTAAGTCATTATTAATTTAGCGTAGGGAAAAAAAAAAAAAAAAAAAAAAAAAAAAACCCAAACTCACTAATAATGTATGCATGCAAGCATACGATCAACAATTTATGTAAGAAAATACAAATGTCAGTAAGTTGATGCTGATTCTACTTTTCGTGAGTTAGCTTACACAACTTTATATTCTCGTTTTTGGTTTAAAAATTCGGTTTCAGAAAAATAAATACATAAATTATATAGAAATTTGTATGCCATACTAATAAATTAAGTAGATATTAGGAAATTGTTAAGTTTTCTCCTGTTAAATTGTTAAAAATTTATTCAAATAAAGTCATTAAAACGACATTTTTATTGTTGCTGATGTAATTGTTATTGTTATCTTAAATAATAATATTTTATAGATTTACATTTATTTCAAAAATCCATCTATATTTACTTTCCAATTTCCTTAGACCTTAAATTGTTCAGGTGAAATACACTCAATAGTTTTAATTGCAACACAATTTCTTGTTGTAAAAATACCGTTTTCCTCGTTATTCATAACTACCAAACACATTTTGAAATGTTTTTCTAAATATATAAAATGTGTTCAAAATATCAAGATTATTTCGTAGAACTTACTTCATAATGAGTAATAAATAATTTATTTGTTTTCGTTTATAATAAAAACCCAATTGTAAGGTTGGCTTTTAAGATTCTTTGTATGAGCCACCTTTTAATTACTTAATATCCCCCCCCCCTTCCCTTCTACATTTGTACATAGTCAAAATACAATTTTGTTGAAATAAAATGCTAACATGGCTCGGCATCATGCATATATTGTTCTGTACAACTTGATCAACAGTTTTTACCGAAGTATCCTACGGTTTTAAATGTATATTGTGATGTTCCTTGTGTAATTTTCGGAAAGACTCCTGCACTTTCAGCTTTAGTTGTTGAATTTATGGCTAGTCAAATTCCATCTTTTAGCATTTATACGAAATGACCAATCATTCATGAAATGACGCTCGACGAATCTTTGATGTCGGCAGATCAATCTTTTATAAAATTTAAAATTATTATTATTATTATTATTAAAATCATAGTTATTTTTTTAAGAGAAAATAAATAAATAAGGCCATATCATTATTTTTCTGACAATAAGTGTTGAGAACACCAGTTATTGTTACCATGAAAGTGCAAGGTTTACTGCCGGAACTGTTGTAAACTTATTTTGTAAAGAATTTTTCATGTATACTTTCCTTTTTTTATATTTATGTCAGTTTTAATACGAGCTGTGACAATCATGTTTTTCATACATTGTATTTTAGTTATTAAAATGTGATTTTTCACTAATGTGTTTGTCTTATGTTATTTACGTACATTCAGATAACGTTTTTTTTTTTTTTTTTTTTTTTTTTTAAATAAGGGCAGAAACAGCAATGTACATTTTAGTATATTTATTAAATATTTTATTAACTTGAATAATTTTTTGAGTTTTATACTAATATAAGAAACACTTATCTGTAAATCATCAACATATTAAAAACTTCAGCATTCCAATATTATTTACATTTTGAATGATCAGACATGATACAAATGTTCAAAATTACTTATGATAAGAATAATGTATCATTACTAATTGCATTCATTAGGTTGGATTTTATTCAATAAAATCTTATACTATACCTTATAAACACTATTAACCTAATCTTTGGTATTTTCTCGACAACGTTGAAACATGTAGTTACAATGAATTTTTGTCTCAAATGATCCATATTACATCAATTCACATTATAATGCCCAATATCTTGAATACATGATACAGCATAAACATCCATGCTCTTACCGGGATTTGAACCTGGGGATCCAGAAGGCAGCGCTTTACCGACCGGATCACCAATCTGGCATCTAACCTAATTGCCTACTGTTTATGTTTGTTTAATCTATTGTTAACATATACATACATCTGACTTATATGTTTGACTCGAGGTCCGCTTGCAAGTCTTCATCGAGATGAGGACAGATAGTGCTTGATGAATTGCAACACGAAGACTTGGACAAACTCTCAGGGCCAGCGCGGGAATCGAACCCACTCTCCTGCGCCTGCAAGCAGTGGAATAGCGACATAATCACTAGGCTCCAACTACCAATTCAGCAATTTTATTTTATTTTATTTTATTTTATTTTATTTTTTAAATACCCCCTCCAGCATCCCTCCACTTACTTGGTTATAAAGAAGGTGGAATCGGCCTTGGAAAATGAGAGGAAGATGAAATTCTTTAATTCTCTCTCTCTCTCTTTTTTTTTTTTTTTTTTTTTCTCTAGCTACATTAACTTTCCCCAAATGAACAGACATTTTCGATTTCAGACGTTTTGTCAACTAATTAGATTGTTTACAAATTATCTTGAAACTTTGGGCATATAAAGAATATTTCAATAAAAGTTTTGGCGCGAAAGCAAAAAGGCGACTCGTAAAATATTACAGAAAAAATCAAAATGTATGGGATCACACTGCAAAATAGATATAGAGAGGAAGATCTTTAGATAAACAGACAAATAGATGGATAGATACACTAATCTTTATATAAATGACCAGACACTTTCGATTTCAGGCTTTTTCACAAATACCTGGAATAACTTTTGACCAATTATTTTGAAACTTTCAGCATGTAGAGAACATATTATACCTTATATATTTCAATGAATGTTTTGTCTCGAAATAAAACAAGAACGAAAAATCATGCGTTTCGCATTGATTATTAACATTTTCCAACTATACGTGTTCGTTGCATCGTTTAACCTTCAATGTTCTTCGGCTACGTTATCATACAACGGACTGACAAAAGAACAGAAAGGCCGACAGATAGACTAATTGAATACATAGTCACTCTTAAACATTGTTGGAATGTGTTAAAAATTCTTAACGCAAGTAGAAATGCAATTCCAGCAATTTCAAATTATAGCCCTTAATGTATAGGAAAATTTATTTTAACCCTTTAAATCTGAACACTAAACATATTTTACACAAAACATCATTTTAGCATATTAACAGCAGTTAGTATCAACTTCATTATAATTTTTGTAGTAGAAATGTGACTTATCTCACATAAAAACGCAATGCATTGGCATTTTAGAGGCTGTCCCAGTAAACAAAACAGTTGTACATGGCCTATCAATGCTACTTTAAATTGGAAACATTCCAAAGTAAACTTGAGAAACATGTATCATTTCAACAAATTCTGAAAATATTTACGGACGCCGGGGGCGGACAGACAGACAGTCAGACAGAGAGACTAATTCAGATCATATTCACTCTTAAACGTTGTTAGAAAGTGACAAATGCTTAATAAAACTGAAACAATTTCAGCTATTACCTTATATAGCCCTTAATATATCTGAATATTTTTATGCCGCCCTGTAAATTTTAATGCTAATTGTACTGTATACTATTGAAAGCATTTTTTCGTGCATATGAATAACATATTTCAATTTCATCAAGGTTTGTGCGAAATTATTAAAATATGGTTTATAGAAATACGTCTCAGAGAACGCTATACTTTTGAATACTTTCGTTTGTCCCTCTATTCAAACCAGTGGTGGTATTTACTCCGTTTTCAATAGAGTACATCCGATAGTGAACCTGAATAAGGTATTTCAATTTCATAAAGGTTTGTGCAAAGTAAAGGTATTAAAATATGGTTTATAAAAATATCTTTCATAGAATGCAGTACTTTGGAATACTTTCGGGTGTCCTTTTACACAAATCACTGGTGGTATTTACTCCATTTTCAATAGGAAACATCAGCTAGTGAACGTGAATTACATAATATCGGTTTCAAAAAAGTTCTTTAATATTTATGGGAGTTAGGGTGCGGACAGACAGACAAACCGAAGTCATAAACACTTTTCAATTTTGCTAAAAAGTGATTTTTCCTCCCACTTAAAAAAAAAAAAAAAAAAAAAATTACTTTGACTATATGCGCCAGTCTCATATAAATGAATATAGTTATTTAAAAGAAGCCTCATAATCATATGTGACAGTCAAAACGCATTTTAAGTATTGCACTGCATAAAAAAAGTGGAAGGATACCAAATATTTTTTAAGGAAAAAAAAAAGGGGATGGGGGAATCTTTTATTCGTAATGAAATTATTTTTATGTGTAACATTTTACTGATCATTTAACAGGAAAATATCGGTATTATTACCATGATTTACAAAAATAAATTATTAATGACAACAAAAATATTTTCTACCTTTTTGCAAAAAAAAGTAGAAGGATACTAATGCAAAATATAAAATGCAAGCGATATTAAGGAATATTCTTTCCATTAGCTTTTATGACTTCGAATATTCTATTTGGTAGTGAATCATAGAAAGTTTGGATTTCTGTTTGAAAAAAATATCCCATGAGCTATTCAAAGTTTCTTGAAGCTCGATAGGGGATTCAAACTGCTTTCTACCTGCATATACTCGACGAACAAGCATTGCCCAGATGTTTTCCATTACGTTAAGATCACGGCTTTTAGATGGTCATGGTAAATTTGCGCATTATTTGCAGCGAACCAACTTTTAACTATATTGGTGGTGTGAATATATGTATATATATAATTCATAAGTTTGACTGAGAAAAAAAAAAAAAATTGTTTAATCAATCATATCTGTTTCATAGCTGAAATTTAAATCAATTTTCAGAGTAATAATTGGTGACTTTAAGTGTTAATTTTATATAAATATTTTCACTTATTCAATTTTTTTTAATAAATTAATTTTTCAATTCATTTTGAAAGAAACATTAAATGAATTTACACATATTTTAGTTTTATATTTGCAGGCCTTGTCCATCTCGCTTGTCACTATTTTTAAATGAATTGTCAAAATTTCATTTCATTATCATAAAAATCTCAAATTCTTATATTTTAGTACTTCTTTGTCACTTCGGACTAGAACACAGAATGTTATTTTCTGTTTCTACTTCAATAGTTACTATGAGCAATTCTGAACAGACAATAAACGCTTGAAGATATTGTAAAACTCTGTTGACATTTCCCCCATCAACGGGATAGTGGAAATCTCAATTCCTTCTTTTCTTTTCTCTCTTTCTTTTCTTTCTTTTTTTTTTTTTTTTTTAATTTTTAGCATTTCTATTTTTTAAAGCTTCTTGTTTCTGAGAATACTATTACTCTAGCCAACACTTTCTGTGGAAGGCTACAGAAAGGTGGTGTTGCTCCAGCATGCACATGGAGCGGCATTTTGTTTAATAACTGTCCCTCCCTTTTCTCTATCAACAAAAGTGCAACAACTTCTTTTCAGAGGTTTTATTTATTTATTGCTTTTTCATTATTTGATGGATGTTTCTTAGAATGCTTGTTAGCAAAATATGCGAAAAAATATTTTGTAGGCAGAACAGAATTTTTATTTTAATTCGTAGTTTGAAAATTTTAATCGGATTTTGAAAATTTTTAATCGAATTAATCGATCCGATTAACTCGATTAAAAAAATTGATCGGGACTAAGCATTGATCCATTAACCTAACTGATTAATCGGCACAGCCCTAATAAGGAAGAAGCTCACAATGCAGCACTTTAATATAGTCTGAATGTTTCTGCTTACCACTGAAAAGACCAGAATGTTCTTCTTTTATATCCAATTGCTTACCAGACCATCAACCCCCCCCCCCTCCCCCATTTGTCGAGTTGAATAAAATTCTTATGTATTCTTCTTACAATACCATTAGTATTGGTATCTGGATCGTCTAAATTAAAGTTCTGCTATCCTGAAAATATTACAGAAGTCCCATCTAAGGTTTACAACCTGTATTCCTTAGCACACGATTAACGGTTATCAACATAGACCTTATATACTAGACAACGCTACCAATACGGCTGACCATTACAGCGAATGTCTTCAACATGTGGGTGTAATCTGATACCTCCATCCTTTGTTCTGAGTCTCGGAAGTCACGTGATCTTGGCCTAGGGGTGATTCCTCTCTCTCTCTCTCTCTTTTCCCGTATGCAAGCATAATCTCATACTTCTCTGACTGAAGTAAGAATTCAAACGCAATTTTTTCGCTTGCAAAATGATTTATCATAATTTTTTTTTCTATGTAATTAATCTATGAAAGTTTAGCTTTCCATCCATGTGTAAATCTAAATGCTAAAATAAAAAGTGCGTGCACAATAAAAATATTAAAAAACACAAAATTCGTTCCTACAGAAAAATAACATAGTGATCATTCTCCACTCTTCCTCTAGACCAACATCACGTGACAATTTTGCTGGGGAAGCTCGTTCATGATGCAGTCAAATAACGAGGGGAAATGCGTTGTCTAGTATATAAGGTCTATGGTTATCAATATGTGGGTTTTTTTTTCCCCCCACTGTGGATGATACTTCCGCTTTTTTTAAATGAATTATTTGGATTTTGTTATGTTGGTGTAAACTGTTTGCTTTGACACATGTGTAAGTTCTGCTTGATTTTGAGCCTTTGAAATACTACCACTGCTCTTTTTAAGCTCGTGAGCAAGTTTTCTTTGATCGCGAGTCGTTAACTTTTTAGGCCTGCCAGTCTTCTTTCTTTTCCCATTTCTGTCTGGCTTTCTGTTAAAGTTAGAAACTATATTGTGTATGACATGCAGTATAAAAGCAAACTATCTAACACATTTATTATCATTTTTATATGCAACAATTTGGCCCTTTTGAAAATCATTGAAAGGTATTCCTCTAGGAGGCAGTCTGAAAAGAAAATAACAATGCATTTTTTTAACAAAATGTATTTTCTTCAATAAAAGAAATTATAAAAAATTCTATATTTACTCTTTTACTAGTGCACAATACACCAAATAAAAAATTTTGACAGGTGTCCTGAATTTTGACAGGTCATGAATACTAGTTTTTCTACAATACACTAAGCTTTCGCTGAAGTATACGTGGTATAATATATTCTCTATATACTTATAGTTTCATTATAATTGATCAAAAGTTCTAGATATTTACGAAAACGTCTGGAATCCAAAGGGTTTGGTCATTTATGGAAAAGTTAATGTATCTATCAGTCTATCAATCTAACGATCTTCTGGTTGCTAAATGATTAGAGTTCTGCCTCTCAGTTAATAGGTGCCTAGTTAGTTCGAGTACCCTCTTCGAGCCCGATTAACCTCTGAAGTTAAGGGAAGCCCGATATCATTTCGAAGCCCTCTTTTATTTGCGAAAAATTTGCCTTTTTTTTTTTTTTTACATAGATTAAGAAACATGTTCCTGCTATGAATTTTATTTCAGAAATTACTTAGCAGAATTTAGAAGTAAATTAATTTCCCTTCTATATATTATTGTGTAAAAATATTGCAGGCTCTATTCACCTGCAAATTAAAATCATGAAAGGCACAAACTATTCGGCAGCAATCATTTCGGGTTGAAATTATTTGGGAAAAGTTTTCACCGAATAAAAAAGGGTCAGCATTAGTACAACATCCATTTTTTGCTCTCACGTTGTACATATGCTTACTTTAAAAAAAAAAAAAAAAAAAAAAAGTAAGTAAATAAATAAAATAAAAATAAAGGATTGAATTAAATGATTTCAAGCCGAAACAATTGTCGAAATTTAGTGTTTTAGATGGTATTAATTTCAAAGTTACTATTTATCATTCTCATTTCCCATCCGTCTGTAATTTTTCATTGCATAAGTTTTCAGGCATAGAAATTGCCAGTTGTTAACTGTCACGTGAACTTTCATAAAAATATGTGAATTTTCTCTTGATTTAAGCAAATTTTCTCTAAAAAGAAGTTTTTCCTTAAGTTACAAAAAGAAAAATTTATACTAGGAATTTGAGGCATTACTTCACAGTTATTCATTTATTTTCGGGGTCATCTTAAATTTTAGAGAAGCCCTTGGTTCCCGAGTTTTTGGGGTAATCAGACCTTGAACACGATCACTTAATTATACACTATATTACCTTTTACCTTCAATTTTTACACCTCTTTTTAGTTATTAACTGCTGTTAAGTGATATTACTAAATTTATATTTATATTTTGCAAGCATTCAAAGTATACGGTTTTATTAGTAATATGAAAAACGCCATGATATGTTTTTCTTTAACCTTTTGCAAAATTACTGATAGATAAGATAAATTAAAATGTTATGCAAAACATTCAAATCATTAATGCATGTAATTCTAAGCAAACGATATTCTTTTAAAATTTTACCCTACAAGTGGCTAAGTGGTTTTCCACTCAAAACTGCTAGATGGTAAGAGACGGGTTCGATCCCAGGTTGCGCTCGTCGACCTAGCCGTTCGGAATTTTCTGTGGTTTTCTCCGAAACTTGCGTCAATACGAGCTAGGATCCCTTGAAGGACTCCCACGGAGGGCATTCCACCCACAGGCCTAAAACCCACACAATCTTCTTAAATGTATTGTAACCTTCAAATACTTTTGAGAAAAAAATTAATTAATCCCTCAATTAGCAACATGGCATTTTCTAACGAATTCTC
Source organism: Salticus scenicus (assembly GCA_963930645.1). Lineage (NCBI taxonomy): Eukaryota > Metazoa > Arthropoda > Arachnida > Araneae > Salticidae > Salticus > Salticus scenicus. The sequence goes on along the minus strand of OZ005650.1, from coordinate 303,006,287 downwards.
TTATCTTTGCACATTTTGAGTTACATTCTATTTTGCTGTCTTATTACAACTTGTCCCTAACTAAATCATAATGAAAATCCCTTAAAATTTGAATTACGATGGCACTTTTACATCTCGGAAGAATCTTCCTTTGATCCCTATCAGTGACTGAAAGGTTCTTCTCCTCTTTAAATTTGTAGACGGAATGTGCAGGTTTCGAACCCAGATATCGCTAATCGACCTAGCCGTAGCCGTTATAACTCTTGCGTGATTTTCTTCGAAACTTGGGTGGTCCTTAGAAAGTTTGTGTAGGGATTAACCCTATTAATTAATTATGCGTGGGACCCAAGGTCTAAATAAGGAAATGCTTTCCGTGCAGGAAGTGGTTCTTTTTAAGGATTCCTAGCCCTTATTCACGCCATCTGTGATTCACGCATGCTTCGCAGAAAAACGCGGAAAATTCCGAAAGGTCAGGCCGACAAGAATGACCTGGGATCTTCCTTAGAAAGATCTCGATGAAAGAAATTCCACCCAGGTTAAGGTCTCTAGCGTAGGTAATTGCCTTTCAGCCCCTTACCAACAACATAAACTGAAAAATAGCAATGTAACATAATATTTGAAATGGAAGGGACAAGCGATTAGGGGCCGGTCGGGGTCATCGATCTCGAAAAAAAATCAGAACTGTCTTTTGTGTTATTTTGCTGAATAGAAATACACATAATCTTAAATATGCGACTTTTTTCTTTGCATATCCGTCTACAAAAAATAGCGAAAAAATGAAAGTAAGGAAATATTTTTTCTAAAATCTATTAATTTAAGCACTGGATAGAGAATTGTGCTGCCATCTATTTGATAATAATACAAACATTTGTAGCAAAATGTTTTGTGGAAGTGCTGCCATCTGTTAGACATAATGTAAAGCAATTTGAAAAAGAACATTTTTAAAACAAATGCATTAAATTTTATTTTTTTTCATTTTTTAAATAATACACACACATATGTATAAATGTATGTGTTTAATTACAAAATTATACAAACTATAATAAGAATGATATTATCTACATAAACACAAAGATGTTTAAAACTTACATTTAGATTTTTCATAATATTTTAAGGATAATCTGAATACACTGTACAAAATCAGGATTTATTTTCAATACATTCCATAATGACTAAAAATAAATAAATTTCATTTCTTTCAAGAAAATCTACGCTTTACCACGAATCTTTTTTTTTTTTTTTTTTTTTGTACCATTCACACGATTTTCACTTACCCTGAAATTTAATACTATAAATACAGATTGGAGATTAAAGTGTAAGATAACGAGTACTGTTATATAAACGTATGTTAAAACAATTCAAATTAGGCTTCGGAACAGCTTTACTTGACAAAAAATTCTGTGTGAGGGGTACCACCCATTTCATTATAGTACCTACATTTATATAGAATTCAAATCTGATATTAAATTCAAAAGTTCATTTAAAATTATTCAGACAACTTTCACACGCAACATTTTTGAACAAACTTTTCTATTAACAAATGTATTATAACTTCAAAATACAGCATTTGAATCGCCTGAAATTAATTATTTTTAAGTTACGCTGACAGACACAGACAAAGATCAAACCTTAAACACTTGACTTCGGTATTCAGGAAGTCTCAAAACGTGTAAATATACAAAAAAAAAAAAAAAAAAAAAAAAAAAAAAAGAGAGAGAGAGAGAGAGAGAGAGAAAGAAAGAAAAAGAAAAAACAAGCGATGAATATTTAGCTTAAAAAAATACATTATTTACCATATGGCTATGAGGAATTAATTTTAATTCCTGAGCAGCTTTCCTCGACATGGTAAAATATTATAGTAAAGCACTTCCATTAACAATAAAAAAGAATGCTATGGCTTAAATATTGGCAGCCGTGTATATCTTCTGAAACTTATATACACATCATATGGTGCACATAAGTATAATGCTATATTAATAACACACGGCACAACCTGTAGTACACTTCCATCAATTTTCAAGTATTGTCACACTATAATCTAGTTCTTTTGTGTAGCCCTGTAAACGAACAATGAATGGTTTCCATACCATATTCTACATGAAACATGTTTTAACGCATATAAAATATGTATAATCGTTTCATTTGGTTTAGTGCAGTCTATACATGTTAAACACTATTTACTTGATATTTCTCCCATAGACGTAATATATTTGAATTTTCTTGGGTGTCCCTGTACATTAACCATTTGCTTGATACCAACGAAAAGTTTAGTATAGCATTCCTTTATGATACACATTTACAATACCAAGTTTGGACTTTCTGCTATAATTTGTTTTTGAGATATGCTGATAACACACACAGACCAATCGCTAAAAACATGATTTTTGGATTCAGGAGAGCTCAAAACACGTAAATATAACAAAAACTCAATTTTGGAAATTTGGCCCAAAAACAATATTTTTTCTCCCTTATGGGTATGAAAAAGTAAAAAAAATTAATGACAAATCTATTTTTAGCTGATCATATACATATACATTCATACACACTACTGCTCAAAAATATTTGCTAACCTTTGTATTTTATTTTATTTTTTAAATATTTCCAACATATTACTTTTATAGGTTTAATTTTTAACACTCAATATAATACACATCAAACCACTATTAAATATTCCAAATTAATAAAAATAGAATAATTTCGAAAGAATTACGATTGATATCGAAAACCTGAATAAAAAAGAAACTTTCATAGAATTTCATGTTTGGGCAAATACTTGTATAATACATAGTGTATATATATTAATTACATTAATTAAATATTTTGAAACTCATTTTTGAACACATGAAATACACATCGCACATACGGCAGCAAAATTATTGAAGCGTTAGCAATAATTCATATTTGAGAAATGTGCACCTAATACGGTTTTTTAACCCTTTCAGTCGCAGTGTTCCCGCTGATGGAACACCTAATTTTAATTCTCAAGTGCAAAAACTCATCCCGGAAATTTTTTAGCAAAAATTTACATTTATAACATAGCAGAAAATGCCCTTTTTTAAACTTGAAAATTTAAAATTTCTTCTATTTCAATTATGTTCGTAAATTCCGGTTTCAGTATAATTTAGATGATCCGAATTACCTTGCACCGCAAAGGGTTAAAATACTTCGGAATAAATTGAAATGTTGGGATCTATGCAACTTTTACGAGTTTTTGTTGTCGATAATGTTTGCTTATAAAGTGATTTATTTATTAAATTAAATATTATTTGAATTTAATAAGGTTTACTTACAGATGTTTCAAACCGAAAATTTCTCGAAAAGGAACAATGCTAATTTTTTATTTTTTAAATATTTATGATTAGCTATGTGTCTAAAAGCCATTTTTAAAATTAGTTTATTAATTTTTAAAATAAATTAAGTAGCGAACCTTAAAGGGTTAAGTAAATATTTGTTGAGTCATAATCTTACTCTTTATGTTGTTTATAAAAAAAAAAGTAAATTGATGATTAAAAAAAAAGAAAAAAAAAATTATATATCATGTTTTAGATTTTCTGATGAATCATAGAGCTCTTACCAATGTTCATAAAATTTTTAAAGTGATAATGACGTCAATTTTTGTGAGATGCATAATTTAACTTTTTATAATTTTTTAACGTTTACGTTTAATTAAATGTATTTATTTTTATGTCAAAAAAAAAAAAAAAAAATGAACTCGCAATTTTTATTTATTTATTTTTTTTTTTTTGGCAACAATTAAATTAGCTAATATTTTAATGGCTATTTTAACGCTATTAGGATGTTATTATTTTCCTATTTTAATAAATTATAAGAAAACTAATCGAAAATTCGAAAATCTAACTTCGAAGTATTGTGTTGTCATCGGGTTCTAAGCTACTGTGAAAGTTTCAAATGTAGGGAAGTTAGTTAAAATTCGATTGCAAGATTTGTGCCGGACAAACAAACAAACAAACAAGAATAGAAGTTAATAAAAATAATCGAAAATTTGAAAATCGGACTTCGAAGTATTGTGTTGTCACCGGGTTCTGAGCTACTGTGTAAGTTTCAAATGTCTAGCTAGTAGGGAAGTTAGTTAAAATTCGATTGCAAGATTTGTACCGGACAAACAAACAAAAAAAAAAAAAAAAAAAAAAAAAACTTTAATAGAAGTTAATAAAAACATGGTAAAATTAGCCATCAAACTAAGAAAAAACAAAATATGAAACATGTGGGTGTGTGCTTCAATAATTTTGCTGGCGTCTGTAAATAATTAAAAATTATCAATAATCTATTTTTTATTTTTAAATTGTTAACTTAGTGTATTAGTAATGACATTTTTAATTCTTTTTAAAATGATTTACCAACTTATTTTACAATTTAAAAATGTTTTGCATGATTTTCAGATGAATTATTCATTTTCATTTATATTCGGATTTCGAGTCGGGTTCGGGTATAAAGAAATCGGTGCTGATCGTTAAAATTCTCAATTGCGCTTCGGGTCTGTTTTCGGGTCAATTAAAAAAAATTTCGGCTTCGGGTTGGTTAAAAATTCACTTGTCGGGTTCGGGTCAGGTTTTACCCAACCCATGCAGGACTCTAGTTAGAATTCAGTCATGGATGTTTGTGGTATCCTTTATGCGTGAAATACACAAGGAATTGTCTGTTGTTATTGTAAAATTCTGTAATGTGGATCAGTCGACACAAAAGTCATTGTAACTACAGGTCTCAAAGCTGTAAAATAAATACCAAATACAAAAATACTGAATACTTCAGTAAAAACACAAGAAATTATTTATATCAGAGTGTCTGAGTGTTTTGCCCCAGATTTGTGTGTTAGTACAATAAACCATAATTGTTTATTTATTTGTACTAAATACGTGGCACGTGAAAATCCCCTTGTTAAATTTCAGCTCTGAAAAATATTTAAAATCTAGTTCAATCTTTTGTCGAAAATTTGCTTAATGTTTACTGTATTTAAATTAATTTTTGACATAAATTGGCCGATATACCTAGCTCTCAACCTCTGTCATTTTATATATCTGTACTGATAAGTATAAAGGATTTAAGTCCATTTTCTTGATTTTTCAGGAGACGAAAAATAAAGTTAAAATAACTAAAAACTAATCAGCAGAATCGATTAGGAAAAAGGGATTATGTTGGTTTATATGCTTTATACCATTCAGTGATTGTCAGTCTTCATTTAGTAAAGGAAAAAAATTGAATTAAATATTTTATACCAAAGATTAATGCTAAATTTCTTATTTGAATCTTTTTTTGCCAATGGATTTTCTCAAAGACTGAATGACATGGATTTAAATCCTGCATACTAATCGATAGAGAATTTTTTTCTGAGTCTGACTATGTACTTAACTCAAAATCAACATTTTTGGACTTAAATCCTTTATACTTATCAGTACAGATATACATACAAATATTCATATCTCAGCAAAAATAACATGTGTGCATTTTGCGTTTCAAAATAATATTTCTCTAACGATTTTCTATTTTTTCTGCAAGTTTTGTATAATTTTGTTGCAATCTATTATTTTTATAAGCAAAAAACTTGCCAAAAAAATAATAATTTTAGATTTTTTTTTTTTATTATTTGCGTAAATAATTGTGCGATACCTACAAAAAGTGTACAGATATTGTTAATAGTAAGTGAAATCGCATGTGCTAAAGTTTTAAGTCATCTGTAGCTTTTTTAATTACAGGGTAATAGAAAGTATTTTCGAAATTCTACAATTTGTGGTTGGTCTCCTAATTGCACTCGTGCCTAAATCAGTACAGGAAAGTGTGAGTTTACAAATGTTCTTTGCCTGTCTGAAGTTTAATGTCATGTCGTCCAGTATTTTTTTTAGAAAATAGACTTTTTTTTTATTATTATTTTTTATTATTATCTAATAATTTGATCACCCACTGTAAGTACATTTCATCGAGAAAAGAAATTTTTCGAATATATTTTTGAATTTCATTTTTGAGCATATCGTCTTTTATCTCAATGAGATTTTTTTTATATATGAATTTTAATATTTCTTTTAGAAATTAAGAATTAGAGCTTTGAGTTTACTTAAAAAAATAAAAAAATAATTTTTATACATATATTAAAATAAAACCTGGATAAAATAAAAAGCAATTCATTCAGAGAGGGGAACTCAAAAAACTGAATTTAAAAAAAATTACCAATTTTAAATGAGTCATCTTTAAAATACCAAGTAATCTAAAATCCCATAGGACTACAATAAAAAGAAAGAAACCATGTATGTGACTGAGATTCTCTCGTCTCTTGCCACTAAATCCCATGTAAGTCTATGGCAAAATTTGTTTATAGAATTACTCCTTACCTAATTGATATTTTTAATTTCCGTTTTCACATTCAGAAAATTCACAACCGTTAAATTAGTAACCGTTTTCAAAAATTGATTTTTTTTTTTTTTTTTTAATTCTAATATTCCATTTTACAGCTAAATAAATGAGAAAAATGTATTTAGTGAAAATTATTTAGTGTATTTAGTTTGTTTTAATCTCAAAATTCAAATTTAAAATTGTTTGAAAAGCGAGTACTAATTTAACAGAGTTGTGTATTTTCATAATGTGAAAACGGAATTTAAAAATAATAATTATGTAATGTGTAATTATATAAACAATTTTACCCATAGAATAACATGGACTATGGATTACCTTGACGATATGTGATGTACTCTCTTTAAGGAAAAGAAATTATAAAAAGGAATCACTTTTTATAGATTTTCTATTACTTAACATATATAAGAAAAAACTATTGGATGCTTGAAAATTTTCGACCTCTGTTTTTCGATGAATTTGCCCGTTTTATAGTGTCATGAACACGATTATTCTTAGAAAATGTGTGGATGTGTGTGTATCATAAATTCTGTGGATGCTGTATCTCACGAACCAAAACACGAAATTTAACCAAACTTAGTACTTAATTGGACCTTGACCTAAACTGTAGCATATTACATATTGGTAACAGTAGCTCAACAGGTGGCGCTATTATCCTATTTTTTTCACAATTTTTAATATGGTAGTATAGGACAAAATTTCATATAAATGTGCCTAATGAGAGTTATTTTTAACGAATGATTGTAAAATTAAAATGAATTACTTAAAACAAAAGCAGTAAAGTAGAAAAAAAAATGTGTGCATACAAGTGCATTGCTCTACCCCCCCCCCCCCCCCCGCCTTTTCTGGGAGTATGAGTATCGTTTAAAATCGTCAATATTTTTAAAACGAACTGTTGAACAACATATCTGTGCTAATTTATAGCAAATTATCGATTTTTCTAATTTTTAACGAAAAAAATATAATAATAATTTTTTTCAGATGGCTCAAATAGACTTTCTTTCGGCATTTAGTATTATACTTACCTGAGATGAAAATCGCCTGCATTCATCATGAAAAATATAAATAAGTAATAATTTTAAATAATTTTTTACTGCGTGAATTTGTATAATATAATATAAAAGAAAATCTTCTGGTGGCCATAATATACTACACTGAGAAAAAATTCTGTAACTGACATCTAAAATCTAAATTGTAGCTCTAGAAAAAATAGTTTCATGTCATCCTTATGAATTCTAGTCCCCATTGAAAGCGAGTTCTAGAAATCTAGAGTGAATTAGAATTCTAGATAATTAGAATTCTAGAGCGTTTTCCTATATTATCGAGGACAAAATTATTTAAAAATCTCTGCAAACAAATGAGAATACAAGAGGTGGATTTATGCAACTATAATCTTGGTTTATTACCCAATTCTAGAAAATCAAGCGAGAATTTCTCTCAATACAAAAGATTCAGAATATTTAGAATATTGTTTCACCATCTAGAAATATGTAGACTAGAAATTCTCGATCATTTCATCTATTCAATTTATTAGAGTGCCTCATGCGCATAGCTCGTAAATCTATATTTCCAGTTTATGGATTTAGAATAGGACCACTTATTCGTTCTAGATGAAGGCGGTCTATTTTTTTTTTTTTTTTTTCTCAGTATAATTGTTTTTTTTTTCCCTTAAATTATTGAATTAAGTTTTGTAACTCCTCGCACTTTTTACATTCTTCTATATAGTACGAAGAAAGTATTCATTTTGTAAAAATTTTCCTCTTCAGATTTTCGATGGATTTATACAAAGGGCATTGCATAAAAACTGAGAGTAAAATCATAAAAAATCAAGAAATATATTTACAGCAAAAAATACATCATTCTTTTTCAAAATACCTTCCGTCAGATGATATGCAACGGTCCCTTCGTTCAACCCACTTTTCAAAACAAGTAGAGAAGCCCTTTTCTGGAAGCTGCTTCAAAGAACCCTCCACTGCTGAAATAACTTCAGAATCTGTATTAAATCTTCTGCCTCGGAGCTTCTCCTTCAACGTCGGAAACAGCCAGAAATCGCATGGTGCGAGATCTGGACTGTAAGAGGGATGTGGCATGATTTTAATATTGCATTTACTAAGATATTGCTGAACAGAAGTAGCGACATGTGGGCGAGCATTATCGTGATGTAATGTCCAATGCCCTACCAATTCATGACGCTTTCTCGATATGTGTTGTCGCAAAATTTTCAAAACTGAAACATAATATTCACCATTCACAGTAGTTTTGGGAGGCACAGCATGCTGATAGATTACACCTTTATGATCAAAGAAAATAATCATCATGACCTTTCCAGCAGATTTGGTTTGTCGGATTTTTTTCGGAGGCGGAGAATCAGTATGTTTCCATACACTTGTTGCGGACTTGGTAAGGGGATCATAATGATGCATCCAAGTTTCATCACCTGTTATTACAGTCTTTAGGAGATTTGGATCATTTTGAAGCATCTGTTTCCATTCACAACATTGGTGAATTCTTGTTTTCATTTGTTCTTTAGTAAGGTGATGAGGGACCCATCTGGAACAAACATAGCGAAGCTGTAAATTGTTGCGTAGAATGCGAAATATCGACGTTTTCGAAATGTTTGTTGATGCCGCTATCTCCTCACATGTCATTCGCCGATTTTCTTGAAGGATTACCCACACAGTGTTAAAATTTCGATCATTCACAACACTTTTTGGTCGCTCAGGCCTAGGAGCCAGTCCTGCAGGCAAACGGCCTTTCTTGAAATCACCATGCCATCTAAAAATCGTAGACTCACCAAAACATTTGTCTTTGTAAGTTCTTTCATTAACTTAACTATTTCTGGAGCTGTTTTGCCCAAACGGTAGCAAAATTTTATGGCCCAACGCATTTCATTTTTTAACTCTGAATCACTCATCTCCATTTCTGTAGGGCAAATAAAACAGTTCTTTAAACAAGCACGGAAATATGAAAAAAAAATCGTCTGCTTCGTTTAGAATTTTGTATAAACGTACAGTTAACAGCTTGAAAAAATCGCCTGCAATTCTATTTTTTAGTTTCGCGGCACTACGTAAAAAGATAACTCTCAGTTTTTTATGGAGTGCCGTTTGTACTTTTTGGGATGTCCTGAACACGATTTGACTAATTTTAGAATATGTCGGTCTGTCTGTCTCTCTGTGTCTGTGTGTGTTCATCGTAAATTTTGTGGACACTGCATCTCACGAACCAGTGATCGAAATTTAACCAAACATAGTATTTAGTTGGACCTTGACTTGAACTGATGCCCATTACGTTTTGGTAATAATCACTCAACAGGTGGTAATGTCATCCGATTTCTTTCACATTTTACACATGACAGTATAGGATAAAATTTCTTATAAATGTACATAATCACAGATATTTTTAACAAATAATCGTAAAATTAATATGAATTTTTGATAATAGTAACAGTAAACAAGAAAAAAAAATGTATGCATGAAGGGCATCGCTCCTCCCTCTGGGGGAAATAACTCCCCCGGAGATGTGTAAATTTACAATATGTATATTTTTGAAAAGAACTCGTAAATACCGTTAAAACGAACCGTTGAACCATGGATCTATGATAATTTAAAATAAACATCGATTTTTTTTTCTTTTTTACCTCCTTCCTCGTAAAAAAAAAAAAAAAAAAAAAAAAAAAAGCGCATTTATTGAGGTATTTTTCTGAATTGCATAAAACTGTTTTTTTTTTTTTTTTTTTTTTCCCTGGACATTGAACGTTATACTTCTCTGTGATGAAAATCGTATGAATTTATTATGGAAAGTAATTTTAATAAATAATTTCTTTACCGTGAATTTGTGTAGGAATATATAGAAGAAAATCTTGTGAAGGGCCACAACATACTAATTTCTATTTTATTTGGTTAAAACTTTTTAAAGGGAGAAAGGAAAGTGAGAAGATTTTTTTTTTTTTTTTTATGGTTATTTTTCCTCCTTTGATTTTTTGATTTGATTTGATTTGATTTGATTTTTTTTTTTTTTCCTTTAATTGAGAAGTAAAGGAGTTTTAAGTAAAGGAGGTTTAAGAAGTTTAAGGAGGATTTTTAAATGAATTTTTTTTTTACTTAAAATAATTTCTGGATACAAATGTATTTTTCGAGATCTTCTTATGTCACTTTTTAATCTTTCAACACATTAAAGAAAATTTTTATTTATATATCTATTTTATATTCATTTATGTTTCAAAAATTTTAGAAAATAAATCATTAATAAATTATCAGTTTTGACAAATAAGTATTTTTGATTTAACGCTTGGTTAATTAAATTATTTTTCATTAATCCCTTCCATATTTTTTCAGATATACAAGTTTCGAGTTCCCCAATTTGTCGCTAGGTTCTTAGAAAACTGAAGGACTCATTGTCAATAACACATCATATTTCATCACTTTTATTTCATTATCCTCAATTGGCAGAACAAATATATCGATCTGTTTTCGAAATTAGAAAGATCACTTATCAAACATTTCCCTTCTTCTCTTTTTTTTTTTTTCTTTTTTTTTTCAAGTCGTCTCTCTTATTTCTTTTAACATGATATGTGTGTCCATATCACTAATGATGTAACTTGAAGAAAGTTTCTGGCCAAAAGGTTCTTGATCTGCCTTGAAAGTAATTTTAGTTGAAACCGGAGAAAAAGTACTCTTTATGATATATAAAATGAAACGGAAGGAAAAAAAAAAAAAAAAAGACTGCTTGTATCTTACTCAGGTAGTTAAAATTAGAAAAAGTATTAGATGAGTAATTGAGCTATTAACAATAAGTAAGAGTTAGTGGTTGCCTAGGGTACCGAAAAGACGAATATATATATATATATATTTAATAAAATTAGTATTTTGAGGCCATCACATGACATTTTTCTGTGTTCTCCTTCACAAATTCACATTGCAAATTATAAGGTTGATTTCTTTAGAAATCGACCTATTGCAATCACTTCGTTTATCTATCTATCTATATATAATAAAAATTTTGTCATCACGATAAATCACGATAAATACCGAAATAATACTTCAAATCGAACCAAATTTGGACAGCGAACTTATCTTATTAATATCTTGGATGAGTTCGTTAACCAAGTTGCTCCACTTTTTTGTTTTCAAGTGACTGCCATTTGAAAATTTCAAATCCCCATTGTAAAAAATGTATTTAAGACCGGATTTGCTTGAATTTTGATGTAAATATAGACCATAAAAATGTCTCAACCAAGTTTATTAATGAACTTTATTTTCCATTTTTAACAAAGTGGCGGATATCTTAAATTAAGCGGGGCCGCTTGAAATCAGGCTACCACTTGAAAATTTAACATTACGATAACTTCCGAAATAATACTCCAAATCGAACCAAATTTGAACAGTGAACTCATCTTACAAATATCTTGGATGAGTTTGTTAACCAAGTTGCTCCGCCATTTTGATTTCAAGTGGAGACCACTTGAAAATTTCAAATTCACATTGTAAAAAGCGTACTCCGAGTTTGTTTGAATTTTGATGTATACATAGACCATATAAGGGTCTCAACCAAGGTTATTAATGAACTCTATCCTCCATTTTTAACAAAGTGACGGATGTCTTAAAATAAGCGGAGGCACTTGAAATCAGGCTACCATTTGAAAATTTATAATCACGATAACTTCCGAAATAATTCTCGAAATCTAAGCAAATTTGGACAGCGAATTTATCTTATAAATATTTTAAATGAGTTTGTTAACCAAGTTGGTCCGCTATTTTGTTTCCAAATGGAGGCCACTTGAAATTTTCAAATTCGCATTGTAAAAGCGCATTTAAGACCGCATTTGCTCGAATTTTGATGTATACATAGACCACATAATCGTCTTAACTAAGTTTATTAATGCACTTTATCTGACATTTTTAACAAAGTGTGGATGTTATAAACTAAGCGGGACAACTTGAAATCAGGTTACCACTTGAAACATTATAATCATGATAACTTTTCAAATTCTGTTTCAATTCGAACCAAACTTGGACAATTAAATAAATATCTTGGATGAGTTCAATGGGCAACTTTTGTTTTCAAGTTGCGACCACTTGAAATCAGACTGCTTCTTAAAAATGTGCCATCATGATAATTTTTAAAATACTAAATTGGTTCAAACCAAAGCTGGATAGTGAACTTACAGTTCAAATATCTTGGATTAAGTTACCAAGTGATTAAGTTATCAAGTTACCAATCGAACGTAGATAAGTTCGCTTGGTAACTTGCTCTGACATTTTATTTCCAAGTGGCGGCCACTTGAAAATTTGTCATTATGATAACTTTTGCAATACTGAATCAGTTTGTATCAAATTTGGGTAGTGGATTTATCATTCAAAAATCTCAGACAAGTTTGCTGGGCATCTCACTTCTCTTTTTTGTTTCCAAGTGGTACAACTTGAAATCACGGTGCCACTTGAAAATTTCTTATCACGATAATTTTTGAAATACTGAAATAGTTTGAATCAAAGTTGGACAGTGAAATTATCATACAAATATCTTAGATGACTTCATAGGGCAAGTTGCTATGCCTTTTTGTTTCCAAGTTGCAGCCAGTTAGACTGTCATTTGAAAATTTGTCATAACATTAACTTTTGAAATATTGCACTGATTCGAATCAAAGTTGTACAGTGATCTTATGCTTCAAACATCTTGGATGAGTTTGCTGTGCAATTTGCTCCGTCATATTGTTTGGAAGTGCTGGGCGCTTGAAAATTTGTTATCACGATAACTTTTGAAATGCTTAGTCAATTCAAACCAAAGTTGAAAAATGGATTTATCATTCAAATATCTATGATTTCGGTGAGCAAGTTTCTCCGTAATTTCTTTGTCAATTTGTGGCCACTTGAACGTTGCGAACTTGAGAATTTGTTATTACGATAATTTTTGAAATGCTGAATTTATTCGAACCAAAGTTGGACAGTGGACTTATCTTACAAATATCTTGGATTAATTAAATGAGCAACTTGTTCCGCCATTTTGATCCAAGTGACTGCCACTTAATTTTTCAACAGGATAACTTTTGAAAATCTGAATTAATTCGAACTAAATTTGTACAGTGGACTTAACTCACAAATACAATTGATAAATTTGTTTGCCAACTTGGCCCGCCATCTTGTTAACAAATGCCAGCCATTTGAAAATTTCAAATTCGCATAAATTGATATTTATGAACCGATTTTCTTAAAAATTCATGCGTACATAGCCTACGTTAATACTTCTACCAATTCCACTAGCAATATGCAGCCACCATTTTTTTTTTTTTTTTTTTTTTTTTTTTTTTTTTTAATGGCAGCTACTTGATAAGAAAAGAGAAATCAACGTACCTTTCCAAAGGAGCCGGGAGGACATATTTTTAGATTATTATTTATTAAATTTATTATCCATGATGAGTGCAGACGATTTTCCTCTCAGAAAAGCATAGTACAAAATGTCTGGAAAAAAAAAAAATAATAATAATTTTGTGCAAAAATCTGAGGAATTCTTTTTTAATAACCTTATTTCAAATTCTGACAAATGTATGGTTTAATCATCCGTTTTAAAGGTAATGACGAGTTCTTTTGAAAAATTCCCAAATTAAAAAATTAATACACCCACCCGTGAGGTACTGCACCCTCCGGAATGGGACAATACGGACAATAAAGCAAAATTTGTTGTTAAATATGGTTAAGTAAATACTTTTCACGCAAATGCATTGGTAACAAGAGGACGTTTTACACAAACAATTAAATTGAATATGTTAAAAGATCATATTAAGTTGCTTAAATATGATAAGGATTACTTGTTAATATGAATATACTTTTTAAGTTGTTTTTCCTAAACACAGCACTTATTTGAAGCTATTATAAACATAATATCAATTTTAGTAATTTTTTCTAGCTTTCAACTGTGACTCAGCAACTAATATATCTGGAAAATAGAGTTCTTGATTAAAATCTTATTCCAGTAATTTTTTATAAAAGAAAATCGGCGATGTTAGCACTCAAAAGTGTTTCCTCGTATGTTGTATTTTTCCCGATTTCCCTGATATTTATATGTCAGTCAGGCATGGAATCGTACCAGACAGAGCTCGATTATACGTTTTGGAGACCATGGGCACAGTTGCCATTTGGGGGCTCCCTCACCTTCACAAATCTCCCCAAAATGGGCTTATTTGGTTAAAAAAAAAAAAAAAAAAAGAAAGGGAAAGAAAGAAACAACAACTTTCCTAAAAAATAATTTAATTTTGCATCCATGTTCTATTTTCGTCTTAAACGTTTTCTCTTTACATATTTCTAAACTCTTAAATTCTGTTATAGACTGTTTCTTTTTATGCAAACTTCAAGTTGGTCTATTGAAAATGTCTACGACACTTTTTTCTTGTATCAAAGAAATAGAAATCTAGACCTTAAAATAATAATAATAATAAAAATAATGATAATGATAATAATAATAATAATAATATAGTAATATAGTGTTTTTTTTTTTTTTTTAACTACTCCTCCGGTTATATAATGACATTTATTTCGATTTTTATATATCTATATATTGTATCTTTTATATAAAATCAAAATCTAATAAAACTATAAAACTTATTTATCAGCCAGCATAAATGCTCTCTTAGTCTAGAAAATCAGAAATGGCAAAATTTAATAGTTATTTAAGGTTTGAAATATAATATAGAAATAAAATTTTACCCTGAATTTTTATTTTTAATAGACATGTGTGAAGATGTGTACTATTTCATTGCAGCTTTTAGAGGCTTCGCTGTCTTAAATATGGAGGCCCTGGACCGGTATGCCCAGTGTTCCCATGCATTCCCATGTCATAACGTTTTTTGGTGCTAAACCTCATATGTAAGGTGATCATTCAAAAAATTATACTCAATTAATTTTTAATTGTGTTATGCCATCGAAAGCTCAGCTCTGCTTTTTCTCCCCCCCCCCCCCCCCCCCAAATGTTAGGCTCGTTTTTAGATTCTAGAAGTGAACCAAATAAATCTACACACACACACACACAAAAAAAAAAAAAAAAAATCTTAAGGGAGTTTGGGGGGGGGGGGAATTACAGTTGCCCTTTCTGGTATGAATACTACTCTGTAACAGTAAGGAAGTTATTCTGTTTTATACGGAATCGAATCTGATTGAATGAAGAAAGTCCAAATATCCCCTACGGAAATAGAATAGTTTCTATATTTTAGAATTCTCTTTGGTGCAGATGCAAAAAGTTTCCTTTACTGATACGAGCAATTATAATTACCTTTAAAAAGAGTAGAGGACGCTGAAATTAATTATATTTGTTTTCATAGAAGTAATCGTGTTTGAATTAATCTACTTATGTATAAACTGTTACGCCTTTGTTTTCTTTAATAATTTCTTTAATAATTATTAATCGATTTTAGATGTTTAGAGTGCTTTATTTGGTTGCTAGGTTCTTCGAACTAAGTGATTCATTGTCCATACTGTGCAATCGTGTCTCATCACTTATATTCTATCATCCCCAGACCACAAACAAATATATCGATCTAGTCTCGAAAATTAGCTGAATCGCTTAACCATTTTCTTACTTACTTACTTACTTTTCTTTTCGTCCTTTCCTTTTTTTTCTTTCTTTTTTTTTCTTTTTTTAGCCATTTTCTATTACTGCTTTTCACATGTTCTTTTTTTTTCATCGCAAATGATCTAATTGAAAAAAGAAAATTAGATTGAGATATTTTTGTTCTAATTTTAATCTTTTCCAGTTCCTGCTATTAGTTCGCACTCTCCGTATATATATCTTGTACAAATCTTGCAATCGATTTTTAACTAACTTCCAGACTAGCTAGAAATTTGAAACTTTCAGGATTGCTCAGAACACGGTGACAACACAATACTTCGAAGTCCGATTTTCGAATTTTTTATTAGTTTTCTTATAATTAAATAAAATATGAAAATAATAACATCCTAATAGCGTTATTATAGCCATTAAAATATTAGCTATAATTTAATTGTTGCCAAAAAAAATTTACGAGTTCATTTTCTTTCGACATAAAAATAAATACATTTAATTAAACGTGAACATTAAAAAATTATTAAAAGTTAAATTATGCATCTCACAAAAATTGACGTCATTATCACTTTAAAGATTTTCTACTCATTGATAAGAGCTCTATGATTAATCAGAAAATTTAAAACATGGTATGTAGAAAGTTTTTTTTATCTTATAATTATTTTTAATTCATTTTGCACGCGCGCTTCTTATTTCCTAATTCAAAATTATTCAAAAAAACTTTCTCGATAGTGTTTGTAAGTAGGAATTGACTTTAAAAAATTTTCTTTTATATTACTTGCTTCCTTTGATTTGAAATAAAACATTATCTATGATAACAGTTTTAACTTGAATAGTTAGTAATTCAAACATAAATATATGGAAGAAAGGAAAAAAAAAGAAAAAAATCCCAATACTTTCATTTAACACAATTATGCAACTTTTTTTTTACAAATAATTATAATAATAACAATATAAAGAGTAGAATGAAAAATGAATTTCAATTAATAAGCTAAAACAAATTCCCGAAGATCATGCAGACTTTTCGTCAGGAGAACTCTCTGTATATATAAGAATAAAAGGCAAATAGGTGAATCTCTGCAAATGGATCACAATGATGAAACTCAAAGATATTTTAGTGTTTTAAGCAGAAAAGTTTACAAATTGCCTATTGAATAGATTTTATATTAATTCATAAATTTGAAGCATTAGTTTAAGCATATATATACACTTATGTTTGTGAAAATTGCGACACCAAGAAGGAATGGCAATATCAGAATGATATTTATTGGGAACATACATTATAGTAGGAAGAACAATTGATTAAAATTTCAGGAAATTTGGAGTAATATGTACTGAGAAAACAGTACATAAAGCAGCGACCTCTGTGAGAAATGATAGCACTTATCTGCCTAGAGGCATTGAACCAAACAGCGACTGGATGACATGTACGGGTAAAGCACCTCATGAAGCTTCAACACGATGCCACAATTCATCGATCGTAATCACTAGTGAGTGGTGAGAGGTCAGTCGCTTTTCAACGATTAAACAGTACTTTCATTGGTGCGAGATCAGGAGAATGCGCTGGCCAGAGCAGCAGTCGAACACATTCTGCATCAAGAAAGGGACGGACAATACGGACAACTTGCGGTCGTGCATTGTCCTACTTAAGTATTGCGCTTCGGAGGCCTTGAATATAGGGCAGAGCGAAGGACCTTAACTCATCAGAAATGTAATGGCTGGTATTCAGAGTGGCGGGAATGAAAACAAGAGGTGATCGAGACGTGTATCCAATGGTAACGAATACCATGACTCCAGGTGGTGACCCAGTATGCAGCTACCAAAATTTTGATTACCCTCAAAACTGCATCACTGATATAGGCGCCTTTAATGTGCGATCAACGACAAACCTGGACGCAGGAATGGCGTAAAGCCGCCTTTCAGACAAATCACAATCCTGTTTACAGCATCAGGATTGCCTTATCCGTATTTACCGGCATTGTGAATAATGCACATTGCCAGATGGGATTCGACATCGTCACACTGTCCATCACCTGCAATGATGGTATGGAGCCCCATTGGATACACGTCTCGATTACTTGTTGCTCGCATTCCCGGCACTCTGAATAGCGGCCATTAAATTGCTGGTGATTTAGGACCCGCTCATCTGCTCTATATTCAAGGCCTCCATAGCGTAATATTTAAGCAGGATAATGCACGACCGAAAGCTGTCTGTATTGTCTGGACCTTCCTTGATATAGAATGTTTTCAACCGTTGCTCTGGCCAGCGTGTCTCCTGATCTCGCACCAATGAAAATGACTGCTTAACCGTTGAAAAGCGAGTGACCCGCCACCACTCACTAGACACTACGATCGATGAATCGTGGCATCGTGTTGAAACTTCATGAAGTGCTGTACTGTACCCGAATATGTCATCCAATTGCTGTTTGATTCAATGCCTAGGCAGATAACTGTAGTTATTCTCCTAGAGGTCGCTGCTTTATGTACTGTTTTCTCAGGATATATTACTCAAAACTTCCTGAAAATTTAATCAAGTGTTCTTCCTACTATAATGTATGTGGTATGTGCCCAATAAATATCATTCTTATATTCGCATTCCTTCTTGGTGTTGCAATTTTCACAATCATGAGTATATATATAAGTTTTAAAGCTGTAAAGTATCAACAATTTCCCTCATGCAACCATTACCATCTAAAAGATATTATTTCTTACTGAAATACTTGTTTTTCCATGCTTGACTTTTGTCTTTTAAAATAAATACTTAAGGTGTTATTTTTATGCATGAAATTGTTATTTTATTATTTTTAGTAGTAGTAGAAGTGTGGGTGATAATAGTAGTAATAGTAATTGTTATTGTTGTCTTTACGCTTAATTTTTATTTGACCTCACTCAATATAATTCAAAATGTTTCAGAAAGAAAACACTACTATACGGATAGAAACTGCATATATGCTAAACATATATATATAACCTGGTTTTAAAATATTTTTTCAGATATCTTGGAACTGTTCCTCAGTGCAGAAATAGAAGAAAGAAAGAAAGAAAGAAAGAAAGAAAGAAAGAAAGAAAGACATTGGATAAGTATTAAAATAAATCATCATTTCCTTATTTAAATTTATAAATTCAATTTACTTCCTTAAAAAAAAAAAAAACGTATTAATGGATAGTTTTAATTTGCCTGAAGAAATAATTTGATAATGTGTATTTTTTAAGATTTTATTTACAATTACAAATTTCAAAAACTAATTTTTACTTTCTCTTACCCATAAGATAGGGAAGTTTTTTTTTTTTTTTTTTTTTTTTTTTTTTTGTGTGTGTGTGTGTGTCAAATTTTCCAAAATAAGTTTTTGTTATATTTGCACGTTTTGAGGTACCCTGAATCCAAAAACCATGTTTTAGCAGTTGGTCTCTCTCTCTCTCTCTGTGTGTGTGTGTGTGTGTGTGTCTGTTATCAGCATATTTCAAAAACAAATTATAGCAGAAAGTCCAAGCTTGGCATTCTAAATGTGTATCATATAGGGATGCTACACCAAACTTTTCGTTGAGATCAAGCAAATGGTTCGTGTACAGGAACGTCCAAGAGAATTCAAATACATTATTTGTCCATGGGGAAATTGCTGGTAAGTACAGTGTAAAATTTATGGGCTGACTTCAACAAAATTTATAACATGCATAAAAGTATGTTTTGTAAAAACTGTTGTACAGAAATCATTCATCATTCATTTACAAGGCTACTCAAAGTATTTGGATATATTGCGTCTATACTTGAAAATTGCTGGAATTGTAATTTATTTTGTGTTAGGTGTTTTTTCAAGTGAAACTGAATTTAAGTACACAATATTATTTAAAGTGCATATTGATTATAGCCAACATACAGGGCTACCCAAAATTAAGCTAAACGTTCTTTCCTATTGAATGTAACTGACAGAAGTGATTAGCTACATTTTATTATGTAGACGAACACTACTCAGGAAGCAAAATTAATTTTTCATACGCATACTGTAAACAAAGTAATTTTTGAATTTTCAAATCTAATTTTTTGCATGAAATCACGTTTTCATGTGCCCTGATTACTAAAGTCCAATTTTTAGCAGTCGATCTGTATAGCTGTCATATCTGTTATCAGAATAACTTAAAAACAAATAGCTGCAGGAAATTCAAATTTGGTATTTTGAAATTCGTATTAGGTTGCCATTTAAATTTGAAGGCAAATTAATAACAACTTTGATTTTTCTTTTAAATAATTGTATATACTATGTAATTGGACAAGAAGTTGAGGGGGTCGGTAGCTCCCTTCACACAGAATTACATGTCAAATAAAACTGTTGCTAAACCTATTTTAGATTATTTTTAAAGTTCATTGAACTTTATTATCTTGTACGCTATTGTTCTTCAGACTTAATATGCAATCTATCTTTGTAATATTGAAATGCAGTATAAGAGAAAGTCGTGTGAGTGACACACCAGATTATTTTTTATCTTTATCATTCCCTCACTTGAGGGAATAATGTTTCTGCCAAAGAATTTCTCTATGGATTTAATAATAATAATAAAAAAACATGGGGAAAAGAAGAAAGAGGGAAAACTGAAAACTGAAATACAAATTCTGTAACAGCAAAAATACAAAATAACTTCTGAAATATTAAAAAAAGATCAAAGTAAGATCTGTTTTAGAAAGAACTAGGCGGAAATTAAAAACAAAAAGAGAAGAATAGTAGAAAAGTCCAAAAAAAAATCTAGGGGAAAAAAAAAAAAAAAGAGAAAGAAAAATCTTGAAATAATTTTAAAATCTAAATTTCAAAGTATTACAGTATTTTTTAATATTAAATATAACGATTATTTATTTATGTATTTATTTATTTATTTTTCAAGTTTTTTTTTTTTTTTTTTTTTTTTTTTTTAATATCACTTTTTAAAGTCGGAAATTTTTATGAATCCAATATTTTCTCCTGTTGAATATAGGAAAACATAATAATAAAAAGTCCCTATATACAAATTGGCAACACTGCCCCATATGATACATACTTTTAATATAAAGTTTCTGCTGGTGCTTATTACTTTCTTTTATATTCAATGAAAGAGCGTACTGGTTTTGTAAAAAATTTTTACTACCAGTTTTTGATGGATTTACACGTTTTGAGAGATGTAGAACTTAAGTTGAACATTTTAGAAAAAGTTTGCCTGCGTGTATCAAACATATTGTGGCAACTGTGTCTCAGGAACAACTGCTCAAAATTTCATACAAATTTATATGTTGTTGCATCTTGACATAACGCAGTGCATATCACCTTTTGGTGAAAATCGCCCCATAGGTAGCGTTGTTTGTCCTCCTGTTTTTAGGTTGATTTCTTTAGAAATCGACCTATTGCAATCACTTCGTTTATCTATACATATATATATATATATATATATATATATATAATGAAAATTTTGTCATCACGATAACTCCCGAAATAATACTCCAAATGGAACCAAAATTTGGACAGTGAACTGATCTTATAAATATCTTGGATGAGTTCGTTAACCAAGTTGCTCCGACTTTTTGTTTTCAAGTGGCAGCTACTTGAAAATTTCAAACCGGCATTGTAAAAAGCATATTTAAAGCAAGATTTGCTTGAATTTTGTGGTAAATACAGGTCACATAAGGGTCTCAATAAATTTTATTAATGAAGTTTATCCGCCATTTTTAATAAAATGGCAGATATTTTA
This sequence comes from Salticus scenicus, assembly GCA_963930645.1. Classification (NCBI taxonomy): domain Eukaryota; kingdom Metazoa; phylum Arthropoda; class Arachnida; order Araneae; family Salticidae; genus Salticus; species Salticus scenicus. The sequence goes on along the minus strand of OZ005650.1, from coordinate 302,984,693 downwards.
AGTTAAGTGGGACCACTTGAAATCAGGCTACCACTTGAAAATTTAAAATCACTATAACTTCCGAAATAATACTCCAAATCGAACCAAATTTAGACAGTGTCTTAACTTATCTTATAAATATCTTAGGTGAGTTTATTAACCAAGTTGCTCCGCCATTTTGTTTTCAAGTGGACACCACATGAAAATTTCAAATTCAAATTGTAAAAAGCGTATTCCGAATTTGTTTGAAATTTGATGTAAATATAAACCACATAAGTGTCTCAATGAAGTTTATTAATGAAATTTATCCGTCATTTTTAATAAAGTGGTAGATATCTTAAGTTAAGCAGGGCCACTTGAAATCACGCTACCACTTGAAAATTTAAAATCACAATAACTTCTGAAATAATTCTCCAAATCGAACCAAATCTGGACAGTGTCTTAATTTATCTTATAAATAACTTAGATGAATTTGTTAACTAAGTTGCTCCGCCATTTTGTTTTCAAGTGGAGACCACTTGAAAATTTCAAATTCAAATTGCAAAAAGCGTATTCCGAATTTGTTTTTAATTTTGATTCATACATAGATTATACAAGTGTCTCAAATAACTTTATTAATGAACTTTATCCGCCATTTTTAATAAAGTGGCGGATATCTTAAGTTAAGCGGGACCACTTGAAATCAGGCTACCACTTGAAAATTTAAAACCATGATAACTTCCGAAATAATACTCCAAATGTAGCCAAATTTGAACAGTGTCTTAACTTAGCTTATAAATATCTTAGATGAGTTTGTTAACCAAGTTGCTCCGCCATTTTGTTTTCAAGTGGAGACCACTTGAAAATTTCAAATTTAAATTGTAAAAAGCGTATTCCGAAATAGTTTGAATTTTTATGTAAATATAAATCACATAAGGATCTCAATGATATTTATTAGTAAACTATATCCGCCATTTTTAATAAAGTGGCAGATATCTTAAGTTTAGCAGGACCACTTGAAATCAGGCTCCCACTTGAAAATTTAAAATCACGATAACTTTTGAAATAATACTCCAAATCGAACCAAATTTGGAAAGTGATATTATCATATAATTTTCTTGAATGTTTTCACTGGGCAACTTGTCCCGACATCTTGTTTCTAAGTTCCAGCCACTTGAAATCACACTGCAACTTGAAAATATGCCATCACGATAACTTTTAAAATACTAAACTGATTCAAATAAAAGTTGGATAGTGAACTTATGGTTCAAATATCTAGGATAAGTTTACTTGGTGACTTGATCTGCAATTTTATTTCCAAGTGGCGGCCACTTTTGCAACAACTTAGACTGCTACTTGAAAATTTGCCATAAAATTAACTTTTGAAACACGGCACTGATTTAAACCACAGTTGGACAGTGAACCTATGCTTCAAATATCTTGGATGTGTTTGCTGGGCAACTTGTTCCACTGTATTGTTTCCAACTGGTGACCACTTGAAAATTTGTTATCACGGTAACTTTAGAAATACTTAAACAATTTAAATCAAAGTTGAAAAATGGATTTATCATTCAAACAACAAAAATCTAGAATATTCACGTAACTCGTGAACCAATCACGTCATTGCGTCCATCTTTGGTATATCGATAATTAGTATTTTCTCGCCAAAAGTCGCCAAAAAAGTCGCCATAGGGGAAAAGTCGCCAAATTTGGCGCCAAATCCATTGCCTGCTTTATTGGATATCTTTAACACGTTTTTAAGGAAAAATTAGGCTATTTTAATGCTAAAACAAACTAGAAATTCAGAAAACTGACATTTTATTAACTTACATAGCCTCTTTGAAAGAATTTCTACAAAAAAAAAACTTATTTTCAAATTTGCAGCGATATCTTAGATGAGGAACTTTCTCTGTCATTTTGATCGAAGTGCCAACCACTTAATTTTTCAACACGATGACTTTTGAGATTTTGAATTAATTCGAACTATATGTGTACAGTAGACTTATCTCACAAATATATTTCATATATTTGTCAACTTAACTCACCATTTTGTTTCCAAGCGCCGGCCACTTGAAAATTTTAAATTCACAGAAAAAGATATTTATGAACCGATTTGCTTAAAACTCCATATGTGCATAGCCTGCATGAATATTTCTACCAAGTGCATTAATAATTTGTAGCCGCCATTTTGAAATAAAATGACAGCTACTTGATAAGGGAAAAGAAATCAACCTACCCTTCCGAATAAGCCGGAAGGACTTGTTTCTATTTTTATTTTTATTTATTTATTTATTTATTTTTTACATGGCGATATAAGACAAAATTTCTTATAAATACACACAATGAGAATTATTCTTAACAAATCCTTACGAAATTAAAAAGAATAATTTATAATTGTAATAGGCAACTAAGAAATTTTTTTGGACAAGTCGTAGCAACGCGTCCTCATCTCGAGGGGGGACAAAGTTTTAATATGTATATCTTTGAAAAAAAAAAAAACTCATCAATACCTTTAAAACGAATATTTGATCCATAAACCTATGATAATTTCAAAGAAAGTTTTTGATTTTTTTTTTTTTTTTTTTCCTTTTTAATTTTTAACAACAACAACAAAAAAAAAAAGTATTTTTTAAAATATTGTTAGTAAGCACAAAATTGACTTTCTTTGAACATTTAGTATTATACTTCTATTAAAAATAAAGGAATGACAACGCCACTTGTTGAAAGACTGATCCCATAATGTAATCAGCACCAGTTTAGGTCAAGGACCAATTAAATACCAAGTTTGGTTAAATTTCATTGTTTGGTTTGTGAAAGACAGCGTGGACAAAATTTATGATAGACACCGAGAAAGACAGGCAGACAGGCAAACAATTTCTAAAAATGATCAAATCGTGTTCAGAACATCTCAAAACATATAAATCCATCAAAAACTGAGGTCGAAAATTTTCACGAATCCAGTATTTACTTCTTATGTATATAGAAGGAAGTAAATACAATTTGGAAAATTTGACCCCCCCCCCCCCAAAAAAAAATAAATAAATAAATAAATAAAAATAAAAATAAAAATAAAAAATTAATTAATTAATTAATTAAAATAAATAAATAAATAAAAATAAAAAAAGATATTTTCGGTATCTTTGTAAGGGTTAAGGAAAAAACTAGTTGCATAGGTGGACTCTGCTCAGTTCCCCACCATATTTATGGTCTCATAAATTTCTAGTGCGAGACATATTATAATCATGTTAAAAAAATGAATTTGACCAAAGCTTGATACAGTGACAGAAAGAAATACCCGCCTAATAGGCTATCCATCGTTCACTTCGATATATATATCTTATTCTAATCTATTAATTTATTTTATCAGGGTCAATTCCGTTGTTTATGTTTCATGCTACTATTTCCAATGCAATAATCCTCAAAATTCATATTTATATGAAAAAATTACAATTTCGCTATGTTGATAAAATCGTAAATTACGAATAATTTACGAAATTTTCCTATTAGAATATTTGCATTCAATCATGTTCAAAAAAATATCATAAACGTAATTTTGAAGTTGTCTAATGTATTTATGATCCTCAAAATGGAAGTTTATGCTCAATTTTGCTTTATTCTGACATGTTAAGTAAATCGTAAATTCCAAATAACTTACGAATTTTTTAAATTGGAAAAATCATAGTCTATGATATTCATGCCAGTAACCTAAATAATATTTCGAAAGTGGTTTGACATCTTTACGATGAAAATATCCCTAAAAATTGACGTTTATGTGAAATTTTGCTCTATTCTGCCATGTTAAGAAATTCGTAAATTTCCAATAACTTACAAAATTTTTATATTGGAAAATTCATAGTCATTAACATTTATGCCAGTGTCCTAAATAATATTTCAAAAGTAGTCTGACATCTTTACGATGAAACTATCTCTCAAAATTGACGTTTATGTGAAATTTTGCCCTATACTGCCATGTTAAGAAATTCGTAAATTTCCAATAACTTGCGAAATTTTCAAAGTAGCATATTTATAGTTACTGATGTTCATTCCGGCATCAAAACGGATATTTGAAAACTGGTCTGACATTTTTACAGTAAAAAGATTCCCTTTAATGCACGTTTAAGTGAATTTTTGTCCTATTCTCCCATGTTAAGAAAATCGTAAATTTCTAATAACTTACGAAGTTTTTAAATTCGAATGTTGAAAATGAATAGGGTTCTTGCCAGTGTCGAAAGTAATATTTTAAAACTGATCTGACCTCTCTGCGACAATTTGTTCTTGAGATATCGTGTACACAGACTAACAAACTAACGGACTAACAGACTAACAGACTAACAGACACCCTACAGACAGACACCATACAAATTTTGTCATATTCGGATTCCTCACACCTGAAAACGTGTAAAAAAGTAAAAAAAATCGAGGTCGAAAATTTTCACGATTACCTAAGTTCCCCATACCTATAGTATGATGGGGAACTAAAAATTTTCACGATTACCTAAGTTCCAAATACCTATAGTATGATGGAGAATTAAAAATACGAATTTATTTTGCAATTGATTTTTTAGAAATTTGGCTACATTGAAATTCTATATAGTTTTACAATACAAAATATAGTTCCAAGAATACAAAATCACATATACTAATAGATTTAGAAACTCAGTTTCTTAATTTTATAAAATACGTATTTACTCTAATGTTTTATAAAGCAAAAGAAAAAAAAAAAAAAAAAAAAGTGAATGTTTTTCATCTGAACTAATATTTCACCAATTCTTAGAAATTCTTCTCTGAAAGTTTTTATACGGATCACATCACAATAAAATTCTTGAATAGCAGTATTTGCGGACAAAATATCTCAGCAAACAAATAAGAAAAATGTTTTTTGATTATTTTTATGAGATAGCTTACATTTTTACCTCTTTAACTAGATATATTAAAGGAATAAAATAAACCATTTTCAACAGATGTCTCTGTAATAACTGTGATTCCGTAAAGTATGCTAAGCTTTAGCTAACTTTTACTTTATTTAGTTTTTTAACCATAACTACAACAAAAAGCAATTCATTTCTTTCTTTCTTTCTTTTTTATGTCTTGGCCATAAATAGTAATAAAATAATTTTCCCGGCGAAACACGTCGAATTTGACAAGTTTGTAAGTGATAGTATACGAAAAGAAGAATTCCATAAATTAAGAGAGAAAAACTGTGTTTTACAGTGAAATAATCACGTAAAATAGGCTCTGGAAAAAAAAATATGCTATAAATTTTGTCGATTTTAAACTGAAATACTGTAAAGGATTTTCTAAATGTTTATTGTATATCTATGAATGTCCCTACAATCCTCCTCCACCACCACCCCTCAAAAAAAAAAAAAAAAAAAAAAAAAAAGAAGAAGAAGAAGAAGCTAATAGATGGAAAGTGCCGGATTCGATCTCAGATCGTGCTTGTTGATTTATAGTTAGAAGTTTTTCGTGGTTTTCTCCAAATCTCGTGTAAATACGGGCTAGGCGGCCCAAAAATAAATCTTAAAGAATGTTGTCATTCCACTCAGGCATAAGACCCATGTAGTTAATGGGCCTTATTCTCTGCAACCCCCCCCCCCAAATAATAATAATAATAATAATAATAATAATAATAAGGACATGATCATAATTTATTCATTGGTCTAAAGATATTTAAGATATTATTTATAGTTCCCCGTCGTACTAAAGGTAGATGGATTTTAATTATTCGTTAAAATTTTCGACACCGGTTATTTGACGTTTTTTACACGTTTTCACTTTTAAGGAATCCGAAATCTGATGCCCATCTGCAGATTCGTCAGTTCGTTAATTTCTTAGTTGTTTCGTTAGTCTGGGTATCCATTTTCTTAAAAACGAATGATCTTCATCGTAAAGAGGTTGAACTAGTTTGTAAATATCACTTATGATACTAGTGAAAGAGCGTTATTAGTTTGCAACATTTTATTTTTAAAACTTCGCATGTTATTCGAAATTTACTATTTTCTCAACATGGGAGAATGGGCCAAAATTTTACATAAACATATATTATGAATATTATTTTCATCGTAATGATGTCGGACGACTTTTAAAATATTATTTATAATATTGTAATAAACATTAAGGATATCAACATTCTAATTTGAAAATTTTGTAAGTTATTCCAAATTTGTTATTTTTTTAACATAGAAAAATACGGCAATGTTTCACATACATTTGCTTTATGGGATTACTTCATCGGAAAGAGTTTTGGGAAAAAATTTTGCTTGAAAATGACGGACCAGTTTTAAAATATCATTTATGATACTGGCATGGATATCATTTCATGAGAATATCCGACTTTAAAAATTTCTTAAATTATTGAAAATTGAAGAATTTCATAACCTAACAGAATAGGACAAATACTTCACATAAACTGCATTATAGGGATTATTTTATTAGAAAGAATTATGGAATTTCATGAAAATTACAATACGAAATTTATTCTAATAAAATTAATCCTAAAATTAGATAATTATAAATAAATAGAAGTCTGGAAAGGGTAGTCTAGTAGGAGGAAGCATTTCAATGTTCGATCGGGCCTGGCATCAGCCGAATTTATTGCGGTTATCATAAGCTTAGTATGACCAATCATAGAAACTTATGAGAATAAATATATGATGGAGAACTGAGCACCACCGACTATGTCAATTTACCAGGTTATCAAACTTTAGTCGGGTACATTTTTATTTATTTATTTATTTTATTTGTTTATATATTTTGTGTTTATTTATTTATTTTTGAATTGGAAGCAATTGATATTTTAAATAAGACCATGTCCAGGAGATGTATCAATAGAATAGAATTTACCTGCATAGCACGTACTAAGTAAGAATCCAGGATTGTTAACAAAAATTTCTTCCACTAAAATTCAGGGCAAGAGAAAGTAACATGAATGTTACATCAGATTATTTGAATGATGAATATTTTATCTTGCTCAGCTAAACATATTAATAATGTAATACTCTCGTTTTTAACACATGCTTCGTGAGAACGGCACTTCCATAAACTTATCTATGACAAATCTATCTTTTATACTAAAATGCAAAAGCATTAAATTTCCATTTTTAATGACCATAAATATTTTATACACATTTATGATGCCTTTACAGGAACTGTTATCCCACACAGTATGCTAAAATAAAACTGTCGTTTTTGTCGTAAAATAACAAAAGCTATCCATTTCTTGTTTTTATGACTAGATCGATAATAACGGTATGATAATTTTCATAATGCAAAAGCGTCTGCAAAAGATCATTTGAAAAATCACTGTTACAGTTATGAGCATAAAAATTAGACAAAATTACGGATATTCTTTTCCGGAAAATACATAACCCATCGTGCATTTCTAGTTCGACGGTCATCTAAAATAAATAATAAATAAATAAATGAAAACAAGGAACGAAAATTAGACGGTTTGCACAGATTATAAACACTTTCCAATTGTACTTACTCATTACTTAGTTTAAAATGCAATGTATTTTACTTTCAGGATGGCATCCTAAAATACATTTGGCTTTTAATTAGAAAAGAAGGAAATTCTAAAAAAAATGTTAGGAATATATCTGTACTGATAAGTATAAAGGATTTAAGTCCATATTCTTGATTTTTCAGGAGACGAAAAATAAAGTTAAACTAACTAAAAACTAATCAGCAGAATCGATTAGGAAAGGGGATTTCGTTGACTTATACCCTTTATACCATTCAGTGATTGTCAATCTTCATTTAATAACGGTAAAAAATTGAATTAAATATTTTATACCATAAATGAATGGTAAATTTCTGGCTTGAACCTTTTTTTACCAATGGATTTTCTCAAAGACTAAATGACATAGACTTAAATCCTTTATACCAATCGATAGAGAATTTTTTTCTGAGTCTGACTATGTACTTAACTCAAAATCGACATTTTTGGACTTAAATCCTTTATACTTATCAGTATAGATATACAGTAGCCGCCGCTTTATAAAACCACGATTGCTTTCATCAAAATGATTTTATTAAGCGGCTGATTTTTATATCCGGCGAACACGGCCGAACTGAATAAAAGAGTATTCATTACCTAAATGTAGAAAGAAATTCTTCTTCGCCCTTCTATCTATCAACTAGCCATCCGTAGGAATGGAGTTTTTGCTACTTATCATTCATGTAAAATTTTCTGCTTTTAGGGACAAAATTACGTAAAAGATTTCTTTGACCTGGCATTCTTGTATTTATCTAGATCTACAGGGTGATTCAAAAAAACGTGGACAAAATGATACGACAGATCAGTCATACAACAAGGATCAAAAATCGCATAGGAACAGAGGGTCGCAAACGCCTGTAGAGGGCGCTAGAACAAAGAGAGGGCGTTGCGATACAAACAAGAGCTGAGCAAACGGAGATTGTCTTCATTCAAGCCATGGATGCGTTGGGCATAACATGGCTAGTTACACGCAACGCGAAATGGCTGACATACATTTAACTTACGGCATGGCCAACTGCAATGGACGAGAAGCCTTGCGAATGTATCGTGAGAAATATCCTGATAGAAAGGTGCCTAGCCGCCCATTCTTTGCCACTCTGCATCGACGATTGTGTGAAACCGGCTCGTTCGACGTGCACAAGCCGGATGCTGGTTGCCAACGAATAATTCAGACAGACGATGCTGTACAAAGAGTTGTCTAAGAACTCCAGCGTAATTCTTCAACGAGTACACGAGTTGTATCCCGAAAGACCCATATCCCCCAAGCTACCGTCTGGCGCATTGTACACAACGAAGGACGACATCCTTATCATTTACAACGCGTCCAGGCACTGGAACCGGGAGACTACAACAATCGTATGAATTTTGGGCAGTGGTTTTTGCAGTAAGTGTTCTTTTCACGGATGACGCTGCGTTCACATTAGAGGGTGTGATGAACTTTCACAACCTGCATACGTGGACGGAAGAAAAATCGCGTGCTACACGTCCGCTCGGCGTACAACGAAAATTTTCCGTTAACGTGTGGGCTGGCGTTGTAGGAGACTGTTTACTTAGTCCGTACATACTCCCAGAAAGACTTAACAGCCCCATTTATCTAACATTCTTGCAAGAGGTTCTGCCAGAAATGCTGAATGATGTTCCGATGACTATTCGTCAACGCATTCGATTTCAACACGACGAAGCTCCTGCACATTTCAGCACAGACGCCAGAGCAAACCTGCAGGCTACTTTTCCTGGCGGCTGGATTGATCGCGGTGGACCAATCGCATGGCCACTAAGATCACCAGACCTGTCTCCCTTGGATTTTTTCTTATGGGGATTTTTAAAAGGACTTGTGTATGAAACACCTGTTGCAACGCCGGAAGACTTGGTAGGAAGAATCGTTGTGGGTGCAGAATGTGTTCGAGATACACCTGGTATCTTTGAGAAGGTGCGGCGTTCTATGCAACGTAGATGCCAGGTGTGTCTCGATGCATCTGGTTAAACTTTGAGCATCTCCTGTAGGCTCGACATTTGGCTTGCATTAGTCTTATGTGACTGAGTAATTATCAATAAAAGGATCTGTAATGGTTTTGTTTCTTCTCTTTGTGTTATGTATTATTTTAGACGCCCTGTAGCGGCTCCGGATCGCAGTTGCGACCCTCTGTTCCTATTCGATTTTTGATCCTTGTTGTATGACTGATGTACCATTTCATTTTGTCCACGTTTTTTTGAATCACCCTGTAGAAGTGCTACGTTTGTGACTTCTGCTCTCCTTATTCATTTTCGCTTGCGATTCAACTTCCGTTTGATACAATTTAGGCACTAATAACATCTTTATTATTATGTTTACATGAAACAAGCTGAGAAATTTCAAGCTTCGATGTGGCCTTCCTTTGACTATACATTTGAAGAAAACCTTCATACTTTACCAAAAATTTTACGCTTCACCTTCAAAATAAAAACAACCCGCTTGCATATCTTGCAGATAAGTTGCTTCAAAATAAGAGCTACAAACTCTATTTTAATATTTTAAGGCAGAAAAAAATACTCATTGGCCAATCATTTGAAGAATTCATACTACAACACATGGTGGGGCGTGTTTTTCTTTCCTTTTTTTTTTTTTTTCTTTGAGGCATATAATTTTCGCCAAAGAGTAAAAATGAGATGGCTTTGTATGTTTTATTTCTTTTTCTCTTTTTAAAACTCCGGTGAGAAAATATAATTCGTTGTTTAGCTTACATGCATGATAATTTTTACTTTTGAAGAGATTTTCTTTTGAGTTTATTAACCGGCGATGATGATATTATTAAGCGGCGGTTTATACTGATTTGATTCCAGACCCAGAAATTTGATCAGATTAAGCGGCTGATTTTATTAACCAGTGATTATAAAGCGGCGGCTACTGTATTCCTAATATTTTTTAAATTCTTTAATTCTATACATTTTCCTACAGTCGGCAGGACATGATTCGACAAGGATTTATTTAACAAAACAGTATTAAGTGTACTTTTTAAAATAGGAATTTTTGCTAGCACTCGAATAATTTTGCTGCCAACTGAATATTTTAAAATAAAACACGTAATAGGTTACTTCTGTGTAGCCCTATGTATTGTCTAAGAATAGCAAGATTACAAAAATATATTTTGTTTTTAACTATGTAATAAGGAACCTCACAAAAATATTTTTAAAGCTTTATATCTGAAAAGAAGGCATTAAAAAAGTTGCTTTTCTGTTTATCTGCATGTTACATTGCGCGGGGGAAAAAAAAAATCGAGCCCTGATACCTTTTTTCTGGTTCTTATGGGGCCGCGGTAGCCCAGTCGGTAGAGCGCCGGCCTCGTAATTGGAAGATTGCGGGTTCGGTACTCGAGCCGGCCAAAGACCGTCGTGTACACTAATGGTGGCTGGTGCACGTAAAATCTGTCGTGGCCGCAATGTCCTCCATGTTCCCATAAAAAATTATACCTCTGGGGGGTCACCGAAGCGGGAGAGCTATCCCTTCCGTGGAAGATCAAAATTGTGATGGCATGTCTCCGGACCACCTCTAGGGGTGTGTCCCAGACCGTCGCCAATTGCCCATCTGCGCAGCACTAGTGCGATGTAAAACCCAACCATCCATCCATCTGGTTCTTATGTAAAATGACCTCCTGAATCCGAATATGACCTCCATTTTGGCCAATCACCCACCGTTTTCGCGGGACGTCACCCCCTTCCCCAATTTTTATAACTGTTCGGTAATTTTATGTTCATGAATTTGATTTGGAGGGTGGAAAAGGATTATTTTAACGCTTAAAAAAGAGAAAAAAAAATTAGATATAAAAAATAGTAATAATAATAGATTAATAAATAAATATATATATATATATATATATATATATATATATATATATATATATATATATATATATAATTTCTAATTTCAGTGTCGAATCGCCCCTAAATTACCCCCATTGCTGCAAATGTTCCTCTTTTAGAATATTTATCCTCTGTAGCCCCTCAGAAGATATTTAACAGTTAATCCTCCGCGTATGGTGACCGTGATTTCGACGGGCAAAAGAACTTTTTACATTAAATTTAATTTACACCACAATTTCTAAAATACTATTTTTAACAGATAAATTACTGAAAATTATTATCCCACTAAATTACATTTCCACCACTAATTATAATATGCAATGTTTGATCACTATAAATCCTGAAAACTAATGAAACATGTTTTTATTCAAAAATAGTGGTATTGAGAAACAAGACTATTTGCAAACTGTGTATGTAAACACAGTAAATACAAAATAATCTCCCAGGTTTCTCGGAGGGTTAAAATAATCCTCTCCCCCCTTCCAAATCAAATTCATAACCATAAAATTACCGAACAGTGATAAAAACAGAGGAGCGTCCTGAAAAAACAGTGGGTGATGGGGCGAAATTGGCACCATATTCGGATTCAGGAGGTTATTTTACATCAGAATTTGCATGAATGGTATTGGGGCCAATTTTCGTGCAGAGCAGTGTTGTCTAAACTTTGCATGCGTACGTATAATGTATTCAGAAAATCCTCATTAGCACACATATATACTAATCAGTTTCATTATTTACACCCTTTTCGATAGAAGACTTCCCATAGTGAACTTGAACTGCATCTAATAATTTCAAAGCATTCTATATATTTTATAAATATGTCATATAAATATTAACTAAAATTAAAGCTGGAACATGCAAATTAATTGAAATCATAATCACTGTTAAACATTATTAAAAAGTATTAAAAACCTTTAATACAACTTATAATGCGATTCCACAATTTCTTAATAATAGCCCTTGATGTATATTGTATGGCCCTCTAACCCTTAATGCTAATCATAGCGCTAATCTTTATAGTTAATGCTAATCATACCATGTTCCATAGAGAACACGTTTTTGTGCATAGGAATAATAAATATCAATTTCATAATGTTTTCTGTAGTACATAGCATAGATAGTAAATTGTGCTTTATGGAAATGCTTTTTATATAATGCAATGCCCTGGAATTTCTCTAGGTGTCCCTGTACCCAAACCAGTTATGCAATTTATTATATTTTCAATAGGAAACATGCCATAGTAAATTTGAATAACATACATTATTTTCAAAATGTTCAGGCAACTTGGTAAACAGACAAGCAAACGAACATTCAAAACTTTGTTGGAAAAGCGACAAAAAAAAAAAAAAAAAAAAAAAAAAAAAGAAAGAAAGAAAGAAAGAAACTAAAACTTGTGATAAAACTAAAAATGTCCTTTAAGCCATTTCATTTTTGTACATCTTGACAATATATCTAAATATTTTGTGTGCGCTGTAAAACAATCATTATTGCTAAGAATACCCAATTTTATGGGAAACGTGCTTATGCGCATCTGTTAATTTGATTTTGTTTCCTGTTGTATAAAAGTACTAAAACAGATTTTAAAGAAAAGAAAAACATACAGACAGTAATGCTTTGAAATACTTTTGTAATCACCCTGTACACAAAACCATTAGTGCTACTTATACTATTTTCATTAAGGAACATGTTTTTGTACAGTCATTAAAAAAAAAAAAAAAAAAAAAAAAAAAAACACTCCGACTTATTTTTCTGCAAATCATCGTGCATAAAGATGCGTCGATCTGGTGCCGATCGATCAGTAATAACGTCTAGTTTATAATGGTATACTTAATTTCGCTTAAATGATTCTTCTGCAAATTAAAACATGCACCAACTTCATTTCTTCAAATAGTCACACCTCTATTTGACAATATTTTTCGATTATTTGGATCAAACCAGCCAGGAAAATTGCATAGTTTATATATTTCTATGAAATTTTTATAGAGATATATATGAAGATTACATAAGCTCTCAAATTCTGAGGATATTAATGTAAAATGAATGTGATAAACATTAATTTATATCTTCCCGAAAAATTATTCAATTCAAATTTCATGTTTTAATATTTTAGAATGAAGTGGCCAACCATATTCCATGTTATTATTATTATTATTATTATTAATTAATTAATTAAAACACACACTTTTATTGATAAAAATTATTAATAAAATTATATTTCAAAGATTATGAATTATGACCTACATTAATTTTTGCACGAATAGAATAGGTATCATAAAAAATATGGCTTTTCGAAATTTACAGCTCTTCCCTAATATTATTTTTCAAGTTACAGTGATATTTCATTTCTTATTGGCGTTAGGGAGCCATTACGCGTTATCATTTGTGTCATCTATAACCTTGTATACACAGGAATCTACATTAATAGGTAAGCATAAAATTTGTGGTACACTTTTAACATATTAATTGTAGGAGAAGAGGGTTGAAGAAAATGGTATCATTCGAAAGCTATGATTAGCCAGATGTGCAGAATACAAAAATTATTTCCTTACGATATCAAGAAGGTATTTAAAAATATTTTTATTTTTTATGCATTTTTCCTTTTTATAAACGTATTCTTTTATACTGAAAAATACCTAAAGTTTATTAAATCTAAAGTTATTAAATCTGGCCATTTCTGAAAACTCAAATAAAACCATCGACACAGTAATTTGTATAATGCACATTACTATAGGTACTCTCGACTACAGATTTTTTATTCTAAGAGAAAACAGCCACTAGATGGTAGAAATTTTAGTTAATGAGTGGTAGATCGAAATTTTATAGTGTTGAAAATATCCGCGTTTGTAATGATCGATAGATGGCGCTCTCTGAACTGCAGTTGTTAGTAAATATAATAGCCACGTGTATTCTTTCTCCGCCATTACATCATGGAAAATCGATTGCATAATATGATGATATGCAGTGGTGTGATAATTTCACCTTAGCCCACCAGAGGGCGAGCATTTCATTACAATCGCGGATACGCAAGTTAAAAAAGGATTTGATTTATGAGAGTTCTAATTTTTTTTTTTTTAATGATCTAATTTCTTTTTTAATTTCTTTTTTTTTTTTTTGTGAGTGATTTACGTCAGCTCTAATTTGAAGACATATTTTTAAACAAAAACATAATGCATTCCAATTAACTGGAATTGACTACTTATTATTTATAAAATAGATTTATTACTATAAGCAAGCGAAGTGATGACGTCACTGACCATCCATAGTGCCAAGCAAAAGATTTCCTATGTTAATCGTCCATTGGATTTTTTATTTATTTATTTATTTTATTTTATTATTTTTTTTAAGGAAAATTCTCCCGATTTCAATATAGTTTGAGTATAGTTAAGTTACTGTCTGTGTGTATCAGATTGGGTTATTTTTTCTGTAAAATTCGTAAAAAAAAAAAAAAAAAAAAAAAAAAAAAAAACCTTCCATTTTCGAATATAAACATAAACATTTAATTTTAGTGGAATGAGATTCATTGCAAAGGAACAGATTTGATATCTGCCGTCTCTTAGCTTATATAAAAAAAACTGTTTCACATAAAATCATGAAATTTGGCAGTTTTGTCTCTCTAGTCTAAATAAATAAATAAGTAAATAAATAAAAAGTACTACCGCTGCCGCTTTCGTGTGTGTCTTTTTCGCTTTCTGGGCTTTACAGTAAAAATTATTTCACATAAAAGAAAAAAAAAAAAAAAAAAAATATATATATATATATATATATATATATATGGAATTTGGCTGTTTTGTGCAGAAATTTGTGATAAACATGATGAAATAAAATTTTTATATATCAAAGCATTATTTTAGGTGATATTTAATGTTGAAGTAAGGCAAAATTTATTGTTATGAAAGTTTTATAAAATCAAAAATTATTCATGAAAACCTTAAACCTTATCAGATTTTATTAAGATATAGATGAGCTGATTGGCGTGTGCAGTATGTGACTTATTTTTATTTTATTTTTTTACTTTGACAAATTTTCAAAATTTGTAACGAGTTTTTTTTTTTTTTTTTTTTTTCAAAGTATACGTAATTAGTATCTAGATTACTTCTGTTTTTAAGTTCTCCTATTTCGAAAAATACGTGAAATAATTCTCAAACTTTCGTAGAACACAAAGATATTTTACTTAATTTAAGGCATATTTTATTCAAATATTTCAATTAGATGATTACACACATATATATAAAATAATTCAGCTGAAATATTTTTTGAATGAAGAGAAAGTTTTGCTTCTTTATTTACTCACCTTAATGGAACGGGCGAAAATGTAGCCGTTTCTTTTCTATCAAAGAGCTATTAAAATTGAAATTGATGATATCCGTAAAAAAAGAAAGAAAAAAAGAGGGGGTGAGGTGGGGTCTAGTTTAGGGTCTAGTTTAGGGGTCTAGGACGATAATCCTGATAGTGTACGAAAGTGTTGCGTCTTGCCTAGTAAATTATTATTTCTTACTGTTCCTGATAATTTTTATATGATGTATATAATTGCTATTGAATATGGAAAGGGAAAATAAATTTGATCGAATTTAATATTAATTTGCAATACAGTATATACATACACAGTAACATTTAGTCTTCAAAAAATTAAAATAATTACAAACAAGCAGAAACTATAGTTGTGATTTGTGATAATTATAATAGCATTTGAGTGTAAATTTTTACATGGCTATTTTTATTTATGGATATCTGATGTAAAGGAGCGAAGCCCTCGTAGAGTTTGATCACAGAAACGTGTCGGTGGCAAAACCTGCCTGGCAAAGAAAAACAATATATATTTATAATAGTAATAATCAACTAGTAAAAAATTCCTATGGGAAAGGGGAGCAATGAAAATCCTCAAAACAAGTTGCCAATCCCTTTAAAACGAATAGTGGAACTATAGATCTGTAATAATATGAAGTTATCGATTTATTATTCTTATTCTTATTATCATTTTCATTTTAAACAAAAAACTTTCTTTTTAACACGCTTTTATTAGCTTCATCTGTATGTATGTTTGTAACCGCTCTGGGAGCAAACAAAAAATCTATATTGTAAAAAAAGACATTAATTACGTGAATGCTGTGGCAGTGAGGTAAAGCTCCGGGCTACGAATCTAAAGGTCTAACGTTCGAGCCCAGTCAGGGGAGATTTTTTTAAAAATGGTTTTTGTTTAATTCTAAATTATTTTGTAATCACCCTGTAATATGGTGTGTCACTCACACAATTTTTTCTTACCCTGCATTTTAATACTATAAAGATAGATATTTTGTGCTTTTTAGTTCACATTTCAATAAAAGCGTGTTCTTTAATTTTTTAAAAGTATAATTTTATATATTTTCCAATACAAAAATTCACGCACTATAAATTATTTATTAAAATTAATTTTTATTATTTTTTTTCCATTATGAATACAGATAATTTTCATCTCAGAGAAATATTATACTAAACGTCGAATGAAAGTTAATTTTGCTCCCTACAGACATCTTAAAAATTTCTTTTTTTTTTTTTTTCTAAGTTTTGTTTTTCAATTAAAAATATCGATATAATTTAAAAATTATTGCCTAAAATGCCTTCTATAAAGCACTTTCTTTCAATATTTTGGGTAACACTTTAACATTTCTGACATGAGAATCGTGTGTAGTCAATGGAAATAATTTTGATAAATAATGATTTTAAGAAATAAGTTATACTACGTGAATGTAATGGGGAAACATATATATATATATATATATATATATAGCAGGCTACGCCCGCTTCGCTGGTCACTATAATTAAATGAATTTTCGAAAGAATCGAATTAATATTAATTTTTTTGCACCGCATTACAGACAAAAAAAAAAAAAAAAAAAAAAGAAAAGGAAAAGAAAAGAAACTGAAATTGCTCCAAACCTCGCTTCGGGTACCCGCTGTCTACGCCAGTCTTTTCCCGCCCGCATTGCATCAGGTCTAGGTTTCCCATACCTGCAGGAAGATTTTTCCCGGGCACTTCAATCTGGATATTTATCGACGACAGGTGGGACCTGCTACTATTTAAGAACTACGATTTTAAAGATGACTGTATCTCAGGATCTATTAAATATTTTAGTTTTGAACCATGTATCTTATAGCCCATGCTATTTACACTATATTACGATTTGATTCCGACCAATGTAATAAAATAAATAGAAGATTAAATATGTATATATAAACAAATAAATTTTAATCAATTTAATCCTTTTTACTATGTATATACTACCACTTTTCCCGATAAATACAGTAAATAAATAAAAAAAAAAAATGAATAAATAAAAGTTTTTTCTTTTAAAGGAATTAACTAAAAAATGAAAAATAAGAAGCTGTTCTACTATAAAAAATTAAACATAACTGTTATAAATACGTTCTTAAATTTAAAACTAACTATACTTAATTTTTTCTACTGCATTACCATTTTATTTTCAATAAATATTACAAATTAAAAAAAAAAAAAATCGCCTTCAAACGAATGAATTAAATAAAAATAAGTTGCGTAATAGCAGTTGCTAAGATACGCAGACGATTGAAGCAAAAGAATTAAATTTATGAAAAATGAAGCATTAAAGGCAATATTTAAAATCGAAAAAACATTAATTTAAAAAATTCAAATTCGAAATTCGAAAAAATCTCGATGAGGTGCACACCTGCAGGGTCCCAGGTACCTATATGCCAAATTTGGAAGCTCTGCGATTAGTAGTGTGAGCACCAGAGCGCAGGCAGACACACACACATATACACAGACACTTCTCTTTATTTATATAGATATTGTAATGGCCGAAACATACGCGTTTTATTTTTTAATTTAGTGTCTTTCAAACACTTAAAAATTTATTTTATGTGCACTTTCATTTAAACACTAGCTTAATGTATGACAACGTTTTGGTTTAGTTCTAAAAACAAACAAAATTAAATGCATTTGTATTTTACGATAAAACACGACAGATTTATCTTAGGATGTGCTAGCGGAGTCCCAGTTATCGCAAGACATCTGTTGAAAATGGGGTATTTTGCTTTTAATATGTCAAGAAAAGCTGATAAAAAAAAGTAAACTATCGCATACAAATAATCGAAATGCATTTTTCTTGTTTGTTTGCCGTGATATTTTGTCTGCAGATGCTGTGATTCACAAATTTTATTGTGATTCAATCCCAGCAATGTATTCAATGAAAAGAAAGTTTATGATAAGGAATTAAAGGATTTTTTTTTTTTTTTTTTTTTTGTTACAGTGAGGTGATAGTTTTATATGTGTGTATGTAAATGCATGTATTTATGTATAATTTGACATTATAACGATCGAACACCAAGAAGAAAGACTTGATTTAGAAAAGCATCAATAAGTATTACATATAGAATTAAGTCTTTTAGAAAGCAAAATATGTTGAAAAAATTAATAAATGTAAAAAAAAAAAAAAAAAAAAAAAAAAATTGAAATTTCTCTAAAATCTGCTATATATATTTTTTTACTATAAAGGCAATTGTAGTAGGGTAATATATATTGTGTTGTTTCTAAGACAATGATAGATGAGATCATACTAAATAGTTATATTTTCAAACTTTTGAAAAAATCGTAGCAATACTTCGCAAATTACAGCTACTTTAATTTTTTTAGGCTAATGCATTTAACTTTTCAGAGTGAAATTTAAAAAATATATATTTATGATAATAATACTCAACCAAGAAAAAAAAAAATTATGCATGTATATAGGGTGTAAATTAAGGAGTGTAAATTTCCAATATGGGTATCTTTCAAAATAATTCGTCAATGACTTTAAAATGAATGGTTGAACCAGAGATCTGTGATAACTTAAAACAAATTTATCGACTTTTTTTTTTTTTTTTTACTTAAAAAAAAATAATAATAATAAAAAAAATTATACAGACACGACATTATTTCATTATTTAAAACATGAAAATCTGACATTGACAGATTTTAATTTAGTGCCAGAGGCCTACTGCTAAACTTGTTAATATCGACAAATTCTTCTTTAGTTAATTCGTGACGATCTAAATTCCATGATAAAGTTTTCATTAAATCAAACCAATGTGTTTCAGCTGCAGATACTGTAACAAAAAACGTTGGAAGTCCAAACTGTCTTATAGCCGCAAAACAACGTTTTTTCTCTTTTTCCCAATGAGGAGGAGGTGTGCCTTGGGGGGGACTCATGTCAAAGGTGTGCCTTGGGGGGGGGGGGACTCATGTCAAAGTTGTACCTTGGGGGGGACTCATGTCAAAGTTGGGCCTTGGGGGGACTCATGTCAAAGTTGGGCCTTGGGGGGACTCATGTCAAAGTTGGGCCTGGGGGGGGACTCATGTCAAAGTTGTGCCTTGGGGGGACTTCATTCAATAAATCCCCATTCAATAAACCGACTGAAATAGGCCCTTAGCACTATTAAGAGTGACGTATAAAAATTCGACAACGCTGTACCGACTGAAATAGGGGTACCTTGGGGGGGACTCATGTCAAAGTTGGGCCTGGGGGGGGGACTCATGTCAAAGTTGGGCCTTGGGGGGACTTCATTCAATAAATCCCCATTCAATAAACCGACTGAAATAGGCCCTTAGTAGTGCTGGACGATATCAGAAATTAAATATCGCGATATATCACCAAGTTAATATCGATATTAGCGATATATTGCGATATTTCTTTCAAGGCAGAAAAAAATAGACATTTGTTATTTTTTAAAGACATATGCACACGAATTTTAAAGTATACAAGTATAGAGTGTTTTCCATGTATTTTCTGGTATATTACTACCATAACTTTATCATAAAAAAAAAAAAAAAAATCATAAAATGTGAATTAATGTTTTGTGTTTCTTATAACTTATACTATTGCTTTTTAGTATACCTGTGTATAGTTTATCCTCTATTCTTCCCATTTTAAGCTTTAATTATTTTAAAATCATATTTTAACACAGCTAATATGTGATCTGTGTTTTATTTGTACCAAGTATATCAAAATTCATAATTCTACTAAAAATAAAGCTTCAGAAAAATTGTCTTAAGATGCAGGTATTAAATAAAAATGAAAATCATTTTAATTAGTTCAGAATTGCCATTATAAATAGTTCAGAATTGCCATTGAATACACCTTTTTTTGGTTGTAGAAAGTAATATTTTTTACTTAAAACTCTTATATGCATCCTAAATGTCAGTTACTTGTCATTTTTATTTTTGTATCCTCTTACCAAATCATTACAATATCTTTTAAATATATATGTTCAATTCACATTCGTAATAGTTTCACAGTAATTGAAATTTGAATTACATATTATAATGTGTGTGTGTGTGTGTGTGTATTTATGTATACATTGTCAGTATAAAAATTATATTATTTAAACAAAATTATGTTGAAGTTTCATTTTGTTACTTAAAGTAACTCATTTTGCATTTAAACCAATTTTATTTAACATGTACGGCTTTAAAAATAAAATAAATAAATAAATAAATATATAAATGGAAAGAGAAATATAAATGCTACATAAAAAAAGTAATAAACTATTCAATATTATATAATTCTATAAAGAAACTGTCACTGTAAAATTACTGACGATAAAACTTTATTTTACATCAGTTAGATAGCACCCTTTCTCCCTTCCCATGTTATCCAATAGGATTTTTGTCGCTTCGTTTTATAAAAATATTTTATTCAAAAATAAACTTTTTCGAATTCTGTTTTTTGAATATTACTCTTTGAACAGGTCGTCTTTTAGCTTAGTGAGCAATTTTTCGAAAAAATAAATTTAAATATTTTACTTAGAGATCCACACTTAGAGTCCATAATTTACTTATTGAAATAAAATATTTAAATTAATTTTTTCGAAAAATTGCTCACTAAGCTAAAAGGCGACCCGTTCAAAGAGTAATATTCAAAAAACAGAATTTGAAAAACTTCATTTTTGAATGAGATATTTTTATAAAACGAAGCAACGAAAATCCCATTGGATAACATGGGAAAGGAGAAAGGAAGCTATCTGACTGATGTGCAGTCTTAATAAAAAAAATATTTTATCTAAATATTTAATAATAATAAAATAATATTAAAAAAAATACATTCCATAATTGCTTATATTTTCAGAAGTTTTTTATTAAACGCTAAGAAAATTTGCAAAAAAACTCTTCTAGTAGATATCAGTTCAGTGACGCCAGATGGTCGAAAATTATTTCTCCAAACAAGTCTTCAAATTTCCCCAAATCACGTTTTTTTTTTTTTTTTTTTTTTTTCGAAAAAATCCCCAACTTGATTTCTACTAAAAAGGGAAAATAAAAATTTTTTCAAAAAAAAAAATATCAAGCAGATTTTTCTATGATTTAAGCTCAGATTTTTCCCCAAATGAAGGCAATTTTTGAAAAAATCCCCAAATAACAATAAAGCTATTGAAAGTCTCTAGACATAGGGATAAATCATTACGTTACCAACATTGACAGAAAGTTGAAAAACGCCCCAGATTTGTCCCCAAAAATTTTAGAATTCCCCAAAAAAGTCCCCACAAACATTTGGTCTCCAAAATTGTCCCCAGAAGCCTCAAAACTCCCTAAAATGGGGACAAAATCCCCAATCTGGCATCACTGTATCAGTTCGGCTTTGATGATCTTTATTAAACACATGTTGAAGCATGTTATTGGCCATTTTATATCGACACTTTGAAATAGACCGATATCAATGAACCAATAGCAGGAAAGGAGCTAAAACAGAAGATATTGTTTTCATTCGTCATATTGCCTTTTCTGTGGTTTCCATCACCTACGATATGCATGAATGTAGAGTGGGAATCTGGGAAATCAGTATAGTGTAATATATCAGAACCCATAATAGATATCTCGGATAGGGATATATCGTTTCGACTAATATCAAATCTCTTTCCTAGTAAACACACCTGCTGATTATAGGTATTGTGATATTGGAGTATGTCTGATGAATTTTTTCTGAAGGGGTAGAACCGTGACCTTGAACGAAGTCAGCTTATTCACGGGATAATCAAAGCAGATGGCTTTCAATAAATATATTTTTTTTTTTATTATTATTATTATTATTTTATTTTTTTTTTTTTTATGCGGTGGCCTTTTTAAAGCAGTGATGTTTAGATTTGAGTTTATGAAGGATGAGGAAGTATATGTATATGTGTTGCAATAGAAATCGTTTGGCGTGGGGCTATTTTTTCTAGTTTATCAGTGAGTAATTAGAGGAAAGTAGAAAATGAGTATTAAAATAAGATATTCGGCGCTTTTTTTCTTCCGGTTTCGCTCTCGTTAGCTGTTGTATGTTGGCTGATCGGGTTTCATTCGCTCGAGTTTCGTTCACTCGGGTGCGCACTCGGCAATATCGTTAAAGGGATATATTGGAGGAGCTAGATCTTAAATATTGTTATCGGGATATTAAAAAAATATCGATACTTAGGGATATATTGATAAATAATCCAGCCCTAGCCCTTAGCACTATTAAGAGTGACGTATAAAAATTCGACAACGCTGTAACGACTGAAATAGGGGTACCTTGGGGGGGACTCATGTCAAAGTTGGGCCTGGGGGGGGGGGACTCATGTCAAAGTTGTGCCTTGGGGGGACTTCATTCAATAAATCCCCATTCAATAAACCGACTGAAATAGGCCCTTAGCACTATTAAGAGTGACGTATAAAAATTCGACAACGCTGTAACGACTGAAATAGGGGTACCTTGGGGGGGACTCATGTCAAAGTTGGGCCTGGGGGGGGGGACTCATGTCAAAGTTGTGCCTTGGGGGGACTTCATTCAATAAATCCCCATTCAATAAACCGACTGAAATAGGCCCTTAGCACTATTAAGAGTGACGTATAAAAATTCGACAACTGTACCGACTGAAATAGGCCTCTAGCACTAATAAAAAATAAATAAATATATAAAGCATATTCCTAGATTTCTCAATGATTGGTTAAAAATAATTCTCATAGTGTACATTTATACAAAATTTTGTCCGCATGCAACCATGTTTCGTAAAATAATATCTCTAGGGATTATCTAAGCGGCGAAGCCATCCCATCCGCGTAGGATCCAAATTGTGTTTGTATGTCTCCGGATCACCCCTAGAAGGAATCCCAGACTTTCACTAATCGCCCATTGCCCAGGTCTAGTGCGACGTAAAATCCATTTAACTTCAACCATAACCTACGCTGCCCTTTTAAAAATTTTGAGTAAACATGATAAGAGACTGGACATTAACCCGCCAGCTGATCCGCCATGTTTGTTCAATCTGTTATGAAATATATCATTACGCTGTGCAAAATTAAAAATAGCTCTCTGCATGGCTTTCTAAAGATAAATAAAAAAGTTTCATCGAGATTCTAATTAAAAGAAAAGTGTCAGATGCTGGTAAAAATAAATTATGCTCTACGGAGATCGAATAGTTTTTGAACGAACTTCCGAAAGTCTCTCTTTATACGAGGAGACAGCGCCATCTGTTAAGTTTTAGCTACTTAAAGCTATTCAGCACCGACTTAAGTCAAAGTCTAACTTTCATCCATTTGGTTCCTGAGATACAGCATCCCAAACATTTTGGTAACACACACAGACAGACATTTTCAAAAAATGGTCAAATCATGTTCGGGACATCTCAAAATGCGTAAATCGAGAGAAAACCGGAGATCGAAAATTTTCATGAATCCAATATTTTCTTCGTATGTATATATAAGGAAAAAAGAAAAAAAAAAACTATTAACAGAAAATAGTTTCTTATAAAACATTATTTTGAAGAGAAACAAAAGCAAAAATTGACTGCAGTTATATAATAATAATGACTATTATTAAAATGTTAGTCGATTTTAGTGTTAAAATAATTCATTTTGGCCCTTATGAAATACTGATTCTGTAATCCAAGCAGAACAAATTCTCGAAAAATATCATATACGTTCCACCATCATATACGTTCCATGAATAAAAGTTGAATGGAACGTGAGGTTGAATCAGTTTTAATGTCGCACTACAGCTACTCAGTGGAATTCATTCCTAGTGTGATTCTAAGAACACGCCATAAACATTTTGATACTTTAAACGCAAAATGGTGTAGATATTACGAATTTCTTTCTATTCTGAAAAAAAATTCTGATTTTTAGCATAATATTTAAAAAAAAAAAAAGTATTAAATATTATATATTTCAATTTGACATTGAATATTGGGACTTCTATAACATTTTTCTGCTTTTGTCTTGTGTTATGCACTATTAATACTCCTATGCAGTGAAAAGCACAACAGCGAATAGGCGGGCAGAGCGCCGCAGGGGTTAAGTGCAGGGGACCTATATATAAAATTAGATTTATTAAATATAGTAATATACACATAGTTATATTATAAAAAATCTAGTGAGAAATTACTTATAAGCTTTCAGTAGGCTTCTTGAGATAACCAGATAACCAGGATTCCACAAAATATGCTGTATCCCCCCCCCCTTAAATACGAGAACATTCCATTTTTACTTTCTTCTATATACATAAGAAGAAAATATTGCAAAGCATTTCAATCTCCGTGTTTCGACAGCTTACACGTTTTGAGACTTCCTGAACTCCATCTGATCCTTTTTACGCCTGCCTGCATATATATGTGTGTGAGGCATTCGACATTTTACATTTGGATGAACCTTGACTTAACTTATACTGGTGCTGGTTAGGTTTTTGGTATATACAGCGATACAGCCCCACAAATGGCTCTGCTGTGCCGCAATTTCTTTCATTTAAAGGTAGATTCAGCTTCTATAGTGCATAAATGCTCAAAACTTGATATGTATGAAGTTCAAAATGAAAAACTATATTCATTCAATTTGAGAGCATATCGGTTGATAGTTGGCGCTGCTACATGGTGGTTTGATCTCATTTGTGAGAAAGGAGTATCTCAGCTGCTATGATGTATAAAGTACAAAATTTGGTATGTGAGATCGATATTATGAAAAACTATACTGATTCACTTTGGGGCATATCGGAGGACAGGTGGCGATGATATGTTGTAATTTTCCCCCTAAGCGGGATGGCTATATCTAAACTTCTGTGATAGATCCCCAAACATGTTATGTAAAATATATGTTTTTAAAGATTATGATGATTCAATTTGGGTGTGTATTAGTTGATTAATGGCACTGCTTTTATTCACTTTCTTCGATATTTTGATTGCTATATCTCAGCACCTAATTGTTAAAACTATGTCAAACTGCATACGTAAAATCTTTGTTGTGAGAAACTATGTTGATTAATTTTTTCTCCTTGTTAACCTATGTGTGGCGATGTTTTGTGATTACTACAGCTACAACATACTAACTAATTTAAAATTAAACAGAAAATAATAGTAGAATAAGGATAAAGTATAAGAAATTTTACATATTTTCTATGAATGGCTTCATGCGTTGAATAAAAATTATGAAACATACTTTCCAACATTATTAAAAAAGTACTCTGATACTTTTTTCGAGTTTCACGACACTTTGTTTAAAAATTCACAACTATTTATTGAATTGAAGTTTTACATTTTTCAAATGTTGTCAATAAACGAAATTTGGTTTTTAAATAAATGTATAGCTTTTAAAATTTGTTTAAAACATTAAAAGTAATAACCAAGGAACTTTTTCAAATGATTATCGTCTGTTTTTGATTTTAATCATTAAAAAAAAAAAAAAAAAAAAAAAAAAAAAAAAAAAATGTATATTTAAAACTTTTTTATTATAAATTTTTAATAGGATTTTTTTTTTCTACTAGGAAGAACAAGAAAATATTTTCCTCGCGTTGCAGTTTCTTTGAAAGAAAATTTTCAAACGTATCTAAACTTCTTATTCAACTTAAAAAAAAAAAAACCACGCTTGTAATTTTACAACTTCCTTTCCTGCCTTGAAGTACAGGAGTCCCTTTTAGTACCCGAAAACTTCCGAAACAACTTATGTAATGGTTACTTAAGAACTGAAATTAAGAGCATAAACTTGTTTTCAGATCTTTACTAGTCAAAGGATTAAAATATCTGTATTACAAAATATAAGAATGAAATCATGCGCCATTTTTAACAAGTATTTATTAACTAAAATTACAATTTTTTTAAACCCAAATTTGCTTTACTAGTCCAAAGATTTAAAACATGTATAGTTAAAAGGACATGAGAAAATCACACATAATTTTATTAATTAGTTAATAATTGAATTTATGTATGAAATTACGCATATATATATATATATATATATATATATATATATATATATATATATATTAGATTAAGCGATTATAAAGCATATTTCTTCAACGAATATAATTGCATTTACAAAGTTAAATCATAGCTGATTATAGTAATATAAATAAAAATTCGTGATTGATTGAAAAATACTTTAAAGAATTGAAACAGGAATTTTTGAAGATACGTAAATGCTCACGATTTTTTATTTAATTAAAATAAAAATTTTTACTTTCTTCTATATTCAGTAGAAGAAAGTATTGGATTCGTAAAAATTTTCGACTTCCGGTTTTCGGAAGATTTACATGTTTTGAGAGGTCCAGAACACGGTTTGACCCTTTTTAGAAAACGTCTGTCTGTCTGTGTGTGTGTGTGTGCGTGTGACAAAAATTTTGTGGCAACTATATCTCAGGAACTACTGCACAGAATTGCATATAATTTTATATTGACCTAAATTAGTGCTTTTGACCTAAATTAGTGCCTACCAACTTTTGGTGTCAACCGCTCAAATGGTGGCGCTGCTATGCAGCGATTTCCACAATTTAAGAAAAGGCTACATCTCAGGAACTACTGCATAAAAATGCATATAAATTTATTTGTAGATGTATCTTGACATATGTTAGTGCCTGTCAACTTTTGGGGTCAACTACTCAACAGATGTCGCTGCTGTACATCGATTTTCATAATTTAAGGAAGGGTTATATCTCAGGAACTGCTGCGCAAAATTGCATAAAAATTTACATATGAATGCACCTTGACATAAGTTACTGTGAATCATCTTTTGGTACTAATTGCTCAACAGGTGGCGCTTCTATTACAGCGATTTCCCCAGTTTAAGGGAAGACTGTATTTCGGGTTCTAATGCATATAATCAAACAGCACTTGATGTGTGAGAAAGCAATTATGAGGCATTATACCGATTCAACTTACAAGGAAACATTCAAAAAGTGTGATCTTCAAAAAGCATTGAAAAAAATATATGTGATTCTACTCTTCATAAAACACCAGAAAATGAAAAAATTATCGGCTGAAATTAATTACAGCGACCACAAAAAATTATCAAAATTAAGCATATTTGGCGATTTCACACTGCTAGGCGATTGATTTTGAGTACTTGGCGGAAAAGCAAAACACAGTTCTGTTCGTACATGGCAATCACAGTGCTAGCAAACGTATAGCCTAACAGCGCTAAATCGCCAAATATGCTTAATTTTGATAATTTTTTGTGGTCGCTGTAATTAATTTCAGCCGATAATTTTTTTCATTTTCTGGTGTTTTATGAAGAGTAGAATCACATATATTTTTTTCAATACTTTTTAAATATGACACCTTTTGAATGTGTCCTTGTTAGATGTAGGATCTACCAATAGGTTGCGCTGCTATAGTGCAGTTTTTCCCGGAAACGGGAATGCTGTATTTCAACTTCTATGGCACTTAACTGTACGAAACTTGATACATGAGATACGCATTATGAAAACGCATGTTTTAAAGATGTTAGTTAAACTGTGTTTCTATGGATATTTAGCGTTAGTTTTTTCTAATATGAAAATCGCCTGCATTCATCATGGTAGATAATTTTAATAGATAATAGTTTTTTTTAATTATTTGAACTGAGTGAATATATATAGGAAAATATAGAAGAAAGTCTTGTGGTGGCCACATTTCAAAAGGCGGGATTTAAATGAAAGAATGAAATAAGTTTTTAATTAAATGCATAGCTTTTAAAATAATTCAAAGCATTAAAAATAATAATTAAAGGGCTTTTCTAAATGATACTATCTGTTTTTAGGTTTTAATTTCAATAGAAAGAAAAGGTGCGAGAGTGAAGAAATTATTTTCATTACGAAGAAGTTTCTTTAAAAAACATTTATTAAATCTATCTAAACTTCTTTCAACTTTAAACAAACCTGCCCTTGTAATTTTACAATTTCTGACAAAGCTTACAGTTTTCGTTTTCACGATGCTGTAATACATAATCATAAAACAGTTTTACAGTCTTCTCCTCCCCCCCCCCCCTGTCCCATGAAATACAGGAATCTCTTTTAGTGTTTGAGCGCATGTGAAAGCAAATTTTACATTAAAGCAACTTTACTGTACTCGAATTTTCATTCGCAAAGTTTATAGACTAAGAAAATCGAATCCGGAAGCTCCCGAAAAAAGAAATTCGTGTGCTGGATGTAGAATCATAAAGTAATTTTTATTTGAAATGAGGCAGATAGTCTGAAAAGTTTTTGACTTTGAATGATGAACATGCAGCGCATCTATAAAAGAAAATCTATGCATGAAATTTCGGCATTTTTCTTTTGATTTTCAATTTTAAATTCATGACAGATTTAAATTTCAAACATCACGGAAACGAAGCGACTTTAAAGTTAGTTCCTGTGATTCTTTCAAAACTTCCCATAATTATACTTATGTGTGTTTTGTGCGAGTGCTTAAATGACAATGTAGGATGATTTTTGTTAAATTTAAAAGAACAACCTACTTAAAAAAAAAAAAAAAAAAAAAAGGGAAAATGGAGAAATGGAGAAATTTTCGATCAATTTTCAGAATTTTTTTAAAAAAGAATGAATGCATGCACAAGCTTTTTTTTTTTTTTTTTTTTTTTTTTTTTTTTTTGTGTGTGTGTGTGTCTGTTAACTAGTATGATATTACTCTATTGATTAAAAATATTATTTTTGTTTACTTTAAAACGGAAAATTTTTTTTGCAGATTACTTTTTTAAAAACTTAAAGGGTGCTTTCTTACTGCGTGCATGATATTTCAAAAAGTATTTGAGATATAAACTTGAAATTTTTCTCAACCATACATTTTGATACAATAAATAAAATGAACTAAAATAAGAAATTATGTTCAAAAGAAAAAAATTAAGATTATGGTAATATAAAAGTTTTAATGGTAATTTCATATTTCTAGTTAAAGTATTAAATAAACTCCATATTATTAAAATAATTAAAACCTTTTACTTCAGATTCTTAATTTGAATGTTTTGTTGCATTTATTATAACAAAAAAATATATAAGGATAAAGGAAATTGTAATTGAGATATCCTGTGCGAAGTAAGAAAACATTCTTGAATTTTTTAAAAATATTCTGCAATATAATAATTTTCTATTTTAAAGTAAACCAAAATAATATTTTTAATCAATAGGGTAATGTAATACTAGTTAATACACACACACGCACACACACACACATTTTTTTTTTTTTTTTCTTTTTTGGACATGCATTCATTCATTCATTCATTTTTTTTCATTTTTTTCTTTTTAATTCTGAAAGTTCATCGAAAAATTTTTCATTTTTCCATTTTTAACACGCTTTTATTAGCTTCACCTGTATGTATGTTTGTAACCGCTCTGGGAGCAAACAAAAAACCTATATTGTAAAAAAAATAAAAAATAAACTGTCCCTACGTGAACGATGTGGCTGTGAGGTAAAGCTCCGGGCTACGAACCTAAAGGTCTAACGTTCGAGCCCAGTCAGCGGAGATTTTTTAAAAATAGTTTTTGTTTAATTCTAAATTATTTATTTCTCATTCCTTCATTATGTTATTTTTAACATGCTTTTATTAAGTTGATATGATGTAACTATTAATGTATGTAACGGAATCTTGGAATTCAATTTTCAACCACTTCTGTACGTTCGATTATCCTGAAATTTTGCACACAACTTTATAGTCGATGACAATACTACATACAAGTGTTTTCAGACTCCTATCCCATCATGGGCAAACAAAAAAATCTATATATAGTATATATGTATATATATATCTACATTAAACTCTATTGTATGTGGTTATTATGTGTTTATTAACTATTATGTGTTTTTTAACTGTATGTGTTTATTAACTTTCTTCGATATTTTGATGGGTATATCTTAGCACCTAATTGTTAAAACTATGCCGAACTGCATACGTAAAATATTTGTTGTGAGAAACTACGTTGATTAATTTTTTCTCCTTGTTAACCTATATGTAGCGCTGTTTTGTGATGACTACAGCTACAACATACTAACTAATTTAAAATTGAACAGAAAATAATAGTGGAACAGGGATAAAGTATAAGAAATTTTACATATTTTCTATGAATAGCTTCATGCGTTGAATAAAAATTATGAAACATACTTTCCAACATTATAAAAAAAGTACTCTGATACTTTTTTCGAGTTTCACGACATTTTGTTTAAAAATTCACAACTATTTACTGAATTGAAGTTTTACATTTTTCAAATGTTGTCAATAAACGAAATTTGGTTTTTAAATAAATGTATGGCTTTTAAAATTTGTTTTAAAATATTAAAAGTAATAATCAAGGAACTTTTTCAAATGATTATCGTCTGTTTTTGATTTTAATCATTAAAAAAAAAAAAAAAAAAAAAAAATTATCTTTAAACTTTTTTATTATAAATTTTTATTACAATCCCCCCCCCCCCCTACTAGGAAGAACAAGAAAATGTTTTCATCGCGTAGCAGTTTCTTTGAAAAACAAATTTTCAAACGTATCTAAACTTCTTATTCAACTCTTTAAAAAAACCACTCTTGTAATTTTACAACTTCCTTTCCTGCCTTGAAATACAGGAATCCCTTTTAGTACCCGAAAACTTCCGAAACAACTTATGTAATGGTTACTTAAGAACTGAAATTAAGAGCATAAACTTGTTTTCAGATCTTTACTAGTCAAAGGATTAAAATACCTGTATTGCAAAATATAAGAATGAAATCATGCGTCATTTTTAACAAGTATTTATTAACTAAAATTACAATTTTTTTAAACCAAAATTTGCTTTACTAGTCCAAAGGTTTAAAACATGTATAGTTAAAAGGACATGAGAAAATCACACATAATTTTATTTATTAGTTAATAATTAAAATTATGTACGAATTACGCATATATATATATTAGATTAAGTGATTATAAAGCATATTTCTTCAACGAATATATTTGCATTTACAAAGTTAAATCATAGCTGATTATAGTAATATAAATGAAAATTCGTGATTGATTGAAAAATACTTTAAAGAATACGTAAACGTTTGTGATTTTTTATTTAATTAAAATTAAAATTTTTACTTTCTTCTATATTCAGTAGAAGAAAGTATTGGATTCGTAAAAATTTTCGACTTTCGGTTTTCGGAAGATTTACATGTTTTGAGAGGTCCAGAACACGGTTTGACCCTTTTTAGAAAACGTTTGTCTGTATGTGTGTGCGTGCGAGAAAAATTTTGTGGCAACTGTATCTCAGGAACTACTGCACAGAATTGCATATAATTTTATATTGACCTAAATTAGTGCTTTTGACCAAAATTAGTGCCTACCAACTTTTGGTGTCAATCGCTCAAATGGTGGCGCTGCTATGCAGCGATTTCCACAATTTGAGAAAAGGCTATATCTCAGGAACTACTGCATAAAAATGCATATAAATTTATATGTAGATGTATCTTGACATATGTTAGCGCCTATCAACTTTTGGAGTCAACTACTCAACAGGTGTCGCTGCTGTACATCGATTTTCATAATTTAAGGAAGGGTTATATCTCAGAAACTGCTGCACAAAATTGTATAAAAATTTACATGTGAATGCACCTTAATATAAGTTACTGTGAATCAACTTTTGGTACTAATTGCTCAACAGGTGGCGTTTCTATTACAGCGATTTCCCCAGTTTAAGGGAAGACTGTATTTCGGGTTCTAATGCGTATAATCAAACAGCACTTGATGTGTGAGAAAGCCATTATGAGACATTATACCGATTCTACTTAGATTTAGGATCTACCAATAGGTTGCACTGCTATAGTGCAGTTTTTCCCGAAAACTGGAATGCTGTATTTCAACTTCTATGGCACTTAACTGTACGAAACTTGATACATGAGATACGGATTATGAAAACGAATTTTTTAAGATGTTAGTTAAACTGTGTTTCTATGGATATTTAGCGTTAGTTTTTTCTAATATGAAAATCGCCTGCATTCATCATGGTAGATAATTTTAATAGATAATAGTTTTTTTTAATTATTTGAACTGAGTGAATATATATATAGGAAAATATAGAAGAAAGTCTTGTGGTGGCCACATTTCAAATGGCGGGATTTAAATGAAAAAATGAAATACGTTTTTAATTACATGCATAGTTTTAAAAATAATTCAAAGCATTAAAAATAATAATTAAAGTGCTTTTCTTAATGATTACTATCTGTTTTTAGGTTTTAATTTCAATAGAAAGAAAAGGTGCGAGAATGAAAAAAATTATTTTCATTACGAAGAAGTTTCTTTAAAAAACATTTATTAAACCTATTAAACTTCTTTCAACATTAAACAAACCTGCCCTTGTAATTTTACAATTTCTGACAAAGCTTACAGTTTTCGTTTTCACGATGCTGTAATACATAATCATAAAACAGTTTTACAGTCTTCTCCTCCGCCCCACCCCCCCACCACCACACTGTCCCATGAAATACAGGAATCTCTTTTAGTGTGTGAGCGCATGTGAAAGCAAATTTTACATTAAAGCAACTTTACTGTACTCGAATTTTCATTCGCAAAGTTTATAGACTAAGAAAATCGAATCCGGAAGCTCCAGAAACAAGAAATTCGTGTGCTGGATGTAGAATCATAAAGTAATTTTTATTTGAAATGAGGCAGATAGTCTGAAAAGTTTTTGACTTTGAATGATGAACATGCAGCGCATCTATAAAAGAAAATCTATGCATGAAATTTCGGCATTTTTCTTTTGATTTTCAATTTTAAATTCTTGACAGATTTAAATTTCAAACATCACGGAAGCGAAGCGACTTTAAAGTTAGTTCCTGTGATTCTTTCAAAACTTCCCATAATTATACTTATGCGTGTTTTGTGTGAGTGCTTAAATGACAATGCAGGATGATTTTTGTTAAATTTAAAAGAACAGTCTACTTAAAAAAAAAAAAAAATGGGAAAATGGAGAAACTTTCGATCAATTTTCAGAATTAAAAAAAAAGCATGCACAAGCTTTTTTTTTTTTTTTTTTTTTTTTTTTTTTTTTTGTGTGTGTGTGTGTGTGTGTGTGTGTGTCTGCTAACTAGTATAATTATTAACTTAGAAAGTCTTTATTTATCAACCTTAATTAATTTTAGAAAATTTGGAGTGGAATCGAACCCGGCTCTGGTATTTTTCGCATAGTTGGTATAAAAATCATCCTTCCACTCCAAATTTTCTAAAATGATTATTAACAGTCTGTGAACTAGTTAAATATTATTTTTGTTTACTTTAAAATGGAACATTATTTTATTGCAGATTACTTAAAAAAAAAAAAATTCAAGGGTGCTTTCTTACTGCACGCATGATATTTGAGATATAAACTTGAAATTTTTCTCAACCATACATTTTGATACAATAAATAAAATGAACTAAAATAAGAAATTCTGTTCAAAAGAAAAAAATTAAGATTATGGTAATATAAAAGTTTTAATGGTAATTTCATATTTCTAGTTAAAGTATTAATTAAACTCCATATTATTAAAATAATTAAAACCTTTTACTTCAAATTCTTAATTTGAATGTTTTGCTGCATTTATTATAAAAAATATATATAAGGATAAAGGAAATTGTAATTGAGATATCCTGCGCGAAGTAAGAAAACATCCTTGAATTTTTTTTTTTTTTAAATAATCTGCAATATAATAATTTTCTATTTTAAAGTAAACCGAAATAATATTTTTAATCAATAGGGTAATGTGATACTAGTTAAAACATACACACGCACACACACACAAAAAAAAATTGTTTGTACATGCATTCATTCATTCATTCATTTTTTTTTTTTCTTTTCTTTTCTTTTTTTTTTTTTTTTAATTCTGAAAGTTCATCGAAAATTTTTTCATTTTCCCCTTTTTAACACGCTTTTATTAGCTTCACCTGTATGTATGTTTGTAACCGCTCTGGGAGCAAACAAAAAATCTATATTGTAAAAAAAAAAAAAACTGCCCCTACGTGAACGATGTGGCTGTGAGGTAAAGCTCCGGGCTACGAACCTAAAGGTCTAACGTTCGAGCCCAGTCAGCGGATATTTTTTAAAAATGTTTTTTGTTTAATTCTAAATTATTTATTTCTCATTCCTTCATTATGTTATTTTTAACATGCTTTTATTAACTTGATATGATGTAACTATTAATGTATGTAACGGAATCTTGGAATTCAATTTTCAACCACTTCTGTTCGTTCGATTATCCTGAAATTTTGCACACGACTTTATAGTCGATGACAACACTACATACAAGTGTTTTCAGACTCCTATCCCATCAGGGGCAAACAAAAAAATCTATATATATATTAAACTCTATTGTATGTGGCACAGGATTTGGCCGTATTTGTATAACGTTGAGTCGCAACAATTAATCAATTAATTTTTTTTTTTTTTTTTTTATTAAAGATGTAAATATTATGGTGTGTCACACACACGATTTTTTCTTATCCTGCATTTAAATACTATAAATATAGATATTTTGTGCTTTTTAGTTCACATTTCAATAAAAGCGTGTTCTTTAATTTTTTAAAAATATAATATTATTTAAAGTATGGACTGTCCCCTTAAATGCACAAAGTGTGTTTTAGTAATTGTTTGGATTTTCTTTTAGCATTTATAGAAATTTTTAATAGAAAATGTTTTATCGGCAATAGTAAATCAAGGGCACTATTTAAATTAGTAGCGCATCAAGCTCGTTAAATTATGAAGATTAAAGCTTTTAAGGTTGGCAAATATTTAATCATTTGAGATTGAATCAACAAAATAACATGCATTGTTAGAACTATTATAATTATTATTATTATTATATTTCAGCCGTTTCTAAGCTTTTCTCTTGCTGATTTCAGAAATTTAGATTTCCGATTAACTTTTTACATATTCATAGAAAAACTTTTACTGTTATTACTTTATTTTACCAATTTTATTACATATAAAATTTTTGAAAATGATTATTTTAAAAATACTAAGCTATTCTATTTATTGTCTCACAAATAAACACTATAAAATTTAGGAAAAATCACACAAAATTTGTGGCAAATTAGAAAAATTGTTATATTTATCAAACTATTGCTCGCAACGAAAATATTATTAAGATTCAGATAAATAATCATTTTAATATTTTTATTTTCTTCTATTGTCAATAGAAGAAAGCATTGGATTCGTAAAAATTTTAGAATGTCTGGTTTTCGATGGATTTACACGCTTTTAGAGGTCTAGAAAATTAGTTGAACATTTTTATAAAAAAAAGTCTGTCTGCCTGTGTGTGGTAAAACGTCAATTCTAGCTTGAGAACTAATGCATAAAATTTTATACAAATTTATATGCAATTACATCTTGATACCCATTATCAAATTTGGTGTAACTTGACCAATAGGTCGCCTCCTGTTTTCGTAATTTTTAACATGGCAATATGTGACAAAATTTCCCATAAATATATACAATGCGCTGGGATCGCAGCACTCCTAAAATTTTACGAGCCTTTTATTATATCGTCACCACTATTTTCGAAAATAAATTTTTCTTAGAGATTTTAATGCTATAATAATATTTTGAAAATGGTTGTTCTAAAGTAATGGTGAAAATATAAAATGAACTAAAATTTTAGGAACGCTATGAACCCTGAATGCGAATTACTTTAAACCAATGATTCTGAAATAAATAAATAAAAAAAATAATAATAATAATAATAAATAACTAAATAAAAATATATTTTTATAGTAATAGTCAATTAAGTTTTTTTTTTTTTTTTTTTTTTTTTTTTTGTAAATGTGGAAGCATCGCTCCCCTCCTCTTTTTGGAGAGATGTGAATTATCAAAATAAGTATTTTTTTTTTTTTTAAGAACTCGTCGGTGCATTTAAATAGAATGATTAAAACACAGATATGAGATAATTTGAAACAAAAATATCGATTTAAAACAATGATGATAATAATAATCTGTAAAAAAATTATGTTTTAGATGTTATCTGTAGCACAAAAAATTTACTTTCTTTTGACATTTAGTGTTATACCTCTCTGAGAAGAAAATCGCCTGAAATCATCATGCAAAATAATTTTAATAAATAATTTATACTTTTTGGTTTAACATAAAAAATACAGAAAAAAGTTTTATGATGACCATAACATAACAGTTTTTAAATTTATTTTGCAAAAGATTACAAAAATAAATAAATAAATGAATAAATAAAACAGATTACAAAAATATTCTGGTGTCGTTAAACCAAAAATATTGATTTAAAAATAGACAGAATGTTTTAATCCGTATCGAAACAGTATAGATTCGATCAATTTATTGTTATTATTATTATCTTAGAAATGATTAATATATATATATATATTACTTTCAGGATAAAAATTTCACACATTTTTTTTACAGATTTTAGTAGCAAGTGCTTTATAATAGTAATTTTAAGTAGCATGAGAAAGCGGTGTCGTGTTAGTTGCGAACGTGCTTTTTCCGAACAAGAGGAATATCGTGCGTTCAAATGGGGACTGAATGAGCTGCCAGGTGTAAGATATGTTCGCAAATAGCACTGTTCGGAAAAAGCACGTTCGGAAGTAGCACGTAACCGAGAAAGCATAAGTTTAAGAAATTACTAATTTTAATTGACAAGGGGGTTACAGGGAAACGAAAAGAAAATTTTTAATAATGAATTAGCGCATTTAGGAGCAGGAGAATCAAGATGAAAAAATATATCTATTAAAGGAAGTTACTTAAAATTAATAAATAAAAATATTTTTTTGCGACTTATACCATACGTAAGTATGTATATTTTATTTGAAAAAGTTTACTTTATGTATAGTATTATGTAAATTTAATCATAAGACTTGATGCTTTTCTTTGATGATTTTTCTTTAAATGTCTGTATTTCATAAATCATAAAATATATTTGATTTCAGCAATATTTATGCACTGTTAGGCTGCAGGCGAAAAAATGAATTATTAAGATAAAGTTACAACATTTTTTGCATTTGACTGTGATCATTAATAATTTTTTTTTTTTTTTTCAAGAAATACACATCCACAATTATAAATTTATTATGTACAGTGCAGCCACATATCCTAAAACTAGCAGTGAGGACGCGTCCACAATTTTGGAGGGATGCCAGCTTGACCGACAGTTTGAAATTTGGAAAACATCCAGTAATTCCGCGCTTTGTCTTATTGCTCATTTTCTTTGAGTCAGATGACTGTCACCCCTATTTTAGCATTGGACTCGTTGAGTTAGCACTTGCGCAGATGCTTCCATGGTTTCATGAAATGTGGTCGAAGCAGTGTTGGGCATAATTGATTAAAAAGTAATTGAATTACTATTGAATTACAATTAAATTACAATTATAATTATTTTACTGTCAATCAATTAACAAGTAATTGATTGGAAATAAATTGAATTACTTATTCAATTTATTTGTAATCAATTACTTGTTAACAGATTGACAGTGAAATAATTATAATTATAATTTAATTGCAATTCAATTGTAATTCAATTACTTTTTAATCAATTATGCCCAACACTGGGTCGAAGAATAGATATATTTTTCATCAAAATAAATAACAGTTTAGTTACTTCTACACCAAATACATAATTTTTACCACTTTCATTGTTCTTATTTCTCAGATTAAAAAAAAAAAAAAATTAGAAGGAGAAGAGGATTTTGAGAAGAGAGTGGTATATATCTTTTCCAAACCCTTAATGAAAAAAAAAAAAAAATGTCAAAATTGACAGTTTTTTAATGATATTTCATTTTTATTATCAATTTAAAGGTCCGTGCTTCGAAATTACTCTTGGGCAGTTTTTCCCACCCTGGCCTATGAGCGAAAACTGGCCTAAAATTCAATTAAGTCACCAGGGTAAATGAATACCCCTCCTCCTTCATTACTAGAAATTCTTTATTTGCTAATGGCACTGATTAAAAAAAAAAAAAAAAAAAAAAAAAAAAAAAAGCAGAAAAGAAAAGAAATAGAAAAAGTAATGGAAGAGTTGGGTGCATGCTTTATTATTATTATTATTAATTTTTAGTTTTGCATTTTATTGTGCACTCTCGCATAAAATGAAGCAGATAGGAAAAAAAATGAATGTCGGTTATTATTATTATTATTATTATTATAAAATTGGTGTACAGTAAAATTAAAAGTTTTGCACTAAGAAAATATATAAATAAAACTGAAAAGTTTTATATTTGTTTGCATGCGATAATCGAAATTGCGAAGGAAAGAAAATGAGATATGCGGGTTATCCTTCAAATAAGGAATATTTCTCTAAATGAAGAACTAAGCTTTTAATTCCAAATTGCTAACAAATCTTTTTACTCAAAAAAAAAAAGAAGACTTGTTGAATTTCTTCCTCTTATCTTTTCTGATGAATTCCGGGAATCTTTTCCGTTTGTCTTTGAGATAAGAGTGAATTACAACTGAAAGAGATTTTCTCCAGATATAAATCTCAAATATTAATCCTCAATTCATCAGGGTGAAACACAAAAGAAAGATTTTCTTCATATATAAATCTGAATCTCTAAACCTTAACTCGTTCTGTTTCTATTCAATAAAAGGCTTCGGAGATTCAGAAACTGGAATGATTGTTCTTTTGTAACAATTTTTGGATTGGATTTGTTTCAACTTCTATTTGTCGTGAGGATAGAGTCTTTGATTTAACATTTAATGTTTTAGATTATGATATGATGGATAAAAAGGTATACAAAAATATAATTATGATTTAAAAGGTAGTCCAAAAAAAGGCTTATGGATACTTTAGGCGATAGCAGTACACACGAAACAAACATTTGTATGGGAAAACAGAATCACAATCCACTTGTAAATTTGAGTCGAACAAAGATGTTCCACTTTTATATTACACAGCCTAAAAAATGTTGCAGCTATAAATTCAACACACTTATTTTAATAAATGCGATGGCATCACAAAAAGTACTAGAAGGGACCACTATCCATAGAACGTCTATGTTGACAGTTTATCTGGTATCAAAATGACTGGACACTTAAACATTTCTTGTAACGTCATCAAATTTCACACATACCTATAAATAACACTGCTCGGCATGAAAATTGCCTCTGACACCATTTCAGCATATTCTTATGTAAAATGACCTCCTGAATCCGAATAGGACGCCCAATTTTGCCCTATCACCCACCTTTTTTGGAATGCCCCCCTATTTTTATCATTTTTCGGTGATTTTACGGCTATAAATTTGATTTTTAGGAGGGGAGAGGATTATTTTAACCGTTAAATAAATATCTTCTGAGGGGCTACAGAGTTGGAAAATTCTAAAACATGAACATTTGCGACAAGGGATTTTTTTTTTTTCGGGGGGGAGGGGAATTTGCCACTGAAATTATGCATTACATATCTTACATTTTTTTAATCTGTTATTAAGTGTTAAATTAATTATTTTTCCTTCTTCAAATCAAATTCATGGTCATAAAATTATCGAACAGGGAAAGAAATTGAGGGAAGGGGTATCTAGAAAATGGTGGGTGACTGGGCAAAATGGGCATCATTTTCGGATTCAGGGGGTCATTTTACATAAGAATCAGCAAGAATGGTATCAGATCTGGATTTTTTTTTTTTTTTTTTTTTTTTTTTTTTTGCTGAGCAGTGTAATTTTTATAAAAATATAGTAAAAAATGCATTATTGCTAATGTTAATGACAAAAGCATTTGTTCAGTTTCAAGTATTTTTCAATTTCGCAAACAAATCTTCTTGTACGTATCATCCAGGTGAAAAAAATCGCATAGTCGGACAACATGTAACTTGATTCAAAGCAAAATTACTCTGTTGTGTGACTATTACAAAACATTCCTATGTATCACTATTTATTTTGTTAGCATAGGGGCAACTATCAGTATTGTTGTTATTAACCCTCCGACCAAAAAAGTAAGGTGCTATAAACTTGAAACCTTTGTCTGTATGTCTGTCTGTGGCACTGTAGCTTTCAAACGAATAAACAATGCTTTTATTATTATTATTATTATTATTATTATTATTATTATTATTATGCAGGGTTTAATCGGGATTGTTCTTAGCTTTGTTTGATAAAAATACATTTTGTGAAATTTGCTTTGACATTTTATAATGTAGTTTTCAAGCTTCCAATTGAACTTTGACAATTATAGCAGGCGAACCTCCAAATCTTCTTAGCACATATTAAACGAGTCATGTGGTTTATTGGATTAAAATAGAAAAACAGTTTTTTTCCCCCTTTAATCACAAATTTTAAACCGATTTCAACAAAAGTTTAGATTTGACTATAAATAGTGATTATATGTTCACAGTTCAAAAACCTCTAAATTCAGTTGAAAAATAGGGATTTTATAAAGATTTTTATAAATTATTGTTATTATATATGTCTATTTTCCCTGCATTTTGCACTGATATTTTAAAATTTGTCAGCTATAAATCTTTTAACTCATGTTAGAGGATAAATAAAGAGGGTTCATTATTATTATTATTATTATTATTATTAATCTAATAAAAAAAAAATCACGAAATTTTTAACCGATTTTGCCGAAAATTAAAAGTTGTAAGGTTGGAGTCACGTCAGCACAACGCTGTAGAGAAGAAAACAAGTTGCGAAGCGCGAGTGAATACGGAGAGGTTTTAGAGTTGTTAAATGATGTGAGTGGAGTTTATGAAGATTAATTATAAAGATGAATGTATCTGGTAGCGTGGTAGTGATGTAGAATGTGAAATAGAACAGAATTGTTCTTGGGTGATTAAG
Source organism: Salticus scenicus (assembly GCA_963930645.1). Classification (NCBI taxonomy): domain Eukaryota; kingdom Metazoa; phylum Arthropoda; class Arachnida; order Araneae; family Salticidae; genus Salticus; species Salticus scenicus. The sequence continues at coordinate 302,943,461 of OZ005650.1, read as the reverse complement.
TTCTTAGTTCGATAAATGTTGTGGTGATTTTGAAGGTGATAATTTATAGTGTAGAGTTAGGCGGATTCAGGGAATCCTTTTCGCCTTTAGCCTACATTAGTAAAGTGCTGTGAATCAGCGAGAGCAATTATCTTACTACGTTATCTACTGTAGGTGAGATTTCTTTCTGAATATATTTAAGTTATTTATTGAAGTTATCTTTCTAAAGTATTTAAGATTTTATATTGAGTTTGGCCCAAGTGTCCTCCCTGCACTTAAGCCATAATAAAACCTTATTTGTATTTTAATTTGAGTCTCGTACTATTGCTAACTTACTACTTAAGTTAATGAAGTTAATCTTTGAGGAATGGAGTCCACTAATTCCTCACAAAGTTGTCGGGAAAAAGTGGTTATAACAGTCCAAAAATCGCTAAATTGGTTTGAAAATTAGAGATTTAAATAAAAATTATATTTAACTAAATTCAAAGCCAATCCCTGCGTAGTTTTTTTCATAATTTGAGAGCTAGCGTTATTGAAACAGAAAATCACAAATTTTATAGAAAAGTAATATTTAAGTTCAAATGTTAAATTTCATAATTTTGACAGTAATTTACAAAAGAATTCCTTAGACTGTAGTGGTATGAAAAACTGTGGTTTGTCTCTGTACACGAGCCAAAAACACTGTACACACCAAAAACTACGCAACTAAATCCACGCAGCTCATAGACATGTGTATATTTTGGAACCAATTGGAGGATTTTTGTAACCACTTACAAACGCACGCGATTTTCATAGCAGAGAACTATCACACTAAATGTCGAAAGAAAGTCAATTTTGTGTCCTATTCATCTAAAAAAATGCTCTTGTCCAGATTTTTTTCCTTAAAAAAAATAAAATAAAAAATCGATAACTTTGTTTCAGATTATCACAGATTCATTTTTAAACCATTCGTTTTAAAAATATTGGTGAATTCCTTATAAAAAAACTTATATTTAAAATTTACACCCCTGAGGTGGGGGGAGATGATGCTTGTACGTAAACAATTTTTTTTCCTGACTGACTACAGTGATTGGTTAAAAATAATAAAATAATTTTCATTGTGTACGTTTAAATGAAATTTTGTCCTATTTAGCCATGTTAAAAATTATGAAAAAATGGAATGGCACGCCACCTGTTGAATGAGGGTGCTCGGTTAAAATGGCAATTGGGGGAAAAGGCAGTGGTAAAATTGGTAGCAATAACTTATAAATGAGTAAAGTTGCAATTATCAATGTAAATAAAGAGTGATTCTATCGCTCATAACTTTTTTAATTTACACGATATTTGTTTGAGGTTTTCATATATAAGTAGCTCAGTACTTTTTGCTATTAAATTATGCAAATGAAATCTTTTAAAAGCTTACGCATGCGTAGTTAAAAATTATTTAATACAAATGCTCATATTTCGTAAGATATTTAATGTTTTTGCGTTGTGATCGCTATATGCTGTGCCTAATATAATACACCAAGTTTCCTAAAAACGACTCTTTACTAGGTCTAATACCCTAATTTTTTTTTCCCTCAAATTTTTAAAGAAACTGTTATATTTCCGTGAATATATGTGGTAGCCCTCATAAAAATTTATACAGATAATTAGAAGCATCTTTATAATCACATGCTACAGAAAAAGTGCCTTTCAAGCATTTTATTGAGTGATCTAAAACATTTTGATTTTTGATTAATTTTTTAATGGTCCCCCTTTTCTCTTCAAGACAATATTTTTGCTGAAATACATGAGGTATAACATGTTCTTTATACTCCCAAAGTTTCAAGATAATCCCTAAAGAATTTTTTTAATATTTGTTAAAACGTCTAAATTCGAAAGTGTTCAAATGTTTATTGGTAGTTAGTGTATAACCTTTATAAAAGATAGCTTAGAAATTATACAAAACTATTTACAACTTTATTTATTTATTTATTTAACAAATATTAATAGAAACAAATAAAATTAAATTAAAAGGAATTTTTTTAAGAAGAAAATAGGACAATTAGAAATTAAAAACTTATTTATAAAAAATTATAATTTTATCTTTTAAAAAAGTAATCACGTTGATAATAACTATAAACTATAAAGCAAAAAGCTATTGTATAAAACTTATATATTTTTAGATAACATAAATAATTATATAGCCTTCATAAAAGGTGGCATAAAAATTATACCAGAAATATTTTATACATAACTACTTTTCCAATAACAATAATGATAATAATAATAATAATAATAAAACTGTGAGAATTTTTTTTAAAGAAAATCGAGTAATTAGAATTTAAAAGTTTATTTATAAAAAGTAATAATTTTAGTTTAAAAAATAATCGCAATGATAAAGACTGTAAAATAAAGAACACGCTATTGTATAAATTTAAATATATTTTAGATTCCATAAATAATTATAAAACATTTATAAAAAAAGGGCTATATTGTACCAAAATTATTTTATTTTAATTATTTATTTTGTTAAGCCCCCCCCCCCCCCAAAAAAAAAAAAAAAAAAAAGAACGGTGGGTGGGGGGGGGGGGAGAAAATCAGACGATTAAATATTAAAAGTTTACGTATACGAGTATAAAATGATAATTTTATTTAAAAAATAATCACGATAATAAAAACTGTAAACTATACGTAAAAAAACTACTGTATAAACTTAAATATTTTATGAATAATTATATATACAATTTATAAAAGGTAGCTTAAAATTTACCATAAATATTTAAGACAATTTCTTTTTCAATAATAAAAATAATAATAATAAACTAAGAAACTATTCTAAAAGAAAATCGAGCTATTAGAAATTAAAAGTTTATGTATAAAAAAGATCATTTTATTTAAAAAAATAATCACGATGAAAAAAACTGTAAAACGAAGCGAAAAGATACTGTAGAAACTTAAATATTTTTAGATAACATGAATAATTATAAAAACTTTATAAAAGATGACGTAAAAATTATACAAAAATTATTTAAGATTTAAAAAAAATAATAATCATACAAACAAACAATAATAAATAAAATAATACATAAATAAAAGTTTTAAGAATTTTAAAAAAGAAAATAAGACGATTACAAATTAAAAGTTTATTAATAAAAAAATATGATAATTTTATTAAAAAAGAAAAAATAATAATCACGGTGATAAAAACTGTAAACTATGAAGCAAAAAGCGACTGTATAAACTCAAATATATTTAGATAATGTGAACAATTGTATAAACTTTATACAAGATGTCTTAAAAATCATACCAAAAATATTTATGACCATGTTTAATAATAATAATAATAATAAATTATACAGACACGACATTATTTCATTATTTAAAATATGAAAATCTGACATTGACAGATTTTAATTTAGTGCCAGAGGCCTACTGCTAAACTTGTTAATATCGACAAATTCTTCTTTAGTTAATTCGTGACGATCTAAATTCCATGATAAAGTTTTCATTAAATCAAACCAATGTGTTTCAGCTGCAGATACTGTAACAAATAACGTTGGAAGTCCAAACTGTCTTACAGCCGCAAAACAACGTTTTTTCTCTTTTTCCCAATGAGGGGGAGGTGTGCCTTGGGGGGGACTCATGTCAAAGGTGTGCCTTGGGGGGGACTCATGTCAAAGTTGTACCTTGGGGGGACTCATGTCAAAGTTGTGCCTTGGGGGGACTCATGTCAAAGTTGTGCCTTGGGGGGACTCATGTCAAAGTTGTACCTTGGGGGGGGACTCATGTGAAAGTTGTGCCTGGGGGGGACTCATGTCAAAGTTGTGCCTTGGGGGGACTCATGTCAAAGTTGTACCTTGGAGGGGGGGACTCATGTCAAAGTTGTGCCTTGGGGGGACTCATGTCAAAGTTGTACCTTGGGGGGGGACATGTCAAAGTTGTGCCTTGGGGGGACTCATGTCAAAGTTGTACCTTGGGGGGGGGGACTCATGTCAAAGTTGTGCCTTGGGGGGACTCATGTCAAAGTTGTACCATGGGAGAATTTTTTATATTTTTTAAAAACTTGTAACCTTCGTTATGAGCAATCAAATTATCTACAAAATCTTCATTCAATAAATCCCCATTCAATAAACCGACTGAAATAGGCCCTTAGCACTATTAAGAGTGACGTATAAAAATTCGACAACGCTGTACCGACTGAGATAGGCCTCTAGCACTAATAATAAGATGATGATGATGATGATGATGATGATGATATTTTTTGAAAAGAAAATTGAGCAATTAGAAGTTAAAAGTTTACTTATAAAAAATGATAGTTTTATTTAAAAAATAATCGTGATGATAAAAACTGTAAAATAAAGAAAAAAAAAAGCTACTGCATAAACTTAAATATTTTTAGGTAGCATGAATAATTATATGTCAAAGTTGATACTCATGTCAAAGTTGTACCTTGGGGGGGACTCATGTCAAAGTTGTACCTTGGGGGGGACTCATGTCAAAGTTGGGCCTTGGGGGGACTCATGTCAAAGTTGTACCTTGGGGGGGACTCATGTCAAAGTTGGGCCTGGGGGGACTCATGTCAAAGTTGTGCCTAGGGGGGACTTCATTCAATAATTCCCCAT